>JAWNKX010000189.1:0-600000 GCA_035041755.1 Cacoxenus indagator | reverse complement strand
GCACGCTTAGAGGGTTAGTCAACGATCATTAGCTACTTGAGCGTACGATAAACCGGTCTTAATTTTGTTTAAGTTTTGAGTCTCGATTGGTGTTACTGCTACTGTCTCAGCCAGAACTTGGGGGCTATTTTCTCTAAGGGATGGAAATCTTTTTATTTTCAATGCCTTTTATATTTCGCAACCTTTGTAGTTTGCAGTGCGTGCAGCATCGCCCAAGGCACATTTTGTTTGACCATTGGCTTCAATTTTGTAGTCGATTGTTTAGTGTTTACCGACGCACTTGATGCAGATCGGATCTCTGGTGCAAAAATTTCTCGTGTGGCAGTATTTTTGGTAATTTAAGCATTGCGATATTTTATGCGTTTATGGTGTGGGGGCTCAAAAATGATTTACGTGCAGAGCAGTGTGGATATGTTATAATATATAATATAAATATATTTGTTGTTTTTTATGAACAATAATGGAGGCGATTTTTTCGTGACTTTTTTTGTAAATTGTGGATGTTTATGACTTCATTCTCTAGGTCGAGAAGAATTTTTTTTATTTCATTAATATCAGTGGTGTAGTGCATATTCCTAAGCACTACTTTAAATCCACATTCTTCCTTCGGTTTGAACGTGTAGTATTTTGTTCTGTGGTCTTGCAGCATCTTAATAACTGTAGAATAACTGGATGAATATTTTGTTTGTATTTGCACCTCGTTATTCTGCAGCGTTTTTAAAATGTAATTATACTTAATTAAATTTTTTAGAGCATTGCTAAGAACGCTAATTTGTTCGACGTCTTAAACATAAGTTGGCGGTGTCTTAACCGATTTGATATTTTTGTGTGCTGGCAAATTTGTTGCTTCGGAAGCACTTTCCGCACCACTTTTCCCTTGACTGGTGTCGTCTTGAGAGAGAAGAGCGAACCTGTTGTTTGTGATTGGTGCACTTAGCCAATATTGTTGCAGTATTGTTTGCGTTCCGTTACATTGTTTTTTTCTCTTGTTTTTGCTTGTGTTGTTTTGTTCAGCACTGTTATTGGGAGATCGTTTGTCTTATTTCTCTTTAGGTTGGACTATTGAGGGTTGGCGTTGTTTGTGTTCTGTGTATCGTATTGCTTACTTGATGTTGTTGTTGTTGTACTCACTGTGGATATAGAGGAGACAGATGATATAAAACAAATGCCACCAACTGATAAGTGCATAGTACTAAAACCACTAATGTTTGACAAAAGCGTTCCCATATTTTCTGTACAAAATCGAGCCACGTCTTCAGTATCACTATATATATTGAGACTCCACCTACACGAGCATTGTCTCTTTTATAATGACAAATGTATCTGAAATTAGGAATAGCAATTTCATCTTTATTTCTTATCCACGTTTCGAAAAGTAATAGTAGGTACGAATTTTTAGTAACTGCATCCCAGAAATCTAAGGTATGTCTTTTCAAATTTTGGCAGTTAAAATTGAATAATGAAATACTGCTTTTTTACAAATCATATCCCGGATAATTTGAGTTATAATTTGAATGTGTTTAACGATAATCTTTGAAATTCTTGAAGTAGAAATTCTAACTTGCTTTCGATTATAATAAAATTATAATTTGGTTGTATCATCTTAGAGTGTTACAATATACAATTTTATGATATGTGTTACTCGAGATAGCGCAACGTAAACAAGTTCTTGCAAATAAAATTTGCTGTACTTGTAAATTCACTTCAAGTCACTTCACTTAAATTTCCAACCTGCAATATATGTATGGTAATAGCGCAAGTCGAAATTAAAGGAAAATGCGTAGCTAAATTCATATTAATAGAATATACCAATCGATTTTAATTGCTTTGTGTGAAAACATTGTCGTGCTTGTGTACCAGTGCTAACGGCAATAGTATATTCAGCCAAACACATACGGTATATCCTGCATAACTTCTATAGTAATAACGGCCTCGAAGAAAAAAAAAAGACTATGTTTTCTCTCTGCCCAAATCTTTACATAAATATAATACATACGTGAATAAACAGTGCGTGAAAGTGCAGAAATAGTGCAATTCGATCAACCGTCAACTAACTAATATAAATGATTTATTAACCTCCGAACAACTGGCGAAATTTAATGATGCTGAGCTTTCTGTTAAGGTGGATTACATCGACAGCTTGATGGACAACTTTGATGAATTGAGGCTAAACTTAGAGAAGGCTGATCCCAGTCAATTGAAAACCAACTATCAATTTGAGTTCTTTTCCACTTACGTTGCAGTTAAAGCAAAGCTAATGCATGAGTTGAAGGCAAGACGGTAAGGCAATGACCACTCATATGCAATCAAAACTTTTGCTTTGGATGATACAAGATCCACGTCGGCAATTAGGGCTGCCTAAATTTCAGCAGGTTGCTTTCAACCCAGATTATACCGACTGGCTTATCTTTTAAGAAACATTTCTGGCAGCGGTCGACAACGATCTTTACTTGTGTAAGCTGGCGAAAATCCAACATCTTCCAACGTTCCAGTTTATCTGGCCCTTATAACAATTCATTCACTTGAAATAATTGACGAAAACTCTGATGAGGCTTTGAGTGTGCTTGTTAACTTGTTAACGGCGTTGAAAATTAACTTTTCCTCTTCCAGGTATATATAAAAGCGATCTTCGGACTAAGGGTCTTGAGAAGGGATCAGCGAGTAGCTTGCGAGTTACGTATCCACATACGAACCATCCAACCCTCGAACAATACCCTCAAAGACGAAATCAGCATAATCGAAATAGAAATATTTGAAAGCTGAAACTAAATAAACAAAGTTGCACAAGCATAAACAATGTAAGCGTCGACTTTGCTTCTGTTATTTATACTTGCTCAGCGCAAATAGCGTAAGAACGGCACTTGCATGTGCCTTATGAAATTTAGTTAAGTTAGTCTTAAGACGGAACCTGAAACCCTTAAGAGTTTCCATCGTGTTTTCATTTTCATAACTGGCGCAGTCGCAGAGCTTAGTATTTGAAGATATTAAGAATCGAGCATTTAACAATAAGCCGAAGCTTATTGGAATCCTGGTATTCCCTAGAATACCTGACAAACGAAGATTATCTAAAGATACTAAAGAAAAAAAAATAATAATAAATTTACAACGAAGTAAACAAACAAATAAATGAGAAGACAACAAATCTTCGACAACAATCGCAACATAACAATGGAAAACGCAGAAGCAAATTTAGCCGAAGTCATAAGAAGACAAGAAGCGGAAATTAACCAACTACATCAACAACTCCAAAAACATCTACAACAACAACAATTCCAAACAGAACCATGGTTGTCAAAAAAGGACATAATTCAATAAATTCGATCACTTCGACCCCTAGACGACCAGTACGACATACTATCATTTATCAACTCCGTGGAATCAATAATGGAAATATGCGGAGAAGACTCACAACTAATCAACTTCGGGATCAACATAGTGGCAAACGAGAAAGTATCAGGAGCAGCAGCTAACGTCATCAGGCAACTGGGATTCAACCCAACATGGAACGACATGAAGACACAACTGAAGCAGAAAATGCGACCAATATGTCTACATACGAAGACATATTCGACAAATGCAGATTTAGAAAAGTAAGTAATTTAAGAGAAATTTATGGTATAATTGAACAAGCTAAGTACGACATAAATAAAATATATATGTTTCACGAACAACCACCAGAGATATACACACCTGACAGGGTAGACAAAGACCTCTTTCATATTATGATAAATAAAATAGACACACCATATAGGGTCGACATCGAAAATAACATAACAATAAACGACCTACTAACAAAATATACACAGCTGAAAGCATTGGACGATAGCAGGGCTATTAATAGTAGATATAGAAAACCCCATACATCAAATACTAACCAAAACAAATATAACAACACTAATACAAAGAAAAATAATCAAAAACCACAGCCTAATCAAAACCAAACTTATAATAGTAAAACCCCTATGACACAACAGAACAACCAAAGCCCGTCGGTACAAATAACCAACGAAGCGGTAATTACAGGAAGAATAACGAAATAACTTACAATAACCCAAACTATAAGGGTAATAACTCAACACAAACAAGAATCTCTCACATGAGTGTCAACACTCTAGCCTCAAACCAGCAAAACGACCCTGTATTTGTGGAAGTCGACACAATGCAGGAAACTTCATCCCAAGCCAGCGAGGAGATACATTTTTTAGTGTGGCCTCAAGCTGCAGACTCCCAATAGTAACTATTAAAATAGGCAAGTAAAATATCAGATGCCTCATTGGCACTGGCTTTACCACCAGCATCCTAAAACCTAACGCACTAGTAGAGCAATACCCAAAAGCAAAATTAACTTACTTTAAATGAACAACTTAATGGTATGAATGAAGTGAGGTATTCAGTAACGACTCCCTTCCCAAGACAATTCAAGTGTCTCGGAACATTACAATGGAAGAAAATCAACTTCAAAATAATAATTTCTCCGTCATTATAGGACAGAATTTCCTTAATGCTTTAGTGGCAAATATAAGTAACGACGGACAATACATCGAAATTTTAGATACAAAACTACACTTCGAGGAATATAACTATTCAAAAGAAATAGAAAGCATTTGTACCATAGAAGCGATACCAATAAACAATATAACAAATAATTTCAAACTCGAATATCTTAACTCAGAGGAAAGAGAAACAACCCTATGGCTGCTTACCAGCTTCAGCGACCTCGACTTCAAAGAGGACGACACTCTCACAGCAACAAATGAAATTTGTCATGAGATAATAACTACAAACGAAAAACCAATTTATTCTAAAATCTACCGATATCTACAGATCCACGAAGAGGAAATAGACCGCCAGATAAAGGAGATGTTACAGCAAAATATAATTTAAAAAAGTAACTCCCCCTACAATAGCCCGCTGTGGATCGTCGAAAAAAAATCAGTCAACTCCGATAAAAAGAAATACAGAATCGTCATCGATTACAGGAAAGTAAACATATTCACAGTGGATGATAAATAGCCTATACCAAACATTAATGCACTATTAGATAAATTAGGTAGATCACAATATTTCACTACACTAGGCCCAGCCAAAGCCTTTTATCAAATACCAGTCAGGGAAGAAGATCGGCCAAAAACAGCATTTTCAACCCCATCAGGTCATTATGACTTCATTCGTATGCCATTTGGACTGAAAAACGCCCCTTCTACATTCCAAAGGCTGATGAATAAAGTCCTCAAGGACCACATCAATAAAACATGTGTCGTATACATGGACGACTTCCTAATATTTAGCACATCCCTCCAGGAACACATAACTACATTGAAAAAGATACTCCAAACCCTTAGGAAAGCACAACTAAAAATTCAGGTCGACAAATGCGACTTTCTAAAGAAAGAGAAGCATTTCCTTTCCATGTTCTGACTACCCAGGGAGTAAGACCAAACCCTGATAAAGTAGCTATTACACAACAATTAAAAACCCCATCTACTGCTAAACAGATAAAATCGTTCCTAGGAATGACAGGATTTTGTAGATAATTCATAAAAATTATGCAGCAATTGCATTCCCGATGTCTAAATGCCTCAGAAAAGAAGGAAAAATAAATGCCAACTACCCAAGTTATCTAGTAGCATTTCAAAAACTAAAAGACTTAGTAACTAATAACCCAATACTGAGGTACCCGAATTTTAACAAAAAATAGGAGCGGTACTCTCCCAAGAAAGACATCCAATTTCATATGCATCTCGTACTCTCAATAAACACGAATGTAATTATGCAGCAATCGAAAAAGAGCTGTTAGCCATTGTTTGGGCGGTAAAATATTATAGGCCATACGTATATGGAAGAGAATTCGATCTCGAAAGTGATCACCAGCTAATTAAGTGGCTTATGGAAAAACATTCCGGAAAAGACATAAATCCAAAATTATAAAGATGGCTTATAGAACTAGGAGAATATAACTTCTCGCTCGACTACATTAAGGACAAAAACAACAGAATTGCGGAATTCCTCAGCCGAATCATGTAAGACGAAATAAACCACTGGGAAGACGAATAAGAAACAAGAGAAGCCATCGAAGCCCAGAGAGAAAAAATTAGCCAAAACCTTGAAGAAAAGGATGACGCTTCAATAGAAGTACAGACGGTCCACTCTCAAGAGGAGGACCAAGGATTCGAAATACCCATACTAGAAACAATCGTTAATCGATTCAAAATATAAATAATATTGGTAGAAAAATGCAAAATCAGGTTGTCAACATTTTAGGAAACAAGAGAATATTCATAGAAAAGAGTGACCTAGACAATAACCAAGCACTCGACATCGAGAAATAGGAAAGGGAAAAGTAGGAATATTCTCTAATCTTACCAACAACGAATGTTATAGACTCCAAAAAATAATAGAAGGGAAATTCCCTCAAAACCCAAAAATCAAATTTGTAAAATGTATCAAAATGGCTAGGCATATAGAATCAGAAAATGAGTTAAAAACACAAATCGCCATCTTCCATAAAGTCGGAAGCGGACATTGCGGTATCGTAGCCACCTATGAGAAATTTAAATCAGACCCAAAAATACAAATACACAAAGTAATAAGTAATTGCGACATTTGTAGCGGTGGAAAGTACGATCGAAAACCCATAAGAGAAAAATACCATGTTACTGAAACCCCGAAGACAATCAACAAAATCATTCACGCAGACACCTACGTAAACACAAAATAATCATTCATAGTATTTATTGACAAATTCTCGAAACATGCCACATGTTTCCCACTAATGGACAGAAACAGCAATTCCTATAAATAAAAGGCCAAATAAAGAAGCTCGTTTTTGATAATGAATTTAATAATTCAAACATCAGAGACTTTTTACAAAATAAAGGAATAGAATATCATTCTACAAAGCCAAATAGCCATACAGGGAATAATGACGTAGAAAGGCTAAATAATACAATTACCGAAAAAATACGTACATTTAATCTTGAAGAAAAAAGACCAATCATAACACAAATGGCAAAAGCTATCTTTGCTACAACAACACATACCACAGAACAATAGGTTGCACACCATTCGAAGTTCAAAACTTTGAAATTAATCACTACATAATACACGAAGGATTAATCCAAACAAAAACAAAACGTATTGAAAAACCAAACGAAAAAAGAGAAGTGTATTACGAAAATAGAGAAATAGGATTTATCAAAAATTACAGAAATGTTAGACACAAGGAGGAACCCAAATTCAGAAAATCCAATCTCAGAAATATACACACAACTAACGTAAAAAGGCCTCTAAAATACGAAAATAATCTAAATCACCCAAATCCAATTTCAGATACTGACAACTCTGCTGATAATTGTGATGATCCCAATCTAGTGTTCAGCACTCTTGAAAATAACACCAATCCTAACTGAAATAGGCTTCATCCCTATTGAAAAAACAACAGTAGAAATAGTAAATAACACTAGAATTATAATACACATAATTAACCCAATCGAAATCCTAGAATAGAAGAAAATCATGAATATATTTACAACCGAGAACAAATACAGACTCGACATAGAAATCGAAGCAATAAGAATGAAAATAAAAACAATAATACGAAACACTCAGAACAGACTCAAACGTGGACTCATCAATGCCATAGAAACAGCACAGAAATGGCTGTTCGGTGTCATGGACGACAGCCACAGGCAGACCATAATAGAACACCTATTAAATAACCAAGAAAACAATCACCAAATAATAATTACAATAAATCAACAAATAAAAATCAACAATAACCTCCAAAAAGCTATCAACACTCTAAAAGAAACAATAAAATATGACAGAGAAGACTAACACATTCAATAACATCAACACATATCGTAACATCATGAAAACAAAAATTATATACCATGATCAGTTACTAAAACTGAAGTTTTTACATGATAAAGTAAATATAAATACTAGACTCAATAATAGCATGAGCAAGATACATCCTATTCCACCCATCAACAACCGAAGAAATAAGCAATTATAACATAGACTTTTACAAAATTAATCTAATACGAATGGGGGTAATGCTTCACGAAAACAGTATCATCATAGCAATTAAAATACCTACTGACATCATTCATTCCAAAGTCAAACAGATAATACCAATTACAAATAGTAAACAAAAGAAAATAGACATGGAAATGGAAGACACAGTAAAAATAAATAACAAGACTTACAATATACTTACGAAAAAGACTGTATCACGAAAAATAAATGTAAACTGATAGAAGACTCAGAAATAAAAATATAAATAATAAATGATGGTACAATATTATTGCAAAATCTAAAAGAAATGTTAATCAAATACAAATGTAATGAAACACAGAAAAACAAAACAATGACGGGAAACTACGTCATAGAATTCTCAAATTGTACAGTAACATTAGAAAACAATATATATACAAATAACCAAGAAATTGATGTCCACAGATTCAATGAAAGAATCGAGGAAACTAAAGAATACAATTTTTCAAGTAAACCATCATTTAAAGAAATTATAAAACAAGAAATAATCAATCTACAAGAAATCCAAGAAATTAGAACCTATAATATAATATCAAATTCAACAACAATTCCCTCAAACAATACGCTCAAATGACCCTGAACAATTATGCTGACAAAGACGAAATCAGCATAATCGTTCAGAAATATTTGAAAGCTGAAACGAAATAAACAAAGTTGCACAAGCATAAACAATGTAAGCGTCAACTTTGCTTCCGTCATTTATGCTTGCTCAGCGCAAATAGCGCAAAAACGGCACTTGCATGTGCCTTATGATATTTAGTTAAGTTAGTCTTAAGACGGAACCTGAATAAAGAACATATGAAACTCTTAAGAGTTTCCATCGAGTTTTCATTTTCATAACGCGACCAGCGAGTAGCCTGCACTAACTGAGTGACAACGTAAATGCGCATCTTCGGGCTTTGAATTCATTAGCTAGTCCTCACCAAATTCTCGATGGATTACTTGTTGTATGAAAATGGACGCACGGACGCTAGGTAAATGGTATTATCAGTGAATGATTTTACTCCTTGGAGTGATAGGACTGCCTATTTGGAGAAAAGATGCAGGATGATAGAAAACTTGGAAAACGCTAAGGTATTGCAAACACCTATACAACAACTGAGCAAAATCAGATCAAACTTCTTCTAATGCTCCATATGTAGCATCTTGTATCTTTTTAATTCTAAGCAGCATTTCATTAACAGATCCTCGCGATTTTTAAGCTTACCTCCCAGCTCCCGCTGCTAAAAGGCAAAGAATTTATAAGCCGAGCCGAATATACAAAAAAAAAT
This sequence comes from Cacoxenus indagator, assembly GCA_035041755.1. Classification (NCBI taxonomy): domain Eukaryota; kingdom Metazoa; phylum Arthropoda; class Insecta; order Diptera; family Drosophilidae; genus Cacoxenus; species Cacoxenus indagator. The sequence goes on along the minus strand of JAWNKX010000189.1, from coordinate 590,671 downwards.
AAAATGGGCAGATCCACATCTGCGTCTATGAATTGTGAATCATCATCAAGGCTAGCTTGGGTTGTTGGTGGTGGCATATCACCCAAAACCATAAATACTACGGGTCTAACAATCATGAGCAAAACGCATGGACAACAGGGAAGAGCTGTCTCACTAAACGATCTCGTGAAACAGTGTTGGAAAATAGAAAACGGTCCCTATTCAAATTAAATACCTTTCGGGGATGACTACTTTTGCGAGCAGTCTAAGTTCTCGTGAATATTCAGTCAGAATGCCAACACAGGCCGATTTTAATTCACTGAGAGATTTATAGGATAGCGCACTTCATAGGTATAGATATTTCGAAAGAAAAATGCAAATGGGTGACCCTACCAAAGACTTATATACAGATTTCATGCGCGAAGAAGCTGGGACATATGACTTCAGTGATATAACTATTGCCAAATGTCCGACGTACTTTATTCTACACCACTGCGTGCGCAAGCTTGTCAGCACAAGCACAAAATTACGCGTTGTCTTCGATGGCCCAGTGAAATCTTGCAGTGGCCTCTCTTTCAATGATTTGTTGCTAGCTGGACTACATGCTTACATGCTCTTTTGCTTCAGATTTTTTGCAGTTGTATTATGCAGAGACACTTACAAAATGTACCATTGTGTGCGCATTTCTGTGGCAAGAGAACTCAGACGAGTTGCCCGAGGTCTACACATTATACACGGCATAATATGCGGCACGGTTTTTAGCGATTAGAGTCATGCAGCAGCTAGCTATTGATGAAGAGAACTTTTTTCCCTTTGGTTCGACAAATTGTCCATTGAGAGTTTTACGCTGATAACCTGATTTCTGGCGGCGATACGATCAGTGAAGTCGTGGAGACTCGAAATCAAGTCAAGGATCTGTTACAATGTGGCAAATTTCCAAACCGCAAGCAATCAAACCTCCCGATTTATGCCAAGTCTAGACTAGCCTCATCAAAGCTCTTGACGGAGTCTAGGTTATCCGCAGTCTTGCTATTAGGCCAACTTATCTCATCCATACGTAAACACATTCAACTCAGCTGCTAATTCAATTGCTGGTCAGACTCGACGCTAGCAATATCCTGGCTGCGTAAAGCACGTGTGAAATTTAGTGTCTTTGTCTCCAAAAGAATAGCACTACTAATATGGAATTGGAACTCATATCTTAATAAGGCACATTCAACACGTGAACTTTGTCGAATACAAACTAGTAAAAATGAAAGGGGCCCTTCCCGCCAACAGCATACTGCGCTCACTCAACAACTGGATATAATGTTTTGTGTTGTTTCGTGTTGGGGGCCAACAACAAGATTCAGAGCTGACCTATGAACCCAAACATTCGCTCGGGTTAAAAAACGGTCATCCAGTGACCAGGGCAATCATCGATTATTTTCATCACAAGTGCTTGCATACTGACGCTCAAGCCTTCCTAGCGCTGTTCCGATAAAAATTCTTCTATCGGTGCCCATAATGCCGTATCCAGCGCTAAACAAATGCGCGAAATGTTATCGCATGAAGGCAAAGGTTCTGGAGCACATTATGGGTCCCATGTCAGAAGCACGTTTGAGCATCCATAGCTTTATTCACAATTGGCGTTGAGTACTGCCAACCATTCCATTACAAGGCAGATTCTCGCAATCCACCAGCAACCAAATGCTACATCTCCATATTCGTTTGCTTCGCACGCTCTTAGAGGTGGCTGCAGACTTGGCCACGTCAGCATTTATAATAAAGTAGCTGCTCTTAAACGTTTTATTAGCCTGACAGGTAAGCCGTGTGCAGCTTAGCTCAGACATCGCAATCAACTTTGTATGCGCCAAAAAATTAGTTAGCCCCTTTAAGGGATCTCTCTATTGAGAGCTGCATCAGCGACGGAATCGACTAGAAGTTCCTTCCACCTAGGTCGCCGCATTGTGGTGGTTTATGTTGGGCTGGCTTCCTTCCGGTTTTAACTTTGTTGAGTTGCTCACTCCAAGGTGTTTCTTAATTGAAGGCCCACTGAAAGCCATAGTGGAGCATGATACTTCGTCAACCAATTTCAACCATTTAGACCGTTGGAAGCGCATAAACCAAACTCAGCAAACAATTGGAAAACGGAAAACGGCATGTCTTATTATAGAATGCAAACACATAATACATGACCACCAATTTGACTTTCGACGAAATCACTCGACCACACAACAAGTCCCTCGTGTGACTTTTAAATGATCTTAATGACATTCTGCATAGGAAATTTTCTAGATGTAGGAAAGGCATTCGACAAAGTCTAGCACAAAAGACTAATCATAAAACTGCGCAATATAATCCTTTCTTCGTTAAGTACTCAGAGGAATATTCCACATTAAGAAAAATCAAAATAGGCGTACCAAAAGGTAGTGAACTGGGACCTTTATTATATACTACCTTTACAGCGGACATACAAACACCAAGTAAGGACGCCTCAATGATAGCCACATTTGTTGTAAACATAACAATATCCAAACTGCAACAACATCTGGATACTACCCTAAAGTGGTTTGAAAAATGAAAAATAAAAGACAGTACATACTATAAACAACTAAAAATAATTTCACACCACCTCGTGCAACGATTGACGGAGCTGACATAAAAATTGAAAATCAAGCCTAGGGTTATACATTGACCACAAACTTAAGTGGCAACACCACATACTTAAAAAACGAGATCAAATTAAACTGTGGATTAGTCAATTATATTTACTGCTCAAATCGAAATTATCATTATAAAATAAATTACTGATTTACAAAGCTCTCATAAGAACAATCTGGACGTCCGGAGCACAAATTTGAGAAACGATCACCATATCAAATACAGCAATAATACGAAGACAACAGTCCAAAATCATTAGTATGATCACCAAGGGTGGCTGGTACATAACTAACACGATAACGAAGCTATCACAACACTCGAATGTTGGTGTCAACTCCAGCACACGAACTTCAGCGCAGACCCGACTCTGTAACCTACAGAGGACAAGGCCAGTCGACCTGGTAGAATAAATTATAAGTCATATTACAACACATATATCAATAATATTATTTATTTTTATATTTAATTTTTTTTTTTGTTTTTCCTACTATTGTATTTAATGTAATTTTTAACTTTTTTGATGTGAAACATTTTTGGTTTCGGTGTAGTGACATTTTACAGTGACGTCATATTGTCATCGCATTATAGTTATTCGTTAGCAATCTAAGGAAAAAACCAAAGAGAGGAAAGGCACGCATTGTTGTTATTTATATATTTATATATATACATATATACATATATACATATATACATATATACATATATACATATATACATATATATTCACTCAGTGGCATACAGAATATGTTTCAATTCAAAACCTTGTGAGTGCTAAGCATACTCACATATTTTTTTTAATAGTATTTTATTTTTATTTCTCTCCCACCTACATTTTTACAAAAATAAAAAAAACAATATCCAATTAATAGCTGAAGAATTGTGTACCCACTGGACCAAGGAATAAAACAACTCAAACTGCCCCTATAACAGCCAATTATACCACCACAACCCATCTCCTTGAACTCCGTCTAACCCGTCACGAACTTACCATAGCATTCAATAATCTAAAAGGATAAACCCCAGGGATAGCATATCCTACCCAATGAGAAAGAACTTACACCCTGAAGTCAAATTGCATCTTCTTAACCACCACAATTCCATTTTGCTTCTTTATATCCCCCAACACTAAAAACTAAGCAAAATCGTTACGCTCATTAAACCTAACACCAATAAAACCTATGTTACTTCATATTGCGCAATGTCAATCAACTCACGTTGAACTAAAATGATCAACAAAATTATAGTTGACCGACTGTGGTGGTTTGTTACCCACAACAACTCAATCGACAGTCGGTAAACCGGCTTTAAGAAATGTAGGTCTACTCTCATTAGACTACCTGATATCATCCTCTATTTCCACCAAAAACCACATGTTCATAATTTCCCTCGACTTCCATTCGATTTTAGATGAGCCTAGAAATATTAAATTATGTCTTAAACCTATAGAAAAATTGCTATCGTTGCAAATAAACATCTCTCTACTATACACTCTCACTATACGATGCTATAGCTTAGATTACTATCTCATCCTGTTATTTTACATTACATCACAACCCCCTAGTACTTTAATTTTATAATTAATTTTAAAAGCATCTTTCTTTTTACTTCTTCAACTTAATTTTATTTTATTATATTTAGGGAATCCCAGAATTTATTTTGGGACAATGCATAGCGCACGTTAGCGCACACAAAAACTGTGATTCGCAGTCAAAGTTTAAATTTCGTGCAAATCCTCAAAAATAATTATTGTGTCAAAAGGGTAACAATCAACCATTATTTTTAAATATTTATTGTGTAATGAGAGAAATAAAAAGATTATTTAATTGTTGGCGATAGTATTGAGAAAGTTTGTATTATTTTCATTACCCGAATTATTTGTTTTTAAGCATTTTATCATAGTAAAAGCGTAGACCGTGTATAGGCGGTTTTAGGACAAATAGTATTTTGAGTAAGTTGGTCTAAAGAACGCTTTTATGATTTTTTGATGCCAAATATTGCTTTCATTAAAAATGGAACGTCATAAACGTCATAAATTATAGTCGCTCAGTGATGTTGAAACACAAAGACTTGGAATCAATGGACTTCGGCAGCGACACGGATGAAGAAGTGGACGGAGACGTCTATTTTGGTGAGGAACTTACAGACTGGGATAATTTGACAAAAAGCGAAGCTAATAGGGCGATTGATCAAGCCCTTGACATGTCCGACTCGACATTAGTTTCCACCACTTGTTTGGATTCAGATCAAAGTACGATCCATATCTCAACTTAAAAATGAATATATAAATGATACAGGGGCATTTGTTGCATCATCTTTGGAAATAGATCCAAAATAGGAAACATTCTGCGCTCTGTATACTACTGCGATTTTCTCGTTGATCTTCCAGTGTTTGACTTTTTGGGTGGCATTTCATACTTTTCATTTATTTTTATTTTAATATTCATTCGAATATTTGGACATTTCGACTGTGTACAGATTGAACAGCACTGCGGGAAAACTCAATTCTCAGAGGCTACTTTGTTTTTGTGTTGTATTTGTTGTTCTAATATTTAGCAAATTCGACTATTTTGTCGCACAAAATTTTGCCATAAACGATCTCCAAGATGACATCCATCTATGTTCCAATTTTCATGGTGGTCGGTCAAACGGTGTCGGATTCCATAGGGATCAAACAAACAAACAGACAGACAGACAAAAAACATCCTAAGGGCCCATCGGAAGTAAAAATTTACAATATTTCGGCGACGTGATGGCGAGTTCTATGACAGAAATGGAATGGAAAAATGTAGGAGAAACAGGGAAGTAATACACCGCAGACTTACAAATTTTTTTTATGTGCGCGCTGCTTAGAGATGGAAAGAAAGAAAAAGTGAAAGTAAACGAAAACAGAGATAAGCTGTGGTGTGCTCTCAGTTGTTGGCATGTTGGGTCGCTCGTGAGTCATCACACATAAGGTTCGGTCTATTCGAGTATGCACAAAATTTCCGACTGTCACGACACCAAAGAAGAATCAACGATAGCTTCGGCCGCAAGGCTGTATTAAAATAAATATAATGAAGCAAGCGGCAAGCGCACGACTTAGTCGAAACGTGACCTCATGACAAAGCAGGTGTATTTCGCTGTTTTAATTTTCTCTTGTTTTTAAGAAGTTTAACTTATACCATGCGTGAACTGCACATATGATTTTTATATATGTACATAGATATACATATTTATTCACTCAGTTACATAATGATTATGTTTCACATCAAAAGCTAGTGAGTTCTTAGCACACACACATTTTTTTGATAGCTTATGGGTACTGCTGGACGAAACATCGATGTTGTACAAATTATTTCAAACATCGATATTTTTCTCCGATGTTTCCGATGTTCGATGTTTGAAGTTTTCGAATACATTTCCATCACTGACAAATATAACGCGCGAAAGCTAAGTGTATTAGAAAGGTAAGCAAAAATTTTTCAATTATAATTAAATAAAAAGATAAGTTCTTTAGGAGGATATTGGTGTTGGCAGTGCGTGAAAATGGAGAAGCAGCGGACTTTAAAAATTACTGTGGAATTGAAGTGTATTATTAGACTATTCGACAGATCTTAAAAAAATGCAAATACTCATCAAGAGTTGCCCGCAAGAAAACTTTACTCTCAACACAAAACATTTTGAAAAGGTTGACATCTGCTACGGCACAAAGCCTATGGAGTATTGGAGAGATGTGATATTTTGTGACGAAACTAAAATAATGTTGTATTGTCATGAAGGTCCTAACAGGGTTTGGCGGCAACCTAATACAGCCCTCTAAAGGAAAAATTTGATACCTACTATTAAATATGGCAAATTATCAGTAATGGTATGGGGCTGTATATCTAGCGAAGGCGTTGGTGGATTGAGGATTTTCACGGATATTATGACTAAAGAATTGTAGTTGGATATTTTGAAGAAGGAACTAATAAGCAGTGCCCAAAAGATCGGATTTACAGATCCTCAAAACCCAGAGAAACTCAAGTATAAGGTATATCAAGATAATGACCCAAAACATAAGTCATTGTTATATATATTATATATATATATATTTATATTATATATATTTGCGAGGATGACTTCAAGCTGTAATTGATGCTGGTGGTGGACACACAAAGTACTAGAAATCCCAAATCTCATTCAAATCACTTTTTTCTCTTTGTTTTCATCGCTTCCTTTTTTTTTTTGCAAAGAATTATTTGACAGCTGAAAATAGTTATATTTTTTCGTTTGTACTTTTTAAAATTAATTTTAAAGAATAAATGTTTTTTTTTTTAAATGTAGTTTGTTGTAAATGAATTGAAGAATAAAACTGCATTTTTACTTTTTCCTCTAAGTAATTCCTCCAGTAATAAACGGTAGAATTATACTTTTAGAGTTATTTTTTGTTTTGCAAACAATTTCTTGACAAAATGTATATAGAAATATAATCTTATATGTAGATTCAAATAATGCGAAGCCGATTTAGGCGGACAATGAACCAGAAGAGGAAAGTAAAATGCTTGAAATGTGGGAATATATATTAAACCAGCGGCAATACCACCAATCTGTCTGGCCATATCAGGCGGATGTATCCTACTTTGGCAGTAAGTGATTAGCCAAAGCCACCAGGCTGTATTTTATCGTTTACAGACAAAAAATACGAGGCATCGTCCAGCAGAAAAAAAATTCTTGAAAGCGCACTGGCTTTTTACATCAGCCCAGACCATTCTCGTTAGCTTACTCTCAATGCAAGCAATTTGTCATCAGCTTCGGCTTATGCTCGGCGTTCACTATTTTTCAAGCCTTAGATCACTTGTGAGTGGATTAAAATTTTGTTTTTGTTAACTCTTTTTTGTTTTGCGTTATTTGTTAAATTTGTTTTGTATTTCATAAGAATAACTTTAGTAGTTGATTAATTGAAAAATTAAACACATCTATTTTGTAGTACACTCTTATCGCAGCAAGATCACTAGGTTACAATGGCTGTTAAACAAAAGAAGCTCACTGTTCCTCTCTAATAAACGGACAGTCTACGTACAAATAATCATCCCTAAATGGAAATGCGGCATAGAGATCTGGGCAATCGCGACAAAATGTCAGAAGAAAAGAGTGCAATTCCTGCAAAACAAGACTCTGCGATTAATGACTGGTTGTCCCTGGTATGTCAAAAACTCTACCCTAAACTTACCTGTAGTCGAGGACCAAACCGCACTACAAACCAGCCGGTACCACGACCTACTGTTGGCATACTCAAACCGCTTAGTCAGACCCCTGACTGAAGTCTCACCATTCAGTGCCTCAGAAGTCTTCACTTCCGCGATCTCCTGGAAAGGAGCAGGACTTTATCCGCCTTAGACGGAGAAACGCTGACCTTATCTTCGAAATTAAATGTAAATAATCCTAAACCTGACAATTAATTAATGTTATAAATAATTTTTAAAACCAAGCGATAAGTTTACATAGACATAGATGCAAAGCACATTATAAGGCACAATTAGCCCGGTTTGGTGCTTAATAAATAAATATTATCTAAAAAAAACAAATTTAAAAAAAAATTTATTTGCAATTGTTTCATTTACATTATAAACATTAATAAAAACTTTTAAAAAATTCGACGATGTATCGATAACATGGATGATGCGCCACGAAAAACATCGAAAGATCAATGTTGGTAAACATCGATGTTTCTCCAGCACTACTATGGGGCTGTTTATGCAATATATAGTTTTTACTGGGTTCAGTTGTCTAACATTATTCCTGATTTTAGATGTAGGTGTGGTGGGTTGAATTTCTGAAGTTAAGTCTATTGTAGCTTGTTTTTACTTTGTTTTAGTGCTCATCTAAATAGAGCGCTCGCTTTTTTAAACTCTAGTATGTTTTCTTGTGTTATGTTTCTTTTCAGTACTCGCCATTTATAGTTTTTGTTTTTCCTTAGCTCCGCTAAGGTCTTAATACCACCATGGGTTTGGACATAAGGTTTAAATGTTTTAGTTAATGTTTGTAGAATGCTGTGATGCTCGGGTGAGTAGAGAGTTATGTCTCCGTACGTAAACGTGTTATGTGTACTGAAATGTGTAGGGGATTTATCATTTAACCCTGGTTAGATAAGCTACGCCTGCCAGACGTACGCATTTTCTATATTATGTTCTATCTCTTTTGATCGTCAATAGATAGTCTTTCAGTGTTTTTAGCCGGTAATTGCAGCTGGTCGGTGGTGGTTGTTTTTGCGCAGAATGTATACTATTTTCTGAGATATTAGCGTATCGTACGTCTGGGAGACATATAGTTATATTTTGTGTAACATTTAGAACTTTTGTTTCGTTATAATATATTTTCCATTCAGTTATAAAGTCGTCTTACCTGGTGTGCACACTTAAGGTAGTTAGAGCGCGCTGCTACCAAAAGCTCAAGAAACTGGAGTGGCTCCTCCGCCCATCGAATAAATTATCTTTAACTAATAAAAGGCTCATCTATCTGCAAGTAGTGGCACCTGCTTGGCTCTACGCGATACAAATTTGTTGCACTACTGCTGCCTACAACATCAAAAGAGTGCAGGCGTGTCAGAGCAAGGCTCTCAGAAGATTTACGGGCGCCCCTTGGTACGTCCCCAACACCCCTCTGCACAGGGATCTTGCCGTGCCAACTGTTATGGAGGTGATTAATTCTCACAGCTGCCGCTATCACTACATACCTTTGTCGCACCCAAATCCGCTGGCGTCCTCCCTCACCGGTATCTCAAGAAGGCGTAGACTGAAGAGGCTACACCCGCATTATCTCCTCCTAACAAGGAATCAGCCTTCTATATCATTGCCTTTTCGGCGCAATTATCATCATTTTTAATTTAGTATAAGTAAAATTTTTTTTTTTTGTCATGTCATTATTTTTTTAATCCGACAAATGTGTTATGCAGTTTACCTCGATAAATGTTATAATCTAATTTAAAAAAAAAGTTATAAAGTATAAAGTTAAATTATGTTTTTCGTGTAGTTAATTAAAAGCAATCGTCTTTAAATATAGTTTAAATGACACGAAAATTACTGATTTATCCCCGAAGAATTATAAAACTCCTGAACACGACCCGTTGGAACTGCAATGTTTTGCAATGATGGCTAACTCTAATTCTTTTGTCATACAAGACTAATCCATCCAAAATAGTCTATTTGCTTTCATCCAATGATGAAGTAGGAAAAATTTTACTATAACCAAAAAAAATGTGTAGTTGATACCTTCGACTAAATGTGCTTTAATCAATTCATTGTGAATTGTGCATGAAATGTGATCTATTTTAGCATGTGACCAGTGTTTGTACTTGATACCTTTTTTGATTAATATACCTGTTCCTCCTCCCTTAACATAACTGGTTCTGTCTTTCCTAACTAGATTGTAATTATTAAAAATTACTTTGTGTTTGTCGTTTAGTTTGGTTTCGCTGAGCATTACAATATCAGGGTTGTGTTTATCCTAGAATGTTTGTAGATCATGTCATGTTTCTGGTTAGAATGGCAGTTATGTTACTCGTACTAGTTAATTAATTAATAAAGTTATGTGCAATAGAAGCTGATGTTGAAGGGTCAGTGGGTGTTGTATTGACTTGTTTTGTGGTTGCGTTGGATGATGATGGTTGTTGTGCTACAATTTCTGCAAAAGTCTGGTGCTCGTGTTGGTGTTTGGAGTTGTAGGTCGAGTATGCTGTTTTTTTCTATCCACTTTTATAGTACTTTTTCCTATGATTTCTTGCTCTTTGCTCTTTTTTGTAAGTAGATGAATGTTTATTGTCGGCGTACTTCTGGGTGGTACAATTTATGAAGGTAGTCTCAATTGTGCAATATTTAATTTCGTTTATTTCAGTGTGTTGGCTTGACCGCAAGTTATGCAGGTTTTTTTGTCTTTGCACTCTTTTTGAGTGTGTTCAAATTTTAGACAGTTATTGCAGCGCATGGGAATCAGTATGTATGGTCTGTCTTTGGTCTTCTCATACCCAATATAAATATGCTCAGGAAGAGTAAGTGAGGCAAATGTTAATATTATTAGGCCTGTCTCAATGAGTTGTACTTCACTCCTCTTTTTGATTTCCATGATTTCACAAACTGCTTGAGCTCTTAACTCAATAAGAACTCTTCATCAATCGTTTTGAATTGATCGATTAAATTACTCGTTTGAGAGTCAGAAAGTTAGTTTAAGTAGTTTGTCATGTCAGCTTGTCTAAATGTACTATTAGTCTTCATAAGTAAAGGCATATGTCACGACATTTGGGAAAAAGAAAGAAAAACTTCTTCCGTGATAATAACGACGTCAATTGTGAAGAGCGTTTTTTTCTATTCGGAAGGGAATTGTCGATACCAAAGTATCGCACACATGGTTGGAAAATTGTTAGTATTAAAATGCGATTTTATTAGTTTTGGCAGTGAGCCTATAGCGACTTACAATATAAAGAGTAGCGATGCGCCTTAACGTTAAAAAGAGGCAGAATATGCCGTATCCTTTATAATTGGTTTGTCAAAAGCAATTTATCAATTATAGTATAATATGACACATACATATGTAAACCATGTATTGCCGTTAGTAACCATTACAGATCGTAAAACATTTTCTAATATTTCTTAGCTGTGCGTTACATGAAGCAATTGTGGATCACTGAGCGGGCTGCGTTTTTTGTGGTTTCTTTAGTTAAACATTTTTTTTTAGATTGTGAGAAAGAAATTATACACAAATTTTTCAAAAATAGCGGAAAAATAAATTATACGCAGTGACCTCGCACATTCATCAAATGCTACTTTCTATCCATTATGAACTAATGCATAACTTTCAGTTTTCTATAGGACCGATTAAGCTGTGTTACATATGAAATTAAAGGACTTGTTGTAAGGGTCTCAATATATTTTTTATATTTTAAAAATGAAGGGTTTTTTTAAAAAAATAAATTGACATTGGTCATGGAAATTCTGATCATGGAAATTACTGAGCATAATTTTTGATAAAAATACAGGAAATAATTATTTAAGAAGAAAAATATACAAGAAGTCTATGGCTTGAAGATAAATAAAGACATGGTAAAGCATACAAAAAGTGTAAGATTTGTAGTCGTCCCTCATCGAAGTCACTCAAAAAAACTGAACGAAAGAACTTTTAGCAATGATTGAGTGACTTATTGAGTGAATGTTGTATCTGTTACGATCTTAACCAAAACCAAATGAGTGGATATGGTTTACGTATGTGCGTTACCTATAAAAATTATGCATAGCTGAAGAATGATATGCTGTACACTGTTTCCGTAAGGTTTTGAAGAATGGATTTAAAGTTTTGTTTCACAACTTTTATAATTTTATAATTTTACAAAGATATCACGGACTTTAAAAGCCGCTTGACAAGTCTTTTCAAATATTCCCTATCATGCATTGTCAGAATTGGGTTAACGCATAAAGAAATACATATTTTAGTCAGCATAAATAAATTTGGATCAGATTTAAAAAAACATGGTAACACATTCAACGTATGAAACCCTGTAATATTGGCTGCTTTCACTCAATACATTGCCATGCAGTCTATTTAAATTTGTTCACTTGGCTGCCTTTACCGCCATAAAAGGATATATAAAAGTTTACGTCAACAATTTTGATTGTTGTGCGTGCCTAAAAGCTACTTGTCTTTTTTACCATTTCATTCTTCCTGTTCTTCACATATTCTTTGACTAGAGATTTTGCCTATTTTTCTTACGTCAATTTGCTTCCTTTTTTGTTTTCTATGGTCTTCTATTAGCATTGGCCTTCTCCAGGCTTATTCAGCTATCCTTTTGCTTATTATTACGTAGATACATTCCTTTAGCACACTTCGCATCTTCGATACTCGTTTTTTTTTTATTATTATTAACTTTTTATTGCAGTAAGAAAGTTTCACTTAACGAATTTTTTTTTCTTTTTTGCTATTAATCGTTTTATTCTTATGTGTTGCCTATTTACAGGCTTTGTTGCTGAACTTTGCGCAGCACAATACGACGGAAATTATTTCACTTTCTATTTAATTTATTTTGTGCTCGTGAGACTAAATTCTGCAATCGTTGGGGGTTAATGGCTTCTATGACTGCCCCTAGCCCATGGGCGTTACGGTAGTTTAACACCGGCTTCCGGCGCGTAACCTTAAAATCCTGGGCTAAGTAGCTTAAATGCACATTTGTTACATATTTTATGAAGGCGGAGAAGAGTATATAACCCGTAAAGTCAATCTTAAGCTACAATAAAACCAAGCACACACATTTGCTTAAGTGTTCGTGTAATGTTGTTGGGCAGCGGACTGTTGTCAAATGGTGGCAAATAAAATACAATTCCATCGCTTTAAGCAAACAACATGTATTGGCTACATATACCGTCCTTTATTTATATAATACCCAGCCACACGTACGATCCATGAACACGAAATCGCAAATACACACAAACAAATAATCAATCACACACATACTGTTATTACCAATTGAACCCTTGTTTAACCGCAGAGGCAGTAGCAGCCGCAAAAGCAACATTTATCCATTAAATCTTCAAATATTGTACTTACTTAAACAAACACATCAGCACACTTACACATATCTACGTTATCACTATTACAATTTGGTTAATTTATTCTTGCGAAGTTATACGTTTTTGTCTATCCTCTAAACACGACCAAACAGTTCGAAATGCCGGTTATGACTGAATTCTAAAACAGTTGTCGGCTTTGCCGTATCATCCTCGAATGGCAGACAACTTTAACGTTGGCGGCGCCGTCAATGTTGTCGTCGGCTTAAACAGTACAACAGCACGAAAATACGAATTTTACGACACGAGTGAATTCTATCTTATCTCCGTAACACGAAACCTTACGCGTTGCTTTCCTGTTCACAACTGTTGCAAGTTCATTTTTTGTGAGTTGCTAACGACGACTGCTGCTGCTGTTGTCGACTTTGGCGCGCAGAAACGTAAATAAAAGACAAGCAGATGCCGCTCTTTTCGTTGGTTTCGTCCTTGACTTGGCTCTCTTTACTATCTGTCTACTCGTCACGCGGTGGGTTTGTTGGGTTTCTTTTATCTCTCTCTCTCTACCTCTCATGGTTCCTTTCATTGATCCACCTGTGGGCTTAATGTTAATACCGTGCATGTTACGCACTCTGACCATGTGATCCTTCGTAGTTGACACTGTTTGTTTGATTGTAAATAAAAATATTATACTTTCAGATACGTTTAATATAAATATATATTAGGAGCTTGCTTTAATTCTAGTCCGTGGCGCCCAATGGTCAATATCGGAAGTACTAGTGTATACAGCTTGCAAATAGTCTAATTCGATGGTTTTGACATTTGAAAACTAATATAGCAGCTTTCCATTTAGTGGTATTAAGTTATTTAATGCATATTGACGCTAATCATGAAACGCGCAAAACTACATTGTCGACATTCACTACTGTTTTTATTTGATTTGAATAAATCTGCTGCCGAAGCTGCTTCGCCATATTATAATTGTCAATTTTAGTTTCAACTATTTAAAAGTGGTGATTTTGATGACAATGACAAAGAACGATATTCAGCACCAAAAAAGTGCGAGGATAATGAACTGAAAGACTTATTGGACGGAGACCCTCTCAAATTTGGAAGCAACTTGTAGACAGCTTAACAGTTAATGAATCAACTCTTTCTGCACATTTACATGAGATGGGAAAAATCCAAAAAGAGGAAAAGTGGCTACCATATGAATTGAGTAAAAAATTGGAGTCAAAAGGTTTCAACACCGTAGTGTCATTACTTGCTAGGCAAAAAAAGAAGAGTTTTCTGTGGCGTATTGTGACCGGCGATACTCTAACAATCTCAAGTGCAAAAAGTCAAGCACAGCGACACCGAAGCCCAATATTCAGTCTTGCTCTGTATATGGTGGGATCAGCAATGAGTAGTGTATTACGAAATTTAAAAACGGAACGAAACTGTTTCTGCGTACCAACGTGTACCAACGTCAGTTGCACCATTGGATAAAGCACTGTTGCTAAAAGACCAGCAATAGCGAGCAAAAGACGCAAAGTCATTCTCTTGCATGACAACGCTCGGCCACACGTTGAAAGACTTGTGAAGGATACACTGTTGGAGCTCGAATAGGAAGTTCTGCCGCATCCAGCATACTTACCAGACATAGCACCTTCTCATTACCACTTCTTCAGATCCATACCGCATGGTTTGGTTGATATATGGTTTGGAAATGCTAAGGAAGTATGAAAATGTATCGATGAATTCGATCGAACTCAAAAGTTCCTCCGTTGCGAGCTTTGAAAACAATTTCCTTGCTGTAGACTTGCCCATGACACATTCTCAGTATCCACCGGGTTGGATATTCCATCTCTAAGCCTCAAAAGTAGTATACAATTAAATTAATCAAAAAATTATTCTCCCAGTTTTGTAGAGGAAAAGAGCTCTATCGAATGAATATTATATACTTTGTCAAACAGTTTTAGTTAAATAATTTAATAATTCCAATCAAACATTAAAGAATGTTTACAAAGGATATGATGGAAAACAATGACACTGAGAATTTAAGATTAAAAAAAAAAATACAAAAAGGATTAATAAACAAAATAATTAATAAGTTTAAAATGTATATATATATAACTATGTATGTATATATAACTATATTACTATATAACTTTATATAGTGGAGCCTACTCTAATGGTGGAGCCTTTTCAGCCTTCTCGGGGAGTAGTTTGTTTTAAGGGCAACAGCAAGATAATTGGTATAAACATAACGTGTATCATTATAACGACCGGTATGGCGATTAATTTGTTCATTAACTGTAAGGATATCAAGCTCAAGGTGTAGTAAAGCCCGCTTGACGTACCAAGGAGCAACCATGATTTACAGGAGAGCTTTATTCTTAATAACCTGAACGCAATTTATCGTTCTCTTTGCAGCTAGTCGCCAAAGCTGAATGCCAAAGGTGTAGGAAGGTAGAACGATGGCCTTATATAGCGTAACCTTAGTAGCCAGTGTGACAGGGCTACTAGATCGAATGACCCATTGAAGTTTTTGCAGCTTACTTTTGCATGTGGCCGTAACAGCATGGATGTGCTTAGACCATGTCAATCGTCGATCCAAAATCATGCCCATCGACCATAAAAGGACGACTGAGTAGATATGATCTGATAAGGAAAAATATTGCGCAGGGAGAAGGGATTTGATTTTCCATAGTAGACGTTGGTCATACACTTTACTTTCAAAAGCCTGCAGGATAGCATTAACAGTGCGATGAACCTGTTCCATGGTGCCATGCCCGTGTCTAAACACAAACTGATGATTTGGAATAGCACAGCTGCCACCCAAGACAACCATCAATCTTCCAAGAAAAATTCTTTCGAAAACTTTCGAGAATGTTGGTAATTTCACATTACTTTCCGACTTACCAGGTTTTGGTACCATAGCAACAACTGCGCACTTCCATTGCGAGGGAAAGTGGTGAAAACGGATAATGGCGTTGAAAATTAGGAGAAGAAAGAAGACACCTTGATTAGTGAGGCCTTGCAACCTTACCATCAATACCATCGTATCCAGGCGTTTTGTTAGTTTTCATTGTTTTAAATTGGAGGCGAATTTCGGCAGGAGTAATGTGCGGAATGGGCGATGAGTTTTAGGCGGGGACAAATAAGAAGGCTCTCGTACTGTCCTGGTCCTGAGGATCAGCTGAAGTGAACGGTGTAAAACGACCCTCTAATTCGTCTGCAAATTCATCAGCCTTCTCTTTGTTTGAGGAAAACCATGAGCCATCCGTTCGCTGAATAACACTTGCTACAGTGGTTGCCTCTTAATGTTATGAGTCGACTTTCAAAGGTTGAAGCCACTCTTTTTGCTCGGATTAACATTGCGAAGGAGGTTGCTAAAAAATTCGCTTTTGGCTTCCTTGAGAATTTTGTTTAATTTTCGGAATGCGTCGACTGGAACCCCAAAGTGAATGATGAGCGTTTCAATCCCCGGCTATAATATATTTTGGGCCCAGTTGTCCTAAAAGTTGACTGAAAGCCAGTGTTGGCCATGCATACATTGGAGGGCAATAAACCGAAGCAATTACAATACTACCAAGGTCACAGTTAACTTGAAAGCAACACATTGAACATGTGTTTCAGAAGTGTAGGTGAGAAAATGCTGTTTAATGGCTGATAGGACAAGGATAGCAGCACCTCCTCTGTGTCGATCTAGAGGGTGGTTTGCTAAGTGAAGCGAATACCCAACAAGTTTATAATAAGACCTGCTGCAATTTTTTTTATAATTTTTTTGTTTTATTTTCTTTATATTTAATTTTTTTGTTATTATTAGAACAACTCCAATTAAACTATATATACAAAAATTAACAAAACAACTTAAATAGTTCTGCGTCGTTTTAAAAGGCGCCTTGCTAGATTATTTGGATGATTTTTCAACCTCTCCATATATATTTTGGGCCGACGATTTATCACATCGACTTAGTTGTTGCACAGTTTGATGCAATGATTGAAGTTGCAATTGATGCGCAGATTATGACTGCTAAAGTTGAGGTGGTTTGGACTGCTGTGGTTGTGGCAGGATATGTGTAAATAGTTGTTGATTTTGTGTCATTGGGTGTGATTGGATTTGCCCCTGTTCCAATTTTTGTTTAAGGGTCTCCTGTTGTTTGCCTTGTTTCTGCTTACGAGGAATACGCTTATTTATGTCCCATTTAAAAGCACTTGCGTAAGATGGGGCAGAACCACTATCCATCATTGGTGAAGGTATTGCCATAGTCAAAGTTGTGGAACCTCTTAAGGGACGGAACACTTTAGATGAGAGTAGTTGATTAACATAGTGCTTATAGACGCCGCACCCTTTGTAGTTTGCTGTGCGGTCAGCACCACAGAGTGCACATTTAGCAGGGAGCCCCTTATTTTTGCAACACTCAATAGTAGCGTTCCTGTCACCACATTTAACACAGCGATGTAGCTTGGAACAATATTTTTGAGTGTGCCCATATTCTTGACATCTATAGTACTGAGGTGGAGTTGTGTAGACTCAACAATAACAATTTGGTCGCAGAGTCGTTTGATATCAAAAACTATAGATAACTATAATTATGTAACTCCATTTAGGGATGAGCGAAAACCATTAATGTCAGTGACACCTTCGGCAATAATTGGTGGCTTTGGAATAGTTGTTGCAGATACACTAACACCAGACATACTTGGCAAGTCAGCCGGATTAGTTGGAGATGTCGTTGAAGTAGAATTGTTCTGGATTTAAGGGATAGTGTCGTTCACTGTGTCCTTGTCGTTAAAGGGGTTAGGTTCATCACAGTCCCTATCAAGCATGGAAAAAGGGTTGTGATAGCCCAAATAGTCAGCAGTTGCAGGAGCAGAAGACGTGTCTTTGAGCAATGTAGCCGATATCGATGGAGCATCTTTCAATATTTAAAGAGTTTTGACAGAAGAATCTCTTTGAATTTTGAGATCAATCTTGACTTTGTTTTTGACTGGCTTAGCATTGTTGCGCTTAAGTGTTTTTTTGACGAGAGAGTTTCGCACATAAAAGCATCCCTACATGTTTTGGAAGAAAACCAGTCAGCAAGATTAGAGCTACCAGAGGGTAGACGACTAGCGACTGTATCATAATATGTTGTGTGATCCCCGCAAGGGGACCCATAGGACCCATAATAAGAAGCAATTGGTTTAATTTAAGTTTGAAGTAGACACACCCTGCCGCGAGGAAAGTTAAGACAAAAATCGATACTTCAATTAGAAACCGAGCAAGTAACTGAAACGGTATTGAGTAGAGGTACTCGATACCTGAGTGGTATCGTTTCCACGCTATGTCAAGGGCGCTCCCGGCAACGATATGCCCACCGCAGCACCACGTTTTGGGCTATCAATTTCTTTTCACACACAAATGTTTTGATTTAAAATAAATTATTGATTTAATAATAGTTATCATAAGGTTTATTAAACAAATGCACTAATTTATCGCCCAACGGCCAGTAAAATACTTAAAAATCCACAGCGAAACACAGAAATTCGTAACGCGTCCGCGCGGTTTGAAACCTGCGAAATGACTGTCAAACAACAACAAAAAAAATCGTTGTAAAACATAAGAAATTATAAAAACGTTAAGAACTTGCTCACCAACTTAATACATGTTAGAAGATTTTACTCAAACATCCTGGTTGCAATTGGTTCAAGATGTGAAATGTTTATCACATGACGTCAGTGATTAGATGCGTAAAATATTCTGCACTATATGAAGCAATGCACATACATACATACATACAGGACCAACGCGTGAACATGAAAATAAGTTCGAAGGTCAGTCCAGAGTTGGAAAATTATTTACATAACCAAAGAGTATTCATTCATATAGAGGTTACATATCTCCCTTAAAAAAAGGCGGGAGGGACTTGTCAGGCACGATTAGAATCGGGCACTGATTCTGTACATCAACAGAATTGTTGGCTGTTCAGCTTATGCAGCGTAAAATTTGCTGTTGGTTTGCTTGGGTTTGCAAATGGAAGGGCGTCGAACTGCCGTAAAACGGGAAAATATTCAATGATAAGTAAATTATAAAAACACAAGAAAGACGTAATAAAAACAAAAATCAGAGACACTATTTTTTTTTTTCTTTGATTTTTTTAAAGTTCTTTATTTGCAACGTGTTAGAGAATATTAACCATATTGTGTGGAGTTTTCTTTAATTCAACACTAGAAACGATATCAAGCCCAAATCAGCATAGGTGCCTTGTATTTCGCATATAGTCATGTATATGAATGATATGAAAATACCAGGCGGCCAGCAAAAAAAGAAGGCATGATCGTAAAACAAAATCATACAAAAATATTCCGAGTGATACACACAATAAGAAACCAATACAATCTTATACAAGCACTAAACCTACACAAAACACTCAAAGTTAGCACATTTCGCACAAAAGGGAGACAAGGAAAACCAATACAATCTCATACACGCACTATACCTACACAACAAGGTCACTCACACAATGGCAAGTTTTGATCTTTGACTTCAACTTCGTAAAGACAATTTTCGGTTGTGGCAGAAAACAAAATCCATTTCTAGAGCAAGTACAGTGAATGCACATTCATTAAACAGCCAAAGAAACCCAAGTGAAATTTCTAACTACCGTCGAATTTTCATAAGTCAAACTTTTATAAGTCGAATATCTCCATGACTCAAATTGAGTGTATTTATAGCGAAAATTAAATCCAATATTTCTTCCATAACTGGAATATCACCATAACTCGAACTTTTGTTATACATTATGGTGATTTGAGATTTGGATGTTTGATTGTAGGAGGAATACGCACAGTCCGCAAAGTTCATCCTTACTATGTGTCGTGTTCTTTTCTATTCTTTCCTTGTGATCAGCAATAAAGAAAAAAACAAATGGTCTAGACTTTGTTGTTGCATGAGCGTAGCAAAAAAGAGGAATTTTTATTACCGCACGCGCCCCACTTCACAACACAATCCAAAAATAAATTTTCGATTGTCGTACCAAATTTATCAGAGGTCAGGCCCCGAGTGCGTGTTTCGTTGGTGAGTTCAAATTTGCGTGCACCCAAAAAGTATACATATTCATATACGCAGGCAAATTTTTTTTCTTTGTCTTCCCTTATGTTCGGCAAATAAGGAAAAAACAAATGTCACACACTTTGTTGTTGGGTGGTCAAAGGCAAAATTTATTTCTTTGTCTTTCCTGTATTCGCAGTAGCGTAGCTGGTTTGATATCATTTTCACATGGGACACTTGCAGTTGTTTCCTGTTTTTTTGTTTACCTAGTAGTCAAGGTAGAATTCGCTTATTCAACTTCGATTTTTCGACATATCTAGCGCAAAATATGCATTTTAAATCAATTTTACTTATTTATTGAGTTAGTCCTTAAACAAATTTCAACTAACACCCCTTTGTTTCTTTTTTTTTCGATGCGCCAGGGAGATAGGGGTCTTAATAGAAAATAACCGCCCGCATGAATAAGGTTCTTTATTCATTAAAAGTCCCACCAAAACCAATACAAGTAGGTGGTGGGAATCGCAACAGCAAAAATCATATTCCTTATTCATAAAAAAACCAATACATGTATTAATGTATTGTATTGTATTGTATTGCTATGTATTGATTGTAATCAATACAATCAAAATAAAAATGGGTGACGGAAATTAAAATAACCAAACCAAAGTTGATATACAGAAATTCCTTTTCATACTAATTCGCGCTAAGAACACAAAATTGACAAAGACTCAGTAAGAAGGGGAAACAGCGCTTGCATCGATTTGGCAACAGTCACCCACATTCTAACATTTCTGTTTACCTGTTACTTCATGAAGATAAAACCGTTACTAATTTACATTTTTTAGAATTATTATTATTATTATTATTGGTATTATTATTATTGTTATTATTATTGGTATTATTATTATTGTTATTATTATTATTGTTATTATTATTATTAGTATTATTATTAATTATTATTATTATTATTATTATTATTATTATTATTATTATTATTATTATTATTATTATTATTATTATTATTATTATTATTATTATTATTATTATTATTATTATTATTATTATTATTATTATTATTATTATTATTATTATTATTATTATTATTATTGTTATTATTATTATTATTATTATTATTATTATTATAATTATTATTATTATTATTATTATTATTATTATTATTATTATTATTATTATTATTATTATTATTATTATTATTATTATTATTATTATTATTATTATTATTATTATTATTATTATTATTATTATTATTATTATTATTATTATTATTATTATTATTATTATTATTATTATTATTATTATTATTATTATTATTATTATTATTATTATTATTATTATTATTATTATGTAGATTAAATTGTTAGGGGCAGGGCTCGAAAAAGGGGGATTTTTAAATTTGGTGTGAATTGGGGTGTAAGGTAGGCGAAGGTTTTTACATAAGGAAATAATGTTATAAATAAATTCTTTTTTGTTCTTTTTTTATTTATTTTTATTTAACAAATAACTAAATAAATAATTAAAATTTATTTTCTCTCATCGCCCTGACTTAAGTTCTGCTCATCTTCCCTTAATAATCTCTTTTAACACCTCTGTCAGATGTTTTCCGCAAGAAAACTTCAGGACCATACTAAGGAATAAATGTTTTACTGAAGTTGAATTGAGCTCTGTACAAGATATTTATAACGCTATCGAGCTCTTCAACCGTGAGATTTAGGATGCTGCTGATGAAGCTAAATGCCCTACGGAACGCTCACCGCTACACTTCAATGCGTCATTCAAACTAAATGCAAGACTGAGACGCCTTCTTCTAGAGAAACGTGGACTCCGTAAAATTTTCCAACGTTCTATTGACCCAGAAGACAAATCAAAGTGGAACCATGCATCAGAGCTGCTCAGATCCGAGCTCAATAGCCAGCGGCCACAGCAATTTGATTAGATGCTGGAAACGCAGAGGGATGCTGAGTTCTGATTATGAAAAGCCACACGCAACTGCACGAGACATCCTATTAGGCAGTTGCCAATAAGAGATGAAAATGGAAGATGGAGCCGCTCTGATGCAAGCCAACTCTTTCGCCGCACATTTAGAACGTCAATTTCAGCCACGAGACGAGACATATAAAGTAGAAAGTCTTTACTCCTCAAAATTTAGAGGTCAACTGGTTTTTTTATTTAATTATCTTATATGTTTGGACACCTGGGCCCATAACCTGTTAAAGGTAGCTTTTTTTAGTAGGATTGGTTAGGGGATAAGATTATGCAAAACTTAACATGGGGTTATTTAGATTGTCTGTTACTTATTTAACAAAAATTAAAAAAAAAAAACTTAGGACAAAACCCAAGATACAAATTGGCGGTCCAGCCCTTATTGGTGCGGAGAACAAGCGTTTCTAACAAATGTTTAAGCGTTTTCATATATGTAGACAGATAGGCAATGAATGTCCTCATATTTGGGAAAACAACAAAAAAATAAAATAAAAAATTATTTTGGGTTGGATACGTATGTGTACAAAAAGGCTGCTTTTTTTTATTATTTTTTTTTTTTTACATCGACTTAGTAGGTACGCAATGACCACACACTGATCTCACATGGGGCAGGCCCAGGTGGCATCAAAATTCACCCAGTCACATAGACTGGGCTCAGCTGGTCTTAATTGCTAATATCTTAGGTGATCATGCGATACCAAAGCTAATGTCTACGTACTAAATATTTGGCTACAGATAAAAACATCATCAGCCATTAAAATAATCATTAAAATAATCAGCATTTAGAATAGTCATCTACACTAGGCTCTATTCAGTGGCTCATTTCTTTTCATTTACTTTAAGCATAAATAAAAAATATAAATAATATGAAATTACGTCCTCTTGGCGTGAGATACTGACACGTCCTAGTTAAAGAATTCGTGCCCGTTATATGCTGCGTAAGTAAAAAGTGCATTTCTCGGTTAAAAGGTTCATCAATTAGGCTTGTATATGAATTTTACAATTACAATGAAAAATTTTAAAAACCATAGTCTTATCTAGTTGAACATATTAAATATCAGAAGCGACCGGGATTCAAAGCTTGGCCTGTGTCGTAGGTCAGTTATTTCGCTTTTAAATTTGAAGTTTAAAGAGAGAGTACGGAATTCCTGAAGAGCGCGCACGCGCTTTATCAGTTATGTGAAGCGGGCCATAGTGACATTTCAGCATAACATGTGCAGTTTGGTGACATAGAAGTCTGGAAACAAAACCTTTAGTTAATAAAACAAAGAAAATTTTACTTGTGTCTTTTTTAAAATGGAACCATTAATAGATATTGTTTTTCAAATTTTGCTTGGTTTTAAAATTGTTATTCAAAAGAAATTATTATTTTTTTATTTTAATCTATATATAAGAAGTACGCAACGATCTCCATCATACCTAAACACGGTACTTCCGAGAACCTTGTCACATCATGTAAGAAATATTCATGGTCGCTGCCGTTGTAGATATATATATATATATATATATATATATATATATATATATATATATATTATTTTATGTGCCATGTTCTCTGAGACCACACTAATGTTACCTTGACTTAGGCTTACCTTTATGCCAGTATCATCTAATTCCTTTCTTTTTTCGTGATTCACAGTCTCGAATGCATCATTCAGTGCCTTGTTTCTCACTTTTTTGCTCGAACCATGTATTGCAGGACTTTTAGCGATTCTTTTCTGGGTGGCCAGTGTTGGAGTTTCAGTTTTCATCTTCTTAGCACTTTCTACTGCGGTGTTCATCCAGCTCTCCTTGTGGCTTCCGATGACGTCGAAGAGTACACTTAGTTCATACCCGCCGTATTTAATATCATCAGGCTCGCCACCACTATTTTTGTCGCTCTTTGCTTTGGCGACCTCGTCAAATTACTTTTCCGGAACATTCCGCTCTCTTGTTTTTGGTTGTTGTTGTTATTGTATACTTATAGTGAATGGGTCCAAACTTTAAGCCGCTATCTCCTCTCATACGTACAGTTGTCCGAAATGTTCCCATGGGTCCCTATGCATAATAAAATATTAATAATTAATAATAATAATATTAATAATAATAATAATAATAATAATAATAATAATAATAATAATAATAATAATAATAATAATAATAATAATAATAATAATAATAATAATAATAATAATAATAATAATAATAATAATAATAATAATAATAATAATAATAATAATAATAATAATAATAATAATAATAATAATAATAATAATAATAATAATAATAATAATAATAATAATAATAATAATAATAATAATAATAATAATAATAATAATAATAATAATAATAATAATAATAATAATTAATATTCAGATTGCAGGATCTGCACCAATCTGCCAACACGTGGTGGTATCCCTCCAGACCACTGGCTACCACTATGCGATACTTGGAACTAAACAGAATCGTCGGGATAAGTCGCAATAATCGCTTTATAAGGAGATTTCATATTTCAGAAGAAATAAAGAAATAAGGCGCTTGAACCATGTTTTTAATTTTATAAAGCAGACCGTTATGCTAAAGTATTCCAAATACCTGCATATCGACGAATACAGCGTTGCAGTACTCACAGCCATCGAAATCTTTCAGGATGTTCCGCGTTATCCCATGAACCTGCTACATTGTGCCGGGTGCCATTTTATATCCAAATTGATGATCAGGTAGAACTCGGTGTTAATCCGTGAACTCATGTAACCGCCTATAAATCAGCCGCTCCCAACTCTTTGAATAAAGGCTCTTTCAATAAAGGCTGATTGGCCGATATGAGTTGCGGCCATCATCCGGCTTGCCCTGATTTTGGATAATTTGCATTGCTGCCATCTTCCACTTGGTTTGGAAGAATTGGACCCCCAATATCGCGTTTAAAAATTAACGCCACATAGATATTCGCACATCGTACAGAGACTTGCCTAGAAGGCTGCCTCGTGAGTGACCTACTACATTTCCACAAGCAGTTGTCATCTATAGTGTAGTCTTAGGATTTGAAACTTAGTTCAAATAATTCAAACCTGAGTTTCTGCAAGGCGTTCCTAATTCCTTTCTTTGTGAATATTTTTGGTGAAAGTATTGATGGCCATCACAATATCTCCACCTGAGTTCAAGTCCGTCTACAAATGAATCGAGTTTGCCAGATGTAACTTAAAGGCGGCCACATTGGTATAGCTATTTATTAGACGGTTATCAGCGGCAGTGTGGCCATTGTTGCCAATGGAAACGACCAAGTGTAAATGATTGCCGTCCATAATTCCCAGTTATGCTATTTCGGAATTCCGGGATGTACTGCAAAGTCTATGTATGTAGAGGTATGGGTGGGAACATATGGGTATCTAGTTCGGGCCCCTCTGGTGGAAATTGTGGCGCCACTGGCAGAGTATTCCGATTATTTTTATAGCCTCCAACCATTAACCTAAGCCACGAAATATGTCAGCGATATATATATAACTGTATTTCGTCCTCTTTTGGAGAATAATTTTTCTGATAATGCTACTACAGTTGAGCGATATATTCGAGAAGTATATTCTGTTTTCTATTCGAAGCATGGTTGGACTACTACTGCACAAACTGGTCAATATATTTATATTTTAGACACTAGATCGTTAAATTATCATGTAATTTAATTAATGTCAAGAAATCCCAAAGAAAAATAATATTAAAACATCTTTAAAAAAAAAACCTAATAGTGGACAACGTTATAAAACACAAACACTGAGGAAAAATAACTCGCGTGCAACTAATTGCGTGTGCTAAAAGTGAAACTTCAATGGGCCTGCATGAGACACAGTATATAGTATACAACTAATAAATAAACGAAGCTGTCTAGAAAAAAGAACCAATAATACAAAGAGAAAGTCTAATACTAAGAATAATAAAGAATATAATACTAATAACTATAATAATACTAACAATAATACAAACCATAATTATACAAACAATATACTACCAAGAGAACCAAACAAATACCGAAGCTAACTGCCAATAGAACCAAAGAAGAAGAGAAAATTAAAACAGCAAAATACATCCGCTCTTTTGTGAGGTTACAATTCGACTCAGTCGTGCGCTTTCCACTTCCTTGATTATATTTATTTTGACACAGCCTTGCATCCGAAACTATCGTTGATTCTTCTTTGATTTCGCGACAGTCGCAAATTTTGTGAATACTCGAGTAGACCGAACCTTATGTATCATGACTCACTCACTCTCTGTTTTCGTTTTTCTTTCCTCTTTTTCTTTCTTTCGAACGCTGAGCAGCGCGCGCCCAAAAAAAAAAAATAAGTCTGCGGTGTATTCCTTCTCTGTTTTTCTTACATATTTTTCTTCCACCTCTGTCGTAGAACCGCCATTACGGCGCCGAAATATTGTAAATTTGTACTACCAATGCGCTCTTAGAAGTATAACTTCGAAAAGAAAGACCCGCAAAAGAAATGAAAGCTGCATGTGGCGAGACTTGTAAGCTCAAATGACAAAGACAACCATTATTCGATACATACTGTGAACTTGGAGATATTGAAAAGCAAGAAAATGTATTGCTAATTGTATGAAAATCGTAGAGCTAAGATATCGCTACGTTCGTGTAAGAGGATCCAGAGCTCCTCACCAGAGAAATACTTCCTATTTTTCTAAACAAAGTGAAATTTGAGTTTTGTTTTGAGGAAGTTTACTTGATACTGGGGTAATACCCATTCTAGTCTATTGTGTTTTTTAATCATTGTAAGAATTTTACTTTTCTCGCTCTGTAGCATCCTGATAGTTTCACTAATTAATGGAACGAATTCGTCAGAATTTTTAAATTTGGGAACTGTTTAGTCGATTGTTTTGGTTATTATGTTATTGATTCTATCGAGGTGTCCATCTCTTTCTGAATTTTCGAGGTTTATACTATTTGGTATGCAGTTTATGCAGTTTGCTTAGACTTCTGTTTTTAAATCTAATCCAATTACAGATCGCACTTTGTATAGAATTATGTTTTTAAATCTAATCCAATTGGTACCTTTATAGTTTAATTTTATGCCTGTACTGTTTGTAAAAAAATTGAGTGGCTGGTCTGTGTTTCTTGGGGGATTACGATTACATAGTGATCGCTACCGTATATATATATATATAGGAGCGTATAATTTACACTTGTAAGTTATTTCGTTATCGTATAGCCATTTTTAGTGTTATACCCGCTGAATTATTATTAGCATTGCCCCAATCTGCATGTTTGGAATTTATGTTGCTTGCCATTATAGAAAAATTATTTGTATTCTGCAGCTGTAGATGATTGGAAAGCTCATTGAGCTCGCCTTTTAGGTTTGAGTTATTGTTTCCTGAAGGCTGATAGGGTGCTATTATATATAGATATGAATTCGCATGTATTGGGATTTTGGTTATACAGGTCTCTAATGTTTTGAACTTATCTATTTTAGCATGTGACCAGGGTTTGTACTTGATACCTTTTTGATTAATATACCTGTTCCGCCTCCCTTGGTATAGATGTTTCTGTCTTTCCTAACTAGATTGTAATTATTAAAAATTACTGTGTGATTGTCGTTTAGTTTGGTTTCGCTTAGCGTTACAATACCTGGATTGTGTTTGTCCAAGAAAGTTTGTAGATCGTGTCTTCTGTTTAACTTAATTATTCAGTTTACGTTTATGGCAATTATTTTTAAATGCCCTTTGTTTACATTTTGATGTTTGAGTTAGCCATTTATGATTCCATAAATGAGAAGAGTACGTCGATTCTGGACGTTTGTAATTCGAGAAGCTTCTGCAGGTCACATATTTGGCTTGATAGGATTAGGATTGTGTTTTTGATTTCTTCTAAGAACGAATTTGAGTTGTTTTGTGTATGAGTTGGTGACATTAACTTATTGTCTACTGTGGAAGTAATATTCTGACGCACAGTTTGTGCGTAACTTATATTAGGGTTTGTGTATGCCTTAAGGGATTTATTATTTTATGCTAATGTTTGTTTTTTAATACGGATTTTTTGTTGTAACTCCTTATATTTTGCACAATCCTTATAAAAGGCCGGGTGCCCGTATTTGTTGCAGAGTACACAGAACCTTTTTTTTTCGTTGGCGGGCACTATAGGTTTAGGGCAGTCTGTGCTTCTGTAAGGTTCACTGCATTTTACACATCTGGGTGGTAGGTGGCACATTGCTGCGCTGTGGAAAAACCCTTGACAACTCCTGCATTGACATATTTCTGGTTTTCTAAGATTTTCCCATCTTACACATCGTTGTATGATCGTTTTTATTGCTTTAAGTTCAGAAACTTTGCCTTCTGAAACTTAAACCAAAAAAATTGGAAATTCCTTTTTTTGCAAACTAGAGTTTTTAGTTGTGAATGCTCTAACTTTTAAAAATTCCAGGCGATCGTTGTAAAGTTTACGCAGCTCACTTAATATTTCATCTGTATCTATGTTTGCATTAATTTTTGCTTCGATAAAGTTTTGCTTTTGATTTTTGGAGGTATACACATACTTAAGAATATTTATTTCTTATTATTAAATTCCTTGATTTTGAAATCTGTAATTTTTAGTACACTTTTTATAGAAGTGATCAACTGTTGGGCATCGATGTGCATACCATTAATTGGAGGTAACTTTTTATCATTTTTAGTAAAGTTTTTATTAACTTTCTGACTATTGTTGATTTGATGATTGCTCGATACACAGCTTTCGGCAGAGTCTTCATCCGAAGCTTTGACGTTATCTATGGTGATATTGTTGTTTTGCACATGCTTTTCGAACTCATCAAAAAGCTTCTCGTCACACGTGGTGTCAGCCAGAAGGGCATAGTAATTGTTTTAAGGTGTTTTACTCTTGTGATTTCATAACTGTTGTTATTGAGCTTTGAGCATGCGGTCTGCTCATGCCTTAGCATTTGTGTTTAAATTTCACTCAAATTTTTATTTGTCTTTTCTTATAAATAAGGCTAGAATATTTATCTAGCTACATACTGATGTAACTTGTAACTATTGTGTCCTTTGCACTAAGTAAATTTCTTAATAATGTCGGTATCATCACTTATTGGTTGAGCTTTAAGTATGTCCGTCACCGATGAAATTCAAAACGCGAATCCCAGTATGCCATACCTCATATAAAAATGCACTTCGTATGTGGACGCTGATGTGTTTTGTAACAACCAAATTAATAGTCTTAATTTATCAGACGTTATAAACTTTAAATTATTTGCTTACCCAATTATGTTTCACACAACTGTCCACTCGACTTAACTTGCTGACTGTCTGATTTCAACTGCTCAACCTCGTCTCTATGAGAATCAGAGAGCGAATCTCCTTCAACTCCGCCCCGCTTTTTTTATTTCACTTTACTTTCGCAAGTGCACTGTCAAGTCGACTAGTCGTCTCCTTTCGCTTTCCGAATTTAACAACACAAAAAACTAAATCAAAAGACAAGATAATCAATTGTTCTTATCTCAAAATGCCTGTTGAACGCAATCCCCCGACTGCGGGCAGCTCGCAAAAACAAAATCATCCATCAAGCAACAGCATGAGCGTACCCCACGCTCAAACAGCTGTCCGCATAAGTAACAACAACGAATACCTTGGCACATCAACAAGCGGTTCAAACATCAGCATCAACATCAGTGACTCACACCAAGCCTCACTTCCCGTTAATTTCGAGAGAGCGCGTTCTTGCTCTCCCGCAATACATCAAACAGCTGCACACTCACAAAGAGAAAACCATAACGGATCATCAATCCAAACAAACGCAGCCTCTCACTCTACCACTCAACTAACTGTCAGCTGTTCCATGGCAGCAGGTAATATGCAGCCTCTGCGTGGAGTGCACAATGCGCTTCACCAACGACGCCACTCTCCTCGTTCCAACCAACAACAACAACAACAACCACAACGCAGACATCAGCTACTATCTCACTAATTACAACAACCATCACGTCATCTGTCTCAACTACAATGCCAATTTGCTCCCTCTCTTCGGCAACAACATTGATCAGAGAAAAGACATCAAACACGCAAGTACAAACTTCAACCAATCAAAACCCACAAGAGTCAAAAATAAAACGTAACCGTAGTAAGCTCTCTCCCAACAACACTTCCGAACAAAATAGCAATAGTAAAAAAAGTAGGAAAAAAAAAAATTTTAACACAAACGACAACACAAACAACACTGCAAAAGTACTAGCTGAGCGCGCCTAACACTAATAACAGGTTCGAACTCCTCTCACCAGACGAAACGGCTGAAGACGGCAGTGGTACAGAAACAAAGTCTAATGCGCCAAATCAACCTCGACCACCTACTAAAATTCACAAGCCACCACCAATATACGTACAGGACGTAGAACAAATTAACGTACTAAACAAAGCTCTGAAAAAACACCATACAACGAAACTACATTTTAAAAACACTTAAAAACAACGAAGTATGCGTACAGACAAATGACTCGTCGAACTACTCGGCGGTGGTTAAGATGCTCATTGAAAACAAAACTAAATAGTATACCTTTAAGCCGAAAGAGGAGCGGGGATTCAAAACAATACTTAGGAATATGCACTACGCCACTGAACTTGACGAACTTAAGAACGAGCTATCGGAACTAGGCCACGACGTTATTAAATCAAAATTGGAATAACGTACGCCCAAACAGCAGCCAGTAACCGTAGAAACCCCACAAATCAGTTACAACTTCAACAAAAAGATGAGGAACACAACAAAAACGAAAGCAACAAAAACGAATCCAACAAAAACGAGACTAGTGAAAACACAGAAAAAAAGACCGAATTTTCAAAAGATTTAGCGGAAATAAAATATATAATAAAACAACTAGCGCAACAAATGAGTAATATGATGAACATCATAACAGTACTATTGACAAAACTCGACAACAAGAATGGACACTAAAATAAAAATTTTAACTCGGAATGCAAACGGATTAAAAAATCACCTGAATGAATTACAGCTTTTCCTACACAACAACTACATTGACATTGCTTTGATATCGGAAACACACTATACAAGTAGCCAGCACATGAACATACGTTGATACAAGATGTACCACACAAGCCATCCCGACGGTACAGGACACGGTGGGACTGCTATCATTATTAAACAAAACATTAAACATAACGTACTGCTTCCATTCCAAGAAACCTATATCCAGTCGACAAGCATACAAATCTTCGACTCATCCGGACCACTAAGAATAACAGCCGTGTACAGCCCACCAAAGCACAATATCTCACAGTCGCAATACCTTGACTTCTTAAAAACTCTCGGACAACGCTTTATAGCTGCAGGCGACTACAATGCGAAGCATACAGACTGGGGCTCCAGAATATCAAACAAGAAAGGTAAAAACCTACAGGGTGCACTGCTGTTAGCAAAAGCTAAACATCTTAGTACCGGCGAACCCACGTATTGGCCAACAGACAAAAATAAAAAGCCAGACCTCATTGACTTTTATATACTCAAAGACATAGACTTAAATAAATGTGTCATAACATCAAGACAGGAACTATCGTCAGACCATACACCTATACTACTCGAACTTAATTCAACTAAAGTGAACACAACCAAGTCCAAACTATGGCACAACAAAACTGACTGGGATACCTATCGAGACTACATTAACACAAACTTAAATACAAGCATTCCACTGAGATCACCCGACAACGTAGAATCAGCTATAGTCCAACTAAACGATACCATTGAGAAGGCAGTATTGCAAGCAACTCCGGACAAGATACACACCCCCTACGCTTCGCAAATTGATATGCACAAAACGAAAACTGAAAAAAGCATGGACCATTTGCAGATCCCCCGATGCGAAAAATAAATATAACAAGGCAACTAAAGAAATTAAAAAATATCTCCAAAATCAGAAAAATTATGAAATCACGAAGTATTTACAGAGGCTAACTCCTACAAGCTTTACCGACAACTCCCTGTGGAAAGCTACAAAAAAACTGACAAATAAAACAATACACCAGGCACCTATAAAAATGGACAATGGATCATGGGCAGTAACGAACCTAGACAAGGCGACAGTTCTAGCGAATTATTATGAAAAAATATTTGCTGATGAAACTATTAACGAAGATGACTGTCATATAAACTCGACAGTCACTCCCCAGCCAACTCGCCTAAAAAAAATATGCACAAATGAAATACTCAAATGTATACAGCACGACATAAAGCCCAAAAAAGCACCCGGGTATGACAAAATTGACGGAAAACTTTTAAGGGAGCTACCACTTCAAGCAGTGGTATACATACGTAATATTTTCAACGCGATAATTCGACTAAATTACTTTCCTAAAGTATGGAAAGTGGCTGAAGTCATTGCAATTCCAAAACCTGGTAAAGACGTATATAATCCAGCATCATATAGACCAATTAGCTTACTTCCACTGCTGTCAAGAATATTCGAGAAGCTCCTGTGCCAGCGACTGTTACCTATTATAGAACGCAAACATATAATACCTGACCACCAATTTGGCTTTCGACGAAAACACTCGACCATACAACAAATCCATCGTGTGACTCATAAAATTTTAAACGATCTTGACAACAAAAAGTTCTGTATAGGAGTTTTTCTAGATGTAGAAAAGGCATTCGACAAAGTTTGGCACAAAGGACTAATCAGAAAATTACGCAATATATTCCCGCATAACGTACTACAGATATTAGTACACTATATCACAGAAAGACATTTTTTTGTTAAGTACTCAGATGAATATTCCACATTAAGAAAAATCAAAACAGGCGTACCACAAGGAAGTGTACTAGGACCGTTATTATACACTATCTTTACAGCGGACATACCATCACCAAATGACGACGCTTCAATGATAGCCACATTTGCTGATGACATTATAATACTTAGCGCACATAGACAAGTAAACATAGCAACATCCAAACTACAACAGCATCTGGATACTACCCTAAGGTGGTTTGAAAAGTGGCAAATAAAAGTAAATAATACCAAAACAGTACATGTTATATATACAACTAAAACTAAATTCACACCACCTCGTATAAAGATTGACGGAGCTGACGTAAAAATTGAAAATGTAGTCAAATACCTAGGATTATATATTGACAACAAACTCAACTGGAAATACCATATACTTAAAAAACGGGATCAAATCAAGCTGAGGATTAGTCAATTATATTGGCTGCTCAAATCGAAGTTAACATTAGAAAACAAAATACTGATCTACAAAGCCATTATAAGACCAATCTGGACGTACGGAGCACAAATCTGGGGAACGTCCAAAAAATCAAATACAGACATAATACAAAGACAACAATCAAAAATTATTCGTATGATCACCAAGGCTGGGTGGTATATAACTAACAATGATCTGCATCGTGATCTTAATATTCCAACAG
This sequence comes from Cacoxenus indagator, assembly GCA_035041755.1. Classification (NCBI taxonomy): domain Eukaryota; kingdom Metazoa; phylum Arthropoda; class Insecta; order Diptera; family Drosophilidae; genus Cacoxenus; species Cacoxenus indagator. The sequence goes on along the minus strand of JAWNKX010000189.1, from coordinate 557,127 downwards.
TAACAGAGGAGATTACAAAAATAAGTCGTATCTACCAGACCAAGCTTACCCAACACCCAAATGTTGGTGTCAGCCTACTACCAATACAGGAACTACAATGCAGACGCAGGTTACAGAGGACAAGGCCAGTGGATCTGGTTGAATAAATTCGAAGCTATATATATCTCAATACCTCTTTCTTTTTTTTTTTTTGTTTTTGTTTAATGTGTTTATTTTTGTATTTTATATTCTTATTACATTTATGTTTGCTTTACTTTATTTTGCTCTATAATTGTATTAATTTAATTTAAATGTATATTATTTTTGTTACTATTTTGATTTTTTTCCCCTACATCCTTACAAAAATGAAAAACTTTTGTGATCTGCTCACATAAATTAGTTACAACCCTAAAATAACGTTTAAACCATGTATTAATAGTCTTAATAAAAAATAAAGACATATGTACACGACATATGGGAAATATAAAAAAAAAAAAAACTCCTCCCGCACCGGTTCCCACAACCGTCCTTTATTTTTCAGCTTGAGTTTCAACCCAGTTACTGACGATGCGCCCCTTTGCACGGTTGGCTCGACTGAATGGCGTTGATCTGAACTCTCCAAGTCCATTACCGTTACTTCCGACGTGGTGAAGGCAGCTGGAATTTTTTTTTAAGATGACTTACATTCCTTATTTTCTACGTCCCCCTAACACTTTTACAATATTCCCCTTTCGCTCTAAAACTTCATACCTAGTGGTATCGTAATTCGGTGTTAGCTTGTTAGGGAGCACTATATTCTTCGTTAGTACTTGATGACTAAACCGGATAACCACCTTCTTTGCCCATCTCTTTTTATCGACATTTACTTTACCTTTATGCTTCCGAATGCAGTCATTATCTTTCTCGACCGAACTCCCCCACTAGGTCTTGAACATTTGGAATTTTGTCGCGAATCATACGATTGAACATTAACTTTGAAGGAGATGTTCCAGTAGTGCTGTGAGGGCGGACGTTGTGCATTAGAATGAAATCTTGAATTTCCCGTTCAAAGTTGTTTTTGTTTACATAAGCGATTTTTAGTCTTTTAGTTCGTGCTCTCGACCTCTCCATTAGCCTGAGGCCAATATGGTGGGGTCCTTATCAGCTGAATGCAACTCATGTTGCAATACTGCTTAAACATTTTGCTTACATATTGTTTGCCGTTGTCCGTTCGTAGATACTTCGGGAACGCCAATTGACAGAATATTTCTTTAATGGTCCATATAATAATTTCCGACGATATGGTGTTTAAAAACTTTAGCTCCATGGACCCAGTAAATCGCTAGATATGGAGTTCCATGGACTTGTTGGGAAAGGTGTTCTGTGTATCTGAGCTGGGCCCACAGGTTGTGAAACCAGCATGCAGTCTGCACGATTTGACAAAATTTTCCGAATCCCGATCAATACGCGGCCACAACACCTTAGCCTTTAACCGACGTTTCATCGCTAATTCCCCTAGATGGCCCTCGGGAACCAATTCCAGAACACTTTGACGGAATGTAGTCTGCATGATCAGACGTGTTCTTCTCAGAAGGATTTTCCCAAGCGCTGCAATCAAGGCTTCTCCCAATTTGGCCAAAACCTTGTATTCCAATGCTATTAGTATGTGCTTCATGGGTTCCTGGATTGTTCTGACATCTGGATAATTGGAGAGTTCGATTGGTAACCCCTTCCACTTTGGGAAAGGAGTTACGTTTTCTACTCTATTGACTTCTAGCCCGAATCGAATCACCTTTAATTTTTTGGCCTTACACAGTAGCGATTCTTTACCATTCTCATTTACGAAAAATGAAGAAATCACTTCGAGGTTACTATCCACATATATGGGACCTTCGAATACGATATTACCCACAGCAATTTTTCTGAAACGTATCCTATGAATTGATTAGCTGGGTTTGGCCGAACGTTGTATACCGTTGCGTTGTATTTGACGAGTTGACCAATCTTTGAAGCTAATAAGGTTGAAACGAGATTCAGAGTCAATTATTAAGGGAACTTCTTGGCCCCCTGATTATTTCATCTTCATCGTCAAATAAGATTTTAAAGCAATTTGCCCCGGGTGTGATATCGTATTCTCACTCTACAGAACGCACGTTGGTGCGCTGTCGTTTACCGTTACCATTATTACTTTGGGCAAAATATATTTAGAATTTTTTATTCAAAGCTGGACAGTAAAAGCTAGTGCTATTATGTCCTCTGCGACCATATCTGCCAGACTCCAATTGCTTGTTGGTAGAATTCACATTCCTCGACGTTATTCTCTTGATTCCTTTGGCATATAATATAGGCCGCATTATCTCTGACTGCTTGTTAATTTGTTTATCCACCTGACAGGCATTGATCGTTTCGGATAATGTGTACTCTTTTTCTAATAATTTCGTCTTCAGGATTAAGCCGGCCCACCTGTCAATGATTTTGTCCATCAAGCGTATTTCTACGATTTCTTTTTTTTTTTTTTTGGAAATCCGAAATTGAATTTTTGTATTTGGTGGTGCAGTTTCAATACGGATTTTGCGAAGGTTTCTCGTTCTGTAGGATAAATATTCCTAAGCAATCACCTTTCAAATGTTGAATTTTGTTTCGGCGAAAAATATCCATTCATTTTGTCGACAAGAATGTTAAATACATGTGTTTGATCAGCTGCGGCAGTTTCTTCTGGTACAGTGCCAGGTAAAGAAAATGCTAAAGTTTGCAGTTGTGACCCACCAAATGTAATAGCTTGCTCCTTTTCCGGATCGGTGAACTGATTTCTTCAGCCTCGACAAAAATTCCTAAAGCTTGTAGCCATTTCCCACATTCGACGCGCAGCAGAGACTACTCAATATCCTCGCACGGGAAAGGCTTAATTACATTCTCTCCTATCGTTTCTGGAGAAGCTGAAATCTAAATTATTGTTTTTATTATTAGTTGGCCAACAGCCTCTGACTAAGTCAAATCGTGTTAACATGTGTCGGCCCGTACTTAGAGTACAGCATCTGACCTTTGCCAGATATATATATGTGTATATATACTTTTTTCTTTTTTTAAATCGGCCCGTGCTAAGAGTACTGCCCCTGACCTTTGTCAGATATATTATTTTACTCGGCACGTACTTTTAGTACCGCCCATGACCTTTGTTAGATATATTCTTTTACTCGGCACGTACTTTTAGTACAGCCCCTGACCATTGTCAGATATATTCTTTTGATTCTGTCAGAAATTTACAACTGCGATGTTTGTTTGTTTTTTTTTTTAAACGAGTTTTACTTGTTGGGGCGCCCCCTAACACCCTCGACCATGTTTACTCGCATTGTAATCATATATGTATATTTATGCGTATGTGCGTGTGCCGAATCGTCCCCCGAGCTAACAGTCCAGTTCCATCGCTCCCCCACCCCCGCCACAACACTCAAAAAACCGTCGACCACATGCATGCCAGCGATGCGATAAATGTTAGATCTTCCACACTCGCGAATACGAATATCGCCACATCACTTATACACACCCGTGTTTATGGTAGCAGCGTACCTTGAAAAAGTGCGGGAGGCGAAAAGAGAAACGCAAACTAACGAAACTGTACACGACAAAACCAAGCTACGCACGCAAACACACACACAACTTTCGCAATATTTTCTTTTCTTTTTTTTTGGTTTAATTATTATTTCTTTTTCCAAATTTAACTCGTCGCCAATGTAACAACCCCATTAATAGTCTTTATTTATCAGACGTTATAAACTTTAATACATATATTTGGTTTACACAATTATGTTTCACACAACTGTCCACTCGACTTTACTCGCTGACTGTCTGATGTCAACTGTTTAACCTCATCTCTATGAGCGTCAGAGAGCGAGTCGCTTTCAACTCCGCCCCGCACCGGTTCAGTCATGTATAAATCGTTGTAATATCGCAACTAAAAGAATTAAATTATTATTTTTTTTTTTAATTTTTAATAATAGTGATATGAATAAATTAATAAAACAACTTCTTACATGTATAAAGTCTTTCAAAATTTTAATTATAGCTTCGCAAGTTTCATAGAAATTGTTGCTTATATAGTAAATGGTTAGAATATATAAGTTTTAAATTTTAAAGAGGCAAAACTTCAGCCCGTTGCCAAAAAACGCAAAGTGATGGATAATCTTTCATGTAGAAAGAGAGTAGCCAGGCTTTTCAATAAAAAGGTCACTTTCCGCAGCAACTCATAAATATCACTATCCATTTTTAGAAAGTTTCGATAGTCTTCAGGAGCGGTTACTTCTAATACCCTCAATAAATTGGTGTGGGAAAATTTGTTCCTTTTTTGCAACAATTCCTTTACCAACATTTTCCTTTTTCTTTTATTTTTGTCTTCTTCTTCTTGTAATAATATTAAATTTATCAAGACAACCGCTAGAAGTTGGCGCGCCATTGCTATGTTTTCGCTTTAAAAATGTTTGTATACTGAAGTATGAGGAGAAAGTATAACAGTGTAATAGCAAATCGCAGGTATGCCATCATGTCAAGTATGCATCCATGTATGTCAATCCAATAACCGCTTTATAGTGTTACTTCACAGTGAGCAAGTGCCAGTTTGCTGTAAATTTGATGTTAATAACAGAAATGTAAAAGTACGCCATCTCGACGTTGGGAAAAAAAATTGTAAGAAAGAAATAGAACCTCTATATCTTGTATACTCAGTGAGTATAACAAGCAAAGAAGGGAAACAAAACTGAGAGAGGGAGAGAGGGACATCATTTATCACATGTCCACTTTTACTCTGCATAAACAGCAGCAGAAAATGCACTCATCTGTAAAAATCACAGATGCCACATTTGGGATTTTTGCGCCAAACCTGGCTCTTTCTTTCGTTGGCGCCCTTTTTGTTATGGTTCGTTTAACATACATGCAACTGTAGTAAATATTGAAGTAAAATAATTTTGGCTCCCTTTTATTGAAATTGGCCTTTTAAATTTTTTACTTCTTACTGTGTCTTCGTCAATTTTGTTTTCGTAGCGCGAATTATCGTGAAAAGGAATTTCTGTATATCACCTTTGGTTTGTTTTGGTTGTTTTAACTGTCGTCAATGAATGATAGCGTAAATTAAACTTGTATGGTTTTTCGGAATTTTTTAATGAATGAGGAACATGATTTTTGTTATTGCAATTCTGACCATCTACTTTTATTGCTTTGGTGGAACTTTTAATGAATCAAGAACACTACTCGTACGAGCTTCTAGTTTCTCCTTGTCGCATCAACAAAAAAAAAGTGGAAATTTGTTTGAGAAATAATAACTCAACAAAGAACTTGATTTAATATACATATTTTGCACTAGATATGTCGAAAAAATGAAGTTGAATAAAGCGAATTCTACCTTGACTACCAGCCAGGAAAAACAGCAAAAACTAGCAAGTGTTCCATACAAAAACGAAATCAAACCAGCTGCGCTTCCGCCAATATGAGGAAAGAAAGAAATAAATTGTGCCTTCGCAACGCAACAATAAAGCTTGTGACATTTGTTTTTTTCTTATTTGCTAATTATAAGAGAGGACAAGGAAAGAAGACAGCGAATGTCCAAGTGATAGTGACAGAAAACCAAAATCCAAGCAGCTGCGCTAACCCGAACATAAAAAATATAAGAAAATAAATTTGCCTACGCTCACGCAACAACAAAGTCTAGACCATTTGTTTTTTCTTCTTTGCCGATCACATGGAAAGAAGAGGGAAGAGTACAACACAAAGTAAGGATGACGAAATTTGCTTTGCGCGTTTGAGACTCGAACTTCATTGTTTTCGTTGCAATATACTGTGCGTATTCCTCGTACAGTCAAACTTCCAAATCTTAAATCACCATAATGCATAACAAAATTTCGAGTTATGGGGATATTCTAGTTATGGAAGACACATTGTATTGATTTTTCGCTATAAACGCACTCAATTCGAGTCATGGAGATATTCGACTTATAAAAGTTTGACTTATGGAAATTCGACGATACTTAGACATTTCACTTGGGTTTCTTTGGCTGTTCAATGAATGTGCATTCACTGTACTTGCTCTTGAAATGGATTTTGTTTTCTGCCACAACCGGAAATTGTTTTGAAGTTGAAGTTGAAGTCAAAAATCAAAACTTACCATTTTGTGAGTGACCTTGATGTCTAGGTATAGTGCGTGTATGAGATTGTGTTGGTTTTCTTTGTCTTCCTTTTGTGCGAAATGTGCTAAGTTTGAGTGTGTTGCGTAGGTATAGTGCATCTATAAGATTGTATTGGTTTCTTATCGTGTATTGTATGATTTTGCTTTGTGATCATGCCTTCTTTTTTTCCTGGTAGCCTGATATTTTCATTTTATTCATATAAATGAATATAAGCAAAATACAGCTATGACTCGATTTCGTTTGTTAAAGAACGATTTTGTAGATTAAAGAAAACTTCACACAGGTTGCTGAATATTATCCAAGACCATACAAATAAAAAACTTTGAAAAAGTCAATGGAAGGAGACAATGCCTCTGATTTTTTTTTTATTATATCTTTTTTGTGTTTCTATAATTTACTTTTCATTAAATACTTTCCCATCTTACGGCAGTCTGTCCATTTGATTGTTTAGCTTAAGCAAACCAACAGCAATATGTTACGTTGCATAAGTTGAACAGCCAACAATTCTGTTGATGTACCGTATCAATGTCCGATTCTAATCGTTCCTGACAAGTCTCTCCCGGCTTTTTTAAGGGAGAAATGTAACCTCTATATGAATGAATACTCTTTGATATCATCCGTCCTCCTAAATATGGTGACTTAACGTCTGTACGAACTCAGCCAACGATCCAACGGACCCGCGTGCAAGCAAATATGATGGTTTGCATACGCTGTTGCTTACACAAACTGCCGCGTTGGCTTATTCCGATACTCGCCACCACCAGAGCAGCGGATAAGTTAAGGCTAGAGATAGTTTAGAAATATTCTCAAGTTTCAGTTTGTAGCAGAACTCGAAAGCGCACTCACTAACGTGCCATAAAAAATATCTAATAAAGGAAGTGACTTAATTTGTACAAAAGTGTGTGCTACACGCTATACGGTAGTAGTGCTTATTCACTCTAGCTCATATAACTCATGGCCTTTGCTTAGGAATTACTCTATTGTGTGGAATGAGAAAATAATAAAATAATGCGAGCAGTAGAAGCAGGAATCAATCGTGTTGTTAAAGCGAAATAGTATAGTCTACAAGAGTATCGCCAACGGAAAGTCGGGATTTCTGAGAAATACATTAGATACAGAGTTGGTGCAAGTGACTTCTATCAGAATGAAAACATAAAGCAAAAAATTACGAGGAGCTGGCAATATCAGACTACGTATAATTGAGAAAATCTGTGTGGTACATATTTGACGAGTGCATCATTGTAGCTGATTACAGGGAGCAGAGGGAACTTATTCATATAGAGGTTACATTTCTCTATTAAGTTTTTTACGGCATTATCAAGCTATTAGCTTATGTTACTTGACATACCAGCGTAGGCCGCTGTGTACCAACCTCATTCTGCTAACTACTGAACGCGCGAGTTATATGAGTCTTAACTCATATTCAAACCACCCACGCTTTATAAAATAACAACGGGAGAATCAGATGATGCGAAAGACAAAATTAAGAATTAACGGGAGCATCAGGCGATGTTGGACACATCAGCCTAACCATCATAAAAGACAACAATAAAAAACAACGGGAGAATCAGGCGATGCAAGACAACAACAAGAAACAATGGGAGCATCGGGATATTTTCGACACATCAGCCTACCATCATAAAAGACAACAGCAATAAACAACGGCAGAATCAGGCGATACATAGGACAACTATTGTAAAGCGAGGTTTCGTTAGAGTTTAAGTTAGAAAGTTTGATTAGTTTTAAGACTAGCTTCAATAAAATAACATCGAAACTATTCCGAAGAGTTTTCTGTTTTGGCAGAAGACTTAACTCGCGCATTTTTTATTGTCTTGCTCAATTTTGTGTACTTGGCGCGAATTAGCGTGAAAAGGAATTTCTGTATATCACCTTTGTTTTTGTCGTTTAATTGCCATCACCCCTTTTTATTTTAATTGTATTGATATTGTTGTGGGAACGATAGCGAAAAAGGAACGTTTATTGGTTTGGCGCAGGTGCAGATTACGTTGACTTGGATTTCTTTCCATGGTGGGTAAAGTAAGGTCAGGTTTTTACATTACACTGCATCCGCGAGATGCTATGTCTGCAGGATTTTGCTTCGACGGTACATGTCTCCATTCCATACGGGATGTGTGCTCTTGCAGCTCACTCACTCTGGTAACCACAAAACTGTTTAGTGTTGAAGAGTGCATCTTGAGCCAATGAATAACTATTTTTGAGTCCGTCAAAAAGTAGATCCGTCTTGAATATGGCTCACCCTTTTGCTTGATGGATTGCCATACACGACTAAGCAATAGAGCGGTACAAAGTTCTAACCAAGGTAGCGATTGTGCTTGAATTTAAGCTACATTTGATTTCTCAACCAATTGTTTAAATGTGCTCGCACGTACACGCAAAGTGTTCCAGTGGTGCATGAGTTCCTCCTCTGCCAGCTACTTCATTATCTGCGCCATGTAATTTTAACTGGAGACGTTTGACGTTCTTCCTTGATGAAGTTAATTTCGGAGCAAGAATCTAGAATAGCCTTCACCGGCTGTAGATTTGCATACACATCGGTTATGTTGGTTTTCTTTGTGTCACATGCGTGCGAAATTTGATAAGTTTGAGGGTGTTGTGTAGGTATAGTGCGTGTATAAGATCGAATTGGTTTCATATTGTGTGTATCACTCAGAATATTTTTGCATTGTTTCGCTTGTGATCATGCCTCCTTTTTTGCTGGCCGCCTGGTATTTTCATTTCGTTCATATAAATGAATATAGGCGAAATACAAGGCAACCATGCTAATGGTTGCCGATTTCGTTTGTAGTATAAAACTAAAGAAAGTTCACTCAATTTATAATTAAATGTACACATCTAAGTGTAATTTAAAAATTTAGCTAATTTTTAAGCAAACGTAATTAGTAGTTTAGTTTATAATCAGTTCAGTTTCCCTTGAACACCTTTCAAATAAATTACTTTAAAAAAAATCAAAGAAAGAGACAGTGTATAATTTTTGTTTTTATTTTGTAAAACTCTCGGCAAAACCGTAGGTGTCACAGAACTTCGAGAGTTTTCGGTTTTTCGAAACATTTTTATCCAATACCCTCACCGTTTCAGCTGAATGTTTTTCTTGACTTAATAGGGTTGTCAGCAAATACAAACATTTTTCTAAAATTTATTATTCATATTATTATTAATACTTTTGACAAAAAAACGGTAAAAAGGTATCTTCCATTAAAGAACAATTAAGGAATTAAATTATTACAATTGTATTTTTAAAAGTGTAAAAGAAAATATTTTGATATGTTCCTCGCGCCAAATTTAACAACACGCTACAACTCTTGTGTGCACTAATTAAATGGTATTCTGTGACTGTCACTTTTCAATGTTTATTTTTTTACATAAACAATGATTTTTTTCGAAAATATTGTCTTGTTGCGCTGTTCAATGTTTTCCTCTGCAAAAATCATTTATCTATAAATGTGTTTAGGAACACAAAAAGTGTTCTTACATTTTAAAATCCCGTTTTTTTTTTTTTTTTTGTTAATAGATTTCTTCCTCTTCTCAACTTCGCATTGACATTCCGATTTTTGATTTTGGCAACATGCCAACTTGAAACAAGTTTCGAATTAACTTTTACTTTAAATGCACAGAAAATACTCGATTATTTAACTTTTTGAACATAACAACGTTATTATTAATTTTATTTCTTCAATATACAACACAATTTATTGATCTATTCGATTAAACCAAATCTTCGAAAAATTTTGCATTCAATTAAAAACGAGTTTGCATCTCTTTGCTCGATTGGGTTTGACTACTAAAGACGGCTTACTGTCAAATGGTTTGTAAAATGGTAAATTAATTAAATAAACAAACTATTTCTTCAAAAAAAATTGATGCAGATTACTTTGAAAAAGAATACTCTATCCATTCGTATCATTAGTTTTATTTAAAAAGCTGTTCTTATGAGTGAAAATACAATTATTCCTACAAAACTGTGGAGGTTTTGAATCTTATCGAAGGAGTTTTCTGGGACACCTCTGATAAAGCTAATATTTCTCCCTTAAAAAAACGCCTACCAGTAATTCTGTTGTCTGTGCAACTTATGTAGCGTAACATAGAGGAGAAGATTTCCTTAAATACATATGTAGACAGACTTAACGCGGGAATATATTTATTGATAATAAATAAATAACAAAAGCTTAATAAAAACTGTACTGTAAACTTCTGTATATTTGACACTAGAAATGAAATCTAGTCCATATCAGCATGGTTGTCTTGTGTTTCGCCTATTTTCCTTTATATGAATGAAATCAAAATACCAAGCGCTCAGAATAAAAAGGCTTGATCACAGAGCCAATATGAAACCAATACAATCTTATACACGTACAATCTTATACATACTGGCAATTACAAGAAAAAAACATAGTTGCTAATTCGCACCAAAGGCTTAGAAGAGGGTTGAAGCAAAAAGAAACATTTTTATTCCCGCACGCACTCCACTTCACAACATTTTTATAGCTAGCGTAGTCCTAAGAATAACGATTTTCCGCATTGCTGCTGCATGCGCGGTGTCAGACTTAGTTCGCCGTTGGTCCTAAATGACAACGTTTTTCGGTTTGCTGTTAATGCCGACGCTGGTCTTCTTTGGTGTTGCTGCATGTTCGTTGTGAGTGCCGTCGTTGGTCTCCCTCAATGCTGCTGCATGCGCGGTGTCAGGTTCAAATATGGTTCGCCGGACATACGCCAGACGAACAGTCAGCTACTTCGTTTCGCTTCTTGTCGGCTCAGTGTTTTCTCATGGGCTGAGCATACTGTTGCTGTGGTTGACGCGATAGCTTTATTGTCGTCTTATTCCATCGTGTTAACTTATACATATTCATACACGCTGGCATATGTTTTTTTTTGTCTTCCCTTATGTTTAGCAAATGAGAAAAAAAAAACAATGTTACACACGCTTTTTTGTTTCGTGGCGAAGGCATTTCTTTTATTTCTTTGTCTTTCTTGGTATTCGCATTAGGGCAGCTTATTTGATTTCGTTTTCACATGGGACACTGCCAGTTGCTTGTTGACACTTGCCAATATACTTGCACTCACAATTATTATACACAAGCAACGCACGCACTCTTCTTTTAAATATATTTGTACGCACTGTTTTAATTGTTATTAAAATGCGCTCCCGAACACAATTAGTATTCCCAAGCAACGATGTTCTCTTTGTTTTGAATTATGTAATAGTTCGCATTCTTTCGCACTATTTAAATTCTTATTAAAACTCAATAAGTCATCGCAAGCGCTTTAGCTGTTAATTCGCGCCAAATGCAGTGGTAGTGATCCGTCGAAGAATAACATGAACAAAGTAATGTTCCTCATTCATTGTAAGTACCACCAAAACCAATACAAGTGGGTGGTGTAAATTGCAATAACACAAATCATTTTCCTCATTAAAAAATCGCGCCAAATTAATACATGTTCATTTTTTGCTATCATTCCCACAACAATATCAATACATCGAAATACAAGTGGGTGACGGCAATTAAAACCACAAAATAAAGCTGATACACCGAAATTCAAAAACCAATACATTCCCATCAAAAGCAATATAAATGGGTGGCGGCAATGAAAACAACAAAAGGTGATATGAATATAAGTAGTCACCAAAATAATGTTACTTTAGAAAACTCTACCCCAGAATATGGCTGTTAATAGCGGACATATAACACGAAATCTCGGTTTCTACTTATTTATCAAATACACGAAAGCTCCAAGAATGAAATATATACTTCATACTCTTTGGCATGGTTAACTGTGAATATCAATCAGATGTGACTGCTTCCAATATCAAATGTAACTTCCAATAACAAATGTAATTCTGTGACAAGACTGTGCTTTTGTGCCCAGACTGTGACTTTGGTAGTTTTGAGTGAAAGTGTGACTGGATATTTCTTTAATTCTTTGGAATTTTTAGTTATTTGCTGGTTTTTGCTCTTTGTTTCTTAGGAAAAAAATTATTTTATCACTGATTTACAAATCATTATTCTTATTATTCTTATTACCATTCTTATTATTCTTATTATTATTGTTGTTCTTACTAGATAGGTAGTTATTTTTTCAATATGCCTCGAAAAAGTAAATCCAATCTATCGCTAAACTCTAGGAAAGCTCGCACTGAAATTAGCTAGAAACCAAGAATCTGAGCAGCAGACTCGGGACAGTCAGATTTTAGATGCCGAGCGTCACGCAGCTAAAAGAGCTGGTGAGATCTTAGAACAGACCCAAGCCCGCCAACTTTTAGATGTTGATCATCACGCAACTCAAAGGCCGGCGGAGACTTGAGAACAGACACAGCGATTCAGATTCTAGATGCCGAGCGTCGAGCAGCTCAAAAAGCTGGTGAGACCTTGGAGCAGACACTCCGAGTATGTGTTGTTCGGGTGGAAAAGTTTCAGTTCAAACACTTGGTCAGCCAGAGGAACCATTAAAATCTTTATTTCTGGATAAAAACAATAAGAAAGTATAATTCTTGCTTTCAAATGCCATCATTTAGTGTAGATAAAGAAGTAATTATGCCTGGGTTTTCATTTATAAATATTTATTTAAATAATATTTAAATAACGAGGTTAACCGCAGGTGTCATATTATTTCGGGAGTTCAAAAGGATACTGTTCTCAAAATTCAGAGAATGTTGCATGAACATAATCTCCCCATAAACACTTTTAAAACGGCTTTAGAAAGAATACCGGGACAGCATTATAAATTAATTATACACCCTGGCCGTAAGCCAAGTGGGGAACATGAAAGAGGTACAATACAACTTTAATAAACGAAGTTACAACCATGGTTTGTGGCGAACAGTACGCTTCCCGTGATATAGTTTTACACGCCAGTGATAACAGATTAACCAGGGTGCCGGATACACATACATTTTTTGATGCATTACAATATCCGCTAATATTTAGCAAGAGACAAGAGTGGTATCACTTTCAAATACCACAAGTAAATCTTTAACGTCTTCCCTTGTCCAACAAAAAGTATCATGTATGGATTTTTAAGCCTACCATATTATGATATGAGAAATTAAATTTAATATTATACCACGATGCAGACAACTTGCCAATCAGTTTTGTGTTAATATGTACGTTAAGGTTGAAAGCGAACGACTACGATACATATCACTGAATCACACTAAATTAAGAGCAGAGAGTGGTGTCAAATCTGGAGATGTTTTATTACGAGTATACATATTCCATGTTGCTATGATGACATGTTTTTGCTTAAGCACGCTCCTGGCATGTGAGGCAAGAGGATACTTGAAGAATGACGATCATTGAGATATAACACTAAAAGAGGCTGCACAATGTAGATCAGCCGCCCAGGTAAGATGGCTTTTCCCTATATTAATAGCGACATGTGAACTTTCAAACCTTCAACAACTGTGGGAAAAGAACAAAAACGATATGACGTATGATATTTTACACAAATTACAAGAATAAGCATAAGGATTAATGCAAGAGGAAGGATATTTTTGAGGCAATGGCTAGTATGGATATATGGCTCATTAATAGCGGAAATGCCCCGACCTTCAGGAACGAGGCGAATCCTGCATCGACCTTACGTTTGCCAGTAGATCCCTAGTTAGGCATATCAAGTGGGAAGTGATGGACATTGCTACCCTCAGTGACCCTAATTCTATTTAGTTCGAGATACTACCAAACGGAAGATCCACAACATACCGTCTCCCTCCCAAAGCACAAAAGAGAGGTTAGATAACCAAAATATTGGACAAGTCAATGCCTAAGTATCCCACCTATAACAACAACGAAAGTGCTTGATGCAAGCAGAAAAATAAAAGACAACAAAGCGCCAGGACTTTGGTGGGACACCAAACTTAGACATAAAAGAGTCTATAGCCGAGCGTACCCATGTGTTCTAGGCGGTAATGAACACATGTATGATAGAGGGTGTCTTCCCAGACAACTGGAAACGACAACGCTTGGTACTCCAACCTAAATGCAATAAACCACCAGGGAAACCATCATCCTACAGGCCGCTATGTATGATGGACACCCTAGGTAAAGTACTCGAACATATCATAATTAAGCGATTCGAAGAATCAACTGACGGACCCACAGAGCTGCACAGCAACTAGTTCGGTTTCCGGAAGTACAATTGACGCGATCGCAGGTGTATGCAAGATTGCGCCCACTGCGATTGAAGGCGTACTTAGAAGTTAGAAGTATCTAAAAAATACTGTGCGATCATCACCATATAAATTAAAAATGCCTTTACCTCGGAAGGGTGGGACAACATCCTGCGCGCTATGCATGAACTGCAGATACTTCAGTATTTGTGCAAAATCGTCTCAGGCTACCACAGTAATCGATCCCTTGTACCATGAATACCACGTTTTCATTGAATTGCAAAGTAGAATTCTGATTATGCTATCGTATTCTGTGCCTGATGTCTTGACAATAATCTTATTAGAAGATATCAAACAGCTTTAAAGGTTTAGAAGGCAGACAAAATAGTAGAATGACCACAACAACTCCTTCAGCTTTAATGAACATTGCGAAATCGCAATTTTTTTCAAAGTATTCTCCCAATGATAGTCAATTTCAAGCAAACCTCTATCTCGGCAAACTGGTTGATAAGTTCCTTTGACAATTCATTGAATGAGGTTGGACCTCGTACATGATGCAATAACATTATGAGATAAAAACACTGAGGTTGATAAAGATGTACACCATATACTCTTCCCAAAGCGGCGTCTTTCTTTATTCCTGGATGCGTATCTATGTTTTGACAGCGCATTATTCTTCAAAATTTGTTATTAGCCTAGTATTACACGTTGGAACTTCGTGATAGCTTAGAGCTTTTGCAAATTCGTCAGTGTTACAGAGCTCAAAGAAAGCTAAAAGTGTAGTTTCACAGGGGTTTTGCGCAACTTGTTTAGCCGCTTCTATCATTAAGTACAGTCTTTAAGAGTTTTCTATGTTTACAGCCAAATGTACGACAGTAGGATACCGGTCGTGGATCGGAAACTCTAATATTCTCTTCTTAATATATATATATATATATATATTGTATATTAATACACACGTGTGTTTCCCTTCACAGTACGACGCAGACTGACTTTATTTATTTCGCGTTTTGGGCATTCATACTTTTGACATTCACAACTTCGACATACACAGAACTTTCTTAAGCTGCGGTATAATTTACATGCTTAAACTTAATATTAACTTAACTAAACTTACGAAGTAACTAATAATTAATACAAATTATATTACTACAATTCGGCAGTCCTGACATTGAGGACCACCTGATCCTCCTTTTGTTTTCCTACTTCTTAGACAATAATAATTTTCTGTCATTACAGACTCGTCTTTATTCTTGTTCAAACTTTTTTGCTTTACAATGTTTTCTCTATTTCCATTTTCCGGCCGTTGTCTTAGAATTACATCATTTGATGTTGTCCACTTCTTTTCCTTAACTTGTGCACTTTTATTAACTTTACTCGCAGTTTCGTTTCTTTGGGCCCATGGTTTCACATTCTCTACACTCCAAATTCCTTTGTAAGGAATTTGTGTTTGCTGAAACCCATCCACATCTCCCACAACGTAACGATCATTTGGCAAACTTTTAATAATTTTGTAGGGTTCCTTAAACGTGGGTACGAGCTTTCTTGCTACACAAGTGTGCGAATATTACTTTTCTGCTATTAACATCGAAGTAGCAGCGCATGCCTCTAACTACTGAACTGAAGTAACTAGGCAAACAGAAATAACAGAAGGTGGGTGACTGTTGTGAAATCGAAGCAAGCAATGTTTCCCCTTCTTGTAGTGTCTTCCTCCATTTTGTGTTCTTAGCGCGAATTAGCATGAAAAGGAATTTCTCTATATCACCTTTGTTTTGGTTGTTTTGATTGCCGTCACCCATTTTTATTTTGATTATATTGATATTGTTGGGGGAATGATAGCGAAAAAGGAACATGTATAGGTTTGACGCGATTTTTTTATGAATGAAGAACATGATTTTTGTTAGTGCAATTCCCACCACCTACTTGTATTGGTTTTGGTGGGACTTTTAAGGAATAAATCATAAATAATTATAATAATAACGAATACATTATTCGTTCGGGCTGTTAGAAATAAAGAAATAAATAACTCAATAATTAAGTAAAATTGATTTAAAATGCATATTTTGCGCTAGGTGTATGTCCAAAAATCCAAGTTGAATACAGCTAATTCTACCTTTACTACCAGCTAAACAGAAAAAACAGCAAGCAATTGCAAGTGTCCCATGTGAAAACGATATCAAACCACCTGCGCTACTGCGAATACAGGAAAGAAAGAAATAAATTTTGCCTTCGCCCAACAACAACGTGTGACATTTGTTTTTTCCTTATTTGCCGAATATAAGGGAAGACAAAGAAAAGAGATATTCCTGCGCGAACGAATATGTATACTTTTTGCGTGCACGCAAATTTGAAGTCAACAACGAAACGCGCTCGGGGCCTGACAAGCGAAGATCGACTTGCGGGGTACGATGTGAAGTGGGGTGCGTGCGGGAATAAAAATTCCTCTTTTTTGCTACGCTCACGCAATAACAAAGTCTAGACCATTTACTTTTTTCTTCATTGGCGATCGAGCAAAGAACACAACACAAAGTAAGGATGACGAAATTTGCTTTGCGCGATTGAGACTCGAACTTTGCGGACTGTGCGTATTTCTCATACAGTCAAACTGCCAAATCTTGAATCACCATAATGCATAACAAAAGTTCAAATTATGAAGATATTCGAGTTATGGAAGACATATTATATTGATTTTTCACTATAAACGTACACAATTCGAGTCATGGAGATATTCGACTTATAAAAGTTGGACGTAGGGAAATTCGACGGTAGTTAGAAATTTCACTTGGGTTTCTTTGGCTGTTCAATAAATGCGCATTCACTGTACTTGCTCTTGAAATAGATTTTGTTTTCTGCCACAACCGAAAATTGTCTTCAAGAAGTTGAAGTCAAAAATCAAAACATGCCATTGTGTGAGTTACCTTGTTGTGTAGGTATAGTGCGTGTATGAGATTGTGTTGGTTTTCTTTGTCTCCCATTTGTGCGAAATGTGCTAAGTTTGAGTGTGTTGTGTAGCTATAGTGCATCTATAAGATTGTATTGGTTTCTTATCGTGTACTGTATGATTTTGCTTTGTGATAATGCCTACTTTTTTTCCTGGTAGCCTGATATTCTCATTTCGTTCATATAAATGAATATAGGCAAAATACAAGGCAGCCAGGTGTCGATTTTGTTTGTTAAAGAACGACTTCATAAATTAAAGAAAACTCCACACAATTTGCTTAATATTCTTGAACCTTGCAAATAAAAAACGTTGAACAAAAAAATCAAAGAAAGAAGAAAGTGTCTCTGATTTTTGTTTTTATTATGTCTTTCTTGTGTATTTATTTCCTTTGAATATCATACTCCCTCCCAATTTCTTTATGCAAACCCAAGCAAACCAATAGCAATATGTTACGCTGAATAAGCTGAACAGCCAACAATGTTGATGTACAGAATCAGTGTCGGATTCTAATCGTTTCTGAAGAGTCTCTCCGGCCATTTTTTTAAGATAGAAATGTAACCTCTATATGAATAAATTCTCTCTGGTCTCCCTTATCATATTTTACTGCATTCTTTCTCTTCATATTTAGAAATTTCTCATTCACCCTTTGCGCTTCTTTTTGTCTCTCTTGTGCTCGTTCTCTTATTTCGTCTATCGTTTTTTTAACTTAAATTAATTTGAAATAAATATTATACTTTTTTTGTATTATAAAACTCGAAGTTGAATATAGGTAATTCTACCTTGACTACCATCCAAACAGGAAAAACAGCAAGAACCAGCAAGTGTTCAATACAAAAACGAAATCAAACCAGCTGCGCTTCTGCCAATATGAGGAAAGAAAGAAATAAATTGTGCCTTCGCAATGCAACAACAAAGTGCGTGACATTTGTTTTTTCCTTATTTACTATTTATATTTCGAATTTCCAAGTGATAGTGACAGAAAACCAAAAGCCAAGCATCTGCGCTAAACCGAACTTAAAAAGATATGAAAATAAATTTGCTTACGCTCACGCAACAACCATTTGTTTGTTTCTTCTTTGTCGATCGCTAGAAAGAAGAGGGAAGAGCACAACACAAAGTAAGGATGACGAAATTTGCTTTGCGCGTTTGAGACTCGAACTTCACTGTTTTCGTTTCTATCTGCTGTGCGTATTCGTCGTACAGTCAAACTTCCAAATCTCGAATCACAATAATTCATAAAAAATTTCGAGTTATGGGGATATTCGAGTTATGGAAAACATATTCTATTGATTTTTCGCTATAAACGCACTCAATTCGAGTCATGGAGATATTCGACCGATAAAAGTTCGACCTATGGAAATTCGACGGTAGTTAGAAATTTCACTTGGGTTTCTTTGGCTGTTCAATGAATGTGCATTCACTGTACTTGCTCTTGAAATAGATTTTGTTTTCTGCCACAACCGAAAATTGTCTTGAAATTGATGTTGAAGTCAAAAATCAGAGCTTGGGTGTGAGTGACCTTGTTGTGTAGGTATAGTGCGTGTATGAGATTGTATTGGTTTTCATTGTCTCCCTTTTGTGCGAAATGTGATAAGTTTGAGTGTGTTGTGTAGGTATAGTGCGTGTAAAAGATTGTATTGGTTTCTTATCGTGTGTATCACTCGGAATATTTTTGTATGATTTTCCTTTGTGATCATGACTTCTTTTTTTTCTGGCCGCCTGGTATTTTCATTTTATTCATATAAATGAATATAGGCAAAATACAAAGCAGTTTGGCTCGATTTCATTTGTTGAAGAACGATTTCGTAGATTAAAGAAAAATCCACACAATTTGCTGAATATTCTCGAAGACCATACAAATAAACAACCTTGAAAAGTCAATGGAAGAACACAATGCCTCTGATTTATTATATCTTTTTTGTGTTTTTATAATTTCCTTATCATTGAATATTTTCCCATCTTACGGCA
Source organism: Cacoxenus indagator (assembly GCA_035041755.1). Classification (NCBI taxonomy): domain Eukaryota; kingdom Metazoa; phylum Arthropoda; class Insecta; order Diptera; family Drosophilidae; genus Cacoxenus; species Cacoxenus indagator. The sequence continues at coordinate 537,965 of JAWNKX010000189.1, read as the reverse complement.
GTCTGTCCATTTGCTTGTTTAGCTTAAGTAAACCAACAGCAATATGTTACGTTGCATAAGTTGAACAGCCAACAATTCTGTTGATGTACAGAATCAGTGTCCGATTCTAATCGTGGCTGACAAGTCGATCCCGGCTTTTTTTTAAAGGAGAAATGTAACCTCTATATGAATGAATACTCTTTGTATTCCTGAGTCCAGAACAGCCTTGGCTCTTTTTATGTTCTCGTTGTTTTTTTCCTTTTCGTTTACTTAAATTTGGAGTGCGAGAGTAGACGACAAATCGACTTAACATTTCGAATTCAGTTGACCGAATAACTTTTTTTTTTCACTTAACGTGTATTTCCTCTATTTGTATTTTGGAATTTTTTGTTTTGTTTTCGCTTTAGTTTGCTTTTAGCTTAAATTTATTTTAGCTTTCTTTATGGTTTTTTTGTTTGTTTTTTCTTTTATGTCTTTAATTCAAAACAAATATTTTTTTTTTTACTTATAGTTTATTTTTGATAAAAATATTAATTATTTCACTCTTGGTTTTTTGAATGCCGTTTAAATGTTCATTTATAATTATTTCAATTCTTTGAAACTTCAAATTTTCAATTGTAGTTTTAAAATCCTTTTAAATTTTACTTATATTTTATTTAGGGGAAACATTTTTTTTCTTTTCAATACTTTTGAAACTTTAAATTTTCACTCTTATTTTTTTTTTTAATTTTCTTCTTTTATTTCTTCGTACTTATTTCTCACTTCAAGTTTTTATTGTTTTTAATTTCACTTTTGAAAATTCTCCATCGGTTTTGTATATTTTATCATTTAAAGTATAATTTTTTCTGTTTTTATTTTTCATTTTATTTCTTTTTCTATAGGGCTGGACAATACAGTCCTTCCTTTTTTATACTAAAGGGGCCACTTTGAAAATGTGTTTTTCTACTGAAGCCGCGTATTTAAATTATAACGAACGCGATCCCTGATCGGGAGACAAATAAACATTTTGTTCTTGTTTTTTTGTAAAAAAAAAATATTTATTTAACTTTATTAATCAGCGCTATGCGCTTTAGATTGAGTTCTGATAAAAACTAAACTTAACTTCAGTTTTTCCTGCATTTATATTCCTCTGTGTTTGTACTTTAGTGCGGTGAGCGCTTTGTTCACGTTGAATCTGCACGTGGAAAGATGGTTAGCACAGAATCAATTTCTTTAGAATACGTGTCAATATGAGAGCGGCTAAAATACAGACGTTAGCAAATGATGTGGGAATTCGAATTGAACCGGTGTTATCTTGTAATTTTAGCAATTGTTTGTGGGAAAGACCTTCTCACACTATTGCAACATGTTGCTAACACGTGTTGGACAAGAACGAGTCTTATTAACTTATTTCCCACATAATGTGCAGCACAGTCACCACGCACCAAAAACCCAAATAAAATAAAATGATAGTGATTAGTCGTTTTATACTAGTATAACATGTTATTTTGAAAAATCAAACTTAATTAAATTTTACAGAGAATAGTTACACAATAACTTAACAACTATAATCGGCATATATATTTTGACATGAGAGAAAATTAGCTTATTTATTTTATTTTGAATCTGTGAAATGCAAAAATCTGAAACAAAATTTAGATTAAAGTATGTTGTATTTAATTTGTAAAAAGATAAAGTTTATTTATTTTAAATGTTTTTATGTATTCTTTTAAATTAAAATGAAAAACTAATAAATGTCATAAGTATTTTGACAGGTTCTAGATGTATGTATATAAATGTATGTAATGAAACATGGATATGGAAAATAGGAAGACAAAACAGTAATTATTAATCGCATGAAACTTAGAACTAACTTCAACTAGGGTTACTATCACTTATACTAGTATAAGAGTTATTATGACAAGTAAATACAAAGGTAGTCTTATTATTATTAACACACTGTGTTATATAAGAGTATTGCGATTATTATATTTAATGATTGATAGCTCAATTTTTTTCGCTCACAGTTTGCTCATAGACTTTTTTATGTAGCAGTACTGTAGAAAAGTAAAAGGGTAAATTAAGGAGTAATATAAGAAGTTTGTTTTGGGAAGGTTGCAGACGCCTGATGTCTATATGGACACAGTCACCCTATACTTTAGATCCGTATAGCAAAATAGAGAGAAATATTGATTTGAAAATAATCAATTTGTGATGTAGTGACATCTGTGACTTCCGGTTAACCAAAGGACAGAGTATACAAGGGGCTTGGCATATGTGTATTTTAAATGTAAGAAAATAACAGAGGTCTTATCAGCCTTCAGTTTAATTTGTTTAATATTATATACTTCACGGTAGAACAATGAACGTTGAAGTGTATTATGTATATCAGAGAAGTTGTTAGCAGTGCAATAAAGAGCCGTATTATCAGCAAAGACGGATGTGTTACAGTTATCCAGTACAGGCAGGTCATGAGTATAAAAATTATACAAAATGGTGCCCAAGGCCCAACCCTGAGGTACATCAATATCCTCACCTGAGTATCAGTCTCAAGACACTCGATTGAACACCTGCAGGTCAATAAAAAATTTTCAGTTGGTAAGGAAGTTCTATATAGTATTATATAAATTAAATATAATTTATTATTTTTAATAAAAATATTAATACTTTATTCCGTTTTAGTGCTTTTTCACATCACATAAGTTTGCTATGAACTAATTTCTTAAAGCTAGCTTGTGAACCTCGAAACCTCTCTTGACCAAAGAATTGGCGCGTGTAGCCTTTTGAGTCACGTTGCACTTTAACATGGAAATTTGGACGGTTTAGTATTACCGTTGGGAACGGAAAAGATGCATACATGTCATCAGCAAAATACTGTGGGAATGGTACAGGATATTATAAATGTAATAGGAGTGGTGGCTTTGTAGAGAAGAGACTTAACTCCTCCCCCCGAAATTCCAATCGACCCGATTGATTTAAAAAAATGGTATGTCGTTAAGACTTTTGTGTTTGTCGTCGTTTGGTATGTCGTTAAGACTTTTGTGTTTTGCGATTTTCGTTATTTTTTCGGTTCGCCTAGGGCTTTGAGGAGGTTGGTCTTCGGATATTGCACCTTCACAGAGACTATCGTGCTTTACAAACTTTTTCTCTGGTTCGAGTGTTTATTATTGCAGGCAAGGGTTTTAGTCTGAGGGATTCGAAGTTCATAAATTGGAGATTATTTATTAATACAGATTCATTAAAAATTTTTATAAGGAAAGAACCATTTAGGATTCTTGTGTCATTATTTACTGTTAAATTTCCAAAAAGGTTATATAATAATATTAAGCCATTTGTTAATTCCTCGATTTTTTTACATGTCTGTCTGTTATATCTGTCTGTTTGTTATATTTTTTGAAGACAACTTTCGCTTTCTAACTATTTTATCTGATTTTGCTTATTCATTTTTACTTCGTTTATTTTAATACAATTTTCTTCTAAACTATAGTATTTTTCGTTACATTTAAATATTTTTCCATATTATTAGTTTCAATTTTGTTATCAGTGGTTTTATTATAATGCAGTTGCTAATTTCGTTTCCTGTTATTGGAACATTGGTAAAGTAAATTAGCAAATCATTCTTACGTGCTATTTGAATATTTGCGAAATTCAAAGCTTCTTCTATGGAATTCAATGGGAAGTTCTCTTCCCAAAAATTTTATTTATTTCGTGAATTTCTTTATTTGATAATAAAAATGTGTTGGCTATGTTAGTTTTAGTTAAATGTATTGCTTTATCATTATTGTCTATTTCTTCCTTAATAATGTCTGTCTTAAACTTGTAAAAGGAGTGAAGTTTGTAACTCGTTACTGTTTTGCAAAGTCTTTGTTATGGCGTTACTGCTACTTGTAATATTATTTATTCTTTCTAAAATTTTTCTATTAATGACCCTTTGTTGGTTATTATTTTTGATTATCTCGTCAAATTTATTGCTAATGGCTATTAGGTCATCATGGTTATGGTTTCCAGCTACCCATTTCCAAGCTGATCCTATGAAATGTAGCGACCGTTTTTTTCTGTTTGTAAGTCCAATATTATTTATTGGGATATTTAGTATATTAATTTCCTCATAAATAAAAGGATACAATGGGTGGGATACCGGGATATTTTTGGTGAAATTCCTCTTCATTTCTTCTAGTATGATGGAGTATTCGGTGAGGTTAATTAGGTGGAGGATCCTGTAAGTTCCTGTTTGGATTTTCCCAATACTATCTTCGAAGGTGACTATTTCCGATTTTGAATAATCTAGGACTTCTACCGACCCGTGGCATAGTAGGTTGAAGGTGGTTTTTAAAAAAATTTTTTTTTATATTTAATTTTTTTGTTATTATTAGAACAACTTCGATTAAATTGTATATACAAAAATTAACAAAAAAACTTAAATAATAAGTGGGGATATAGTATAGGGTATTAAAATGATCTATTACGGAGGTCGGCATGGTGCGATCTTCCATTCTGCGTCGCTTTAGAATGTGCCTTGCTAGTTTATTTTTGATTTTTCAACCTCACTTTATATTTTTTGGCCTGACGATTTATCACATCGCCAATTTTCGGTATTTTTAAGTCGTTTTCAAGGTCCTCCGTTCGCATGAACCAAGGGGCACCAGTGATCATACACAAAGGAGGAATATCCTAAAATGAATTTGGATTAATTTTTGATTCGGTCTTTATGTACTAGTTTTCCTGATTCTTTTGTGATAGTAGAATTTCTATTTTCTCTGACTATTTCTTTTTTGTATTTTTTGAGGGTTTGGTTCCTAATCTTTTATATTGTTTTACCTCAATTTTGTTTCCTGCTTCGTAATTAACATTTTCCTGTCTGTTTTTATTATGATACTGCAAGTCTTTCCCTTGCTTTTCTTTTATTTTTCCTAGATTTTTTTCCTAACTTCTTCTAGGCTATCGGTATTGGATGAGGTGGTTTTTCCCCGTGACGGAATAAATGAAATGATTATATTCGTTAAACATTCTATTAATTCAATAAAATTCTTATCGGGATACTCTTGTTTCAAGTATCGCATAATTTCGGACAAAGTCGAGTGAAATCGTTCTATCTGTCCATCCACCACACTTTTATAGGGGGAGCAGTGGTGTTAATATTGAATTCGCTTTCCACCATGAATTTTATTGGTTGAGAATGAAATGTTTTTTCGTTATCGAAGTCTATGTTTCTTGGTACGCCGAAATAGATTATGATTTCTCGTAATGGTTTCTTTATGTAATAGATACTTTTACCTTCTATTTTCCTTATGATTGCTAGTTTGGAGGATTTATCAATTGAAGTTAAAATTTTTTGTTTGTCGGTACAAAAAATGTCAACATGAATTTTATGACCAGGATATTCTGGTCATAAGGAAAGTCAGCTATTCCATATGTGTTTCCGGGTTTGTAAATTAGTTTGTGGTTACACTCTTTGAGGTGTGCTTTCCATCTTTTCATTTTAGCGTTAGTGTTCTTGCTACTAAGAGCAAAGGTCAATGGCTGGTGATCACGGAAAATTTTTATCTTTTTCGATCCGTACAGGAAACATTTGAGGGTCTGTAAAGACCAAATTACCGAAAGCAAGAATGTCCTTGAAAGGAAGCAGATTGGTCTGCCGTCTTGAGATATTACGGCTCCTAAAGCATAATCAGAAGCGTATGTAGTGAGGTCAAAAGGTTTTTTGAAGTCGCCATAATGAAGCGTAACTTCATTTTGAAAGCTTCTAACTGTTGCGCTGTTAAATTTAATTGTGTCTTTTTAGACACGTTTTTTGGGTTTCGGCCAAATTCGCTAATTATTTCTGTGCCAGGTTTAGCGATAAGTGGAACGTAAATCATGGCCAGTTTTAGCATGTACCACATTAGTTATGGCTTCTACCTTTTTTGGGGTTGTGTTAATGCCATGCTGATCTACTATAATACAAGGAACTTTGTCTCATCTTTGACGAATTCTCATTTATCGAATTGCACTTTTAGATTTGCTTTTTCAAGCGCGTCAAAAATAATCTTTAGATCATTGAAATGTTGTTCTTCGGATTTAGTGAATATAATTATATCGTCGATATATACGTAACAACGAACACCAATGTGCTCTCTTAGCAAATCGTCAAAGGTGCGTTGAAAAATAGCAGGAGCACTTCTAAGACCGAATGGGAGTAGAGTGAATTCGTACTTTCCATTTGCAATAGAAAAGGCCATTTTCTCTATGTCAGTCTCGTTTAGGGCAATTTGATGGAAGGCGCTCTTAAGATCAATTGTGGAGAAATAACTATTGGACCCTAGATAAGCCAGGGTAGTGGTTATATCCGGGATTGGATATTTGTCTGGTATGGTACCTTCGTTTAATGTGGGATAATCTATTATTATTCGAAATTTTTGTTCTCCTGAGGCATCCTGTTTTTTTGGAATCATTCAAACTGGGGAATTGTAGAGGGATTTCGATGGAAGAATAATGCCATCTTTTAGCAATTCCTCAGTTTGTTCATCTATTTCATTTTTTAGAGGCATTTTTCTATTAAATTCATCATTTTTATTTTTTTAAATTCAAAATCACAAACAAATCAGAATTATTTCCAAGTAGTATGGAGTTTGATGGAGTTGTAAGTAGCTCTGATGATGGGATTGCGAACCTTTTTGCTAAATTTTTCCGGGGCACCTACTCTAATAGTGACTGTGAAAATAGTTTATTGACGGGAGTATTATTTTGCGATATCTACAATTGTTTGAACACTCATTTTCTCCGGATCGGGATAATATTCCTAGTTGTATCTTAAAAAGCTGTGCTGACAACTTACATATTCCCCTTTGTACCTTATTTATGTATCCCGTATTACTTCGACTATGCCAAGAAGTTGGAAAGAATCCTATATAATTCCCTTATTTAAAAAGGCTAGTAAGTCTGATATATCGACTTATCAACTGATCGAACTACAGAGGTTGGCAATCTGTGTGCAATTCCTAAGTTGCTTGAGCAGATTATCATTGATCATCTACAGTTCTATATTCGCCCATTGCGCACGCAGTTTGTGGCCGGTAAGAAACTGGCGAGTGAGTACCTCGGACCGTACGAAATTACCAACGTCAAGTTCAATGGGTGTTATGATGTCCGAAAAGCAGTACAAGTCGATGGACCTATCGTGACGTCCTCCAGTTGTGACAATATGCAGTTATGGCGGTTCGTTGAAGATAACGAGAGTGGCATGTCATCTTAATCAGGATGGCCGAATGTAAAGAGGGATGGTCAGCTAGTGTTCTATGAAAAGTATCGATATCCATACTCGGCCGAGCTATCGGTCGGCAACAACAGAGATTATCGGTCGCCAGCAGCAACAGCAGCAGCAGAGTGGAAAGATTTCGCTAAGCTGAAGTAAAGATGACGGCGCGAAATTAATTTAAATCTTTTTTTAAACAAACATTTAAATAAAGTACTTTTAAACTTATCTTCATATAATTAAATTCAATCATTATCAATTCTTACATAAACGTCCATCGGGTTGGCTATTTTTGTAACAAGCAAATCCTCGAATCATTTTCTTAAAAAATCGCCCACCACATCCGGTCATGATTCGAGGGCTAGATTGCATGTTAACGCTGATGACTATTCATTTGGTAATTGCCATCCAAGTTGTGTATTGAGAAAATACTGAAAAACCGTGCTAAGCGATTTTTAACCCCCACCCACTAAATCGAAGAATATTTTTGCACTGAACAAGAAATCTATTTTATTTGGTTTGAAAAACTCGGGATCAGGAAGAACAATTGAATTTGGAATATTCCATTCAGTACTATTAATGGGCTAAATTGGCTGTTGCGAAGTGATTGATTTCGTTAGTAAGAAATTCGTGTTGAATTAAAATTGGCTTATTTTTTATTTCATTGTTACTACCACAACGTGTGTCAGTGCTGCACGAATTCCTCTTATGCAAATTACTTCATTATCTGCGCGATGCATTTTCAACTGGAGACGTTTGGATGTCTCTTCTTGTGCGTGTTTGCCAAAATTACCTTAACCGAGACCTTGATTGACATTTTTATACATTATGTCCGGCCTCTCCTTAAACATGCAGTGTGCGTTACGCTTGACAAAGACAAAATGTTCAAAGACTGAAAGCTTAATAAATTTTACACAACTTCTATAAACTCAAAATTTATTGCAAGAGGTATAAAACTTTATTTTAATTTATGAACTTTTTCTATGTCTGTCTATGGTTGTTTTTCATCTGTTTGTAAACGCGGTTTCAACCGGCGGCCATTGTCAACAACAAACATTTTTCCCATTAGAGTTGCTTTCGATAATGAAGTACAACGACCGATAATTTAAGATTCCCTCGATCATTGGTTATCGGACCCAAACGCGGCCGAAGCACCGTAACAACTTCCAAGAAAGTGGTCAGTGGCCTTAAGATAAAGTAATTCAGTTGCGGGGCTAACAAAGCTATTGATCTTTCTATGCAGAAACTGATGTCTTTGATGCTATGCGGTGCGGTGCCGCGTCGTTTCAACTTTGTCTCTAGATATAAACATCGACGATCTAATACCTTATAGCATTCTTGTCGTTCATCGTAGTCAACGTTTTACAAGGGAGCGCTACATCATTCAAAAACGCGTCGAATATTTTGAAACTCACTAAAAAAATTCGTGTTTTGTTCCACAAATTTTACGCAAGCTCCGAAATATTAACTGCTTAAATGGTCATCCAACTTAGCGAACAATTTAATGAATTATCGAAATGTTGCTGAAAGTATAGCTGAAGACCCGAACCTCTCGACTCCTTATCGTGCACAGACGCTTAGTATATCTGTGACCTCCCCTTGTCGAATTTTGAGAAAAGGGCTGAGCGTGCATTCACATAAAATCCAATTAACGCAAGAACTGAACTAAAGAACTGAAGACCATGAAGTTCGTCATATGTTCGTTGATTGGACTTTGGAACAGTTGGAAAAGGACCCAAATTGAGGTGAAAAACACATTTTTGATTTAACGGCTTTGTTAATAAGCAAAATCACCGCTTTTGGGAAGAAAAGAACCTGCAGCAGTATCTAGAATCATATTGAAAATATTGAAAAATCCATTGTTTTGTGTGCATTTTGGTCGGACGGCATCATTTGTCACATCTTTCGCAACGAAAATGGTCAGACAGTACCTGTTAATGTAGAACGATATTGGGCCATTATCACTGAGTTTTTATAACCTCAATTGGATGGCATAGATTTGGTAAAGACGCAACGTGGCATCTGAACAACTCGAGAATAACAACAGAGTGATATAAAATTGAACCTCTCGGATTGGTTCTTGCAAAAGAAGCCGCGGAGGCCATTTGAGTGATATTATTTTTAAAACATAGTGTTATTGAATGTTCCTTAAACTGCAAAATAAATATTCGTCATATCTTACACAAACCCGTTTAATTCAATTTTAAAGTTCAACACGCTTAATTCAAAACCGTTGTAAAAATGGAAAATGTAGGCAAAGGAAGCTTGAAAGAGTACAAATGAACTAACAAAGTTGAGTGGTTCCCTGTGTAAGGGGAGAAGAGTGCCAAGACAAAAACCTCTTTACAACTTCGTCGAACCGACGAAACGCATGCAAAACTTTGCCGTTGCACTAACAATGAAAACCTTCAGCTCCATACCACGCTCTCTGACCCCAAAGTAAACGCTATAGGATCTATTCAATAATCATAAAAAAGGAGCAGAGCATAAAGCAAGTAAAGCACAGCATGAGCTTCGAATTTTCAAATGATACTTGACACACACACGCACGCACGGGTACACAGAGCACCAGGCAACTAAAATGAATGGAAAAGTTGGCAAAGTGGACGTCGAAGTAGAAAAGGCAAATTAAATTATTTCTAATGAAAATGCAGACGAGGAAAAATTGTAAAAAGCATTCCAAAATAAAATTCGAATATAAACGAAAAGTGTTGGGTAAAAAATTCGAAGAAATAGAAAAACGCGAGTAAGTAACGGAAACTGAACCAAATGCATTGAAAATTAAATTGATTTCGTCGGGGAAGCGATAAAAGTAAATTAGCATAACTTCAACTTATTTGCAAATGTGAGAAAAAGATGAGGAAAATCATCAACGCAAAAATCATTGTCTTGAAAATCATTATAAAAATAATCGGTTGAGCTAAGTTTCTCGAGTCACGCTCAATTCGTGTAAGTTATTTAAGTGCTGCTCAAATTGCATTATGATGATGAAACAAAATGGAGTGAGGTATAAAGGTAGGAGGCCGACAGAAACACAAACCAAGATGCTAAAAAAGTGGAAGGGTGCTTCAACCTCAATAGGAATAACACTTGATATTATTTTTATTATACGATGCATTGCTGGAACACTTCCTTTTCGTCCTTCTGCTTCTTCTACTGTTTCAAATCTGACAATATATTTTCAACTTGGGGCGAGAAAAGACTTCTAAGGTTGCTGTAGTTATAATAAAATGCAGCTTCATGCTGCCAACAAAGCTAAAATGTGAATGGACTAGGAACAAAACCGATGCGCCCAACGTGGTGAGTTGAATGCTAGCGAGCTGGCGATCTAAAATGGAAATGAAAGAAGAAGAAAAATACAACAAAAAAAGCTAATAACAAAAATGAACCAACCGACAACGATGAGAACGACTTGGCGAGCATAACTTTCAAAAGGGTGTTAAAAAGCAAAGAACGGCAGGAGTAACAACAGCAGGTACAAAGGCAGTGCCGGTGAGAATGGTTGATGCAACAGAAGCATATACGTTAGTGTTCTGACTCCATAATTGAAAGTTACTCACTCAAGTGGTATTCGGTTCACATTCTTTGCTATTCAGTTTTTGTTTTCCTACTCTCCTTTCTTTTTTTATTTTTATTTTGCTTTATTCTGAGTGCGGAAATTTAAATGTCATTCACCGTAGTTGGGGCAGCGCATCGCTTGTAGGTTATTTCACCAATTATTTTGATCAACCAAATACGAGTATTTGTTTTTCCTTAATGACGCCTATGCCACGCTTCAAACGAAGTGTCTGTCACAGCCTATTTATATATATTGTTATAAAATCATATCCATTATAAGTTGAGAAAATTTACCAGTGCGTGTTATTGTTATGTGGTCAACAACTTGTCAGGAGTTGCATCTGTAAACTGTATGCGATGTGGTTGGTCGTGTGCCTGTATGTGTGGATATCCTGTTTTCTTCATTGTATGCGGGTAGGTGATACAAGATAAGAACACACCTGGTCATCATCTACATATTCCATTTCCTTGTCCACCAAGGAACTATTGAATTTGTCCGGTACTTTCTTCTACTCCGGTTTGGTGAACTACATAAACTAACCATTGTTGTTTCCATAGTTTGCTACAGTCTGAGTCGTCAATACCGACATATATACGGCGTCAACAAACAATTCCGACATCCGATAGTATAGGACAAAAAAGACATTGGTTTTATTCAAGAATGAGCCATGGACGGTCACATCCATCGTCAAACGACTAGAGAATTAAACAGCTGAAATAGAAACAAAAAAAAAACACCCGTTCTAGATCATTAAAGGCCACTTATATGCCGAATGCAATTTATCTTGCAGATGAATACAGCCACAGACATACACAGACACACCCAAGCATGCAAATAACTTGTTACAATACGTCCTGGCTAATCATGAAATAGCCACACATTCACAAAGTAACTTCCAGTGCCAATACCACTGCTGATGGGTGGTAACTGCCTGATAACGCTCTCAGCCCCCGCTACCATGAACTATCATTAGATACATACCTATACTTACAGTTGACTCAGCTTATTATAATCAGTTGCAGTTGTAGTTGAAATTGTTTCGTTTCGCACATGATTATCAGCAACGCAAGAGAAGCAGTAGCAGCTCTGCTTGTCGCTTGTTTTTTATACCACTCAGATTTGTCTGTTAACTTATTCATTGTGTTCGCGTAGTTGAAGGTCTTTCGAGTGGCTAATCCCGTTTTGCTCGTTAGAATATCAACGAAGTGATCTGCATATAGAAAAAGGTGAGGCAGAAAATATTATAAAAAAATTAGTATTATTACTCTTAATTTGTACCCCCTTATTTGCAAAACCCGTTTAATTGCAACAAAATTTCTCCCTTTAGATGTGTAGAAATTTCCACGTATAGCTGACACCCACGTATTTGATATCCGCTTTTAAATGAATCATATACTAATAACTGTCAAATAGTAAATGTATGAACAAATCCCCGCATATTTGTGATTATCAAAAAATAGGTCCGCAGAAAAAAATGTATATTAAGTAGCAAAATGTATATAGAATGATATTTAATGACGGTTAAGAAAGGTCCGAAATGAATACATATATACTGCTCCATTTTTGAGTATAAACCTTGGAGGCGTTTATAAACTGCGACCATTAATTAAGCGATGCAGATATTATAACTGAGGTCTCTAATAGAGATGTCAGAGTCTTCGAAAGGTGAAATCACTACACTAGCCCCATCCACTACGACAGTAATTAATGCGATTACAGTGCTTCGAGAATTTTTTCTGGTAATAGATTAGTTCTCAAATGAGTTCAAGAAAATGGCGACTGGGGTTGTGAAGAGCACGGGCAAGGACCGCGTATACTCAAAAATAACACAATTCTTTCCAACCACTTAAAGTGTACATAAATATATCATAATTTAAAAAAAGATAAATTGGTGGTATACAAATACATAGATTCCATAAAAAAAACACACGGTTAACTGCAATGATGTCTCAAGTCTCCGTATACTCGGATAAATTAATTCTCCGGTTAATTGCAACAAAAGCATTACATTTTCGCTGTCTAAGTTAAACAAAAAAGTTTATCGCATTTTTGTTGTGGTAAACGTTTTCAAAATACCTGCCGCTCAATTCAGATTTTATTTTTATATGTAGAACATGACAATTAATAGTATCGCCTCGTGGTCCAAATACAACCGCCCGTATGAACACACTCACTCTATTTTGTATTAATTTCATGAAAATATATTGAAGTTAAACAAGTAAAATGGTCCCAAAAAATATATAGATATAAAATGAAAGTAGTACAACATGGACAGTTGGAAATGTGTACCGAAAATGTGTCAACATATTTAACATCAGAGCTTCGTGAGTGTTAATCACACTCACATATTTTTGAAGTGGAACATCTAAGGGCGCATTGGCAGTAAAAATTTACAATACAATAATTTACTCGCTATGGCGAGTTCTATGACAGAGATGGAAGAAAAATATTTAAGAGAAGCAGAGAAGGAATATACCGCAGACGAACACATTTTTTTATGTGCGCGCTGCTCAGCGATGGAAAGAAAGAAAAAAAGGGAAGAAAACGAAAAATGATAAACAGAGAAAAGCTGTGCTGTGCTCGCAGTTGTTTGCAACGAGATCATAATCGAACTGTTTCCTTCTTTCGAGTCGCTTATGAGTCATGACCCATCAGGTTCGGTCTACTGAAGTATGCACAAAACTTGCGACTGGCGCGTCACCTAAGAAGAATCAACGATAAATCTAATCAAGCGAGCGGCAAGCGCACGACACAGTCAACCTAAAGACAGAGCTGATGTATTTTTCTGTTTTAATAATATCTTGTTCTTTGGTTCTATTAACAGTTAGATTCTATACTTTATTGTTAGTATAATTATTATTTGTATTACTATTGTAGGTATTATTATAGTTACTAGTATTAAACTCTTTATTATAAGTATTAGCATCCTGGTCATCGCAGCCATTTATTGCCCTCCAGGACCCCAAGAATCAGAGCAGCAGTTCGACACCTTCTTCAATCAACTCGGACCTAAATTCTTAGTCGGAGGGAATTGGAACGCCAAAAATCGACTTTGGGGTTCCAGACGTGCCACCCCAAGAGGCAATATATTTCACAATAGTATAATAAACTCTTCCAGAGAGGTTCTCGCAACCGGAGCACCCACCCTTTACACATACGATTCCTCAAGGTCGCCCGACGCAGTAGACTTTGCTATATACAATGGCATTCATCCAACAGCTAGACATTGCGGAGCCATTTGACCTTAGCTCAAACCACATTCCACTATTTATTAAACTTGGATTGATTCCAGATAGCATCGTATGCCGGTCCAGACTGCTCCCTCCCCGCGCTAACATAACAGACTTTGATCAGTGTCTAAACGAACGGATCAACCTCAATATGGAAATCAATTCGGACAAGGATATAGATGATTTGGTTGACCTGTTCACCAAGAACATTCATGAGTTCGCCTAATTAGCCTCTTCATAATAATTCCCTTGTTCACCCAACCCACCTCAGGCTCCCTTAAAACCTGAGGTTCTGGAGTTGTCGAGATATAAACGCAGGCTACGACGTCGCTATATGAGACAAGGCTGCATGGAGGAGAGCCGCCCGAGAAATGTAATGCAAGCTGTGCGATCGGAACATTTCAACAATCTGTTGGCTAATGCGGATCCAATGAAAAAGTCTGGCTTCAATCTATGGCGTGCCACCAAGTGCATCAAACAACAGCCTCACAGACATGCTCCAATCCGTGGGCCTCTAAACTAGTGGCTGAGTATGGAGACCGAGAAAGCAGAAGCATTTGCTAATGCGTTGGAGAGCCGGTTCACGCCTTTTAGCCTGGCTGACCCTGGTGACGTTGAGGAAACAGATGAAGTCCTATCGAGATGTATATTAGATCACAGTCCAACTAAACATGTCACCCCTGAATAGGTTGTGACTCAAATTCAGAGACTGAAATCTAAGAAAAGCCGCGGACATGACCATATTGACAACAAGGTGGTGAAAACACCCCTTGGAAGGGAGTGTTGTCCCTGACGTTGCTGTTTAACAGCATGCTGCGGATCTGACATTTTCCCACACAGTGGAAGTGTGCAACGATATACATGATACCTAAACCTGGTACTCCGCAGAACCGTGTCACATCATATAAGCCCATAAGCCTCCTTCCAACTTTTCAAAAATTTTTTAAAGAATATTTTTAAGTAGATTGTTGGCAGTACAGGGTGTTCAAGAAGCCATTCCTGATCACCAATTTGGATTTAGATAACAGCATGGCACTCCCGAACAACTGCATCGAGTCGTTAATCACATACATACTGCGTTTGAGATGAAACAGTATTCCTCTGCAGTCTTCCTAGATGTCAAACAAGCATTCGATAGGGTATGGGTCGATGGACTTCTGCATAAATTAAAATTACTCCTGCCTGGCAAACAGTTTTTACTAATGCGAAGCTTTCTTCAACGACGAAGTTTCTCTGTGGTGGTAAAAGACAAAATTTCCACCATCAGGCACATGAGAGCCGGTGTCCCGCAGGGAAGTGTCTTAGCTACGGTCCTCTACTCCTTATATACCTCTGATATGCCTACAACTAGAGATGAGTATTCTATGATTGCTACTTGCGCGGACGATACGGCAGTTATATTCAACTCTGCCTCTCTGAACGAAGCTGCGGAGAAATTGTCTAGCTACCTGGGTAGATTCCAGTCATTGGCCATGCGCTGGAATATAGCCATAAACTCTGAGAAATCAACTCACTGCACCTTCACATTAAAGCAAGGCGTCTGTCCGGGTGTGACTTACAACACAAGCATCATTCCGCAAATGGAGCAAATCCGGTATCTCGGTCTGATCCTGGATAAGCGTCTTACCTGGAGTGCACACATTAAGGTAGTTACATCACGCTGCTACCAAATGCTCAAGAAATTGGAGTGGCTCCTCCGCCCATCGAATAAGTTAACTTTAACTAATAAAAGGCACATCTATCTGCAAGTAGTGGCATCAGCTTGGCGCTACGGCATACAAATTTGGGCAATACTGCTGCCTACAACATCAGAAGAGTGCAGGCGTTTCAGAGCAAGGCTCTCAAAAGATTTGCGGGTGCCCTATGGTACGTCCGCAACACCACGCTACACAGGGATCTTGCCGTGCCAACTGTTATGGAGGTGATTAATTCTCACAGCTGCCGCTATCATTACATACCTTTATCGCACCCAAATCTGCTGGCGTCATCCCTCACCCGTATCTCAAGAAGGCGTAGACTGAAGAGGCTACACCCGCATTATCTCCTCCTAACAAGCAATCAGCCTTCTGTATCATTGCCTTTTCGGCGCAATTTACATCGTTTTTAATTTCGTATAAGTCTAATTTTTTTCCCCGTTATTATTTTTTTTAAATCAAACAAATGTGTTATGCAGTTTACTGCGATAAATGTTATAATTTAATTATGAAAAAACAAAAAAAAAAAGTATTAGACTTTCTCTTTGTAAATATGGTTATTTTCTCTAGGCAGATTCGTTTACTTGTTAGTTGTATACTATATACTGTGTCTCACTGAGGCCTATTGAAGTTTCACTTCTAGCACGCGCACTTAGTTGGACGCGAAATTTTTGGAACGTAGTTCCTTTACGCGGCTTGTGGTAGAAGTGAAATGACAGAAAATTCAAAAACCGTAACAACGTTGTTGTTGTATGTTGTATTTTTTGCTGTTATTCGGTTTTGCTCTTCTATTATGCTCATGCGAAGAGCGCAAAACCAAACAGCAGCAACAACAATAACCAAAGAGTATACATTCATATAGAGGTTACATTTCTCCTTAACAAAAGACCGGAGAGATTTGTCAGAAGCCAATAGCTTATGTTAAGTTTTTTGTAGTTATACAGATTTCTCGTCTGTACAACTTATGTTGGGTAGAATATCCTGCTAAACAACAAGCAAATGGCTGCACGTCGAAATGCCATAAAAGGGGAAAATATTCAATGATAAGTACATTTAAAAAACACAAGAAAGATATAATAAAAACATAAATCAGAGACATTGAAAGCGCCGGCCAACTATGCCTCCCGGTTGCTCCCATTACAGCCGAGGAAGCCTCAGCACATATTAAAGGGTTGAACTCTAAAAAGGCTCCAGATGAAGATAGACTGGACAACTTTACACTTAAGACAATGCCGCTAAAAGCTGTGCTATTTCTGGTCCTCATTTTTAACTCAGTGCTGAGATTGGGATATGTGCCGAAACAGTGGAAGAGGGCGAGAATTTGCATGATTCATAAGGCCAATTAGCCTGCTACCCATTGTAGAAAAGTTGTTTGAACGCTGTTTGCTGACACGGATCCTGGACATAAAAAGGTAAAGCACATAGTTCTTTCCGTTCAATTTGGCTTTCGTAAGTTTCACGGAACTCCAGAGCAGCTGAATAGGGTGGTTAACAGAAGTAGTTAGTAGCTTTTGCTTAACAGACGTGTTTTGATTCTGATCCGCATTTTGATTTGGATTAGCATTTGGCAATTAATTTGTCTATTGTCGTTTATCGTTACTAATATTTATTTTTCTTTCCGGTGTTAAGTGAATTTATAAGTGAATTTATTTGTGGTGTATGGCCGTATAAATTTTGTACTTATCTATGTTTAATTATTTTTGGCAAGTACAACGCTTAAATTTGCCTTTCCTGTGTATTGAGTTCAATCTCTTTTTTTCCTGCGTTGCTCTCTCTTTAAAATAGTTTTTGCTATTTTAGTCTTTTTCTGTTTCCTTCTTGCTCTCTATACAGTAGTTATTATTTTTAAATAACTGTATTTCCTCTTTTTTCTCTGGGAAAATATTATTATTCACCTTACTTTTCTCTTTGCAATTCTATCTCTGTCTAGCTGAGAGCGTCAAAATTCGGACTTAAGTCGTTGTGCTTTTTTTGCACATAATAACAACCAAATTTCGAAAATAAATTTAAAAAAAATTTTTTCACTCAAGTTTATTTTATTGTTATTATTTTATTTATTACTTTTATTTTTGCTTACTTAAACTTTTTTTATCTTTTATTTTTTTAATTTTATATTTTTTTTTAAATTATTATTTTTTTGTGTTATTTTATTTTATTGTTATTATTATTTTTATTTACGACTTTTTCACTTATTTTTATTTTATTTATTCATTTTTTTCCTATCTTATTTATCTTATTTTGCTTTTATTTTATTTAATATCTTGTATCTATACTTCGCGCAAAATGAATTGCTGTATTCGGGCCTGCACCAACAAGGACAACTTTAATAGTGATAAGCTTAGAGGTGTCTCTTGTTGGATGTGCGATAACATCGCCCACCTTAATTGTGCTGGGTTGACTGGTCGCGACTATGACCGAATTTACTGTACGGCTAAACCTGCATGTGGTGGCATCAGGTGGTCGTGCCCTACCTGCTTCAATCGCCAGGGGGACTTCTCATTGATATACCACCGTATGCGAATTAAATACCAAAAACTTAAGAAACTATTCACTGAGCTAGCCTCAGAGTTTGATGCTGGGTCAAAAATGTTTTTGGAGTACTCTTTCGACTTGACTCCAACGGCTAATGCAGTACAACAGCCGCCATTATCCCCTCATACTCTTCCGCCTACCACAGGGCCACTTATTTCTTTTTCGTCTCCTCAACCCCCTTCTTCACAATCCCCTCTAACTTGTTCTACTATTTCTTCATCTGTCGCTTTGAACTTTCCATCCACTACTTGTTCGTCTTCCTCGATTCCTTGTCCTACTTCTGTGACTTCAACTTCAACTTCTCCAACTTGTTGTTCTTCTTCCCAACCTTTACCCAGTCACTCTTCTGTACTTTCTTCCATATCCACCCCATCGTCCCATCCCGCTCAAATTCCAGTAGCTCCGTCAACCACTATCCCATCTACTACTTCTTCATCTATCGCCTTTAACTTTCCCTCCACTACTTGTTCGACTTCCTCTATTCCATGTCTTACTACTGTGACTTCAGCTTCAACTTCTCCAACTTGTTCCCCTTCTGCCCAACCTTTACCCACTTATTCTTCTGTACTTTCTTCAATATCTAACCAATCATCCCATCCCGGTCCAATTCCAGTAGCTCCTTCTACCAATATCCCCTCTACTACCACTTCATCTGTCGCTTTCAACTTTCCCTCCACTAATTGTTCATCTTGCTCTACTCCCTGTCCTACTACTGTAACTTCTGCTTCATCTTCTACTAAAGTCTCTAACTCCTCCCGTACTTTGTCACCCCCTAAGAGTTCTTCACAGTCCAATACTGCCTCTACTCCAGTGCCATGTATTTTGAAGGTGCTGGATCCTCGTAAACATTTTATTTTTATTTCCGGGTTGGATAAGGAGACAACCTGTGACGACGTTGCACGCTATATATCATCAAAAGCATGCAACACTTCGAATATTAATATTCATAAGTTTAATTTTTCTAGCCCTAGAGAAGGCTATTCTTTCAAGCTTTCAGTTGGTATTGAAGTATTTTCTGTCATTTGTGGCGCTAATTTCTGGCCTGCACATATGGTAGTCCATGAGTTTATTCCTAAGAAAAAAACTAGGCTTTCGCAGGTAACCTTACCAGTCACTGCTTCAGTTTCATCTTCTGCTTCTTCCAATATATTTTCAAAGTATTAGAAGGCTAGGCTAAAGTGTAAACTTTCTTCATTTTATCTTAGAAGTTTTTCTATCAGTTCTGTCATTATTGTTTTCGTTGAGACTTTGCTTCGCCGTGATTTTCTAAACTCTGAAAATTCCACCTGTACATTATTGGCTTAATTGAAGTAATGCATAACTTACTTTCTAAACTTGTAATCTAAATTTTTGTTTGAATTGTCTATATCATTTTAGGTATTAAATTCTAAATTAAGTCTTAGATTTAGTTTAATATTGCATGTTTATTAGAGGCTGATGATGTTTTTATCTGTAGCCAAATATTTAGCACGTAGACATAAGGTTTGGTATCGCATGCTCACAAAAGAACTTAGCAATTAACACCAGCTGAGCCCAGTCTATATGACTGGGTGAATTTTGATGCCACTTGGGCCTGCCTAATGTGAGATAAGTGTGTGGTCATTGCGTACCTACTATGTCTATGTAAAAAACAAAACAAAACAAAAAAAAAAACTTTCGAAGGATTTGTGGCCAAGGAGTACGGTGTGGCAGCGTATCTTGACATAAAGCAGGCTTTCGACCAAGTTTGGCACGGCGGGCTGCTCAGTAAGCTCAAGAATCTCTTGCCGCCTCAACTATGGTTAATCGTGCGCAGCTATCTTGAGAACAGGACCTTCTCAGTGGTACTGGATGGTGTGGAATCCAGCATCAAGGCTATTTGCGCAGGTGTCCCCCAGTAGGCGTTTTGGGGCCTACACTCTATACCCTGTTCACGCACGTCGTGCCCACTGGGTCAGAAATACCACTGAAGGATCCTCTGGATCTGATCATTGCCACGTTTGCATATGATACGTCCATCCTCGTCAGAAACAAGTGCATTTACGAAGCCACGGACTGACTGCAGCAATACCTGCACATTTTGAAAAACTGGACACGACGTTGGAACATTTGCATTAACGGAAACAAATGTGCCAATGTGACGTACGCCTTACGGCCGGATTTCTGTCCGGGAGTTTTCATTGGAAACCAGCTGCTGGAACACCATTCAGGTTACAAATACCTGGGTGTGTATTTGGATAGGCGGCTAACGTTCAAGACGCATATTTTAAGTATCACAAAATCCTTAAGACAGAGGATTGGTAAATTGCATTGGCTTTTAAATAGCGGGAATAAGTTGTCCTGGGGAAATAAGGTGAACATTTAAAAAGCAATAATTGCTCCTGCTTGGCGATACGGTTTGTAGGTGTATGGCATAGCAGCGAGGTCAAACATCACGAAGGTGAGAGTACTGCAGGCCAAGACATTGCGTATGCTTACTGGTGCCCGTTGGTTTATGCGAACTTAATAATAATACCGAAAAATGGCGATGTGATAAACCGTCAGGCCAAAAAATACGTGGAGAAGTTGAAAAATCATCCAAATAAACTAGAAAGGCGCCTTCTAAAGCGACGCAGAATGGGAGGAGTTAGGTTGGCGAGACGGCTGAGAAGATCGCACCCTGCCAACCTCCGTAATAAATCCTTTTAATACATTATACTGTATCCCCACTTATTACTAAAGTTGTTTTGTTAATTTTTGTATATACAATTTAATTGATGTTGTTCTAATAATAACAGAAAAATTAAATATAGAGGAAATAAATATTTCTGTCTTATTCCTTTTTTGTTTTTTGAAGTTCTTTATTTGCAAGGTGTTCGAGAATATTAAGCAAATTGTGTGGATTTTTCTTTAATTCTACACTAGAATCGAAATCGAGCCCCTATCAGCCCTTTATTTCGCCTATATTCATTTATATGAATGACATGAAAATACTAGGCGGCCAGCAAAAACAGAAGGCATGATCGTAAAACAAAATCCTAAAAAAATATTCCGAATGATACACACAAAAA
The DNA here is from genome assembly GCA_035041755.1 of Cacoxenus indagator. Classification (NCBI taxonomy): domain Eukaryota; kingdom Metazoa; phylum Arthropoda; class Insecta; order Diptera; family Drosophilidae; genus Cacoxenus; species Cacoxenus indagator. The sequence continues at coordinate 516,732 of JAWNKX010000189.1, read as the reverse complement.
AAACCAATACAATCTTATACACACACTATACCTACACAATATACTCAAACTTAGCACATTTCGCTCAAAAGAGAGGCAAAGAAAACCAACACAATCTCATACACGCACTATACCTACACATCAAGGTCACTCACACCATGGCAAGTTTTGATTTTTGACTTCAACTTAAATTTCAAGACAATTTTCGATTGTGGTAGAAAACAAAATCCATAATCAAGTACAGTGAACGCACATTCATTAAACAGCCGAAGAAACCCAAGTGAAATTTCTAACTACCGTCGAATTTCCATAAGTCGAACTTTTATAGGTCAAGTATCTCCATGACTCGAATTGAGTACGTTTATAGCAAAAAATCAATAGAATATGTTTTCCATAACTCGAATATCCCCATAACTCGAACTTTTGTTATTCATTATGGTGTTTCGAGATTTGGATGTTGACTGTACGAGGAATACGCACGTCCGCGAAGTTCGAGTCTCAATCGCACAAAGCAAGTTTCGTCATCCTTATTTTGTGTTGTGTTCTTTCGTCTTTTTTCCTTTGATCAGCAATAAAAAAAAAAACAAATAGTCCAGACTTTGTTGTTGCGTGTGCGTAGCAAAAAAGAGGAATTTTTATTCCCGCACGCGCCCCACTTCACAACACAGTCCTAAAGTAACTTTTCGATTCTTGTACCAAATTTATTGCCAAAATAATGCATTTTAAATGAATTTTAGTTATTTATTCTTTAAAAAATTTCAAATAATTGACACACTTTTGGCAGCCTGTACAAATAATATTTTTCATAAAAAAATCGCGCCAAACCTGTTCCAAACATGTTCATTTTCCGCTATCAATACAATCAAAATAAAAATGGGTGACGGCAATTAAAATAACCAAACCAAAGGTACAGAAATTCCTTTTAATGCTAATTCGCGCTAAGAACACAAAATAAAGGAAAACGGAGCAAGAAGGGGAAACAGGGCTTGCTTGGTTTTCGCAACAGTCACCCACCCTCTACCATTTCTGTTCACCTGGTTACTTCAGTTCAGTAGTTAGCGGAATGCGCTGTTTCTTTGATGTTAATAGCAGAAAGATAACAGATTCTAATAGCGCCTATTTAGATTCTATTAGATATTCTAATAGAGAGAAATGTAAACTCTATATGAATAAGTTCTCTCTGGCTAAGCACACTCACACATTGTTCCCTATCTCTTTTTCACGGGTTTCGTTTATTGATGCATATTAATTATGCTTTCAGCAGAAGTGTTTGATAACATTTTTTGATGTTTTTAGCTCATTGTGAATGCCAAATTCACAATTTCGTTAAAAATTTAGTGATTGCGATGACTAAAAATTCATCACAAATATTCCTTGATAACCAAGTCATTAAATTTCAATCAGATGTTTTCAGTTTGTAAACAAAGTAATAAAGTCACAAATTTTAAAGAAAATAATTTGAGTGTTGTTATTAGTTGCGTAATGATATTTATTTATTTAGGTTTTGTTTATATGTATTTATTATCTTTATATGTATATATATATGTATGTAACAGATGAATGGAATGTAGAATACGTTAATTGTTTGCAAAATATTTAACGAAGAAATGAAAAGGGCTATTTGCGAAGTAGCTTAACGCCTTAATTTTACAAATCTAGCATCACTGCATTCAGCAGAGACAAATCAATAATCGATTATTAAGTCAGAGAAAATGATGAGTGAGGCCTTCTGCTGAACGCGCCCATTTACAAACTCCACATCGAGCACCTTTACAAATTTTTTTCACTGGTCCAGCAAGCGGTGGTAAAAATGTTGTCATTACTCATAATGGAAACTTATAACAGATTTACTGACACAGACGGCTATTGTAATGTTTATATAACTTGCTATAGCGCATTTAAAATAAATAACCAGTAATCATAACGAAGAATTTGGTGGTATAGATATTATATTTATTGGGGTTTTGCGGAAGCTACCATCAATATGAGTTACGACACGAGTTGATAAAGTCATGGTTTTTGTTAAAAACCGATACTTAAGAAATGTGCCCTAATGGGATTCGCCAATTTTTCAAAAAGGAGCATGTTTAGACTCTACAACAATTCGAAGACAAAATTATATCTAAAGCCACGGTATCTATCTATCTAATCATGAAGAAAGTGATAATTTTAGCGTAAAGTTACATAAAAAGTCAGTTATTCGTATCTCATCACAACAAATATTGATATAGCAGATGGCTTATGTAATGGTACGACAGGAAAATTAGTGCATTTAGATTATATACAAACAACATTGTAGTTAGAGTTTGGTTGGAGTTTTGTGGTTCTACAACGATTGCTACAAGACTTTCAAAGATTATCCTTAAACACATTGCAGACCAGAACATAATTATCCAGGATATAATTTGTAAAAAAAGGGGTCTTACATTATTCATTTTTGAAAATACATACCTTGGAATTCTTGGATCCAGTTACTAAAAGTTCGAACCTACTATTACATTTCTAAACGTGGATAAGAAATGAAGAACAAATTGCTCTTCCTAATTTAAATTGCATATCTTATTATAAACGACAAAATGTTAGTTCAGGTGGAGTCGCAATACATCGTAGTACTGAAAACTTTTTACTTTTTATTAGATACATTTGATTTACATATTAATAATGATCCAGCGCAATTCACCACTAAGTACTGTGCTACCATTGACGCCGTATTTTCAAGATACTTGGACAAAATTGAATCTCAAGCGTAAGCGTCTTATTATAGTTACCATAAGCCATTAATTACCATGGTACATTATGATGAGGTTTAAAAAGTTTACTGGCTTGCATTAGAAGTTGACAGGTAGAAGCCGTAACATAACGAAAGAGCGTTACATAAGTAAAGTAAAATATCATAAAAATGGACAATCGCTCAGTTCACCGAATTGTAACTTTAAGTTACACATCACGACGTGAGACATTAGCGTATGTAAAAAGGTGTGAGGAACTTCGTTCTTGAAGGTGGTCCACCGACCGCACACCCTTTTTTTATTAGTTAGTCAATCTATCTAATCTAATTTGGGTATTTGTACATATATAATAATTATTTTGATATGTCGTTTCAACTAATATTATTATTTGTTTTGAAGAGAAACTTTTAGTAAGATCACTCATTTAAAATTTTATGAAATGAAAAAGCAACAAGCGAAATTCTTGAGGAAAGAAAACGAACATGGAGATGAGCTGTGTTCGCAATTGTTAGCAAGAAGTGTATGTGACGAACGTAAATACAACACAACAACCACGTTGCTTTTACTCTTCCGAATGTTTGAGTGAAAAACGAAACCATTATAGGATCGATCACTCGTGTGTCTTTCTGTCCCATATTTTTAACCAATTTGCTACGAGTCTACTGGACCGATTAAGCTGTGGTATATACCTTGTTGTTTTATAATTTAAAATAAATTATTTAAGAAAGTAGATAAAAATAATCCTCCGATTAACGAAATTCCTGAGCCCCAAATTTTGAAAAAAATGCAGAATGTAGTTCTTTACTTATAGATTTTCGCAAAATCTACAAGAAGTCTATGGTTTGAGCATAAGGTGGGAAATCATATAAAAAGTGAAAAAGTTAGTATTTGTCACTGAATTAAAAATATAAAAAAATTAATGTAAAGAAGTTAAGGTGTGAATTAGTGGCTTATTGGGTGAGCGTTATGTCAGTTACTTGCTTAACCGAAACCAAAATAGTGGATATGACTGACGTACATTGCTTGCATTCACAAATGCACTGTCAAATCGACTCGTCGTCTCCTTTCGCTCTCCGAACTTAACAATACAAATACTAAATCAAGGGACAAGATAATCAATTCAAATCATCAAAGATAATCAAATTCAAATAATCAAATCAAAAACAAAATCATCCATCAAAAAACAGCATGAGCGTACTACATGCTCAAACAGCTGTTCGCATAAATAACAACAACGATTGTTATTGGCACATCAACAAGCTGTTCAAACAACAGCATCAATATCAGCGACTCTCACCAAGCCTCACTTCCCGCTAATTTCGCGAGAGCGCGTTCTTGCTCTCATGCAATACATCAAACAGCTACACACTCACAAAGTGAATACAATAACGGATCATCAATCCAAACAAACGCAACGTCTCGCTCTACCGCTCAACTAACTGTCAGCTGTTCCATGACAGCAGGTAATATGCAGCCTCTGCCATGGAGTACACAATGCGCTTCACCAACGACGCCACTCTCCTCTTTCCAACCAACAACAACAACAACAACCACAACGCAGTCATCAGCTGCTATATCACTCATTACAACAACCACCACGTCAACTTCCTCAGCTACAATGCCAATTTGCTCCCTCTCTTGGGCAACAACACTGATCAGAGAAAAGACATCAAACACGCAAGTACAAACTTCAACCAATCAAAATCCACAAGAGTCAAAAATAAAACGCAACCGTAGTAAGCTCTCTCCCAACAACACTTCCGAACAAAATAGCAATAGTAAAAAAACTCAAACACAAACGACAACACAAACAACACTGCAAAAGTACTGGCTGAGGGCGCCTAATACTAATAACAGGTTTTTTTTTTTCATATCGACTTAGTAGGTACGCAATGACCACACACTGATCTTACATGGGGCAGGCCCAGGTGGCATCAAAATTCACCCAGTCACATAGACTGGGCTCAGCTGGTCTTAATTGCTAATATCTTTGGTGATTTGGCAATACCAAAGCTAATGTCTACGTACTAAATATTTGGCTACAGATAAAAACATCATCAGCCATTAACATAGTCAGCATGGAAGATTAAACTAAAGCTAATATTAAATTTAGAATTCAATACCTACAATAACATAGACTATTTAAACAAGGAGAAAAAATTTAGGTTACCAGTATATAAATTAAGTTATGCATTAATTCAATGATGCCAACAATTTTGTTTTTGTAACATAAGAAGAGGTGGGAGGAGCAGCACACGCATAGTGGGTATTAAAAGATTTGCATAAGACATAGAATGGATCATGTTGCAAATAAGAAGCTCTACAAAAGTTAAGAGTAATAGGAGAATAGTTTCTAGTTGGACGTGCTGGTACACTAAAGTTAATTATTCTAAGTAAGAAAGGTGAGTTAATACTACCATAAATGAGGTTATACATAAAGTTACACCAATGACCGTTCTACGACTAGACAAGGTAGGGAGGTTGATCAATTTGAGACGACACCGATAAGATGGTATGCAAGCATTAGGATCCCAGTGCAAGTTTTTGAGAGCAAAAAGTAGAAAAAGTAGTGGTGAACCCACGTATTGGCCAACAGACAAAAATAAAAAGCCAGACCTCATTGACTTTTATATACTCAAAGACATAGACTTAAATAAATATTTCATAACATCAGGGCTGGAACTATCGTCAGAGCATACACTTATACTACTAGAACTTAATTGAATTGAAGTGAACACAACCAATTCTAATCTATTGCACAACAACAAAACTGACTGGGATACCTATCGGGACTACATTAACACAAACTTAAATAAAAGAATTCCACTGAGATCACCCGACAACGTAGAATCAGCTAGAGTCCACCTAAACGATACCATTGAGGAGGCAGTATTGCAAGCAACTCCGGACAAGATACACACCCCCTACGCTTCGCAAATTGATATGTACAAAACGAAAACTGAAAAAATCATGGACCATTTGCAGATCCCCGATGCGAAAAATAAATATAACAAGGTAACTAAAGAAATTAAAAAATATCTCCAAAATCAGAAAAATTACGAAATCACGAAGTATTTACAGAGGCTAACTCCTACAAGCTTTACCGACTACTCCCTGTAGAAAGCTACAAAAAACTGACAAATAAAACAATACACCAGACATCTATAAAAATGAACAATGGATCATGGGCAGTTACGAACCTAGAAAAGGCGACAGTGCTAGCGAATTATTATGAAAAAATATTTGCTGATGAAACTATTAACGAAGATGACTGTCATATAAACTCGACAGTCACTCCCCAGCCAACTCGCCTTAAAGAAACATGCACAAATGAAAAACTCAAATGTATACAGCACGACATAAAGCCCAAAAAAGCACAAACTTTTAAGGGAGCTACCACTTCAAGCAGTGGTACATATACGTAATATTTTTAAAGCGATAATTAGATTAAATTACTTTCCTAAAGTATGGAAAGTGATTTGCTCAAATAAGTTAGCTATAACCCTAAAATAACGTTTAAACTATGTACTAATAGTCTTAATAAAAAATAAAGACATATGTACACGACATATGGGAAATAAAAAAAAAATAAAAATAAAACATGCGTTGAACCACTTCTGACAATGCAGGCTTGGGAACATTTGAAAAGACCTGCTATGCGACTATCAAAAACATTTTAGTTTCACTCCAAAAATATAATAGATACTTTAAAAAAACGTGGTAATATATTTAACGTACGGAATGCTCCCAAGGCGATATTGATTTGTTTGTTTTGCGCGCTTTTCTTTCTGTGGCTCGGACCATTGTTGTTGTTGGTATGTGGTGTTTTCTCCTTTTCTCTCATTCCACAACTTCCCTGACTAAGCAGTAAGCCGCATAGATTTTTCAACATTATTAACATAAAATTTTCTCATTTGAGTATAAGATTGTATTTGCATAAGATTACATAACGTATGTCGCTAGCCACAAAGATCTTCAAGGCGTTATCGACGCTTGATCGGTCTGCCAATTCAGACAGTTGGCAACCCACCGCCTCAGCTGGATAGAAAATGCAACAGCTTCTTCAGTTGAGTTGAGTGAGAGCAGCCTTATTCAGCAGTGACAAATATCTGAACTAGTTATCTCAAGGAATTATAATTGTAGGCTAATTAATACACACGTTTGTTTCCTTTCACAGTACGACGCAGACTGACTTTATTTATTTCGCCTTTTGGGCATTCATACTTTTGACATTCACACCTTCGACATACACAGAACTTTCTTAAGCTACGGTATAATTTACATGCTTAAACTTAATATTAACTTAACTAAACTTACGAACTAACTAATAATTAATACAAATTATATTACTACAATTCGGCAGTCCTGACATTGAGGACAACCTGATCCTCCTTTTATTTTCCTACTTCTTAGACAATAATAATTTTCTGTCATTACAGACTCGTCTTTATTCTTGTTCAAACTTTTTTGCTTTACAATGTTTTCTCTATTTCCATTTTCCGGCCATTGTCTTAGAATTACATCATTTGATGTTGTCCACTTCTTTTCCTTAACTTGTGCACTTTTATTAACTTTACTCGCAGTTTCATTTCTTTGGGCCCATGGTTTCATATTCTCTACACTCCAAATTCCTTTGTAAGGAATTTGTGTTTGTTGAAACCTATCCACATCTCCCACAACGTAACGATCATTTGGCAAACTTTTAATAATTTTGTAGGGACCCTTAAACCTGGGTACGAGCTTTCTTGCTACACCAGTGTGCGAATCGAAGTTTTTAATTACCACATAGTCTCCCTTATCATATTTTACTGCATTCTTTCTCTTCATATTTACAAATTTCTCATTCACCCTTTGCACTTCTTTTTGTCTCTCTTGTGCTCGTTCTCTTATTTCGTCTATCGTTTTTTTTCTCATTTCCGATCATTTTATCTAAAACATTTTCTTTCAAGCTATCCACAACTTTTCCTTTTTGCCGTACACCAAACATCATTATACTCGGATATTCATCTATCGTTCTATGCTTTGTGTTGTTCATAGCGATCTCTACCTGTTCAACAACCTTTTCCCAATGTATTTTCTTTTCGGAGTCTACCATTTTCGCTATCATCGGACCAAGACTCCTGTTTACCCTCTCCACCTGTCCGTTTGCTTGTGGCGAACCAGTTGCTATTTTTATATGCTGAATATTATTCTCATTCAGGAATTCTATAAACTCGTTAGAAGTAAAACTGCTGCCCCTATCCGAAATTATGCATTTCGGTCTGCTATAAGATCTGAAATAATCTTTTAGAGCTGCAACAACTTCTTTTGTCGCTGTCGTTTTTTAGGATATAACTTCACAAACTTAGAACCTGCATCTATAATTACTAATACGTGTTTCTTGGCACATTGCTTGTTGTTAATCGGTCCATAGTGGTCGATGTGTATCACTTCAAAGGGGTTCTCACTTTTTGGTATACTATGTATGAAACATTCTTTTTTCCCACTTATCGACGAGTAAGCAATACACTGTAAACAATTTTTTATGTGATTTTTAATCTTAACTCTTCTATTCGGGAACCAATAACTACCGTTTATTACATAAAAAGCTTTGTTAAACCCAACGTGTCCCATTTCATTATGATACTTGTACAAGACGTGACTTTCCATGGCTTCGGGTACGTAAAACAACAAAGAGTCTTTATTTATCTTTTTGTAGATTACACCGTTTCTCATTTCATAGAACTTGCCTTCCGTGCTCTGCAACAATTCCTTAATTTTTTTAATTTTTGCGTCCTGATTCTGGCAAATTATTAAATTCTCTTCAAAAGTATTCGTTTCTATCAAACAAACTGTCCCACTTAATGCATCTACGTGGCCCATCCGCTTTCCAGCTCTGTGTTCGACGACATAGTCATAATTTTGCATTTCAAGTGCCCATCTTGCAATTCTTGGGTTTAATTCTTTTTTATTCAAAGTCATAGTCAGGGAATTACAGTCCGTAATTATTTTGAATCTTTTCCAATGTAAGTAAATACGAAACCGTTTTAGATCATAAATTATTGCCAAAGTTCAAATTCATAGCTGTGGTTCCTAGATTCCGCATCCGTGTCCTTTTCGAAAAATAAAACACTGGTTGCTATTTACCATCATCTTTTTTCTGCATCAAAACTGCACCAAAACCTAATGGACTCGCATCACAATGAAGCTCCGTTTCCGCTCTCGGGTCATAAAAAGCTAGTACAGGCGATTCTATCAGTTTGAGTTTCAGCATCTCAAACGACTTTAACTCGTCAACACCAAAAGAAAATGTTTTGTCCTTCTTCGTCAAATCATGTAGTGGTTTTGCTATCACCGAGAAATTATGTATAAACCGCCTAAAATACGAGCATAGTCCCAAAAAACTTTGCACTGATTGAACTTTATTTGGCACTGAAAAAATTGTAACCGCTTCTATACCTGATTCGTCCGCCCTTATGCCCTTTTCGGCTATCCTGTACCCTAAATATTATATACTGTGTTGTAAAAATTCGCATTTGTCTAACCTCAACTCTACCTTGTTCTCAACTAGCCTTTTCAACACCTCTTCAAGTATTCTGACATGTTCCTGCACCTCTTTCGTAGCAATCATTATATCATCTAAATATATAATAACTTTTTCTTCCTTAACCATGTCCGAAAAAACTTTATTTATAAACCTTTGAAAAACTGAAGGAACATTTTTAAGTCCAAACGGCATTCTAAGGAATTCAAATTGCCCTAGTGGCGTAATGAACGACGTATACTTCGTAGATTCTTTATCCATAAAAACATGGAAAAACACATTTTTCAAATTCAATTTTGTGAACACCCTCTTGTTCACTAGTCCATCCAACAAATCATCTATAAGGGGAATAGGGTACAATTATTTTTCCACTGACGTTTAATTTACCTTTATTTAAGCCATTCAATTTAACATTTGTTGCTGACAATAACTTAGCACCAGCTGGAATATACGAACTCTTAATAAGGCTCACTGGGCTTCCTGAGTCTATGAGGCACTCTACGGAGCACAACATATTAGCATAATGTAGTAACTTAATATCGAAATATCTTACATATTCAGGATTTGCTGGCATCTCGGGGGGTGTCGTCTTATTGAAACGACATGCTGCAGCACGATGACCCATTTCTCCGCAAACAAAACAAGCTCCTTTCTCACGTTTTGGCTTTCTACAGTCAGCGGCGAAGTGACCAAAACAATTACAGTTGTAGCATCGACCAGCCACATTACCCCTTGTTGCAGCATTCTTCATTGGCGCTGGACATTCAGGCACCAGCTGAACGTTGACGAATGCCGAAAGCAAGTCATCTTTAGACTTAAAGCGTTGCAAACTCTCACTTATGCGCAATTGGCGATCTGGAATCCCATGTACCACATAATCGACCACCTCTCTTTCTGATATCTCCATACCATTGGCCAGGATCATCTTGTCGTTAAAATACTGCGAAAACGTTTCTCCAACACACCACTTGTGCGCCTCAAAACTTTGGCGCAATAAAATTTTGCTTTCCTTCATTCCGAACACTTTTTGCATTTCAGACAAAACAAAGTCAACGGCTCCGCACGCATATTCCGGCTTTGACTGCAGCCTTCCCTTTTGTTTTTCCGAAAATTATTGACCGAACATTGTTCTCACTAATATTGTGCGCTCTCTTTAAGGCAGCAACATGTGATAACCAACCAACAACAGACGTCTCCCCGTCGTACCATGGGATCATTTCTTTTAGATCGCACAAAGGAATTTCATCACGATCACATAACGGCTGCGTCGCCGATTCACCGGTTGCTTTCAACAGTTTATTCTCTCTTCTTTTTTCATGAGTTCAAGCTCCGTTGCTGTAGCTTGTTGCCGCCACAGTTCTTCATTTGTTCGTTCATTTGACCTACCGTTTGTCATTTCATTTGGCTTTTCCTTTATCATTTGCTGTCTTTCTTTTGTCGCACCACTTTGGTAGCGCTTCATGTTTGTCTTATCATTTTTCTGCTTCTCTTTTCTCACATCTCTTTGGTCACACACTTCGTTTGCCATCTCATTTGTGTTTCGCCACTGCCTCTCCTTCATTTCATTTGTGTTTGCCTCTTCATTTTGCATTTCATGCGAACTTTCAATTGTCGAGAAGACAATTTGTCGTCTCATTTGTCTTTTCGATTAGTTCTTTATTCGGTATTTCGTTTGTATTTTTTTTTTAGAAAGAGAGAATTAAAAAATTTTTTTTCTATCCCACTTCTGAATATTGTAGGCTAATTAATACACACGTCTGTTTCCTTTCACAGTACGACGCAGACTGACATTATTTATTTCACCTTTTGGGAATTCATACTTTTGACATTCACACCTTCGACATGCACAGACCTTTTTTAAGCTACGTTATAATTTACATGCTTAAACTTAATATTAACTTAACTAAACTTACGAACTAACTAATAATTAATACAACTTATATTACTACATAATTGAATTCGCCAAACAACAAATTTAAAACACAAGCTGTAAATTAGGAACTCTAGATATATATTGCGATATATGTATATATGTATAAATGAAAGTGTAATGAATTAAATTTATATTGATGTTTAAACTACATGTGAATTAAGAATTAAACAAGTCGAAAAAGCTCGGCTTAAACAACGCATATCTAGTGAAAAATACCTTTCCAACCTTTCCATTAAAATATATCGATGTTAACTAAGGTAAAATTATACCGAAAAAGGCATGTTTCCGTATTAATATAGTGATGTCATTACCATTTTAAACCTGGAATGCGGAAGTTACTTAAAAGAACAGACAAAAATTTTATTTCAAACAACAATTCTTAATTTGTTTTTCATCCTATTGGAATGCTTCATAAGGGGCATAGGAGCGTGCAATCTATATACAAATTAAACAAGATTGGGTTTTCTATTCTGTTTTTGTTTTATTACTTTCGTGAGCAGCAAAACGACTTGCGTCCACGAGTCTGATTTTAGAACTGATACAAAATGATTTTTACTGAACAAAGTAATTCCTTTTTGTCCTGCCGCGATTTACTAGCTATGAAACTCTGGGTTTTTCGGTTAGTCTTAAATGTGTTACATCTGGCGTTGGTATGGTTTTTATTACATCTGGCGTCGGCATTTTTCATTACATCTGGCGTCAGTATTTTTCTTACACGCCGGTCCTATGTTCCGGGTTCTTGGTATTTATTTTTTACTGTTTGTATTTCTAGTTGATGATCACTAAAAATACGAGTAGGTAGCAGACTCAGTGTTTCCCCATAGGCTAAGCATACTATTGCTGTGGTCGACACGATAGCTTTGTTGTCGACTTATGCCATCGTGTTAACTTATATATATAAATGTCGTGTCACGAAACTGTGGCCGAGCTGATCTCCGAAACCAACCAACCGATTTCAATGACATTTTTGGAGTTTGTACGATTAGTTTCAGTTTGAGAGATAGGGTATTCTGCATCCGATAGATGGGGCCGTTGCCGAAATACAGGCATTTTTTAACGATTTTTTGTTGACATTTTTCCATTTTGCGGAAAATATATCGATTTTAATACGTTTTTTTTTAAAACAGCTAATGAATCCAAATGCATGAAGTTTTAATCTATTTTTTTATGAGTAAATATAATTTTTTTAGTATTACGTTTTTGCAAAATCATTGCAGGGACCAACATAAAAGGTTTTGGACGTTTTTTCGTTGTTTATGCTACGTTTTTTCTTGAATATTCTTTTGTTGTTATTGTTGTATTGAGTACGAAACATAGGATAGTTTTGAATTTAATAATATATTTTTAAAAGAGTAGTAACCAATGCGTATGTAATCAATATGACAATTTATTAATTTTTATGTCATTTTAATTATGTTGTGAAATATATTGTATTTGTGTCATGTTATTTAAAATTTACTGTAAAATGCGCAGAAGTAAGGACAAAGCTTAATAATGCACGCAGCAATGAAGCACGACGATCACGATATTGAAGAAGCAAGTATGAAACGGAAGAAGAGTTACACCTCTCAGCTAAACGACAGGCCTCAGGCCAAAAAAACAACAATGCCTGATCCACCAGACAAAAACACACCAACCAGCTTAAATTTTACATCGAAAATAGTGTAATACTCAAAAACACATCAATTGGAATTAATTATCCAATCTTGAGCAGAACAACAGCATTGACACTTTGTCTAATACCTCTCCCTTCCTGCTTAAGAAAGTCCTTGACAATGCGTGAAGTTGAAGATTGTAAACACAACCGAAACGGTTCCTTTCTAATAAAAACAAAGAACGCAAGCCACAAACCTTATTAAGCTCACTTCTGTCACCAACGAAATTAAAGTAGAAGTATTCGAGCATTACTCGCTCAACCATCCAAAAAGGGGCATATTCTATAACAATCTCAGGGACATTTCATTCTGAATTGAGAAAAAAATAAGCACTCACTAAAGAAAACTGGACTCATTATAATTACATTCGCCACTCCAAACTTGCCAACACACATCTACATCGGCTACCAAAAAGTTCCAGTACGGCCATACGCAATACTTTGGACTCCTCATTGCTGGGCAATACTAAACTTTTAATTTTCTTAAAGACCAATAACTTCCTAAAGAAAACTTCACTGAAACCAAAACCAACTATTAAACCATTTAAAAAAATTAGTAAGTAGCAATAGATAAGATATTTTGTAAGAGTTAGATACTCCAGCAAAGGTATCTTCTTAACAACATACCGAGTCGATAGTATTCTGTGGTACAGCTCAGTCAATTTATTTTCCCGCAACTTTGAGTTATGGGCTTGGTTTCTCCATTTGCTGTCTAATTAATCAAACAGATTTTGCAATGGAACTGCAATGGTGATTTTAATAACTACGATCAATTACAAACACTAAAAAGTACAACCCAAAAATCATCACCATCCAAGAAACCCATTACAAGTCTCTGACCCATCAACTATAAAATTGACACCAAAAACTCCTCATCCGGGTTATCAGGAGGCGTCGCTATCCTCACCCATTTCTTTTTAGAACACAAATATTTTAGCCTCCTATCGGCTTAACAATCAAAATAAAACAATAACGCATCATCAATATAAAGAACCACAACGTCTCGCTCTACCGCGCCAACTAACTGTCAGCTGTTCCATGGCCACAGTTAATATGCAGCCTGTGTCGTGGAGCCTCTTCACCAACAACGCCACTCTCCTCTTTTCCACCTCCACCAACAACAACAACGACAAAGCAAACATCAGCTGCTTCTCCCTCATCACAACAACGCCTACGTCAACTTTCTTAGCTTCAATGCCAGTGTGCTCACTCTCTTCGGCAACATCATTGATCATAGAAAGAACCAAAGAGTATTAATCCATATAGAGTTCCCATTTCTCTCACGAGCTTTTGGAGCTTTTTCCAAATCTTAAGAAGACATTGGCTTATGTTATTTGTCTGCTATTAACATGGAAGTAGCAGCGCAGGTCGCTTTGTAGCAACCTCATGGTGCTAACTACTGAACTGAAGTAATCAGGCAAACAGAAATTTTAGAAGGTGAGTGTCTGTTGTGAAATCGAAGCAAGCGCTATTTCCCCTTCTTGGTGTGTCTTCCTACATTTTGTGTTCTTAGCGCGAATTAGCATGAAAAGGAATTTCTGTATATCACCTTTGTTTTGTTTGTTTTGATTGCCGTCACCCATTTTTATTTTGATTGTATTGATATTGTTGTGGGAATGATATGATAGCAAAAAGGGAACATGTATAGGTTTGACGCGATTTTTTTATGAATGAGGAACATGATTTTTGTTATTGCAATTCCCACTACAATAAATAATTATAATAATAACGGATAAATTATTCGTTCGGGCTGTTAGAAATAAAGAAACAAATGACTCAATAAATAAGTAAAATTGATTTAAAATGCATATTTTGCGTTAGGTATGTCCAAAAATCCAAGTTGAATACAGCTAATTCTACCTTGACTACCAGGCAAACAGCAAAAACAGCAAGCAACTGCAAATGTCTCATGTGAAAACGATATCAAGCCACCTGCGCTACTGCGAATACAGGAAAGAAAGAAATAAATTTTGCCTTCGCCCAACAACAACGTGTGACATTTGTTTTTTCCTTATTTGCCGAATATAAGGGAAGACAAAGAAAAGAGATATTCCTGCGCGAATGAATATGTATACTTTTTGCGTGCACGCAAATTTGAAGTCAACAACGAAACGCGCTCGGGGCCTGACAAGCGAAGATTGACTTGTTGGCTACGATGTGAAGTGGGGCGCGTGCGGGAATAAAAGTTCCTTCTTTTTCCTACGCTCACGCAACAACAAAGTCTAGACCTTTTGTCTCTTTCTTCATTGACTATCGAGGAAAGAACAAAACACAAGTAAGGGTGACGAAATTTGCTTTGCGCGACTGAGACTCGAACTTCGCGGACTGTGCGTATTGCTCGTACAGTCAACTGTCAAATCTTGAATTCACCATAATGCATAACAAAATTTCAAATTATGGGGATATTCCAGTTATGGAAGACATATTATATTGATTTTTCACTATAAACGTACTCAATTCGAGTCATGGAGATATTCGACTTATAAAAGTTCGACCTATGGAAATTCGACGATAGTTAAAAATTTCACTTGGGTTTCTTTGGCTGTTCAATAAATCCGCATTCACTGTACTTGCTCTTGAAATGAATTTCGTTTTCTGCCACAACCGAAAATTGTCTTCAAGAAGTTGAAGTCAAAAATCAAAACTTGCCATTGTGTGGGTGACCTTGTTGTGTAGGTGTGGTACGTGTATGGGATTGTGTTGGTTTTTATTGTCTCCCTTGCGTGCGAAATGTGAAAAGTTTGAGTGTGTTGTGTAGGTATAGTGCGTGTATAAGATTGTATTGGTTTATTATTGTGTGTAGCACTGGGAATATTTTTGTACGATTTTGCTTTGTGATTATGCCTACTTTTTTTGCTGGCCGCCTGGTATTTTCAATTTCGTTCATATAAATGAATATAGGCAAAATACAAGGCAGCCATGGCTCGATTTCGTTTGTTAAAGAACGATTTCATAAATTAAAGAAAATTCCACACAATTTGCCTAATATTCTCGAACACCTTGCAAATAAAAAACTTTGAAAAAAAAATCAAAGAAAGAAGACAGTGTTCTGATTTTTGTTTTTATTATGTCTTTCTTGTGTTTTTATAATTTTGTTATCATTCAATGTTTTCCCCTTTTACGGCAGTCCGTCCATTTGCTTGTTTACCTTAAGCAAACCAGCAGAATATTTTACCCCACATGGTTGAACAGACAAGAAATCTGTACAATTGCTTAAAATTTAACATAAGCCAATCGTTTCTTAAAAGTCTCTCCGGCCATTTTTTTAAGGGAGAAATGGGAACTCTATATGAATAAGTTCTCTCTGGAAAGAACATCAAACACGCAAGTAAAAAGTTCAACCAATCCAAACCCAAAAGAGTCAAAAATAAAACGTAACCGTAGTAAGCTTTCTCCCAACAACGCTTCCGAACAAAATAACAATAGTAAAAAAAAAAGTAGGAGCAAAGAACAAACGACACCACAACCAACACTGCAAAAGTACTGGCTGGGCACGCCAAATACGAATAGGTTCGAACTTCTTTCACAGGACGAGACGATGCGCCTCAGCCATCGAAAAATTCACAAACCACCACCAATATACGTGCAGGACGTAGAACAAATTAACGTGCTATACAAAGCTCTAAAAACACAACACAACAAAACTACATTAAAAAATATTGAAAAACAACTCCGATGGTTAAGATGCTTAGAGAAAACAAAACTGAATACTACATCTTTAAGCCGAAAGACAGTATTAAGGAATATGCACTACGCCACTGATCTTAACGAACTAAAGAATGAGCTATCGGAACTAAGCCACGATGTTATTAATATCCACAACGTACAACAAAAACTCACAAGGAAACTCCTGCCACTTTTTTAAAAGCGAATTAGAAGCCAACGCGAATAATAGAGAAATATACAACAACACCACCCATCTACGCACCAAAGTCATATTTGAGCCACCACACCACAAAAGCACGGTAGCTCGTGCTCTAACTGCCAAAAATATGATTACACGAGGAATTTCTGCACCAAAGACCTGATCTGTGTCAAATACTCCAGCAAGCACAAGACCATTGACTGTAAATTACCAAGTGCTGATCAAATTAAATGCGCTGTTTGTGGTGGCTCACACACAGCCAACTATAAGGGATGTGACGTATACAAACACCTCAAAATTAAAAGATTTCCCTCACTAAGAGAGAAAAACATTTAAAAAGTTGACTATCAGGCAGTAGAACAATCACCAAACAAAGATAAAATTGGATTAAAGTACGCCCAAACATCTGGTACAACCTCAACAAAAAGATGAGAAAAACAAGAGAAACGCAACCAAGGACAACGAGACCAGTAAAAAGGCAGAAATTGAGATTGAATTCTCAAACAATCTGGCGAAAATAATAATACATAATAAAGCAACTAGAGCAGCAAATGAGTAACATGATGAATATCATGACAAAACTCGACAACGAAAATTGACGATAAACTACGAATAATCGCATGGAATGCTAATGGAATCAATCATAAACTTGAATTCAAGACATTCTTAGACAACAACCAAATTGACATCTCCCTAATATCTGAAACGCACCTAATACGTAAACATAGCTTTCAGATAAATGGCTACGTTACTTATAACACAAATCACCCTGATGCAACGGGCCACGGAGGCACAGCGTTCATTATTAAAACCACACTCAAACATATAGAACTTGAAAATTATCATTTAGACCACATACAATCTAATATAGAAATCACGAATTCTTTGGGACCCCTAACTATAGCAGCTGCCTTCAGTGTACCTAAACACAAGATCACGTTGACAAAGTAAACCGATTATTACTGAAAGAATGTCCCGTTAAAGCAAAAGAAGACATACGCAATTTATTATATATAAGACAAACACATTTACCCAATGCATGGAAAGTTGCCGAGATAATAGGGTAACCTGGGAAAGAATACAAAAGGCTTCCTCCTACAGACCCATAAGCTTGATACCCGTGCTGTCCAAAATTTTTGGAAAACTCCTACGTGAGAGACTTCTCGCTTTTCTAAGACGTAATCAAA
Organism: Cacoxenus indagator; assembly: GCA_035041755.1. NCBI lineage: Eukaryota > Metazoa > Arthropoda > Insecta > Diptera > Drosophilidae > Cacoxenus > Cacoxenus indagator. The sequence continues at coordinate 498,862 of JAWNKX010000189.1, read as the reverse complement.
TAATACCCGACCATCAATTAGAATTCCGAAGTAATCGTTCTACGATTCAACAGATTCACCGCGTAACCCACAAAATACTTAACGATATAGATGACATAAATTCTGTATTGGAGTATTCCTAGATGTCGAGAAAGCCTTAGATAAAGTTTGGCACAAGGCCTAATACATAAGATCTACTCGATTTTCCCGACCAATGTGACTTAAACTCTGTCAAGCTATATAGAAGGCAGATATTTGTATGTTAAGTATAAAAAAGAATACTCAACACTACGCCCGGTAAGCACAGGAGTTCCCCAAGGAAGCGTTCTTGGGCCACTCCTTTACACTATTTTCAATGTATTTCAGACCTACCTCAACCAACACAGGACTCTACAATGATAGCTATGTTTACAGACGACACCATTTTCCTATCGACCCATAAAAGCATAAATGCAGCAACATCCACTCCACAAAAAAAAAAAAAAATAAAACCCTAGAGTGGTTTCGGAAATGGAAAATAAAAATTCACTACACCAAAACAGTTCAAGTAATTTTCACTACTAAAGCAAAATATAAACCAGTCCACCTAAAAATTTACGGAAGACATATAACAATCGGAAACGAAGCTAAGTACCTCGAAATCTACCTTAACAGCAAACTGACATTTAAATATCATACTTTAAAAATACGAAACCGAATGAAACATAAAATAAATGAATTGCACTGGTTGTTAAACAAAAAATCGAAAGTCTCACTGAACAACAAACTATTAATATATAAAACAGTCATCAAACCTATCTGGACGTACGAAGCTCAAATATGGGGGTATGCGAAAAGATCAAATCTACAATTAATACACGCTGACTGGTATATCACAAATTTCGACATACACAACCAAGACGTAGACTTCGCCGGTCAAGATTTGTAGACCTAATCTAATATAGAACGTAAATAATTGTAACAAAGGTATAAGCCAGCAATTAATTGAATATATTTAGTATTAGTACTACTAAAAATTATAATAACAATTAAACATATGTCTAAAGCCTGTATCATAACTCCGTATTAACTCATAACTTAGTATTAAGAGTCCAAAGTATGTTGACAGGTACATTCCTAGGGGAAATAAAAAAACCTACAACAAAAATTTCTTCTACTCTTCATCACTCCCTACAACTCAACAGAAATCTAGTCCTTACAACAAAACCATTACCCTCCACGAGAAGCTCAACTCCTCCCTAAACACTCAACCTTTCCGAACTCAATACAAACCTTCACCATCTTCCGAAGTCATTCACTCCACCGGTAATCTAACAACAAGAATTCCTACTCCTTAAACAATCTACACACTCCCATGAATCCATATATAAAGACGGTTCCACATCGGATTCAGGTTCCTACTTCAGTTTAGTTATGAATAGTGCACATATCTCCTACCCCAATTCAGCTTAACTTTTTCAACTGAAATCATAGCCATTCACAACGCAGTACAGAGGGTCAAGGTAGCTCAACCCTATTTTGCCATTTGTACCGACTCACTTTCTTCAATACAATCCATAGTCAACGCTTCCAATCAGTCTTATTACCCCCCACCAGAGAGACAGAAGCCAAAAATTTACCAAGAATTTAAGTTATCTGGATACATGACCATTGCAATAATACTGGCAACGAAGAAACTGACAAAGCTGCAAAATATGAAATCAACTTCCTAATCATCTCTCACGAAAACTACAATGTCACTGATATCCAAAAACACATCAAAACTCACTTTGAATTAGAACAAAACCTACTGACTGGTCCACAAATAATCAGTATTTATGGTTACGGTCGACTACAGAAATCTTACCCACTCCCACTTTTTCGATCGCTCTACTTCTTCATCCAATATTTTTAAATTCTGCAATAACACCCCTATCTCAGTAAAACATATTCTATTTTATATTATCCTTTAATTTCCATACCTTCACAAACGTTTTCCATATGCACACTTTGCCACTGATTTCAACATTAAAGTAAAACTTACGCTTCAACTTGCTCAAAGTTTGCAGCTGTTTTTCACATATCAAAGCCCTGAAACAGCTGACTTTGATCGTGCACCAAATATTCAGGGATGTCCGACAAAATTTAAAAAAATATTTTTAATCTTATCTTGGGTATCAAGATTTTAAAAAAAAAAATAAAACTAATATACTAAACAAAATTAATTGACTGTATGTCACAAAAATCCACTTTTAACCCATAGTGCATTGTAAAAACACATACATATTCTATTGTCAAATGATTACTATTGTTGTTTTTAGTATTAATATTATTTTATGATTAATTAAGCTTATGGACTAAAACTTGACAGAAGACTCACGCCGAAAGACCACATTAAATCGAAACGCCAACAAGTTAGTTCGAAGGCATATCGGTTAAACTGGTTGTTGGTTATTGGTTATGTGCAAATTAAATATTAGTTTTGTGTCAAGCGTTAATCCGAGGTATTTAACTCTGTTATCCCATAGTATAGAATCAGAGTTAACCTGCAAGTTGGTGTTAGACAGGAAGCAGTGCTTTCGCTTTCGAGTGAAGTATATCGCACTTGCTTTACCAGCATTTAATTTGATTTTCCACCTATGGAAGTAAATGGCAAAGATATGTAAGGCTTGTTCAAGATTAAACTTAATGTCATTATAGTTGTGGCCAGAGCAGTATCATCAGCGAATATTAAAGTAGTGCAGTGATCAGGCGTAGGTATGTCATATTGTATAGCATGGGCCCTAAGACAGATCCCTGAGGAACGCAAGCTGTGATCCGCTTTTTATTGGACTTGACACCCTCCATCTCAACCCAAAAGAGCCTGTCGGTTAAAAAGCAGTGGATGATTTTTGTTAGGTACAACGGGGCATGAGCTTGTGTATAAAACCTTTGTTCCAGACAGTGTCGAAGGCTACTTCAACATCTAGAGTAACCCAGCCTACTGATTTCTTCGAGTTTAGTGCATTCCTGAAAAATGTCTTTAACTTATTAAGCGGATGAATACAACTAAGGTTAGCTCTAAAGCCATACTGCAAGGGTGGGATAATATTATTATTTTCAATATAAGTATTCAATCTATATTTGAGAACACCCTCGAAGATTTTGGAGAACCCTCACAGTGGGGTAATCGGTCGTTAGCTTCTAGGAGAGTCGGTATGTGTACCTGGCTTTAGAATACCCACAATTTTAGCTAGTTTCCATTTGTTCAGAAAATAGCTAACGCTTAAGCATTTGTTAAAGACTAGGGTTAATAGTTTAAGTAAGCGTTTAAGGAGATACTTAATGCAGATATTGGGTATTTTATCTGGACCTGACGACTTCCTGGTTTTAAGAAAGCGAACGACATTGTCGACTTCTGCAACTGTAATAAATTGATCATTGTGGAATTTTTCGTAGTGAAGTGTACTTAGTGATCTGTTTATCAAAGTGATGGTAGTTGCATCCGATAGCGAGTCAGCGAGAGATAATGTTTTTCCTCGAAGATCTCACTTAAGATGTTGGTATTTTGTAAACTAGGGACAAATTGCTTCTTATTTTTAATAATTTGTGTAATATTCCAAAACGGTGTGTAGTTTCTTTCCAGCCGTGAGAGTTTGTTATTCCAGTTAGCATTATTTTGTTCGAACAATTCCAGTTTAATTAGTCGGTTCAAGTGATTTAGCCTGGATTGATAAATATTGCTTGCCTGGTTCTTTTCCATTGCCTTAGAGTCATGTTTCTTACTTTAGTTAGCTCTGTAACTTTTTCAGAAGTTGTGGATATGAACGCAATATATTTTTTAATTTTGGGTACGGCTTTGTCGATTGCGTCCCAAACGCTGTATATCAATACTTCAATCATGGAGTCAATTCCGGTAGGAGTAGAGATAACGCTTACATGGTCTAATAAGCCTTGGCATGATTGATTAAGGGAATGCCTAAACAGCTTCCACTTAGTTTTCGAGTACTGCAGGATTTGACTGTTAGAAGTGGTTGTACTTGACTTAATTTTATATAATATTGGCAGATGGTCAGATGAGAGGTCTTCGTGGGCAATCGGTTCAGAGAGGAGATATATTGAACTTACTTTGAATAGATCGAGAGAACGGTTTTGCTTTAAAGCTTGACGGACCCTTTGGAGTGCAGGATGCTAAACTTGCCTTTCATAGACAATTTCATAACAATGTTGCCCCAGCAGTTCGCTCTGTGGCAATTCCATTGGCGATTTCGACAATTAAGATCCGACCTAAACAATTCCTTTTTATGATTATTATCGTTTGGCAGGCTACAAGAGTTTGACAAATATTTCGCAGAAGAGCCTGGAAAGTAGACGAAGAAAATGTTTAAGGAGTTTCATGAATTTGGTTCCAGATGTATGCCAACATTTTCGATCGAAAATAATAACTAATAATAATAATAATAATAATAATAATAATAATAATAATAATAATTAATAATAATAATAATAATAATAATAATAATAATAATAATAATTAATAATAATAATAATAATAATAATAATAATATTAATAATAATAATAATAATAATAATAATAATAATAATAATAATAATAATAATAATAATAATAATAATAATAATAATAATAATAATAATAATAATAATAATAATAATAATAATAATAATAATAATAATAATAATAATAATAATAATAATAATAATAATAATAATAATAATAATAATAATAATAATAATAATAATAATAATAATAATAATAATAATAATAATAATAATAATAATAATAATAATAATAATAATAATAATAATAATAATAATAATAATAATAATAATAATAATAATAATAATAGTAATAATAATAGTAATAATAATAGTAATAATAATAGTAATAATAATAGTAATAATAATAATAATAATAGTAATAATAGTAATAATAATAATAATAATAATAATAATAATAATAATAATAATAATAATAATAATAATAATAATAATAATAATAATAATAATAATAATAATAATAATAATAATAATAATAATAATAATAATAATAATAATAATAATAATAATAATAATAATAATAATAATAATAATAATAATAATAGTAATAATAATACTAATAATAGTAATAATAGTAATAATAATAATAATATTTTTTTTTTGGGTAGGACCGCATCTCACACAGTCGTGTGGTATGTGGGGCTCGCACGCACTAAAACCCCCTCCCCCCAGGCAAATCGCCATTTCGGAAAAGCGTTCGCATTACTTCAAAGTGGGGCCTCTTTCCGCGCTCAGTGCGCTCGTCTATGGATGGTCTGCGTCCACCATGTTGTGTCCTTATGGCAAGGTCCTTCTTCTACAGTCGAAGAATTTCGTTAACAAAAACTGCCACTTGTTTCCAGTTCTCTTCAATACTGGTAATTTGGCATACGATGTTATCAGGTGTGATATGTCCGATCGATTGTGTCGATTTCGTCTGCCTGCAAATCTTTTACAGTGAAAGACTGTGTGTTCTGCGTTGTCTATTTCGGCGTCTGCGTATACACAACTAGCTTCAGAACTTTTGCCTATTGAGAACAGGAAGAAGCTAAAATATCCATGTCCTGTCAGCATTTGTGTAATGTAGTAATTTACTTCGCCGTGTTTTCTTTGTACCCTGACTTTGATGTCAGGAATAAGCCTTTCTGTTCATCTTCCCGTGCTCTGATTAGTCCATCTCTCTTGCCATAACTCAAGAATTTTCTCTTTGGAATGGTCGATTGTATGTCTCATTGGTACCCCTGCTTGACGCAGCTCGTAAATTCTCTTTCGCTCCATGGCTAGCAGATCAATCGGCTTTACCTCAGCGATGACAAGTGCTGCTGTCCCAGATACCTTTCGATATGCGCTTATTATCCTCATTGCGTTGGTTCATTGTAACAACTGCAAAGATTTTTCCCAGCATTTCTCCCTTAATATATCTGCCCAAACTTCTCATCCGTACAACAGGATAGCGCTGTTTATGTCCATCAGTAGTCTCCGTCTAGATTGAAGTGGTCCGCCTATGTTTGCCATAAGCCTGCTGAGTGATTTGATTGTATCTGCAGCCCTGCATCTCGCGTGATGGATTTGCGCCCCGAAAGTCAGATTTGTATTAAGCCTGACTAGGTATTTTATCACTTTTTGTGTTCTTATGATGGTATCGTTGATCCTCATATCAATATCCACTGGCATCCGAAGTCTAGTGACCAGCAATAGCTCGGTTTTTTCAGTAGCCAGCTGAAGACCTTGTGTGTCAAGCCATTGCTTAACACGTATCATCACCTGGTTGAGCTTGCGTTGAGCATGCGTGGTGTTACGTTCCGAGATTACTGCGACATACTGCGATATGTCATTTGAATATCCTACTAAAAAGGAGTCATCAGGCATATCTAGGCATATGTGGAGGATTTCGTCGTAGCTTATATTCCAGAGTTCTGGCCCTAGGATTGATCTTTGAGCTGCCCCTGACGATACTTAAACACACTTTTCGCCTGCTTTGGTCTGGTATATCAGCTTCCGACCTTCAAGGTAGCTTTCTATAAGCCTCATCAAGTAACTGGTGATACGGAATTTTTTTCCGAAGCTTTTATTATGGTTTTTCATTTGACGCTGTTGAATGCGTTTTTGATATTCAATGTTGCAAGTAGGCCGCGAGAGACGATTGCCCTGTTGGGTTGTGCGTGCTACCTAAACGACATCTTCAATTGTTCCGATTGTAGACCTTCCGGGCCTGAAGCCGTGCTGTTTCGAGCAGAGCCCGCCGGCGCGTTCGATCGCAGCAGCTAATCGGGGCTTGGTCAGCTTCTCCAGCAACATACCAGTTTTATTTAGCAAACAGGGTAGTCGGTACTCTGATAGCGTTCCTGGCTCTACTTTGCCTTTGCTGATCAATACCAGTCGCTGTATCTTCCAAGATTCGGGGAATATTCCACTTCGTATACACATGTTGTACATATTAAGCAATATGTGGGGTCGGCATACGGTTATTGCTTTTAAGACTTCCGCTGGAAATTTATCAGGGTCCGGTGCCTTCTTGTCCTTGATTCTCTTGGCTGCTTTGACTAGTTCGTCTTCGGTGAAGAGCTCTACAGTAGTTCCCCAGTAGTCTGCGGCATTGTGTTTTCTGGTCGAGTGCTGGTTGTATGTGTTTGCTGGATGGGTGGGAAAAAGTGTTTTGACTATGTTGTCCATTTGTTCTTCCTCTATATCAGGGAGTGCGCTGTTTTTTTTTTTGTTTTTTCTTTTTCCATCTGCGGTTACTACGTGCGGTATTGCATTCTGCATTGAATGTTATTCTCTGCGAGGGTGGAAGATACATATTCATGGTTGCTGCCGTTGTAGATATCTAAGACTTTCCAGTGCGTTTTCTTATGTGCAATATTCTCTGAGACCAGAGTAATGTCGGGGATTGTTTCTGAGTTTCCCATTCGCCGAAATGTCGCAGTTGGACCGACGTTGGCTATTACGGGAGCCGCTCTTGCAGCCGTATCAAGGACTATGCGACCTCTGGAGTTTGTTGAAGGTATGCCGCACTCTACAGCTCTCGAGTTAAAATCTCCAGCTACAACAAGGTTTCCCTGTAATCGCTTAGCTGTTTCTTCAATATCATCGACTTTTCTCTGATATGCTTCTATACCATCGCTAGGTGTTAGATATCAGCTGATGACGTTGTAGTCTTTGACAACACATTTACGTAGCAGCTTCCTTTACCACTGCTCAGTTGCCATATTTTGCTTGGATATGGGAACCATAATGCAGCAGTTTTGGTGTCGTTTTCCAACCAGAATCCAGTTTGTTTTCTCTTGCATTGCTCGCTGATTGTAACCAAATCAATTTGTTCCTCCTTGACTATTTGGGATAACAGATCATCCGCTATCGTGCTTCTATATAAGTTTGCTTGGAGAACTTTCATCTTCGATCTTTCCTTGCACTGGCGACGCAGTTCTTGGCCCCAGAGAAGTGATTCAGCTCCTTGAGTTTATCATGTGCACATAAACAGCATCTTGGTGGATTCGTGCAAGTGTTCATGGACACAAGTCCATTCTCTTCGGTCTGGTCCTCTGCAGTCCTTCCGCAAGCGGCCAATGCTAAAGCATCTGAAGAAGTCCATCCCATCTTAATCTTCTGCGCTTTCAATACCTCATTTGCGTCTTCTGTGGGTAGTGTGCAAAGGCCGGCTTCAACTCTAAATTGTTGGCGTCTGTGAGCCGAACTTGCATTTCTTGACCCCTGTCGCCTATAAGTGCCTTGATTGCAGAGACAACTTCCTCTACCAAGCACATTGGCTTGATGGCCTTCACTGACTCACTTCCTTTAAGCATGTCTTTGATGCTTTTATAAAGCTTATCTGGTTTGCTTCCTTTCGTAAGTTCTACTAGAATGTCCCCTGTTCTTTTCTTCCTAACCGAGCAGTCAGATCTGTCGGCTTCATCTGGTAAAATTTTTTTTTCAGCTCTCTCAGAACTTCCACGTAGCTCCATCCGCCTTCTGGCTTAATTAGCACAGGTTCCGGCGGACTTAGGCTTATCTACCTTTATACCAATATCACGTAATTTCTGAGTTTTGCTTACTTTTGTTTTGTCATGTTTCGACTTTCCTTTTTTGTGATTCACTGTCTCGAGTCCATCATTCGGCTCCTGGTTTCTCACTTTTTTGCTCGAACTTGCATCGCAAAACTTGTAGCGATTCTTTTCTGTGCATTACTCTTTGTTGTGCGCTCGGGGTTTCCACATCTACAAGTGGGGTCTCCGCGACCGCATCGTCAAATTACTTCTCCGGAACATTCCGCCCCTTCTTTCTTTTGTTGTTGTTGTTGTATACTCATAGTAAATGGGTCCAAACTTTAAGCCGTTATCTCCTCTCATACGTAGAGTTGTTCCAAATGTTCCCATGGGTCCCTATGCAGACAGTGAAGTCCATGCAATGGTTGATAAAAGACTTCATGGGCGCTTGCATTCAGAGGCAGAACAGATATTAAGCAGGAGTCCTCTCAACTGCACCTGTATCACCGACCTAACCGTGATGTGATTTGAAAGTACTTAAAGACTCGCCGAGTTTAATAGGACGGAGGTAACTGCAGTATTAGCCCAACAGCCATTTCGCCAGGGGTTCAATCTGGGTACTAAAGTGTTGAAATACCTTAGTCATCAGCGATCGGATCTTCTTTTCTGTCTACCTGTCCGGAAAAAGACAATATAAATTGCCGTCCAATGTAGAGCAGACTCCGTCCGATTCGGGAACATACGCGTCCTGGATTTCTCGCCCAGAGAGCCATTCCACCTGGTCAGGTTAAGCTGGACGTCGCCTTCTCACTTTAGAAAGCGCACTGACAGTTGACAGAGCTGCTTCCCGGGGTCGCCACGTGGAGGCGGTAAGATGCTTTGGACTTGTCTGGATGGATCGTGCTGGACTTCGCCATGTTAAAACCGATCAGACACTTTACCATTCAGCCATAGACCCCGACCCCATAATAATAATAATAATAATAATAATAATAATAATAATAATAATAATAATAATAATAATTATAATAATAGTAATAATAATAATAATAATAATAAACTATTTTCAATTTTAATTTCAATTTTATTAACCTTGATTTCATATTCCATATAGTTTGTACATCTTTATATAGAGTAACGAAACTTTACTACTAAGAAAGAAAAATGTATTTAAACTAAAAGCTATGTGCAATATTTAATGATTATAAGGAAAATCGGGAAAGCCTTACATAAGAATTATACAACTTAACCTAGCGACTAGAGCTATAAAGTCGGTACTTAGAGAGGTTAATATTTAAATTAGCTTGTAAGGTATCGATCAACACGTTACGTGAGATATTTGATTTCTAGTATTAAAGTTAGTTAATGCTTGAGAGACTTTTTTCGTCTATCATGCAGATATCAGACCTTTAGTTGAGATGTATGGTAATAAAAAGACAGATTTAAAATAATTTTTAATAATTTATTTTGCGCCTTTTGAAGTTTTTTGGAGTGACTAGTAGCACAGTCACCCCAGACTTCCGACGCATATAGCATAATGAGCACAAAAATAGATTTATAATTTTTTAGTTTGTTTCCAAATAACAATTTTGATTTCCTATTGAGAAATGGATATAAGGTACGCGTGGTTTTATTAATTTTATCTAATGTTAACTTTGATTTTCCATTTGTAGAAATAGTTAACTAGCGAATTGAAATCTGACTCCAGCTAAAGCCGGAGCACTAGATAGCAGTGTCATCAGAAAAATTAAAGTATTGCATTGGTCAAGCGTTGGGATGTCGTGTGTGTAGAGGAGGGCCTAAAACAGAACCCTGAGGGACGCCTTCAGTGATTAGTTTGTTTTTAGATCTAACACCGTCCATTTCAACCCAGAAATATCTATTGGATAAGAAGCTGTTTGTTAATTTAACTATGTGTGAGGGGGCGCCAGAATTTATCAGCTTATAAAGTAGGCCCTTGTGCCACACAGTGCCGACAGCAGCTTCCACAACTACAGCAATCAGAATAACAGATATTTTACAGTTTAGCTCTTCCTTAATAAAATGCTTAATTTTCATTAACGGATGAATGGGGCTAAGTTTTGCTCAAAAACCAAACTGTGTTGGCGGAAGTATATTTTTTATTGCGATATGACTATTAAGCGTAGCTTTTAAAATACGCTCGAAGATTTTTGAGAACCCGCATAGTAAGCTGATAGGGCGATAGTTTTCGGGATTATCAAGGGGTTTGCCTGGTTTTGGGATTGCCACTAATTTAGCCATTTTCCATTTGCGTGGAAAATACCCGATGGACAGACACTTGTTGAAAACGATAGCCAATAAGTTGAAACTGCGTTGGGGAAGATTTTTTAAACAGATATTAGGTATAAAATCCGGGCCTGACGACTTTTTAGTTTTAAGGGAACGAACAACGTGTTTAACATCCTCACTGATGAGTATTAATTTCTTCACGGTTTGTAAGTTCATCAGTTGACTGAGGAGTGAGTAAGTTGTTAACGAGTGCAATAGTGATTGAGTCAGAAAATGAATCAGTTAGATAATTCTTTAATCTCACTTAAAATTTCACATTTTTGCTTCCTAGTACTGTGAACTTTATTATTATGCCAGAAACTTGGAACGAATTTGGTGATTTTCCAAAAAGGTTGGGAATTGGTGTCCAGGCATGATAATTTCTTGTTCCATTTGGCATTGTTGTAAGCAGACATTGCAGATTTTATTTCTCGATTAATATAATTTAATTTGGCTATAAAGATGTGTGGCCTATTCAGTGTCTTTGAACCAGGTTCCTTATTTTGATGAGCTGCTTAGAGTTGTCGAGGATGGTAGGCATACAGTTGACGTTCTTTTCAATTTTGGGAACAGTTAGGTTTATCGCGTCACATACTTTGGACGTCATGAGATCTACTGTGAAATCTATGTTATCAGCAGTGGGTGTTGTGCTTGTATTGAGAGTTGTTATTTCTTGAAAGCGTTGGTTAATAATCCGTTTGTACTGCCTCCAGTTTGATTTTGAGAATTGATATAATTTGGTAATTGAATTATTTATGGAAAAACCAAGGAGTAATTGGTAAGTGGTCGGACGAGAGTTCATTGAGAACTATTGGTTCGGTAAGCAAGTGAAGAGAAAAGTAGCAATGAAAATATCAAGTGGGGAGGGCTTGGATTTAGGGATCGCTGGAATAAAGGTGGGATCTCTGGAGTGGACAATGCAAAATCTTCTATGCATGGAAAGGTCGTATAAAGTGTTTCACCAGCAATTGGCTCTGACGCACTTCCATTGGCGGTGTCGACAATTGAGGTATTTGCCCTCAATGCGTTGAAACTGAGGCAAGTCTGCGCGAAAAGCTTCTTTCTTGTGTGAATATTTTGTTTAGAAGAATTTTGCAATCATTTCGCAGTTGAGCCAAAAAATAAATAGAAGTAATTTTGAGAGTGTTACCTGTAACCGTTTCTAGCTCTATACCAATATTTTCTATTAGATGAGTATGTAATTCAAATATATGTTTGTGCTTGATTTCGTTTTAATAATAATGGCTACGCCTCCTCCCCTAGTATTGCGCCTATCATTTCTATAAATTGTGAATCGCGGTAGACTAAACCTATCATTAATACTCAACCGAGGGTCGCATAAAAGGCAGATATCTACATGATTTTCGCATAAAAAGTGTAAAATTCACGCATTCCATGCCATGACATTAAAATGGTCTCTTAAATTATTTATCATTGTACACGTATTTAACAGGTAACTGCATAATAATATGTAACTACTCTCTTTTATTCATGCAACAGCTTATCTTATCTAAGAGTTCGCTTAAGAGCGACGTTTGCCTGGTCGTTCCTTTGTTGCTATTGCTTGTTTATAACTTTGAGTGTTGTTCATGGTTTGGCCATTTAATGTAGAGTTATTTAACTATTTTTTGTTTATTGAACTGTTTAACGACGATTGTTTTGGTTGTCGGAGTGAAGAAGGAGAGAAGTTACTGTAAACAACGCTTTTATTTTTGTAGTTGTTGGTACGGGCATAGCGAGCGTTTTTGTAGTTGTTTCTACTGGCTATGCGTTTACTGATCTGGTTTCTTACATTGAGCATCAACTGGTAGGATGTGCAACAAGGGCAAATTAGATCAGTGGAGGGGTGATCGCCTTTACAGTTCGCACAGCGGTAGGCAGTCGTTTTAGTGCAAAGAGAAGTTTTGTGTGACCCAGCCAGTAGGAGCCAGAAGTTTTCACATTGCACTTACTTGATCCATGACCGAAAATCTGGCCATTGTAGCACTGGGTAAGCTTTTTGGTTTTCTTAGACTTTAATTCCCATCGAACTTTGCTGTTGTTGATGTAGGAGTGCAGTTTACGCATGTCTTGGAGCGTTATGGAGCCGTTTTGGAAGTACACAATGTACAACAGAAGGTTATAGCCAGCTCGTGTTATTTTGTCGATGGTCCGGACTTCGAAACCACGGTCGCTTAGTAAACCCCTTACAGCGTCGTTGCTCAATTTATCCAACCCGGAGTGTACTGCCTTGTAGGACCTAGTTTTCCTTGTCTCATACGAATAGAGTTCACAGTTTCGTTTCTTGAGCTCATGGCAAGTAAGGTTAGAGTTTGCTTCGGTGGTCAAAAATATTTTGATGATTAATGGAGATGATCTTAACCGAGTAGTTGGTGATAGTTATGGGTTTGGCCAAGTCATGAATTTCTTTTCCAGGATTCTTTAAGACCGTAATGGGTGGAGGCGGAATTATCTTTACTGGAGTAACCTGCTCCTCATCAGCAGTGTCCCTGCTAAAGCCGTCATCGTCGATTGTTTGGAGAGGGCGGAAATAATTATGGTACTGGTCACTGGCATGAGTTACTGACTTATTAATTTTCAGTAATCGCGGCATTTTTGGTTTTGCTGAAACGCCAAGTGCGCCATACCAAATATTAGGAATTGTTTGTTGTCGCTTTATGTTTCTGCTGTTGATATTTTGTTGTTTTAATTTAAATCGAAGAGTAAGGCAGTTGCTAGGCTAACCGATTTCAACTCGCGAAAATGGCTTGAAACGATGATTGCAGCGACATCGTTTCTAAGATTACCGCACGCTTAGAGAGTTAGTCAACGATTGACAATAATCTATATATATAAAATTCGATGTATGGTTGCCTGTTTGTATGTCCGCTATGGACGCCGAAACTGCTAGACCAATTTTGATGAAATTTTCAGAGAATCTTTAGAATAGCCTAGAATTAAGAAGGTAATTGCAAATTTTGGTGCGAACAAATCGTTTAATTCGCAAATTATTAAAACCAATTCAATTTTCAGATGCTTCTCAAACTGTACAAATACAAATAAATACAAAAACAAAGCAGAAACTGGGATTTCACTTTGCCGGCAATGCTGCTCAAACTATACAAAGTTGAAATTTTCAAATATTCGAATGGAACAAAAAAACAAAAAATTGAAAAATACGAAAATAAAACCAGTACAAATTTGAATACGGAACGAAGAAGGCGTGACTATCGAATCTATCAAACAAAAGGCGTGGTAATCGATCGTTTAAATGCAAAAAACTTCAAAATAATGCAAACAAAAAAAACATCATTTGAAAGAAGACCATCCGAGGCAACGCGAAGAAGAAGAACAACAACGAGACTCTCGACTAGAAACGGAAGAACAACGTGAATCTCGACTTGAACAAGACCGAAACAGAGCATCAACTACAAGAGCTGCAGAAACGGAAGAACAGCGTGCATCTCGACAAAGTCAAACCTGGATGATCAACTAGAAAATCGGAGCAGTAGACAGAGCTCAGATCGGCTGAAACATCCGAAGAGTGAGTCCCACGCGTTATATGAGTGTTATTTAATATTCAGAGTCTTAACTAATATTCACACCACCCAAGTTAAATGAGTGTGAACTCATTTTTAAACCACCCAAGCTTTACAACAGAACAACGGGAGAATCAGACGATGCATTGGACAACTTGTTACAGTTTAGGTTAGAAAGTCAGATTAGTCTTAAGACTGGCCTCAATAAAAAAACATTGTAATTACTCCTAAGAGTAATTTATTTTTTATTTTGGCAAAATACTTAATTGGCCCAGTTAACGACAAAGTTTTTGCAAGAACCTTGCAAAGAACCTATGAATTTGACAACGCAAAGGTCGCCTTAATAATTTGCACGCAGATATAAATAACTGGTTTCCGAATCAATCAATGTCCACGACCGAAGAAATAAAAAAGTAATTAAGAAGTGGGAGGACATGCTCAAAAATATGAAGGATCTACCACCAAATACCGGCATGAAACCACTGTCCATCGAGGAATACAAACGAATACAGAAGCCGCGAACCCCAAACCACCCAAAAACCTAAGAAAAAACGGGGTGGGAAAAAAGTACAAAAATGCAAAGAGATCGCTATTTTGTATAAAAATTATTACTTGGAGCCAAATAAAGAAACAAAAATCGCTGTTGTATAAAGAAGCGTTTTTCTTGACCGCATTAAACTTCAAAAAGCGGGCGGTGTGTTAGTAAAGATAATTACACAAATCAAGAGCAAAGCAAACTTTGTGTGTTATCTCGTTGCTTGTCAAAGATGACTTCTTTTTATTATATGCATGAAAAAGCAAACAAGGTATATTATATTCTCTTTCCACTTGGTGTGTGGGTAGTTTGAATTATAATGACCATTTAGTTTAACAATATATTTAAGTTCATCATTGATTTGACTCAACAATCGCTATCAAACAACAGATCCAAGTAGTAAGGAACAGGATGTGCCTTCGCAGCATAAAAAAAAATAAATAAATAAAATAAAATTAATAAATAAAGAAATAGATAAAAATACATTTATATATATATATATATATAATAAAGATAAAATCTTGTAATTGTGCTATAACTTGTTTAATAATAATAATAATATTAATAATAATAATAATAATAATAATAATAATATTAATAATAATAATAATAATAATAATAATAATAATAATAATAATAATAATAATAATAATAATAATAATAATAATAATAATAATAATAATTATAATAATAATAATAATAATAATAAAAAGGGTGTGCGGTCGGTGGACCACCTTCAACAACGAAGTTCCTCACACCTTTTTACATACGCTAATGTCTCACGTCGTGATGTGTAACTTAAAGTTACAATTCGGAGAACTGCGCGATTGTCCATTTTAGTGATCCTTTACTTTACTTATGTAATGCTCTTTCGTTATGTTACGGTTTCTACCTGTCAACTTCTACTGCAAGCCAGTCATCTTTTTAAATCTCATCATATTGTACCATGGTAATTTATGGCTTATGGTAACTATAATAAGACGCGTATGCTTCAGATTCAATTTTGTCCAAATATCTCGAAAAAACAGCGTCAATAGTAGCACAGTACTTAGTTGCGAATTGCGCTGGATCATTATTAATATGTAAATTAAATATATCTAATATAAAGTAAAAAGTCTTCAGTACTACGATGTATTGCGACTCCACCTGAACGAACATTTTGTCGTTTATAATAAGATATGCAATTTAAATTAGGAAGAGCAATTTGTTCTTCATTTCTTATCCACGTTTCGAAATGTAATAGTATGTTCGAATTTTTAGTAACTGATTCCAAGATTTCCAAGGTATGTCTTTTCAAAAATGAATAATGTAAGACCCCTTTTTTTTACAAATTATATCCGGGATAATTATGTTCTGGTCTGCAATGTGTTTAAGGATAATCTTTGAAAGTCTTGTAGCAATTTCTCTGTTGATCTAGCTTGCTTTCGATTATTATAAAATTTTAATTTCTTTGGATCATCTTGGGGTGTTACAATATACAAGTCTTCGTATGTGCTACTCGAGACAGCGCAACGTAAACAAGTTCTTGCAAATAATATTTGCTGTACGCGTAAACAATTTCACATAAATTTCCACCCTGTGATTTATAGCGCAATTCGAAATTAAAGGAAAATTCTTTCGAGTAGCAATAATTTTCTTATGTGATGCCAATGGAATATTCGCAGATCGTAGTTCAATAGGCACAGCAAGACTACTAACTCCACTTTGTACAGCTAACTGAGCATCTTTTTTTGATTTTCTTCCAACCAATCGTTGTTGAACCACAAAACTCTACATTAATTTTTGTAGCGCAAGTTATATAAACACTACAATAGCCGTCTGTGTCAGTAAATTTGTTATAAATTTCCATTATGACTATGACAACATTTTTACCACCGCTTGCTGGACCAGTCAAAAAAATTTGTGAAGGTGCTCGATGTGGAGTTTGTAAATGGGTGCGTTCAGCAGAAGTCCTCACTCATCGTTTTCTCTGACTTAATAATCGATTATTGATTTGTCTCTGCTGAATGCAGTGAGGCTGTTAAAAAGAAAATAAATACATATAAAAAAAATTTAATAAAAAAATATCATTACGCTTCACTTTTAAAGCAACTAATAACAACACTCAAATTATTTTCTTTAAAATTTGTGTCTTTATTACTTTGTTTACAAACGGAAAGCACCTGATTGAAATTTGATGACTTGGTTATCAAAGAATATTTGTGATGAATTTTTAGTCATCGCAATCACTAAATTTTCAATTAAATTGTGAATTTGGCATTCACAATGAGCGAAAAGCATCAAAAAAAGGTCATAAAACACTTCTGCTGAACGCGCCCAATGTTAAATAATGTGCATCAATAAACGAAACTCGCGAAAAAAAGATAAGGTAAAAATGTGTGAGTGTGCTTAGCACTCACGAGCGCATGTAAAATATCATTAATAATTAAATTTGTTTCACATCAAAACGTTGTCACCTCGACTACCTCGTTTCCCATACCAAAAAAAAAATTTGTTTTTGCTGACCAAGTAATATTATGTTCGAAAATGCTCACCTTCCCTTAGATTAGCTATTCGAGTATAATTTATATTAAAGCTTATGCGAATCGAACAACATATATATATGAGCAGTTTCACTTTTGGAAGCATATTATAATTATAATTCAGGCACATAATGTATATGTTTATATAAAATATAATAGCCAAGCCTCAGCGATATGTGTGATCGGCGTGGAGTGGATGGAGTACACACACAAACGAAACGAATCTCGCTCTCTCTCTCTCACCGTAAACGCGAACGCTTGAAATTGTATGCAGTTGTCTTGTTGTCGTTGCTGTTGTTGTTGCTGTTGTTTGGTTTTGCGCTCTGCATGGGCACACCAGAAGAGCAGAACCCAATAGCAGCAAAAATACAACAAAATACAACAAAAACGTTGTTACGGTTTTTGAACTTTCTGTCATTTTACACCTACCATAGACCGCGTAAAGGAACTTCGTTCCAATAATAATAATAATAATAAACAATTGGGTTCAGACGCTAAAAAAACAACAAAACACGATACAAGCACAAGAGGAACCATTACAGAGCTACTACAATGTAACACCACTACAGAAAAGAATCGAGGAGCTGGAAGAAAAAATAAAACTACAAGCGCAACAACTGCAGGTACAACAGGATTCCAACATCATTACACCTACTTCAGCAATTGGGCGTAAACATTATCATAAACGAGGAAACGCAGTAGGAATCGCACAAGAACTACATGATAACATAACCTGGACACAGGTAAGGGAGAAACTAAAATGCCACATCCGAACTAAAACCGCCTTTGCGGAGATATACAACATGATACGAGGAGTTAAAGTAAGCAACCTAAGAGAACTATTTTCCACTATTGAAAAATGTAAATATATCATGAACACACTGTATGAATTAGACAATAAAAAAATTTCCTTTACGCTCCTGTATGTGTGAATAGATATATAGTAGCCATCTTGACGGAGAAAATTGACGGGCTTAGCAGAGTAGTTATTGATGATACCATGGAATTAGACGATATCATCATTAAATACACAAATAATAAAATGCTAGACGACATAAGAACTATCGATTTTAGATATCGCAAGACAAGGGTAATTAGTAACAACAAACAGAACACAATAACAAACGAAACAAGCAACGAAAAGACAAATGGCAACTCTAACACTAATATCAAGGGTAATACAAAAGCTAACACTAATGATAGAAATAACAATAATAGTTATAGAAGTCAATATCACAGTAAACAAAACAACTATAGAGGACAACACAAATATAACAATAATCAACCTCGAAACCAAACCACCACAATCAAAATAAAAGGTCAGCAAACCAACCGACCTACATGGAAATAGACACCTTCCAAGAAACTCAATCCCCAAATAATGAAGAGGACAACGAGCAAATAAATTTTTTAACATAGCCTCAAAATCTACTTTACCGGTGATAACTATCAATATAGGTAAACTAAAAATAAAATGCCCCTTAGACATACTAAAACCATATGCCCTGTCCGACCAATACGCCTTTATCCCACCTTTCTAAACCATTATACTATAGAACACTTAACGGTTTAAACAAAGTAAAATATTCAATTACCACACCATTCCCATAGGAATTTAGGTGTCTAGGAACACTACAGTGGAATGTAACCGACTTCCAAAATAACAACTTTTCTGGCATAATAGGCCAACATTTTCTCATTGCTCTTAGAGCAAAAATAAACAATGACGATAGATACGCCGACATTTTTTTTTTGTCTTAGAGTTTTGTACACTCTACTAAACATCCGAAGAGCGTGACGCACGGCGAAGCAGCAACACGTCGGATCCCTGTTAGTAATAATAATAATAATAATGAAAACAGTTTCATAGAAATCATGTCCTAAATCCTCCTTGTGTGTCACTTTGGGAAGAAATCTCATTTATTTTAAAGCCAGGTAGTAAGTTCTTTCTTCACTGAATTGTTGGTCGTTTTTGTTTTTTTGCTGTAAATTTCATTTGACTCAATTTCAATTCAATTCAATTTATTTCGACTATAATAATAATAATTCATATTTCTTAGGACTAATATCATATATAATGTACAGAGTGTGACCCTTAATTTAAAGCCTTCTGAAGGCGGTTGAAGAAAAAAAGGGCAGACTTGGGATCATTTTGAAGATCTTGTTTTGAATTCCTTGAATTTTGTTTATGTGGATTGGTGCACAGTCTCCTCATACAACAGAACCGAATAACAATAATGGTACAAATATCGATTTATATAATAGCAGTTTATTTTTAATGGACAAGCCTAAATTTACGATTTATTAGTAAATACAGAATGCATACCATCTTATTAACTTTGTCAATAGTTTTGTTGATAAGTAAGTTAAATAACATTTTTGTATCTAAAATCAATCCGAGGTAAGGGACGCAATTTTACCAGCATATGTCCTGATTAACCAGACGTAAATATGAGGAGGGTAAAGAGCACACCTAACGCTTTCTAGTGATATATATATATATACTTTGTTTTATCACAGTTTAACTTGATTTTTCATTTGTGATAATAGGTAGCTAAGGTATGAAGAGCAGTTTGCAGATTGTTTTTTTAGAGTTAAACCTTTTACTTGAACTGTAGACTGGAGTATCATTAGCAACCATTGAGATGACAGAGTAATCGAGATGTGGAATGAAAAACGTGTAGATGTTATAAAGTAATGGCCTCCAGCCATGATAGGCGGGAGTTTTGATGACATGCCATTAACAACATTAATGAAGGATCTGTCATCAATAAAACTTTGAAAAATTTTAATCAGATAATCTGCTGTGTTGGTGATATGTAACTTGTGCAGTAGACCGTCATGCCAAACGATATCGAAAGCGGATTGAATGTCCAGTGTAAGCAAACCGACGGAATTTGTTTTCAACGTTAAGTTTGACAAAACAATTAGGTTTGAAAAGTGGAAGGATGCAACTTGCTCTAAACCCAAATTGCTTTGCCGGAAGTGTGGAGTTTGCTTCAAGATAAAATTACAGCCTTTTCTTAAGAATTCTTTCAACAGTTTTTGAGAAACAACATGGCAGACTGAATATTTTGAATACATCAGGGCTAGCAGACTTTTTTTTTTGGACGAACTTATTATTGTATTTATATCAGGGTTTATGGTCTCCGTAAAACTGAAGGCCTCGGAAATTAGCGCATTAATTTGAAGTAAAGAATGTTCGACAGCGGTTTTAGTTTCACTGTCAGAAAGAGACTCAGTTAACTTGTGTTTGTCTTCAAACATTTCAAACATTATAAAAGAATTAAAGTGATACAGCCTTGCTTTAAAAATGGGTAGACGAGTTCTGCACCATTGTCTTTGAACGACATTCCATATTTATGTAAGTTCACGGATGTGATTAGACAATTTTATTTTAGGGTAGTTGATAGGTACCCTAGGAATTTTTTCGTTAGCATCTTCGATTTTGGGACTTAAAGCATTGATCATGTTGTCAATTTGAACTTTATCAGGTTGGGAGTCAAGATTGCCACCGGAGAGCAACATTTGAAAGTCACTAGTTAGCAGGCGTCTAAAGCGCTTCCACTTTGCTTCAGAAAACTTTTAGTAAGTTTTGTGTTTCATGTAATCGTAGATACCGTTACAATTACAGGAAGATGGCCAGATGAAAGATCGTAAAGTTTGCTACTTGTACTCAAAATATTCGGTACATTCGTAAATAGACGGCTTCATATTGTGTTTAGACGGTATATAGGGTCACTTGGAAAGAACAATTTGAAATTACCTAGTACAGACAGGTTGTGCAAGACATTACCCCAACAATTAGCCTTAGCACAATTCTAATCCGACTTCTCGAGTTAAGGTCACCTGCGTTGACATACCTATCAGGAATAAGTGAAAATTTAATTACGTCAGATTTGAACATAGACTTTTGATGACTACCGTCTAGCGTGTCACAGCAGTTACATAAGCAGTTTGAAGTGTTACCCGTGATGTAAGTAGAAATGAATTTAAGTGAATTATTATTGCCAAATCTACTTCCACACATACATTTTCTATTATATGAGTGTCAATATTGGGAATTTGCCGATGTTTGACTTTATTATTACCAATGATCGCAACACTATCCCCTCAACTATAGTTGCTATCCATTCTATATACACAATAATTTGTGAGCTTAAGGCGATCTTTCTGCTTCATTTGTGCTTGATAAAAAAATCTAACAGCTCAAGTTTCTTGTTTTTTTTTTTTTTTTTGGCACGCGTATTCCATGACAAAACATTAAGAGAGTTTATCAAGCGATATGATTGAGCACACATACTTAATTGCTAATTGAGTTATAACATTAAATTGTTGAGCTTTTGTTTTACAGTTGCCTAACTTTGAGAGTATTTCTGTAGTTAGGTTTTTAATGTCATCAAGTGTAAAGAGGCACGACGTCTCCGGTTGCTGCGGGCCGGTGACCGCATTTCTGTAGATTTGAGAGACTAAAGGAGTAGGGCTTTAAGCGCTAAGTGGATTGCTGTTGTGACTGCATACTGCATAATAAGTAATTATATAGTTTTAAGCTTCAGTTAGTTATAGTTTTAGTTGTGGTCCGTTTTATATAATTTTAAAGTGTAAATTTAAGTAATGTTGTTTGTATAATCTCTTTTTCATTACAACCTATTTTTTTAAGAAAATCACAGTATTTGAAAACAAAACAAACAAACAATTCTGTACAAACAGAATACAATAGTTCTGGAAAGGAAATCTTAACTAATACGATGTACAAGAGTGCCCAGCTTAGGACAGTGTATGAATTATTATCATCTAGTCATCAACTACCCTTTATTGTAATCGAGGAATTACAATATTTTTCCCTAGTAATAAACAAAATAAAAAAAATAATAAAAAAATCACCTTTGGGGTGATGAGGTAGTGCCATGGCGCCTTCTTTAGGAATAATTCCATGTGAATTACCACTCTTATCTAATTTGAATTAGTTTTGAGTGTGCTGATAGTATGGGACGAAGTGCATTGCAGCTTGGGAAGCTAGAATCCGTTTCTAGGGAAGTTTGGTCAGAAGACGAAATTGATGTCGAGTATCTTGCTTGTGTTTATTATTGATGTGTACTACTGTTTTTTTCGGGATTTGCAAGTCGAGAGCCCAAATGGGATTGCTTGTCATTAAAGGCCCCTTCTACCCCCTAGTCCTCTTTATACCCTAGGCTGTCGAAGAACTGCTTCAAGCTTGATTCGCTAATCAAAAATCTGAGTAGGCAGTAACCGCCGGAATCGTCATTTTTCCAATTGAGATTTTGATGACAATTGACGTAGCTGGTGTGTAGTTCTTGGATGGTGTGTTTTAGCCACTTTCTAATAAGTATACCCGTTCCATAATTTGCTTTGCCGTCAGGATGGTTTGTGGAGTAGAAAGACTAGCCTGGGATCTAAAATTTATAAATGTTTGTAATGTGTGTTTCTGAAAACAATAAAACATCAATTTATGTTTCGGAGGTTAAAGTTTGTGTGTTTCTATAAGCCATTTGCATTCCAAAGGATTATTTTGAGCGAGGACATTTTAATTACCAAGTTTGTGTAGGATAAGTGTTTGAGTTTTGAAAATCACCTGAAGCATGATTTTCATCATTAAAGTAGCTTGAGACATGCATTGTATAAAATTAGCAATAATTTTTTTAAGAGAGCTATGTGGCATAGTGGTGGGGTTATACAATGCTGTTGTAGTTCATTTTTCTGTGATTGTTGGAGTCTGGTGTTTGTTATTTTCTCTGGCTCTGTGTTGGGTGTTTGTTGAGGTCCAGGTCGCAATAAGGATGCATATGTAATTTTGGGAACGGTACTTTCGAATTTGAGTGGGTTATGTATTGTGTATTGTGGCTTGTATGGTAACCTTAATCCCGTTACCGGTTATTGTTTTGCGGTAATTCATTCTCATTTTGAGTTCCTTAAAAACTGGAGAACCTCTATAATGTGTGTGTTTTGCTTGCACCGTAGCTTAAGGAATTATGGAATCCCCGACAAGATACACAGGCACAGGGCAGTGTACAGTACGATTTCGTATGGCCGAGTTCCTTGCAGTTGGTGCATGTAAGTGTAGAGAGCATCGTCATAGGTGATGCACACTGCACAATCCACGGAGTGTTGTTGTTTGATTTGTTTTCCAGGATTGCGGGAGAGCAAGAATGTACTCTTTGCTTGCTCGCAAACAATGTTCGTATAATAAATACAATTTTATTAAATTATATATTGGCAATTCGGGTCCAAAACTTTTCACCATTTTTCTGGCAGAAGCATGATTCCACGTTCATAGAATTTTTGCTCCTTGCTGGCAAAAAACTGATGCAGTTGATTTTTGACTTTCTCATCTTATGATGAAGATTTACTGTCTAAAAAAATGGAACCGGAACAGATAATAATTTGAAGGTGACAGATCTAGAGAATATGGTGGGTGTAGCAATGTATCCCATTCAAGCTATTAAATGTTTTGGCGAGTAACTAAACTTTTCTGTTGAGTGCATTTGACCATCTGATGATAGTAGACTTCCGAATTATTATTTTATTTATTTACTAGCTCTACGCACAAACGTATTCACTGTGCATTTAAAGTAAAAGTTAATTCAAAAGTTGCTCCGAGTTAGCATGTTGCCAAATGCAAAAATCAGAATGTGAATGCGAAGTAGAGAAGAGGAAGAAATTTATTAGCAGAAAAGGGGGATATTAAAATGCAAGAACACTTTTTGTGTTCTTAAAAATATTTATAGATAAATGATCTTTTGCAGAGGAAAACATTGAACAGCGTAACAAGACAATATTTTCAAAAAAAATCATTGTTCATGTAAACAAATAAACATTGAAAAGTGACAGTCACAGAATACCATTGAATTAATTCACACAGGAGTTGTCGCGTGTTGTTACATTTGGCGCGAGGAATATTTCAAAATATTTTCTTTTACAATTTTAAGAGTACAATTATAATAATTTCATTTGTTAATTATTTTTTAATGGCAGACACATGCTTACCTTTTTTTTTTTTCAAAAATATTAATAATAATAGGAATAATAAATTTTAGAAGAAAGTTTGTATGTGCCGACAGCCCTATTATGTCAAGCAAAATATTCATTTGAAGTGGTTTGGGTATTGGATAGAGTTTTATGTAACACCCCCGGATATTGGCTATATTGGATGTGACTGTATTGCTAAATACGTGTAGAGGACAAGGAGGCTTGAAGTCACTGGTAACTGGTGTGCGAGTGTGATACAGCTGTCCAAATGCGAAGGCAGACAAAAGTGAGGGATGTAGATCGAGGATAGTTGACAGGGTAGCGGAATTTGGCCAGATTAGGATTAAGATCTCTATACATATGCTGGAAAGATGCCCAGTTGTTATCAATCTGCCCGCGAAGGTAAGGCTAGATATATTTCTTTATGTCCTTCTCGGCTGCTGGAATGACGGTAAAGGTGGGATACATAGTCATTGATGTTGCTGCAGCGTCAGCTAGTTCATTACCGATGATACCTTTGTGGCTAGATACCCGAAAAAGGTAGAGTTTGTCAGGAGTTTTTCATAACGCGTCACGTATTTGGACAATAGTGGGATTTAAGTTTCCAATATTGGTAACAGATTTGACTGCAGACACACTGTTTGTGCATATGACGATTTTTCCTTTATTTTCCGGTGCGCACATAACAGTTTTTCGATAGCTACTGCTTTAGTCGAGAATATAGAACAATAATTCGGAAGCCAGGCTCCCTGATTCATACACGCAAAAGCAGTGATATGTTGGGATTTGTGCCGTCAGCCAGGTTCAGTTCTTGTATATGAATTTTTATTCGAAGGACCGTCAAGGAGCAGCAGCAGGGAGTCCATTGTGCTTAAGCTTAAGTCCCACCTAATTTGGACTTAGGAAACTATTTCTGGTAATAAACTACATAAGCCTACGAGCTATCATTTTTTTGGTTGAGTATTTTCAACATCAAAGAAAGGAGAATTATTGTTTTGTGATGAAGATGGGAGATTGTGTTGAGTGAGTTTGTAATTATGTGTATTTTCAGTTCCTGATATGTGTTTGTTGTGGAGAAATTTGTTGTTAGATTAAAAGTTGAATTATGGAAAGGGCCGATTGGAGAGGGGGTTTTTGATTATGGCGGGTATTTCGGGGACGGGCAATATGCCAGCCGAGGGACTGCTGTCAGAACAGTTAGCAAACGTATTCCTATCTGTAGTTGTTTTTTTATCGTCTTTTGTGTCATTTTTGTTTTGTTTGGTCGCAGCGACTGCATGGTAGCTTTTCGGGTTGGGCAATGAAGCTTTGTAAAAGTTTCTGGCTTCACGCATTGTAAATATTTTTTTTTTTTTTTGTATTTTTATGCTTATCAGAAGCAGCATGATTTTCTGAGCAGTTAACGCATTTCACGGAACAACAATTTAGAGGAGGAAATTTCAGAGTTTAGAACATCAGGGTGAAGCAAAGTCTCAACGAAATCAATAATGTCAGATCTGAAAGAAAAAGTTCGAAGATAAAATGAAGAAACTTTACAATTTAGCCCTTTAATATTTTGAAAATGTAGTGTTAGTTTGTTGGAGAATTGGAAGAAGCAGAAGATGAAGCTGAAGCAGTGACTGGTAAGGTATCCTGCAAAGGCTTAGTTTTTTTCCTAGGAATAAACTCATGGACCAACATATGGACAGGCCAGAATTTAGCGTTAAAAATGACAGAAAATACTTCCAAAGAAACTGAAAGCTTGAAAGAAGAGCTTTCTCCTAGGGCTAGAAAAATTAAACTTATGAATATTAATATTGGAAAGGTTGCATGCTTTTGATGATATATAGCGTGCAACGTCATCGCAGGTTGTCACCTTATCCAGCCTGGAAATAAAAACATGTTTACGAGATGCAGCACCTTCAAAGTACATGGCAATGGAGTAGAGGCAGTATTAGATTGCGAAGAACTCTTAGGGGGAGACAAAGTACGGGAGGAGTTAGAGAATTTAGTAGAAGATGAAGAAGAAGTTACAGTAGTAGGACAGGGAATAGACCAAGATGAACAATTAGTGTAGGGAAATTTGAAAGCGACAGATGAATAATTAGTAGAGGGGACATTGGTAGAAGGAGATACTAGAATAGGAGCGGGATGGGATGATTGGTTAGATATAGAAGAAAGTACAGAATAATAAGTGGGTAAAGATTGGTAAGAAGGGGAACAAGTTGGATAAGTTGAAGTTAAAGTCACAGTAGTAGGTCATGGAATAGAGGAAGTCGAACAAGTAGTGGATGGAAAGTTCAAGTAGATGGCATAATGGTTGAAGGAGCTAATGGAATTGGAGTAGGATGGGGCGGTTGTATAGAAGTAGAATAAAGTACATAAGAGTAAGTGTGTAAAAGTTGGGAAGAAGTAGAACAAGTTGGAGAGGAATGACCATAAGGGTGTTGAGGAGACAAAAAAGAAATAACTGCCGCAGTGGTAGGCGCAAGATTGTGAGGGGATAATGGCGGCAGTTGTACTGCATTAGCCGTTGGAGTCAAGTCAAAAAAGTACTCCATAAACATTTCTGCCCCAGCATCAAACTTTGAGGCGAGCTCAGTGAATAGTTTCTTAAGTTTTTGGTATTTAATTCGCATTCGGTGGTACATCAATGAGAAGACCCCCTGGCGATTGAAGCAGGTGGGGCACGACCACCTGATGCCACAACATTCAGGTTTAGCCGTACCGTAAAGTCGGTCATAATCGCGACCAGTCAACCCAGCGCACTTAAGGTGGGCGAGGTTATCGCACATCCAACAAGAGACCCCTCTAAGCTTATAATTTTTAAAGTTGTCTTTGCCCGCGACGGTGGAGACAATCGCTGAGGCAACTTGAAAGCAGTTGGTACGTTGAGGGGCAGTTACAAAGTGTTGAATGTCTCTTCTGATTAAAATTGCAGCGCCTCCTTTTCGACTAAGTGAATCTGGTGAGTTTGCTGCGTAGGATAGGTAGCCGTATAACTTGGGGGATTCTGAATCAATCAACTACGTTGCGGACAGTAAGATAATATGGATATCAGGCAACTGTACGAAACACTCTAGTTCTCACATCTTGTTGGATACGCTTTTGGCGTTCCAACACATTATCCTTATTGGGTGGGGATTCATCTGGAATGACGCGCAGTGAGTAGCTACAGAATCTGAGACTGCATACGGGTCATCTGCTCCTGCATTGACACCAGACTTCTGATCGACTCGTTGAAAGAGTTGAAGGACACGAGAAGCGAGCTGAGAACGTCAGCAACTTTATTTAACTGAGTGGTGAAGTCTGAAGATTTGTTGTGTGGCTGCTGCTGTTTTTTATTCTGAGTCGCATTAGATCGGTTGCCTGCAGCCAATTCCGCGTATGTAGGTGCATTAGGTTGCACAAAAGTGGACTGATGCTGAGTAGAACGCTGGATTCTGGTTTGCACAGGAGAGGGATCATCTACAGGAGGACGTACGGACCAATTAAAAAAATATATATATTAGACAAAGGTCAGGGCCGGTACTTTAAGTACGGGCCGATTAAAAAAAATATATTTATATATCTGACAAAGGTAAAGGGCAGTACTCTAGGTATGGGCCGACACATAGTAACACGATCTGACCTAGTCAGAGGCTGCTTGCCAACTAATAATAAAAATAATAATTGTTTAGTTTTCAGCCGCTCCTGAAACGATGGGAGATAACGTAATTAAGCCTTTCCTGTGCGAGGATATTGAGAAGTCTATACCGAGCGTAGTGTAGAGTATTCGTTTTTACACTCAACATAAAAGTATCTGCCTGTCTATATAGTTTGACAGAATTTGAGTCACATTGGTCAGGAAAATCGAGTGGATCTTATGTATTAGGTCTTTGTGCCTAACTTTATCAAAGGCTTTTTCTACATCTATGAACATCTAGACAGTATATCTTCTTGATTTTACGTTCAGTTAATTCGTTGTTTTGGTAGTCAAGTTGGATCGGAGTATGATCTGAAGATAAATCTAGTCTTGATTTTATTGTATTGTTTTCTAATGTAATATATTTGAAACATATTTGCATAGTTTCGTGTGTGTATGTATGCGTGGCTGTGTGATATGCGCGTACAATATGTGTATGGCATATATGCATGGCGTAAGTGTGTTCGGTTATGTTTGGCTGCTTGCATTCCTGCTGCTGTTTCACATCTCAGCAAAGCAAACAAAATTAATTCAGGACTTTGCAAACATTCTGGAGAATAGTGAAATATCAAAAAGTCCACGTAATTCTATGTTATTATATGATTTATTTGAGTATTGATTGCATAAGCTTCACTATAATATTTCGAATTATGAACATACTTTTCTCCCCTCCATAATGTAACCAACATTGATTTTATTTTTATTTGCTTTATTTCGGACAGCCGAACCAAAAAAAGGCCTTAGTTGACACAACTTTATGAAAAAGTGGGTGTGTAGCTGTGTGGGGGTTTCGGCCGATTTATGTCAATACGTCTAGTTAGAGGTTAATATGTTCTGTGTGCGTATAATACTTACATACACATATATTTACATATGTGATAATTGTTTTTACTCACCCACCTAGTACACGCGAGGTATTTCGCAAGGTTGCGACGTAATAAACAACAACAATGGGACGCAACACAGAAACCAAAAACAATGAGAGCAGCGAAATAAGAAAGAACAAGAGGAACAGCAAATGCCCCAACGATATTTTTTGAAAAAATTAAAACCGCGGCGCTTCTACCTCCACCCCCGACAGCAATTTGAAGAGAAAAGAATTATAATGGAAGTATAAGAGAAACAAAGGAAGAACGCAACGCATTTCAGCAAAGCAAAAGGCATAAGCCGCAAACGTAGGATAAAAAGGAAACAAAAACAACAATAGCACACAGTACAGAGAAAACAACAAAAAGGCAGCGATGCAGAAAGGAATAAAATCAGCAGCAATTTTCGCACTGAAATTTATTGAAAATCGAAATCAAAACGGCGGCGCGTTTCTCACAACCCACCACTACGCGACAAAGCAGAGAAACGTGCTCGTTTTTAGTTTATTATATATATATATGTGGCAACCCGATTCGCGCACAGGAAACTCTGTAGCAAATTATTAACACTACTTAAACGTGTCCTTGCAACACTCTCTTCCTCACGAACTTCCGGCACGCTTCGCCTAGTGATTGCTTTTAATGAGCTTGACCAGGGCGTAGCACATAATAACACCGGTAAACGTAATTGTTCCAGACACAATATGGTCCTTAGTTAGTCTAGTTTTTATTCCGTCGATGTGCCGCAGGTTGCTAATTCTAATGTTATAAAGATACGCCATGCTCAGGATTTCGTTATGGCTGGTTATGTTCAGCAGTTCTGATGCCGAAACGCCGGGCGTCTCTTTCACTATGTTATTTTGGTTGACATACACGGAATCGTTAACATGAATGTCGCCTTCGAAAGTAAGCAGGAACATGCCAGTGACAACCTTTTCCCGACTATCCCCTTCCTCTACAGTGACCGCGTTTCAAATGTTGACGATGACACCATCATCGACCACTGCTATAGGTTCGAGGTAATTTGGTCGGGTACTGCAGAGCGCAACCTTTCCGGAGTGAAGTTATTGAGCGCACGTTGCATTCGGGAGCAACATCCAGGAGAGTGCCGTGGAATCTTTCAACTTGCCCATTAGACGTGCTATGCAGCGGCGGAGCATTTGCATTTTGAATGCCGTAGCGATTCGAAGGGAGGGTTGTTATAGTCTCTGAGTTTAATGGTGGCTCGTTATCGCAGAAAATAGTTCTTGCATTCGGGTAAAAGTTTAACAGCTGGAGGATTGCTTTGTCAACATCTACTATCATCTACATCTACATTACCGATATCGGCTGAACAAGGGCAAACTTCGAGAATTTATCGGCACAAGTCAAAAAGTGTACCCTGTCTGTTGGGAAAATGTCTATATGAGCATTTCGCCAGCGTGTGATGGTACTGGCGTTTCTCCTAACATTTCTTTTTTGGGTTGCCGATCATATTTTGCTCTCGAGCAAACCCCGCAGTTCGCTACAGCCTCATTAACTACTCTTGTCATATTGGGAAGAAATAATCCTGAAGTATCTGTTTTACGTTTTCCTGTGCCACTCTGTGAGCCCGGTTATGCCCTGCTGTGGCTGTCTCCTTTTGTTCCCCTTTATTTACCACATCGGTCACAAGTTTTTCAGTGAACCAAAATGTTGTAGCCGGAAAAGTCTCCACAATGCCATGTTGTATGTACGCCAAAACCGGTAAGTCACAATAAATAGCATTTACAATCCCGGGATTTATGACCGCTTTTACAGTATTCATCAAGGTACTTTTGTCTGTGAAGCAAATATTGTGTCGAGTCTTTTCCCCAAACATTATAAAGTTCCGTTGTTCTTCTTTTAATATAATCTGGTTTCGGAAACAGTTTACCGGTTTGTCCGTCTTTTCGATAGTGTATGTCAGAGACACTTCACTGTGAATTGTTGCAGCGTCCGACTCTACCTCATGTTCCAGCACATGGATGTTTTGTCGTAATAATGCATCAGCGACATGATTTTCCCTACCCGGCTTGTAGAAAGTTTTAGCATTATGCTCCTCAATGAAAGCCTCCCACCGCTTTGTTTTTGCATTTGGGTACCGATCCGACACCACAAATGTGAGCGGCTGGTGATCCGTAAAAATGTTCAGGTCTTTTACACCGTAGAGGTAATGTCTGATATTTTTCAATACCCATACTATTGCTAACAGTTCTCTTTCGTTGGTTGCATAGTGCAACTCCCCATCCTTTAACGTTCTCGATATCATTGTGATTGACTTCCGTATTGGGACAGTACCGCCCAAGCCCTGCGAAAAGGCATCCGTCGTTAGATCGAACGTCTTCCTAAAGTCGGGATAACGAACCATGATATCTTCTGAGCACTGAATTCTCCTTAGCTCGTGAAAGACCGCCTGTTCCACATAACAAAATTTTATTTTTATTTTTTCTTGACTGGGAGGCGCTTACCCTAATATTCTTACCCTTTCATAGATTGGTCAGCGGCTTCGCAATTGAGGCGAAGTATTTCACGAAGCCCCTATAATAGTTTGCCAGACCTAAAAATGACATTACTCCGAACAATGTGGAGGGCTCAACGAACTCCTGAATGGCCTTCACATTTTCCGGGCTCGTTGTTATGCCATCCTTTGACACAATAAACCCGAGATATTCAACTTCCTCCCTAAAAAGCGAGATTTTTAACGTGATACCCCCATGTTAGCATCATAAAGACTCCTCGAGACCAAGTCAATGTGTTTGACATGGTCATTCTCTGTTTCAGAGAAATGTATGACGTCATCGACGTAATCGTAACAGGTCCTCCCGATCTGTTCCCGAAGCACATCATCCTGGTCCTCTGGAAAATGATTTTTTGAATCCAAATGGGAGTCGGCAGAATTAATATTTCATCCATTAACGGAGCAAGCCGTCTTCTCACTGTCGCGTTCAGCTAACGTAATTTGGTGGTAGACTTCAGATCAAGCGTTGTAAAGTATTTAGATTTTCCAAGGTTTGACAAAATCATTGAAATGCTGGGAATCGGGTATTTATAATCAATCGTCTTCTGATTGAGCTTCCGGAAGTATACTACTAGACGTTTTTTTCTATTGCCTAACTCGTTAACTCCCTTTATATCTACCACCCATATTGGGTTGTTATATGGTGACAGTGAAGGTCTAACTATGCCGTTTCGCAGAAGGTCTTTTATCTCCTTATCGACAAAGTTGGCTACACCTGGTTACAACTGCCTGGTAATGTTTGGAACTCCCCTCGTATTTTTCGAATAATCTATAGGCGGTGTCCGCTGCTCGTCTCCAAGACACATAAGACTGCTGTTTCCCTTCGAATTCCGGCAGAGACTTTATTATGTCTAATGACTCGTTGTATTTGACTCCCTCAACTAACTCTGTGTCTTCGTACACTTCTACTTGCGATGGGTTAGCTGCTATATTCCTTATACGCTGGTTTATCTCGTTAATATGGTGATCAAATATCTGTTTTTGAGTCGAAATAGCACACCTAACGGCAACCTCAATTAACTGCTGAACCTGGCTCCGTCCACTTTTTCTTGGCTCCGCCACCAACCTCTGTCACTACTTTGGTTATAGTCACTCTGTCTATCCTCTTGGATATGGTTAAATGTCTCAGCTAGATCTTCTAACTCACGTTCGCCACTAATTCAATTTAAGTCCTTTGTTCAACATCACTCGATTTTTGGCACTCGTTACAACTTTTCAATCTTACTTTTAAGTGGGGACTTATAAAATAGACAGTGTAAAAATTTCTCTTAACATAAAGTAAGCACACTACTTACATGTTTTCTTAGATTATAATTTAGCGGGCTTGATCCTGCGTCGTTGTCCTTCGTCGGTGTTGACGGTGTTGGGATTTTGTTTAACACTGTCTTTTTTTCTTTGAGTTTAACACTTGACCCACGTTGGGTGCCAATTAAACAAGATTGCGTTTTCTACTTTGTTTTTATTTTATTACTTTCGTGAGCAGCATAACAGCTTGCTTCCACGAGTCTGATTTTAGAACTGATACAAAATGATTTTTACTCTGCTTAAATACTATTTTGAACGTCGGCTGAACAAAGTAATTCCTTTTTGTCCTGCCGCGATTTACTAACTATGAAAGTCTGGGTTCTTCGGTTAGTCTTAAATGTGTTACGTTTGGCGTCGCTATGTTTTTTATTACACCTACCGTCGGCATTTTTCATTACATCTGGCGTCAGCATTTTTCTTAGACGCCGGTCCTATATTCCGGGTTCATGGTATTAATTTTTTACAAGTGATCATAAACTAGAAATAGGAGTAGGCAGTAGAATCAGTGTTTTCCCATAGGCTGAGCATACTATTGCTGTGGTCGACACGATAGCTTTGTTGTCGTCTTATGCCATCGTGTTAACTTATATATATATATATGTATATATATAGATATATATATATTTTTTTTATAATAAAATAATATTTCGGTTATTTCAAGCTTACTTCGGTTATAATCAGCTTAGTAAATGCAACCAATTGTTACTTAATAACCATTACAATGACAAGGCTTAAATAATGACGGACTCCATCAGCGTAGTACCGTAAACTAGCATGGCCGAAAACTCTTGATATCCCGCTCAAAAGCAACTCGCAGATCACGCAAGATAGTGGGCAGGAAATGAGTCCATCTGCTAACGTCGTGGAACAGGATTGCAATCTCTCGATTAGTCAATTAGATTGCGGATGGTAGGGGGTAGTACGAAGACGCGTCCTTCCAGAGACAGACATGAGTTCGGCAAAAATGGAAGATTTGAATTGCCTACCGCGGTCTGATATTATATTATACGGAACTGCAAATCTCGATACAAATTGCAATAATAAGGCTTTTGTAACGATTTCAGCTGTCATGTCGGAAATTGGCGTAACTTCAGGCCGGCGAGTGCAGCGGTCAATCATTGTCAAGCAATATCGTTGTCCCTCACACAATCGAAATGGACCAACGATATCGATGTCAAGCTTGCCAACGTAGTAAGGTACACCGTCATATGCAATCACCATCGGCCAAATACCACCCGCCCGACGAACGTTTTTCGCACGTCAAAAAAGAAAAACATATGCCAGCGTGTATGAGTATGTATAAGTTAACACGATGGCATAAGACGACAACAAAGCTATGTCCGGCGAACCAAATTTGAACCTGACACGGCACATGCAGCAGCATTGCGAGAGACTAACATCGGAACTCTTAAGGATAACGGCAAACCGAGCCTCACACCGCACATGTATCAACACCGTAGAAGACCAGCGTCGGCACTGAAAGCAAACCGACCAACGGTGGCATTTAGGACCAACGGCGAACTAAGTCTGACACCGCGCATGCAGCAGCACCGCGGGAGATCGTTATTCTTAGGACTACGCTAGCTATAAAGTCAGCAGCTAGCGAACGGTTTACTTTAGTTCTAAACTCAGACTAAATATATAATAAGACTAAAATAATAAAACAAAAACAAAATATAAAACCAATTTTGTTTAATTGGCACCAAAACGTGTGGCACGAGTGAATAAAACGCCCGCGAAAAAACAAATAAAGGGAACGACACAGGGAACACTTCAAAACAGTGAAAAATCTTATAAAAGTGATAAAAACTTTAACATTTTGGAAATGCACCAGGAGCAATCATCAGAGCATCAGACATGGAAACAGATTGAAGCCACTGAAACAACACTGGAGAAGACAGTAGGAAAAAGAAATCATATAAGTGGAATGCTCATTGTTAAAGAAATTTGTGCTAAAATAGTGAAATAAAAATTGTGTTCTTGCAACTGTTAAAGGCATACTTAGGGAAAGTGTTAGTGAAACATATTTGCGTAGAGGTGACCTCAAAGTAGAAAACCTTTGCGGCGAATAAATAAAATTAGGTTAAATAGAAAACGAAAGTATAGCTTTAACAATCCGGACTATCAGTGAAAGGTAGGAATAATGGAACCAGACCAATTAAGAACCCTAATTGAGGTCGCAGTAAACAGCGCTCTCAGCGCGCAAGAAAAACTTTGAACAACAGTTAAGGAATGTGAACCGACGACTCGACGACGTCACTATTAGTGCACCAGAGTTAGAAATGTCTGAAGATACCGGGATAGTCGAGGGTGTCAGGTTTGGGGAATCATTGAACATTGTTAAATCCCTACCTGATTTTGAGGGAAAGCAGGAGTCTTACGTGTCATGGCGGCAGGCGGCTCACATTGCCTATAAGCTATTTCAGAACTTTGACGGAAGTTCGAGGCATTACCAGGCTGTTGCTATTATCAGAAATAAGATGAAAGGCCCAGCGGACTCAGTACTATCATCGTTCAATACCCCATTGAATTTAAAGGCAATGATTGTTCGTCTTGACATAATTTAAATTTCGATTGTGTGAGGGACAACGATATTGCTTGACAATGATTGACCGCTGCACTCGCCGGCCTGAAGTTGCGCCAATTTCCGACATGACAGCTGAAATCGTCACAAGAGGCTTATTATCGCATTGGGTATCGAGATTTGGAGTTCCGGCGCGTAAAACATCAGACCGCGGTAGGCAATTCGAATCTTCCATTTTCCCCGAACTCATGCCTGCCACTGGAACGACGTATCTTCGTACTACCCTCTACCATCGGCAACCTAATTGACTAACACCAGCATCAATCGTTTGAAACTAGTTTGTTCTACTTTTCTACTTTTTCTACAGCTTTCTCTTCGTCACAAACTTCCGCCTAAAAGGCACGCTTCGTGATCGCTTATTTATAAAAAGATAAAACCAAAATTTATTGTAATACATCATAAGTTAATAAACCGTTAATATTTAAAAATTGTATCCCATGATTTACATTTAATAAACGCAGCTATATTCAAATACTGTTTTGTTTTACTTCGAACGCGCTATTCCACAATTCAATAAGAAGAAGCATTTATGTATAGTGTTGCAAAGTGACTCATCATTGTCATTATCAACACTAGATGCTTATATATATATATTATACATATTAATAAATTAATTAATTATTTATTTCGAGCTTACGTACTAACAATAATCATCTTACTACTTGCTACAAATTGTTACTCAATAACCATTACAATGACAAATTTTAAATAATGACAAAGTCGTTGAACAAATAATAATAGCAATATAACAATGAAAATAACAAATATAACCATTTTTTCCAGTATTCCGTATGACCACATAGTGATGATGGTTGATTTTTTAAAGAAGAACTTTGCTGCTAAGACGTAGCTTGCTTTTTTCCCTGAGTAGCCAATTAAGTTGTTTTATTTTGGTGGTACATTTAGAATGAATTCTTCTGATATGATGATCCCAGGTCATTCTGCAATCTAGGTGCATACTTAAATAGCAATGATCAGTACTTTTCGGAACAGTATTCCCGCTAAATATAACAGCAGGACAGGTGTTAGGTCTAAGTGTAAACACAACGTTGGCAGATTTTTGATGGTTAATTTGAATGTTTCAGCGTTTCGACCAATTGGCTATGTCATCTAAGAACCGTTGAAAAAGTTGTGCAGTTTGAATGGGACAGCCGAATGAAGCTAGTATTGTTGTGTCGTCCGCATACGCCAACATAAAAATATTCTTTCGAATATTTTTGAGAATGATGAAAGTAAGCTTATTGGTCTGCGTGAGTCAATAAGGTGATTAGGTTTTTCTGGCTTTGGAATTATAGCAATCAAAGCACACTTCCATTGGGTGGGGAAGTGGCTGATGCGCAGGATAGCGTTGTAAATCATAACTAGGTGAAGCACCCCTTGGGGGGGGGGGGGTGCTTTAAGACCCTTCCGTTCAATCTGTCAAATCCTGGTGCTTTGTTCTATTTGATATTTTTAATTTGATCAATGACTTCTCTCTGAATAATTGTCTAATTGGTAGGTCCAATTAAAGAGCAACAGTCAGATAAGCATTTGTTTCCTCTCTGAATCGCAAAGTTAGCTGTGGGCTGCCTTTTTAAACTGCGTGTGAAGCGTTGAAGCAAGTCCTCAAACCTTTTTGAACGATCAAATTTAAGGTGATTTGTAAGCACTTTAGTAGCTCTTATAAACATAGCTTTATACACACCACTACAGCTTGATAAGTGCGTAGGTAATTCCTACGAAGCCGTCGTTTAATACCCACAAGTTGTGCAACTTCTCGTAAGGATCGCAGGAGGATGGGGCTTTCAGTAGGCTGATTTCTTGGAAAAGTTGTAGCTGCCGCTGTCGCTGAGTGAGTTTTTGAGTTAAAGTCTAAACTGCGTAATCGACATCGTTAGCAGATTAATTTTCCAAGTTTAAATGAAGATTATGTTCCAGATGACGTCGAAACAGGCCAACATCAGCACCCATTGGTAGTTAATAACGCTTATTACTATTTGCAGTAGTTGTCAAACCAGTTTGTATAATGGGTCGTAGGTAATCAGAGAACAGTTCGAAATACATGTTGATTGATATTTAGTTTGCTGTTTACCTCCATCTATAGCACAAAATATAGAGTTGGGGGAACGAGTGCAATCATAAGGATAGTAAGTTGGAGAACCTGTAGGCAATATATTCCAGCTACTATTCATTATGCAGGATATAAGCTCTAAGATAGTGCTTGATGGTTGAACGTACAAGAAGTGCAGCTGCGCCTGGAGCACCATCAGAAGGGGGTTAGCCGGATATAGGCATTACCCATATAACTTCAAATTTGTACGACTGCAAAAGTGGGTCTCTGAGAGAAGCATGACGTCCAGTTGATGATTAGAGAATAAATTTTCAAGAAAAGCCACGAGCCGGCGTAATTAATGAGATAGAAATTGGTAACCAAGAAGACACTTCGATCTATTTTATTATAATCATATCTCGGTTAGCAGCCCAACTACTATTAAATATTTATAAAACCCACACTCAAGGAATTTAAAAAAATGCAACTCGTCCTGCGGCTTCCACCGAACTCAACAAAACACAGACCCATCTCAAAATTTTTCCTTTTTTTTTTGTTGTTTGGCCTACCACCAAAAAATGTCCCATACACATAGGTGTACGCAATAAACATGCATAATATTCATGCATGCAAATAACAATCACAGAAAGAGTTGACATTACAATAGCACAAATCTCAATAGAATTCCTATTCACTGCCAGTAAACTCTTTCCAGAGTTTAACGGAGAGGCAGAAAATTTGCAAAGTTTCGTTGATTCACTGACACTAGTCGACTCCATAAAAGGAGCTCATGACTCACTGGCAATCCATTTAGTTAAAACAAAATTAAAAGGTACAGCCAGAAACATCATAAGTAACGAATCTACGTTACCCGAAGTCATCAACAAAATAAGAACCACCGTAAAAGGAGAATCTGTAGAGGTCGTGGAAGCCAAGCTAATGAACTTGCAGCAAAAACATAAAACGACAAACCAGTATGTAAATGAGGTTGAGAAACTAACAAAGGCCTATATATCAGATGCATTGACACCCTAATTGGCTACAAACTACTCTACAAAATAAGCCATCAAAGCCATGACCACAAATTGCTCCATTGACAAAGTAAAACTAATAATGAAAGCAGGCACCTTCAATACTATGAATGATGCCATATCAAAATTCGTAAACTTCAGTACAGAGAAGAGGTAGTACCAACACAGTCTTATACGTTAGGTATAAGCGCAGTAACCATAACCACAATGGTAGACGTTATAATAATACCGGAAGGTACACTAACAACAACAACGCGAATAGGAATCGGAATTATAACAACAACCGCAACCGAAATCGTAATATCCGATCAAACCGCTGGTACGATAACGGGAACAACAATAACAATAACAGTACCTCGGAACGAAGCATTCGCCTAACGACTGGCGATCAGTCGGAAAACGCCAACCACGCAAGTACCTAAAACGCGACATATATAATATCAAACTCAGCTTAGGTAGTTTCGTATTTCGTAGTTTCCAAGTGTCAGCTCTGGAATAGCCACATTTCTCATTGACACGGGTGCTGACATCTGTCTCATTAAAAGAAATACGATTGAATTTGGAGACATAGACAGCTCCCAGATCACTAGCCGCAACGTCATAGGCCCAGATTAAATATCACCAATCGGTCATATAAAATTTGACTTAAAAGTTGAAAACATACTAATACGCCGCGACTTTCATGTTATAAGGGACATCTTCTCAATCCCTCCAGATGGCATACTATGCAGAGATTTCCTTAAAAAATACAATTGTCTTCTTGACATGTCTTCGAGATGATATGTTTGAAGCTGCTCGATTTACAGCGCTGCATCGTATGGCCTTTGCGCAAGCAATTAAAACAAAGGTGGAATTTCTTTGATTCTTGGAAGCGTGTAGCGGGGGGTAAATTTAGAAAACGGGAGCATCTGTTGATAAAATGCTGCTTAGAGTCACAAAAGCTGCAAGATGCTATTTGTGATGTACTGGTGGACGCAACAAGAACATTTGATTTAGGTTTGTTTCGACCCACCTGTTGGCTAGGTGTTTGCGATATCCTAGCGTTTTCTAAATTCTCCATCATCCTGCACCTTTTTTCAAGCAGCCATATCAGTCCAAGGTGTAAAATACTCCACAGACAAGCCTTCCTCCCATTTTCCCTGCGTTCGTACATCCAATTTCCGCAATACCAGATAAACGAGGAATCCGTCGAGGATTTGGTGAGGACTGGCTAAAGCGTTCAAAGCCCGAAGATGCGTGTTGACCTTGTCACTCAATTCGGCAAGCCGCTCGCTGAGCCCTTCTCGACACCATTTAGTCCGAAGATCGCCTTTATGTGAGTCTGACAATGCAAAAGCTTATTATCGAATCGATTGATAAGTAAACTCAAAGCCTCATCGTAGTTTTTGTCACTCAGTTCGAATGAGCGAATTGTATCGAGGGCTGCACCAGATAGACTGGAACGTATATACTGCATTTTCTCCATCTTGCACATGTATGGATCCTTGTCTACCGCTGCAAGAAATGGTGCGTAGAACGAAGGCCAGCCGGCGGAATATCCATTGAACGTGGATAGCTTGCGTTCAGGCAGCCTAGATTGGCGAGTTGGCTGCAGCGTTGTGTCATCAAACGCAAAGTGATTAACCGTGGACGAATGATTGGTGCCTTGCAACTGTCGCTACTTCAACTTACGAGTTAGTTTGGCTTTAACAGTGAGGTAAATTGATGAGAATTCAAACTGATCGGTAGTTTGAAACTGACCGGGATCAGCTTTCTCCAAATTCGGCCGCATTTCATCGAAATTGGTCATCAGACGATCGACGAAATCCATCCGTACCGAAAGCTCAGCCTCATCAAGTTTCACAAGTTGATCAGAGGTTAAAAATTTATTTAATAATTACATGACGGCTGATCGAATTGCACTTTTCGGCATAAAATGCAATGTTCGAATTTGATTTCGGTTTGTGCGGCATTTCGTTTGAGATGCGGTGCTTTCACAAAAACGGTGTGTATGTACGCGAACTAAACCAGTGAACTGTGCAACTGTTTGTATGTATGTGCTTATGTGTGTACGGCCT
Organism: Cacoxenus indagator; assembly: GCA_035041755.1. Taxonomy (NCBI): domain Eukaryota; kingdom Metazoa; phylum Arthropoda; class Insecta; order Diptera; family Drosophilidae; genus Cacoxenus; species Cacoxenus indagator. Next base: position 458,480 of record JAWNKX010000189.1, on the reverse strand, counting down.
GCGTTGAGAGAAACGGTGTCTCCTTATCGTCTGTGTAGGTATGCCACTCACGTTGGTCTAAGTATATAACTACCGTTAGCACATACGTAGACGCGAAAATACGACTTAATCAATCTGGAGACTAATTTCAAACTTACTTCTGCTGGAGTTGCGAACACGCGAGATGATATAAATTAAGTGTTTATGTTCGCACACGATGAATATGCGATCTTGCCACCACTTTGTGTATAACATGCGCGGAATTGCTAAATCACAAAAATAGCAATTATGTGGCTATTGCAGCGGTATGCAGATAGCGCGAGACGAACCAAAGCGACGAAATAACGTCGGGGTCCCCAATGTTAAGAGGAAGCACTGGTTTGTGCTCCCTGTTTCATACCGTGAACAAAGAGAAAACGCTGTGTTCTCCTTGCATTACAATTTATTTATAAATTTTAAATGTGCCTTAAGACAAGCGCGGAGTTAACATAAGCAAGTGTGTAAACGTCGGTGGTTAGCAGAAGAAAGTAAAAAAGACTAAAATTTACAAGAAGTGGGGTGTTGCTGTTAATTAACCCTTACTGTTAATTAACATCAGCTCCCCCTTTGTAACCGTTGGGATTTCAACAGCTAATCTTTCCAGCGCAATTACTGCCTTCAACAGACATACTAAAAGAGTATCCTGACAACCCTGTTACTGGTGGCCACCCAGGAATGCGTTAAACTCTAGAAAAAGTAAAAAAGAAATATATGAAATGCAAACATTGCAACACAAATAAAGTAAAGAAACATACAATGGAAAAAATGGTAGTGACACCAACGCCACAGAAAGCGTTTGACACTATAATTGTCGATACTATTGGACCATTACCCGAAACAGAACAAGGTAATGAGTATGCAATAAGTGTAATATGCGACCTGACCAAATACTTTATCATCATACCCTTTCAAAAGTAAACATGAATCAGTAATAGCCAAAGAAATTGTGAAAGACTTCATTCTATGTTATGGACCACTTAAGAAATTGTTAACTGATATGGGAACTGAGTTTAAAAATAATGTAATGCAAGAAGTTGCGAAACTTCTTATAATGCATAACCTTGGCAGCCAGGTTGAGAGAGCTACTAGATCGAATGAGCCATCGAAGTTTTTGCAGCTTACTTTTGCATGTGGCCGTAACAGCATTGATGTGCTTAAACCATGTCAATTGTCGATCCAAAACCATGCCAAAGTATTTGACAGAAGGTTTTTGAGGGACTTGAATGCAGCAAAGCGTTACAGGTGGACAGCGTTTAGTACGCAACGTAAAGCAAGAGTGCTGCGATTTCGCGGTGGCATCAGCTAGATCGCACGAAGTATCACAAGCTAAAAATACTGTGCAGCTAGAGTGTCCTCTTCGGTTGGAGTTGGCATGTCACTAGTAAACAGCGTGTACAGGACGGGACCTAGGGCACTGCCCTGTGGAACACCAGCTCTAATGTTACGTATGGTAACGTACGTATTGACCTCTTGTCTTTGACATAGACCATAAAAGTACGACTGAGTAGATATGATCTGATGATGAAGAAATATTGCGCGGGGAGAAGAGATTTAATATTCCATAGTAGACCGTCGTGCCACACAAGATCAAAGGCTTGCTGCACATCGAGGAACACGGCCGAACAGCACATTTTCCTTTCAGAAGACTGCAGGATAGCTTTAACAATGCGATGAACCTCTCCCATGGTGCCATGCCCGTGTCTAAACCCAAACTGGTGATTTGGAACAGCACAGCTGCCGCCCAAGACAACCATCAATCTTCCAAGAAAAATTCTTTCGAAAACATTCCACAATGTTGGCAGCAAACTAATAGGTATATATGACTTCACATTACTTTCCGACTTACCAGGCTTTGACACCATAGCAACAACTGCGTTCTTCCATTGCGAGGGAAAGTGGTGAAAACGGATGATATCGTTGAAAAGTAGGACAAGAAATAGGACACCTTGATTAGTGAGGCCTTTTGCAACCTTACCATTAATACCATCGTATCCAGGCGCTTTGTTAGTTTTCATTGTTTTAAATTGGAGGCAAATTTCGGCCGGAGTAATGTGCGGAATGGGAGATGAGTTTTGGGCGGGGACAAAAAAAAAACGCTCTGGTACTGTCCTGGACCTGAGGATCAGCTAAAGTGAAAGGTGTAAAACCGAAGAATACGCACAGTAGATAGAAACGAAAACCGCGAAGGTCGCGTCTCAATCGCACAAAGCAAATTTCGTCCTTCCTACTTTGTGATAAAGAAAAGAAGAAAAAAACAAACGGTCTAGACTTTGTTGTTGCGTGACTGTAGGGAAAATTATTTTCTTGTCTTTTTTTATATTCAGGGTAGCGCAGCGGTTTGGATTTTGGTTTTCTGTCACTATCACTTGGGTATTCGCCGTCTTTTTCCTTGTCCTCTCTTATTATTAGCAAATAGGAAAAAAACAAATGTCACACGCTTTGTTGTTCCGTTGCAAAGGCACAATTTATGTCTTTCTTTCCTAATAATTCGTATTGGACATTTGCTGGTACTTGATGTTTTTTCTGTTCGCGCTTCAGTATAGGTAGAATTAGTTTTATTCAACTTCAATTTTTCGACATACCTAGCACAAAAAATATATAATAACTACATGAATTTTAGACCATTATTCATTGACTGCACAGAGTTCCTGCTTCAAGCCAACGCACTAAAAATACCCCATCCCATTCAGCAGGCACCTAATGTGTTTCCCACGACTACTTTCGGCCTATCAACAATTTATCACCTATCCATTTATACCAAAAAATAACAAACAAACCAAAACCTGACCTTATTTTACCCACCATGGAACGAAATCCAAGTCAACGCAATCAGCACCTGCGCCAAACCAATACATGTTCCTTTTTCGCTATCATTCCCGCAACAATATCAATACATCAAAATACAAATGGGTGACTAAAATTAAAACAACAAAAACAAAGGTGATATACAGAAATTCCTTTTCACGCTACTTCGCGCCAAGAATCAGTTAGCAGGATGAGTTTGCTACACAGCGGCCTGCGCTGCTACTTCGATTTTAATAGAAGAAAAATAACATTACTCGCATGGTTTCTCCTTTTTTTGAAAAAAGCTCAAAAAGCTTTTGAGAGAATTGTACCTATTCTCTATATTTTTCATACTCTTAGGTGTTAATAGTGTGCGAAATATTTTGACATCACCTTATGATGAGGTGTTCAAAAATTGGCAATTGATAGAGTAAAGAGCTTTTCTAAAAGAGCCAAATCTCCCAAAAAGTCCCACAAAAATGTTTTATCGCTTACTGTTTTTTAAAATATATATATTCATTTGATGGAGTGCATAGAATAGGACCGTAAGATGCGTGATAGAATAAACATAGGAATATATATAAGCAAACAAACAAAACACAAATATATTAAACTTAATAAATTAAACACACATATATAAATTAATAAATATTGTTTAATATTTATGTTTTATTTTATGAAAACGTCTATATTGCGAGCAGGACGTTGTATCTTTATGAGTTCCGATCAGAGACTAAACTTAAGTAGCTTAAGATTCTAACTTTACACTTAGCTTAGCCCTTCGTTGCTAACATCAGCTTCCCACGATGCAGTCACATTCTAGTCTACGCTGCAGTTCTTGTACGGAGTGTTGAAGCAAACTTGCCATGGCTCTGTACGTCTATGGTGTCGAAAGTCTGCTAGCCGGATACTAATCAAACACATCGTCAGCTATTTCGGATTTGCGGGCTTGATCGTGTTAACTCCTTCCTTGCTTAAGTGGTAACCGTCCTCGCACTCCTTTAACCCATCAATGACAAGATGTAGACTAAGGCTTTGCTGTCTTCTTTATCTCCATTGGATCGCCTTGAACACAGCATAGGAGTAAGCTATGCTGGCGAAGCATGCGATACCGGAGAGCGTCGGGTTTGTCGCTAATTTTTTTTTATTTCCCCATCATTATGCAGATTGTCTATGTTCATTCGGTGTAGGTAAGGCAAGCTCAATATTTCCTGACGGCCGGTGATGTTTATAAGCGCCGAGGTTACAGTACCTGTGGCCTTTTCCACAAAGCTGTTTCGATTCGTATAGGTTGTTTCATTAACACCAATCGTTTTGACAAAAGTAAGCAAATAGGTACCAGTTACGGTCTGTTCCGGGAAGTTTTTCTCTTTCACGGTAACTTTGTCATAGGTGATAATGATGACTTCGTTGTCGACTACTACCAAGGGCTCGAGGTAGTTTGCCCTGGTGCTTCAATTCACGACATCTCGGAGTAAATTTAGTGTGCACAGGTATTGGTTGATGATTCCTTACAGAAGGTTGAAATAACGGTAGTCTCGCAGTTCTCAATAGCGAATATTTTGTGTTCGCATTCGGCTACGTTGTTGTTGTCAGCAACGTAAATAATCGTTCCATTATGTGGAACAGGAAAGATACAAATTTTCTTACAGACTAACTTACGATATTTAATTATAAAGTGTAAAAAATCGTTATTTTTATATTTATATTTATTTGTGAGTTGCTCATTGATTATTGTTTTTAAATCGGCTTCTAGCGCCAAACCAGTGAAGTAAAGTTATAAAGGAAAAAAAAAACATATATATATATAAATACATAAATTTTCATAACATTGTTTAATAAATTATTAAAAAGAAATATTTTAATTCCGCGGAATCTGTGGAAAGCGCTTATTTGTTGTCTTCCCCGATCTGCACTGCTGGTCGCTCCTACATGAGTGACCAGGCGGACCACAGTGCCATAGCCATCAAAAAACATAGCCTTCCTCCCACTGACGTCATGCCTGCTTTTTCGAACAAAGCTGCTGCTCCGTTGCTGGAGTGGTTTTCATCGCCATCATCAAGTAACCGTATAAAAAATAAGCGTAAACCAAGTTCGTTAAAACAGACAATTATTAAAAAAGTTAGCAGAAAACAAGTTTTGGATGCAAATCGATTCGCACCAATTAGTAGCGATTCCGACGCTTCAGACATGGAGCTTTCTTTTGAAGAAGTGTGTACCAATAAGAGCAAACCTTCTCTGGAAACTATAAACGCCACTGAAACCGCTGCTTCGACCAGTCGGCCAGAGACCACTACTCAAAATCCTATGATAAATAACCGAACTGATTCAAGGATTCATAACAAATCTCCGAAGCCACCACCCATTTTCATTGTCGGCATCACAAACATTAACGGTTTGTTAGCCAACCTTGACACTGTAACCGAACCCGAATCATACATGCTGAAAGCATCTCCTAAAGAGGGTCTGAGAATCCTGCCCTCCACCAGTGATGCCTATCGTAGTATTATACGCCATCTTGAGCTGCAAAACATTACGTTCCATTCGTATCAGTTAAAAGATGAAAGAGCATACAGAATTGTTATTCGCGGCCTCCACCACTCAACCCTCGTCGAGAACATTAAACGAGAACTTGCTGACAAAGGTCATTCTGTACGCAACGTGCACAACCCAAAAAGCAGAACTGATGGTCATCCGCTCAACCTGTTTTTTGTGGACCTTGAGCCCAACGCCAGCAACAAAGGGGCTTTTGATATAACGAGGCTTTACCGTCAAATAGTTAAAATCGAGCCGCCACATCCGTTCAAAGATGTTCCTCAATGCCATCGCTGCCAGGAGTTCTCGCATACTAAGAGGTACTGTCGCAAACAATTTAAGTGCGTCAAATGTGGCGAAGCTCACGCCACAACTTCTTGCACCAAAACACCTGATAAGCCACCTAAATGCGCACTTTGCGGCGAGGAGCACACTGCGAATTATAAAGGCTGCATTAAATACAAGGAAGCGATTGCCAGGAGAGTCCCGGCAAGACGCCCTGCACCAAGTGCCTCTCAACACCATCAGATACCTGGCCACAATTCTGTGCCTAACAATATTGTTGACGGGGTGTCGTACGCTGATGTATTTAAGAAATCGGTGTATCACCAACCGGCTCAACAGAAACTCCTACGTGAGCAGCAAAAGCTACGTCAGCAACAGCAAAAATCAGTCCCACTACCTATTCAACCCCAATCCGAGCCACAACAGTTACCAAGCAAGACATCTCTACCTAAGAGTCGTCAAAAGTCTCTTCCGTTATCAAGTCAACGTCAAATCGCATTCCCTCACCCTGTTGGAAATAATGGATCGAATTGTCATAATTATCCCTCGCTCAGCATAGATAATACACAATCACTCTCATCTCCTGATCAGGTCGACCAATTATCGGTTGTGGTCTCCCGCCTGGACAGTCTTAACGAGAAATTTGGTCGCCTGATTGAGATGCAGGCCAAGATGATGGAGATGATCGCCGCCTTATTGTCTAAAAAATGAGCAGACCACACATGAACCTCGCCATATGGAACGCTGACGGCGTCCTTAATCACAGAAATGAGTTAGAAGTGTTCATGGCGGTCAACTTGATTGATGTCATGCTCATTTCCGAAACGCATTTCTGCACTAGAACATACTTCAAAATTCAGGGATATGAAATCTATTCTGCTAATCATCCGGATGATAACTGTATGCGAGGGGGCGTCGCTTTACTCATCCGGTCATCCTTACGCCACCATCTGCTGGAAACCATTCGGTCTGACTCAATTCAAAGTGTCTCTGTCAGTATTCACACAACTCAAGGCATTCTGGTCATCGCAGCCATTTATTGCCCTCCAGGACCCCAAATATCAGAGCAGCAGTTCAACACCTTCTTCAATCAACTCGGACATAAATTCTTAGTCGGAGGGGATTGGAACACCAAACATCGACTTTGGGGGTCCAGACTTGCTACCCCAAGAGGTAATCAACTTCACAAGAGTATAATAAACTCTTCCAGAGAGGTTCTCGCATCCGGAGCACCCACCCTTTACCCATACGATTCCTCAAGGTCGCCCGACGCAGTAGACTTTGCTATATACAATGGCATTCATCCAACAGCTCTGGACATTGCGGAGTCATCTGACCTTAGCTCAGACCACATCCCACTATTTATTAAACTTGGATTGATTCCAGATAACATCGTATGCCGGTCCACACTGCTCCCTCCCCACGCTAACATAACGGTCTTTCATCAGTGTCTAAACGAAAGGATCAACCTCAATATGGAAATAAATTCGGACAAGGATATAGATGATTCGGTTGACTTGTTCACCAAGAACATTCATGAGTCCGCTGAATTAGCCTCTTCATACCAATTCCCTTGTTCACCCAACCCTCCTCAGGCTCCCTTAAAACCTGAGGTTCTGGAGTTGGTGAGATATAAACGCAGGCTACGACGTCGCTATATGAGATCACGGAACGAATTTGACAAGGCTGCATGGAGGAGAGCTGCCCGAGAACTAAGAAATGTAATGCAAGCTGTGCGATCGGAGCATTTCAACAATCTGTTGGCTAATGCGGATCCAATGAAAAAGTCTAGCTTCAATCTATGGCGTGCCACCAAGTGCATCAAACAACAGCCTCACAGGCATGCTCCAATCCGTGGGCCTCTAAATCAGTGGCTGCGTACGGAGACCGAGAAAGCAGAAGCATTTGCTAATGAGTTGGAGAGCCGGTTCACGCCTTTTAGCCTGGCTGACCCTGGTGACGTTGAGGAAACAGATGAAGTCCTATCGAGATGTATATTAGATCACAGTCCAACTAAACATGTCACCCCTGAAGAGGTTGTGACTCAAATTCAGAGACTGAAATCTAAGAAGAGCCCCGGACATGACCATATTGACAACAGGGTGGTGAAAGCACTCCCTTGGAAGGGAGTGTTGTTCCTGACGTTGCTGTTCAACAGCATGCTGCGGATCTGCCATTTTCCCACACAGTGGAAGTGTGCAACGATATCCATGATACCCAAACCTGGTACTCCGGAGAACCGTGTCACATCATATAGGCCCATAAGCCTGCTTCCAACTTTTTCAAAGATTTTTGAAAGATTGTTTTTGAGTAGATTGTTGGCAGTACGGGGTGTTCAAGAAGCCATTCCTGATCACCAATTTGGATTTAGATCACAGCATGGCACTCCCGAACAACTGCATCGAGTCGTTAATCACATACTTACTACGTTTGAGTTGAAACAGTATTCCTCTGCAGTCTTCCTAGATGTCAAACAAGCATTCGATAGGGTATGGATCGATGGACTTCTGCATAAATTAAAATTACTCCTGCCTGGCAAACAGTTTTTACTAATGCGAAGCTTTCTTCAACGACGAACATTCTCTGTGGCGGTAAGAGACAAAATTTCCACCTTCAGGCACATGAGAGCCGGTGTCCCGCAGGGGAGTGTCTTAGCTCCGGTCCTCTACTCCTTATATACCTCTGATATGCCTACAACTAGAGATGAGCATTCGATTATTGCTACTTACGCGGACGATACGGCAGTTATTTTCAACTCTGCCTCTCTGAACGAAGCTGCGGAGAAATTGTCCAGCTACCTGGATAGATTCCACTCATGGGCCAGGCGTTGGAATATAGCCATAAACTCTGAGAAATCAGCTCACTGTACCTTCACATTAAGGCAAGGCGTCTGTCCGGTTGTGACTTACAACACAAGAATCATTCCGCAAATGGAACAAATCCGGTATCTCGGTTTGATCCTGGATAAGCGTCTTACCTGGCGTGCACACATTAAGGTAGTTACAGCGCACTGCTATCAAAAGCTCAAGAAACTGGAGTGGCTCCTCCGCCCATCGAATAAGTTATCTTTAACTAATAAAAGGCTCATCTATCTGCAAGTAGTGGCACCTGCTTGGCGCTACGCCATACAAATTTGGGGCACTACTGCTGCCTACAACATCAGAAGAGTACAGGCGTGTCAGAGCAAGGCTCTCAGAAGATTTACGGGCGCCCCTTGGTACGTCCGCAACACCACGCTGCATAGGGATCTTGCCGTGCCAACTGTTATGGAGGTGATTAATTCCCACAGCTGCCGCTATCACTACAGACTTTTGTCGCACCCAAATCCTCTAGCTTTCTCCCTCAACCGTATCTCAACAAGGCGTAGACTGAAGAGGCTGCACCCACATGATCTCCCTCTAAGAAGGATACACCCTTCTATAATTAATTAAGTTAATATAAGTCTAATTTTTATTTTTATTTTTATTGTCACGTCATTATTCTTTAAATCCGACAAATGTGTTATGCAGTTTACTGCGTTAAATGTTATAATTTAATTTAAAAAAAAAAAAAAATAATAATGTTTTTAAATCGATATTGTCTAGTATTGTTGGGTTTATTACATGGATCTTAGCAAGTGTTATGGAAAGCATCAATTGTTCTATTTCGCTGATTAGAATTCTGTTTCTAGCTAACATAATTACTTATAGGTGGCCTGAATCAATTTGAGTGTCCTTTGCATTTCTTAGTAAAATATTAATTCTATCTGTTAATTTATTTCACGTCATTATTTTTTTAATCCGACAAATGTGTTATGCAGTTTACTGCGATAAATGTAATAATATAATTGTGAAAAAAAAAAATTTTTATTTTTAATCTGACTCTGTATCCTGCTATTTATAATCACTTTTTTGTGTTGGGAGTCGATAAGTTGTTTGTTTTCAAATTTAATGTCCTCAAAGTCATCAAAATCAGGGGTACCAGCAACCATCTTCAGAATAGTTCCCAAGAAATTTATACTTCTGCCGTGTCTGTGGTGAATGGTAAGTCGTTAAAAGAGTGTTCAAATGTCACGTCAGAGCTCTCTGATCTTTTTCATATGTGATTGTGGAAATTGGTCCATCAATGTCGTTGTCTCTGTGATGATTTCCCTGTACTCAGTAAGGTTTTTGGTATGTCGTAATTAGCCAGTATCGTTCCAAATTACAGCGTTTCCGTCTATTATTGGGATGTATTTTGCATGCGTGAAGTCAATCATTTTTGTAGTCGTTACAAAGCAGAGTAAGTATGATCCTGAAGCGAGGAAGATGGTCTCTGGTTTATTTTGATAACTATTTATATTTTAGGTTATCCTTATGTACTACCCTCCCGTTAATAAGTACCTTAGTGCCCAAGTCGGCTTCTACTACTTCCTCAACACACAAAGGCGTTAGCTTGTTTCCCAGCCTTCTATTGGTCTTAACGAGGATCTTTCCCACTGGATGGAAGACTCGATTTTCCCTTGATATATTATGCCTGGTTAACTGATCCTCCTGAGCTTTCTGAAGCTTGTTTCTAATTTCATCCTGGAAATCCGGAGGAGCCGAATGAATTATCTCAAGAGGTTTTTTATTTGTTACAGAATGGATGCTTCTGTTAAACTCAATCGTTGACTGCAAGATTAACTCAATGGTATCGTCAATTTTCCATTCTAGTTATAGGCAACGAGCGATTTCCAATAGCGTCCTATGAAATCGTTCAACAACCAATGGACAGGGTTGTGCTATGAAGAGGTGGTGCGTTCGAGATTTGCATCTAATAGGGGTTCAAAAGAAGTGACTTAATGGTCTCAGAGTTTAATAATGATTCATTATCGCAAAATACTGTTCTTGTATTTGGATAAATATTTATTAACTGGAGAATTCTTGGCTTGATATCCAAAATTATCCGTGGGGGTATTGGCTGGACAATGGCAAATTTCGAAAATTGATCGATGCAGGTTAGGAAATGTTGTCTGTCTGTTGAAAATATGTCGATCTGCAACATTTCACCCGCATCAGAAGGAATCGGGGTTTCGCCTATTATCTGTTTTGTCGGGTGTCTGTCGTATTTGGATTTTGCGCAAATTTGGAAGTTTGCGGCGACTTTGTTTGCCATTCTGAACATCTTCGGAGAGAAGTAGTGCAATAGGATTTGCTTTACATTTTCTTAGGCTGCCCTATGGGCACGGTTATGTTCGGCGACTACAGTCTCATTTTGTTCTTCTTTTATGAATATGTCAATAACGAAATTTCAGTATACCAAAATCTGGTTGATGGAAATGCCTCGAGTAGTTCCAGTTGCATCTGAGCCAGCGTTTGTAGGCTGCAGTAAATGGCATTAACTACATTAGAGTTTACGACGCCGTTGGTGGTATCTACGAGTTTATTCTTATATGAGTACTCAATAAGGTGTCTAGACTTTTCACCAAACATTATGAGATTCCGATATGAATCTGTCTGAGCCTCTTCTATTACAATTTGATTTCTGAAACAATTGACTGGTTTTTCGTTCTTTTCGATAGAACGCAATTCGATGCGAATTGTTGCTGCCGTAGATTCTTCTTCTAGGGCATTGATGTATTGTCATGACAGTGGGTTAGCGACGTGGTTTTCTTCAACGGGCTTGTAGAAAATTTTGGCGTTATGTTCATCAATGAACGCTTTCCAACACTTAATCTTAGCGTTCGGATTTCGGTCTGAAAGAGCGAACGTAAGTGGTTGATGGTCAGTAAAAATATTCAGTTTTCTAACGCCCTATACATAATTCCGGAGGCTTCTTAAAGCCCACATGATAGCTAGTAACTAGCCCTAGAGAAGGCTCTTCTTTCAAACTTTCAATTTCTATGGAAGTATTTTCTGTCATTTGTGACCCTATATTATGGCCTGCTCATATGATGGCCCATGAGTTTATTCTTAGGAAAAAATCTAGGGCTTTGCAGGTTACCTTACCAGTCATTGCTTCAGCTTCAGCTTCTGCTTCATTTTATCATAGAATTTTTTGTTTAAGTTCTGACATTATCGCTTTCGTTGAGACTTGGCTTCGCCCTGATGTTCTCAACTCGGAAATTTTCAATAACTCTTACTCTTCGTTTCGTAAAGATCGTTATGGCCGCGTAGGTGGTGAAGTCTTAATCTCTGTTCTTTCATCTTTTTCGTCAGAACTGGTCTCTCTTGACGATACTGAAAACATTGAATTTATCTGCGTCAAAATTTCATTCTCTAATTATAATATTTTTATACTTGTTCATATATCCCTCCTTCATCGTCCGACTCAGCCTACTTGGATCAAGCAAAAGCTATCCAGAATGTAATAAAGCTCATTAATGACGCTGATATTTTGCTTGTTTTGGGAGATTTTAATCTTCCCTCTATTAATTTGATTTATTTTAGTGACTCCAATATCGTTCTTCCTTCTGTAGGCAGCGAATTAGTAGATTTATTGCTGGATCTCTCACTCCAGCAAATTAAACACATTTCCAACATCAAACATCATATGTTAGACCTAGTGTTTACTAACTGCTATGAAAATACCTCACTTTCGAGATCCTCGCCATTGTCAATTTCAGAAGATAGCTATCACCCCACTCTTGAGGTGACACTAACTCTTAACCAACTTCTGTCTGCATCTGATTCAATTTGTGCTAAGCCAAGACAAGCTTAAATTTTAAACATACTAATTTCAATCGTCTCAACTCATTGCTTGCTTCCACGGATTGGTCAATATTAATTTCTTCTTCTGATATTGATACTGCGTGCGGTTTTTCAACACGACTATGCTGGGTTATATCAATAAATATGTGCCTAAAGTGCATGTTACCGAGGATTCCAAGCATCCGCCTTGGTTTTATATAAATTTGGTCCATCTAAAAAATATTAGAAATCGGTTATTTAAAAAATTTAAACGCTCTTGTTCCGCAACTGATTATGCGAGTTATGCCGCGGCTCGTAGTGAATTCAATATTTCTAATCAATCTTGCAATAGTAGATATTTGCGCAAAGTAAAAGTAAATATTAATCGAGATCCCAAGAATTTTTTTAAATTCATCAAAATCAAAAACAAATCAAAGTTATTTCCAACTAGTATGGAGTTTGATGGAGTTGCAAGTAGCTCTGATGATGGGATTGCGAACTTTTTTGCTAAATTTTTCCAGGGCATCTACTCTAATAGTGCCTGTGGAAACAGTTCTCCTTACCCTTATAAAATTGATGAATTTAATCACTTCAATTTGCCGTTTATTGACGGCAGTATTATTTTACGATATCTAAAATTGGTTAAACCTTCTTTTTCTCCTGGTCCGGAAAATATTCCTAGTTGTATCTAAAAAGCTGTGATGACAACTTACATATTCCCCTTTGTGCCTTATTTAATTTATTCCTTATTACTTCGTCTATGCCAAGTGGTTGAAAAGAATCTTATATAATTCACTTTTTCAAAAAGGGTAGTAAGTCTGATATGTCGAACTAGAGAGGTATTGCCAAGTTGTGTGCAATTCCTAAGTTGTTTAAGCAGATTATCACTGATCATCTACGGTTTTATATTCGCCCATTGTTGAGTATATCTTAGCATGGTTTTTTAAACCCTTCAACCCTAAACAAATATGTTGGAATTTACTTCTATTGTCAATCACAACTTCTCGGTAGGTAGCCAAACTGATGTTATCTACACCGACTTCAGTAAAGCTTTTGGTTTCCCTTCTCCATTGGTCGGCTGGCTAGCATCTTACCTTAATCATGACACTGCGTCTTGTGTCTGACATCCTCAATATCAGATATATTACGATCGTATTGAGTCGGTGCAAAAGCAATTTCTACTTTTTCCTCTCAAAAACTTGCACTGGGATCCTAATGCTTGCCTACCATCTTATCGGTGTCCTCTCAAATTGATCAGCTTCCCTACCTTGTCTAGTCGTAGAACGGTCATTGGTGTAACTTTTATGTATAACCTCATTTATGGTAGTATTAACTCACCTTTCTTAGTTAGAATGATAAGCTTTAGTGTACCAGCACGTCCAACTAGAAACTATTTTCCTGTTACTCTTCCTTTTGTAGAGCTTCTTATTTGCAAAATGATCCATTCTATGTCTGCTGCAAATCTTTTAATACCTACTTTGCGTGTGCTGCTCCTCCCACCTTTTCTTATGTTAAAAAACTTAATTGTTGGCATCATTGAATTAATGCCTAACTTATTTTCTATACTGCTAACCTCCTTGTTTAAATAATCTATGTTGTTGTAGGTATTGAATTCTAAATTTAATATTAGCTTTAGTTTAATCTTGCATGCTGATTATGTTAATGGCTGATGGTGTTTTTATCTGTAGCCAAATATTTAGTTCGTAGACATTAGCTTTGGTATCGCATGATCACCAAAGATATTAGCAATTAAGACCAGCTGAGCCTAGTCTATGTGACTGGGTGAATTTTGATGCCACTTGGGCTTGCTCCAAGTGAGATCAGTGTGTGGTCATTGCGTACCTATTAAGTCAATAAAAAATAAAAAAATTAAAAAAACTCTCTCTCGTTTGTACCGAAATTAAGTTCCCTGTCCTTCAAGGTCCGGATATCTGGGTGTAAAAGTATGACGTCCTCCGAGGCCTCTTTAAGTTTGTTAAAAGCTTTAAGCTGAGCCTCGTCCAATTTTACCTTGATTTTCTTTAACTGATGGGCGCTTACCCTACTATTTTCTCCTTTCAGAATGTCGGTTAGGGGTTCAGCTATTGCGGCGAAATCCTTTATGAAACACCTATAGTAACTTGCTAACCCTAGAAATTATCGTATATTAAAAAGTGTGGCGGGTTCGGTGTAGTTTCGAATTGAATACCCCCTTGTAATACGGTAAAGCCCAGATACTCTACACTTTTTTTAAAGAAATGAGACTTTTCCCGCGAAACTCTCATGTTAGCCTCAATCAATTTGTTCAGGACTCAAGCGATATGGTCAACATGATCTTCGTCTGTTTTTGAGAATATGATTACGTCGTCTACCTAAACATGACATCTTTTACCTATCTGCTCCCGGAGAACATCATAAATTGATCTCTGAAAAATGCTGGGAGTTTTTTTTAGACCAAATGGAAGTCTACAGAACTCGTATTTTCCGTTTCCTACTGAGAACGCCGTTTGTCCTCAAACCCTTTCTGCTAGAATTATTTGGTGGAAGCTGGATTTTAGGTCGAGAGTTTTGAAAATTCTCTTTGCTAGGTTGGCCAGGATCACCCTAACGTCGGGAGTAGGGTACTTATCACTCACCCTTCTTTGGTTTAGTTTTCGAAAATCGATGACAAGCCTTTTCTTTGGGTGTCCCTGATCGTCGACACAATCTTTATCAACGACCCAAACTGGATTGTTATAAGGTGACCTAGACTGCCTAATTATACGGTTTCTTAACAGCTCTTGGATCCCGCTATTTATAAAATCGGCTACTCCCATAGAGTAGAGGTATAATTTTTGTGTATAGGATAGTCAGATTCGGTTCGAATCGTGGTGACCACATTGGTATTATACGGTAGCAACTCTGCAAGTCTGCAAATGCCGCTTTTGCGGTGCTCATCATTTTCTGAAAACGTTTTATCACTTACATGGGATTTTCACGGTTTTGAAGTGTTAAAAACTTTTTTTAAAGTTCGTATATTTTTTAAAAATGTCGTTCAGTTTATTCGATTTTTCACGGGCGCGTTATTCACTCGTGCCCCACTTTTGGCGCCAATTAAATAAATATTTTTTAATATTTATGTTTTATTTTATTAAAACATCTGCATTGCGAGCAGGACGTTGTATCTTTATGAGTTCCGAACAGAGACTAAACCTAAGTTGCTCAAGATTCTAACTTTACACTTAGCTTAGCCCTGACGTTGCTAACGTCAGCTTCCCACGATGCAGCCACATTCTAGTCTGCGCTGCAGTTCGTGGTCGGAGTGCTGGAGATCCGCTGATGTTGCTTACGTCAGCTTCCCACGATGCACTCACATTCTAGTCTACGCTGCAATTCTTGTAGGAGTGTTGACGCTAACTTGCCATGGCTCTGCACGTGTGTGGTGTCGAATGTCTGCTAGCCGGACACTAATCAAACACATCGTCAGCTTTTTCGGAGTTGTGGGCTTGATCGTTTTAACTTATACATATAAAATAAATAGGAATCGAAAAAACAATAACATTTTGAGTACATGGACATTGCGTATGACATAATTATAATCAAATGAATGGATTTACAATATAATATAAAATCATATAAAATCAAATCAATTCAAATAAAAAGGGAGTTGTAGCATGCAACCACATTCAATTTAAATTGTACAAATATTATTACCTAAATTATAACATGAGCCAATACCTCAAGGCCAAGCATTGAACTCTTTAATATGCTTATGCTTCATTAATGTAAACAGTGGTAAGCAAATATGAGCGCACTAACACCAAAGCACGAACGAGCTGCAACTTGCCGTATATATATAATTAAAAATCTAAGCTAAGGACAGTTGAATAAAATCAGAACTGAAGAACAGACCTGCGTCGGTTGTTTTAATTACACTCAAAGGCTTTATTTAAAACACCATTGGCATTCCAAGGACCAATAAAGGTATTCAAGTACATTTTGGGGCCGTAAGGACAGTAAGGAGATTCAGAATCTGCTTCTGCATATCTAATAGTTCCTTTAGCATATCAAAAATTTTTTCGAACCAAGTAATTAAGTGATCCAGTTTTTTTTCAAGACACGGAGAGGACAAAACCGGGTTGTCATTAGAAACGTCAGAGCGGCGATGATGACTGGGTGATTTGTTATTTCTAGTTTCATTAATTTATGAAAAGGATGAGTTGACATATTTATTGTTTTGCTCTATAGGAAAAATAGATATTTTAATGTATCTTATATTGGGCCGCCGCGCAGTCAGGTTCACACGGGGACTAGCACAAGACACCCTGGTTTTCGTGCCGTAACTTTGAACACTGCTGGTAGTGCGACCAGGCAAGGTCATGTCTCTGCCCCGAATTCTGGCTAATGGTAGCCGGGCCGGGAGATGTTCCACTCTCTTAAATCAAACAACATAATCCACGGTGGAAGAGCGTACGCAAGGGATGCATGATCAGGAAGTTGCCTGATCCTTAGTATGCAGATTTTGGATACCTGTAGCCCTCTAGTTTCAATTAGACCTACCGCGGTAACGGGCTCTGCCCTGGTTGACCTCTCTTCCCGGGTACTCGTGGGACCAAAACCTTAAATGAGTGCGATGCAGCTCTAAATGCGTCATCCGCTGGCCATAACTTTACGGAACACCAGCTTTACAGCTATAGCGCTGTTAGTCAACACTCCTCAAGTCGAAGCCATTGGGCATGTACAAGAGGTCGTGAAACGACGAATTACCCGAAATCCATTAGGAGTGGGTAAGTCAGCTGATTTTTCGGTGGAGGCAACAAACTGCTTCTTGGCGAACATGTCGGAGTATTCCATGTCCACGGATTCGGAGTGAAACCGTACAATGGTGTCTGCATCCAGCCTTCGGTCTCAAAAATCCGACGTCATGGAAGCAGGTGTCTAGCTGCAGCATTTTCATTTAAACAAAGCAGCAGCCTTTGGCCTAGTAACCACCAAAAAAAGCAGGCGCTTCAAGCGCGCGTCAACCAGTGGGTACTCTAGGGTAGAGGTCCTAGAACTTTCGAAAAGCGTCGAGAAAGCCGTCATCAAGAGAAGACGCTCCGAGAAGCAATCGCGCGGTATGAACAATTCCAAGGAACCCAAACGGGCTCATGTGGAGACTGATAAAGCAACCGGCTTATCAAAGAAACCCCTTACTTCTGAGCATATGGCATTGCTGCAAGAGGCCCCTGGCTTTACGTAAGTGCATCATCGCCTACCGCTTTGGCCACATCAAGCTGAAGGGCGACTGCTGCTCAGATCCACGCTGCGACCGAAGAATCGGCACCTAGGTTTAAAGAGGTGGGTTTAGAACCGTCTACCACCGCCAAGTAAACCACAATCGCGCCGACAACTGTATCCTCCCTAATTTGACCAACAACCCCAGGGTTGTCAGCCATAGAGGCTGCCTCATCCTCCACCTCGACGACAAGTGGCTTATTAGTGTCTGCTGGCCCACCGTGCGGTGGTGGCGACGCCCAAAGCCCGTTGCCTGTGCTGGCCAGGATGCTAAGCTGGCTAAACCGTCAGCAGCGCGGCCGATCTTGTGGTGCGGATCATCATTCTCTGCCTCGGCATAAACATCCGGAAAGGTGGGGGCTCTAGGCCAAGGCCGGCTTCCAACCCGAGTTCGCCGAGGCAGGGAGTTCCAAAGGGCGCTCGGGCAAAGTTCCACGCAGCGACCTGGTGTTGCACTCCCTGACCTGACCTTAATTACAATTAAAGTCCTTCAGGCGAATCTGCATCACGACATAAGGGCGTCCACCACCTTATGCAGACTCTTCGCCGAAAATAAATTCACCCTCCCTCTTAAGGAAGAAACGGCTTGCACGGCTATCCTAATTGATAATAGTATCAATTACACCCCATTAACACAATTTATCCATAGAGACAGCGGCCATCGTAGAGGTTTCTACGGCAAAAACCGTGCATGAAATTGTCCTCGCTCCAGTCTACTTCCCTGAAGACAACACGAACATCCCAACACTGGAAGTGCAGACACTTGTCGAGCACTGTCGCAGGACAAATCGACAAATGAGTATCGGTTGCGATGCTAATTCCCATCACAAAATCCGGAGCAGCAGTGCCATCAACGCAAGGGGTGAGTACTTTCTTAACGATATTATGAGCTCAGATTTAGATATAGAAAACACGGGTTGTTAACCAACCTTTGTCGCCGCTTCCAGGCAGGAGGTACTACATATGAGCTCTACATATGAGCTAGATGATGCAGCTGAACAACTCAACCAGATGGTCATAGAGTATTTTAAGCAGAGCAATACAAAACGCACCACGCATAGCAGACGTAAGGTCCCATGGTGGAATGAGGTGCTCTCGACTAAAAGACAGATAGTAAATTCAATAGAGCTAAACGTTCTGGTCTGCAAATATAAGGTCGCGCTCACAGATTATAACACACACACATTAGACGAGCCAAGCGTTAGACATGGCGCAGGCACTGTGAAGAATTGCAAACCCATTCCGAAGCAGCCCGTTTGCAAAAAGTGTTAGCCAAAGCTCCGTCGAATGGCAATGGGTTTTCTAAAAGACAAGGTGTTTTTACAAACAGTCGGCAAAAGACCCTAGAGTATCCACTCCAGGTTCACTTTCCTGGTTCTATCACCACCTTAAGTTCACTACAACCATCTTCTCCTGACCGATGGATCTGGGGACGCCGGGCTAGCAGCTTTTCTGGCAACACTTTGACGAAGACAAGCTACGCTGGGCTATATCCCTATTCCAGCCCTTTGCGGCAGCGGGTGGTGATGGCATTTTTCCAGCTTTGCTGTAAAACTGCGTCGATATAATTATCCCACCACTAATTGGTGTCTTTAGGGCAAGTTTCACCCTAGGATTCAAACCATAGTCATGGAGGAAGGTCAGAGTCGTTTCTATCCCCAAGCAAGGCAATCTTAACTACCCAAATCATAGCGACCAATAAGTCTAACTTCCTTCATCTTACAGACTATGAAGAAATTAGTCGATATCCATATCAGGCAAAGGCTTGAAAAAACCATTTCTTCACAGGTATCAATATGCTTACATGAAGGGCAAATCAACCGGAGCTTCCCTTCATCACCTTGTCCGTAAGATTGAAACCTCACTCCAGTCGAAAGAAGTTGCATTGTGTGCATTCCTAGACGTAGAAGGAGCTTCCGACAACACCGGCTAATATTCTCCTGGGTAGATGCCATGCTAAAACAGCGCGAAATAACTGATTTATGGGTTATACACCATGGCAGTCAGACCCGTCAACACCTATGCGGCTCTCGTGTGGTGGCCTAAAATAATTCAGGCAACAGCCATCCGGCAATGCGACAAGCTCCAGCGGCTTGCGTTGCTCACCATGAACGGGACCGTGCGAACCTGCCCGACGGTGCCATGGAATCGATTATTGGACCCAATCCTTTACACATTTCGTCTCGTTTCAGCAGCAACTAGTGCTCCGAACATTCACATAAAATTTGGCATGCCTTTCAAAGGCACTGGTTACTCGAGAAAAATTAGCGTAATCCCTGGGATTTCAGTGTGGATCAGAAGAGATCATATTACCACGGAATTGCGCTTCGCGGCTCTCCCCACATACAGAGGCTGTTGGGAAGTCGGTAACAGGAATCTTAGGTCCAGTGGCAACACTGATGGTTATAGAACGGAAACGGGTACGGGAGCCGGGATTTTAGGACCAAACACAAGGACTTCAATCGCAACGGGCAAATGAAACATTGTAATTCAAATGGAGATCCGCGCCATACATATCTGTGTAAGAAACCTCCTGGCAAAGGGACCAAGAAGATAAAATATATCTATCTTCTCCGATAGCCCAGCGGCGATCAAGGCACTTACGTCCTGGAAATTTTCATCCAAGGATGCTGATGAGCTGGCGAAAACTGGATCCTCCCCCTATATCGGTATTAGATTGGCAACGGGCAAGTAATTTATCGAGGAGTGGTTCAGAGTTGCCACACTAGACCTTTGAGCACGCAGTGAGGGCCTCCGCCAAGTCAAACTGCTCACCTGTCCCGGAAATACCCCTCCTAATTTAGATCTTGGTTGATTTAACCTAGGACTGCTTTTGGGCAACTTAACCGGTCAAAACAGCCTAAATTACAATGTGCACAAGCTCTGTTTAGAAGACGCACAAACAAGTCTTCATGCGAATGTCCGCAGTTGGCCAAACTTCGTCTAAACTTCCTTAAACAACACTCTCTTTCACCTGTTCAGATCAGGAACTTTTCGACAAAGGATATAAGGTACATATATATATAGGATAGGGATATATATACGGTGTCGCCTGTTCTACTGGTTGCCTGAGAATCGGTCTCTACAACCACGTCACGCCTTATCATTATTATTATTATTATTAGTATCCTATCCTTTCCTATCATTCGAACGATGGTGTGAATACATTACCATTAGTTGAACTAACTCGGCAACGTAGGCTAAAAAGGGTGAAACCAGTGGACCTCACATAACACATTACTTCATTACATTACTTACTCATTGTTAATTGGTGTTATCTTTAATTGTTTATTTATTGTTAAAATACATGTATTGTTAAATTCCAGTCACAACACGACTTTACAAACTGATTGTAAAATTGAAATTCACCCACTTGTCCTAAATATTAATCTGTACAATAGTCGATTTATTTTTCTATAATAGACAATGTACTCTTCTTTTGGGGGAAAAAAGAATGTTCCGTCTCTCATAAATCCTGTTGATATCTTGTTCGATTGGCATATATACCCTGTTTTAGGGTATATTCTTATATTCTGTGCCTGTAATATTATGCTTTGGTGGGCTATATATAGTAGATATTATGAGTGGTCCTACGAGATATGGCTCAAGCTCGTAGTGCTTTATGCACTGCTTAATAATTATGGCTGTTCCACCGTGCGCTGTGCCATCGAGGTGGTTTGTGATATACACTTTGTACCCTCTAACTTGTATGAAGTGTTTGTTTGTGCAATGTGTCTCCGAGATTAGGGCTATATCAATGCTGTTGTCATGAAGAAGTATTTGTAGTTCGTCAATATGGTTTTTCAGTCCGTTTGCATTCCAAGTTATGATCCTTAATTTAGTTTCCATTTTGTTTGTCCATCTTCGATATGAGAATTGTTATGACGTTTATCAATTGTTTCATCAGGTCTTTCATCTCAGTAATATCAGTATTTCCACGGTGAAATTTGGAATATGTTCAGTAAGATTTGCAACGAACACATTAAAGTTAGGATGCTCATCCCGAATCCAAGAAAAAACAACTGCAGATTCCGACCAACAATGGAATTCTGAATTAAAGATGTTAAGTGACCTGATTACGGCGGCAAGTTTAACTAATAATAAGGCTCATAATATTTCCAACTTGGGTACAAAGTTTTAAGCGGGGCCAATCGTGATTTTGAGCATAACAGCTTATACTCAACTCAGCCTTCACTCTCCGATTGAATGTACATGCATACTCCAGCAGACCTCGGCAGCCTAGAGATTAGTGCGTTAGACTACCAGCCTGAGGTCGTGGGTTCGACACCCACTTCGGGCATGATCCTTGCACTATTTCCAACCTTTCCCTTCCCATTTGTCCTTAACTCCACCCGCTTCTAATTGTTTAATTAACGATTTAATTAATTAATAATAATTAATTAGATTAATAATTAATCAATAAAGAAAAACACCACATGTTATTTATGTTTGTCTGTTTGTATGTCCGTCATGGACTCCGAAACCGATGGACCGATTTTGATGAAATTGTCAGGGAATCTCTATAATAGCCTTTCGGTAATTGCAAATTTTGGTGCGAAAATATCGTTGAATTCGCTAAATATTAAAACCAAATCAATTTTCAGATGCTTCTCAAACTTTACAAATAGAAATAAACAGTATATGGGAATTGAGTTTACCAGCAATGCTGCTCAAGCTGTGCAATGTCGAAACTTTCAAATATTTGAATGAAAAAAAAAAAACAAGAAAGTGAAAAATACGAAAATAAAATCAGTAGAAATTTGAGCACGGAACGAAAAAGACGTGACTATCAAATCTATCAAACAGAAGGCGTGAGTGATAATCGATCACTTAAATACAAAAAACTGTAAAATAATGCCACCAAAAAAAACCTTAATTTGGAAGAAAAACAGCCGAAGCAAAGCGAAAAAGCAGAAATACTGCACTTGGAACAGAAGAACAACGAGAATCTCGACAAAGTCAAACACTGGAAGATTAACGAGAAAATCGCGGCAGTAGACAGAGCGCAGAGCTACTGAAACATCCGAAGAGCGAGACGCACGCGAAGGCAGCAACACGCTGGGTCTCCGCTATTGTACGATATATATATATATATTATAATAGAGTGCTTGGTAATGTTTGAATTATGCGGTGTGTATGTGATGGAAAGTACAAAGCCGTCCTTAGATGGGTCCCAAGCAAAGCCAAGAGCTTTTGTAAAAGTTGCCCCCTCAGACAACTCCAGAAGTTTTCCCTATCTACGTCGGCAATATCATCCACTACTTTTCGGTACGTTATAGTGCCAATTGCGTAATTGGAAAAGTTGAGATGATTGGCGTTTGATTTCAAACACCAGCTTCTGAATCTCCACCGGAAATCATGTCATCGACAAAGAAATCCCGCTGAACAATGTGAGCTCCTATTGGAAGTGACATTTCCTCATCAAGAGCTAGCTGGCACATTGATCGAATTTAGTGCCATAAATAACTCCCTCCAAAAAAACTGTCTGCTTGTGAAACGCGTACGCATTGGTATATTTTTAACAAATATCGCCATTCAAGGCTGTTTTGAATGTGCGAAAGCGAATGAGATATTACAAAGCGAAGATTGTGGCGGCGACCGGCCATTAGCCTGTTGAAGTGGAACAAGACCCATCTAATGCGACTCTCAATTTCATTGTACTGCTCTCAGACGCAGTGGTGCGGGAGAAAATATTATATTGATATTAGGATGTAATTCAACTACGGGAGTCATATGATTGAGTTCTAAATACTCATCTATAGAGGAGTAGTATTGATATCTTAGGTCAGGCCGTTTGGTTAATCTTTTTTCCGAAAAGAATCAAAGAGGTTAAATCAAATCAGCGCTGATATGAGTCCCCTAGTTTCGAAAAATAAAACTTGAACGGCAAACGTACAAAATATTCTGCTGTGAAAAAGCTCATGGGTTATCTTAGGTCAGGCCGTTTGGTTAATCTTTTTTCCGAAAAGAATCAAAGAGGTTAAATCAAATCAGCGCTGATATGAGTCCCCTAGTTTCGAAAAATAAAACTTGAGCGGCAAACGTACAAAATATTCTGCTGTGCAAAAGCTCATGGGTTTTTGTGAAATACCTTTCACACCCTGTTTATTTTTTAATTATTTACTTTTTAGCATCTCAACGTTTTCAATTTCCTGACAGTGGCTACAAGAGAACGGTAAAATTATTGTGCGAAAATCTCATGTTGTCCTATCCCAGGCATAATGGTAGTTAATTTTGTTTTCTTAACTTTAAGTTGGTTCACTAGGCGATTTGTTACAAAACTAAGCTGTGAGGTACTATCGAGTATGGCCCGACATGGAATAAGGTTGCCATATCTGTCCTGCTAAGGTAATTCTGGAAAGTGGGAATTATTGTTGTCAGAATATGGAAAGGATGTTGAAACTAAAGCTGAAGCAGGTATTGATTCCAAAGACTTTCGGGCTAAAATAGGAGCTGATTCGTTCGCGGATTGCAGAAGGGATATACCGGCTGTTGGTGAAAACTGTACAGGTGCTTTAGTTGTTTAATGCATACATGTGTGATGCTTTGCAAATCGTAGCCTACAAGAGCTTGCCTGGCAATTGCGAAGAATATAACCCTTGCGCAGGCAATTAAGACAAATTTGAAGGCATTTGAAGGGGGCAACCCTTATAGCAATTTATTTGATCAAGGTATAAATTATGCTCACAACGGTATGTATGTCGTGAGCCGCAAATGGCACACTCTTCAGAATGGTTAGTCGGCACAAATAAAGCCTTGCGAATGTTAGCTTTATGTAAGTGATTCCTGATTGCTATACATGTTGGTCACAATATTTTCCAGCATTTGACATCTATTGTCCAAAGCATTTCTGGAAGTCTCTTCTTCTCAACCCTTCCTCGATTCCAAATTCATTTTGTTGAAAGTCAGTTCAATGAGCAACCAATCGGCTAGCAGTACCTTACTGACCATACTCTCCAATATTTAGCTTGTCGCTAAGCTGGTGAAACGCACTCACGGAGACTGTTACTACGTTGCTGAGCGAAAACATATTCCGTATATGTGCCTGAAAGTTTAGAAGTTTATTATCAAATCTAACCCTCAAGAAATTAATAGCGTCTATAAAAAAACGTATTCAGAGCCAGTTACATGCCGCGAATTAAGCACCTCAGGCAAAATGGACTTAGCATCGATGACATGATTAGTGAATGTCTCAAGAGCATCACTTTCAATTTCATTTGGATATTCATTTTCAAAACATGCCTATCCAGACAAAACTGTTTTGTAAACTATCTACCAGCTCCACGAGAATAGAGAGAGCAGCCACTCCCAAATTGCGGATATCACATCGATCCAGCCTTGCCTTCAGCCCCGTTAGTTGGGTTAAAATGAAGAGTGATTTGCGTTTTAGCACTGAATGTGCTTCCTCCTGCGATATTATATGAGTAAGTAATTCAAATATATTTATGTATACGAACCAACACAATTCAAATTCAAAAAAAAAATTAGCAATTTAAATCTTACCCAAAATCCAATGTTGTAGTTTGTTACACTACAAGCTGGAGCTGCAGCTACATCAATGGTCATCCGGTTTGACATCGCCGGCAGCTAATAACTTCGGTCTCCAATCTATCCCCCAAGGAAGATGGACTGGAACCTTTATCGGAGATTGGTGAGCGTTATACCCAGCACTGTTGTTCACAGTATCAGCTCTTCATACGAGCTAGAGGAAGCAGCTGAACAACACAACCAGATACTCATATTGTCTTTTAAGCAGAGCAACACAAAACGCACCACGCATAGCAGACGAAAGGTCCTATAGTGGAATGAAGTGCTCTCAACAAAAGACAAATGGTACGGAAATTATTCAACAGAGCTAAACAGTCTGGTCAGTGGGGCGAATACAGAGTCCCGCCCACAGACTATAACACACACACATTAAACGGGACAAGCGCTTGGCATTGCGCAGGCAATGCTAAGAATTGCAAACGCTTCCCGAAGAAGCCCGCCTGCAGTTAGTGTTAGCCAAGAGCCCGTTGAATGGTATATGTGTCCTAAAAGGCCAAGAAGGTCATTTTACGAATAGTCGGCAAGTGACCCTTGATTATCAACTCCAGGGTACACTTTCCTGGTGCCATTACATCCTCAACTTCGCTGCAAGGGCAAGCAGCCTTTCTGGCGTCACTTTTTACTTCTTTGGTTGAGCTAATCCCTTATTCCAGCCCTTTAAGGTATCGGTCGGCGATGACGTGGTAGACACCATGCTAAAGCAGCGTGACAAAGCCATATAGGCTTGTGGACGTTTATATGGTAAAACATGGGGTCCATCTATAAAACTGATCTACTGGTTATACACCATGGTAATTAGACCCATCGTCACCTATGCGGCTCTCGCCTGGTGGCGCAACACGCTTCACGCATCAGCCATGCGACAATGCGATAAGCTGCAGCGGCTTGCTTGCCCCGCCATGGCCGGGCCCATACGAATCTCCCCGACAAATGCCATAGAGTCGATTATTGCACACTCCTTTGCTTATTTTCATTAAAAGATCAGCAGCAAGCAGTGCTCTGAATACTCAGATAAAATCGGTTATGCCTTTCAAATGCACTCGCCACTCGTGAATACTTAGCATAAATCCTGACATCTCAATCTGTGACAGAACAGATCATATCATCATGGAATTGCGCTTCGCCCGGCGCTTTACGGCTCGCCTTCACAGTAAAGTTGACTGGGAAGTCGGTAACCCTGGTTAGGGGCAACACATTATTCACCGATGGTTCTAGAACGAAAACGGGTACCGGTGCCGAGATTTTACAAAATATATTCTCTGGTTGCAGGGCCCGCTTCCTTTGACAGGAATATCCCTCAACTGCTTGCGGATCCCCAGAACCTACAACCTTTAACAGGCTTAGGTCTGGTTTCGCATGTTACACTGGATGGCTAAGATTCGGGCTTTCTCACTACCTCACGCATTATTTATTTATACACAACTCTCGCGGACTCGTGAATACTCGAAATGGAATATAAAACACAATCGGGAAACGGTAGCTACAGTAAAGCCTACGTGCTCAACCATTGTCCTGTAGTCTACACAAGTCAAATGATAACGTCACTAGCTACCAAAACATGAGCATCGAGGAAATGCTCATCAAACTGGAGATTGCCCACATGGCGAATTTCGACAGTCGCTTGCAACGAATTATTTTTACATCAAATGTGCAAAGTAGAAGCAAGTTACAAATGGATTTGAAGGCTTTTAGTATAGATAAGAAACGTCACGCCACCTGTAATATTAATAGTGGACCTGACCAAAAAAAATGAAGTAGTCTGCCGTAGTGTGCTATTTCTGGTTAAAGCTGGGACACAAAGCGGTAGACTGCAGAGTAAAAATGGCGTAAAACTTGCGTGGCTGCACATGGCAAAGGTTCAAAGTGGTGACCGATCAAGAAAGAGGTGCCAATCAGTGTTTTATGTCAGAGCTCAAAGGAACAAGTTGGCGGGAAAACAAATTAAAAATGTTGTTATATTAAAGGGGATTGGCAACACAAAATAAATACTCGTTGCTGCTTATTTCCAATGAATTGCCAGACTTCATGACGGAAATTATTTCACATGGCTAGTTTCCACCAAATCCCAAATCATATGGACTCTATAGAGTATACTGCATCTGCCCTTTGGCCTTAAAAATATCACAAAGCCTTGAAAACGAGTAAATTCAGCCGAAATTTCGAATGATTGGCTTATCGCTTAACAGCGACTGCCAACATAGTTGATATAGTCATCAAGTTAAATTCCAATGAACTTGCTGAAGATTTGACAAAGACTTGTGAGTTAAGAAATGGTGTACTACATCATAAAATTCAAAGGAATGGTAGAACTCATTGCTTACCGGTTGTGCCACGCTCATTTAAATGATCAGTGATAAATCAGGTACATGAATCAATTATGCATTTGGGATGGCAAAAGACGCTTGATAAAGTTCATCAGTACTATGATTCGATAAAATGGCGAATTACGGTCATAAGTTTGTGAGCAATTGTATAACATGCAAATCTGCTAAATCTTCGTTGGGAAAAGTTTAAGTAGAGCTTCATTTCATTCGAAAGATCAGTATACCTTGGCATACGCAACACATAGAAATAACCGGAAAGTTGAGTGGTAAGAAGGGCCTTAAAGAATATGTTCAGTTCAGATCGGCACGTATACTAAATTTGTTTACCTCCATCATACGTTGAGGTTAGATGCCGAGAGCTGTGTACAAGCCATGAAACCCTTAAATTCTTTATTTGGGATAGCCGTGTCATAGCCGATCAGGGCAGCTGTTTCAATAGCACAATAATTTAACTTTAATTCATTTAATTAGAGAAGTTCCCTTTTAATTTGCTACCCACCTATTTGCAAAACCGTTTAATAGCAACAAAAATTTCGCAACGAAATTTCTGTCTTTAGATGTGGAGGAATTTCCCGGTATAACTGAGACCCGCTTATTTAATTGAATCATATACTAATAAATGTCAAATAGTAAAAGTATGAAAAAATCCCCGCATATTTGTGATTGTCGAAAAATGGGTCCACAGAAAAAAATTAATATTAAGTAGCAACATTACATGTATAAAGTATGATATTTAATGACGCTTGATAAAGGTCCGAAATGTATACATATATATTGCTTCATTTTGCACTATTTACACCCTGCAGGCCTTTATAAACTGCGACCATTAATTAAGCGACGAAGATCGCTTTAAAAAAAATGGAGGCTGCGGTTTTGAAGAGCATAGGCAAGAACCGCATACTGTCAAATATAAGACAATTCTTTTCAACCACTTAAAGTCTACAGAAATATATAATATTTAAAAAAAAAATATAAATTGTTGGTATACAAATACATAGTTTCGATAAAAAAAGAAAGCATTCGGTTAACGATGTCTCAATTATACGTAAACTCAGATAATTGAATTCCTCGGTTAATTGAAACAGAAACCTTATATTTTCGATGTCTCAATTAAGCGGAAATTACTGTACCAAAGACCCGCAAACTATAAGGAATGTGAAGTATACAAACACCTAAAAATTAAAAAATTTCCCTAACTAAAAGAGAAAGACGTTAAAAAAGATGACCATCAGGCAGAAGAACAACCATCAAACAAAGTTAAAAGTGGATTAACGTACGCCCAAGCAGCAGCCAGTAACTACAAAAGGACCTACTGAGGGATATACACAGTAAAGGCAACACACTCAGGCACCGGCGAACCAACTTTTGGACTACTGACAAAAAAAATATACCTGACCTCATCGACTTCTATATGATTAAAAATATTGATATACGAAAGCTCGCAATAAAATTAAGACTTGATTTTTCTTAAGACCATACTGAACGTAAAATTAACAAGATTCAATCATCGCTCTGACTTGGAAACTTACGGAGATTATATTAAGCGATCGCTGCCGCTAAACATTTCAATTACAACTAATAGCGATATAAAATCATCAGTGATCCTCTTCCATGATGTAATCGAGGAAGCTGCACTACAGTCGATTCCTACACATACAACCACAAAGCGCAATGCTTTCACTCTACTTAGAGAACACTTACGAAAATTAGGCAAACAATCAGAGACCCATCTTCTAAAAAAAACTACAACAAAGCGACCAAGGAACTGAAATAATATTTAGTCGAACAAAAACGAGAACAACTAGAAGAGTATCTCCAAAACTTAAACACGAAAGATTCTCGGACTATTCTATGTGGAAAGCGACTAAAAACATGACAAACAAGACAATTCATTAACCACCACTGAAAATGGATGACAGGGCATGGGCTAGAACAGACCTTGAGAAAGCTACAACATTAGTCAATTATTACGAGAATGTATTTGCAGACCTTGAGAAAGCTACAACATTAGTCAATTATTACGAGAATGTATTTGCGGAGAATGATACTACCACTGATGACTCACTACCTTCTCTGAACGGAGGTCGTTCAAGTGTAGCACTAAAGAAGATCTCTACTAAAGAAATAATTGCAACTATAAAATAAGACATTAAACATAAAAAAGCCCCTGGTACGACAAAATAAATGGACTATACTGAAAGAATGTCCTGTGGAGGCACTAGACTACATACGAAATCTATTTAACGCGGTATTAAGACTAAGACATTTCCCCAGTTCATGAAAAGTTGCCGAGATAATAGATATTCCTAAACCTGAGAAAGATTACAAAAAAGTTTCCTCCTACAGACCCATAAGCTTGCAACCCGTGCTTTTAAAATTTTTTGAAAAACTTCTACGTGAGAGACTTCTTGTTCTTCTAAGACGTAATCAAATAATACCCGACCACCAATTTGGATTCCGACGTAATCATTCTACGATCCAACAGATTCACCGCGTAACCCACAAAATACTTAACGATATAGATGGCAACAATTTCTGTATTGGACTATTCCTTGATGTCGAGGAAGCCTTAGATAAGGTTTGGCACAAGCCCTAATATATAAGATCCACTCGATTTTCCCGACCAATGTGACTCAAATTCTGTCAAGCTATATAGAAGGCAGATACTTTTATGTTAAGCATAAAGACGAATACTCTACACTACGCCCGGTGAGCACAGGAGTTCCCCAAGGAAGCGTTCTTGGGCCACTCCTTTACACTATTTTCACCGCAGATCTACCTCAACCAACACAGGACTCTACAATGATAGCTATGTTGGCAGACGACACCATTCTTCTATCCGCCCATAAAAGTATAAATGCAGCAACATCCACTCTACAAAAATAAACTAAAAATAACCCTAGAATTGTTTCGGAAATGGAGAATAAAAATTAACAACAGCAAAACAGTCCAAGTAATTTTTACTACCAAAACAAAATAAAGACCAGTTCACCTAATAATTGACGGAGGAGATATAATAATCGGAAACGTACCTAAGTACCTCCGAATTTACCTTGACAGCAATCTGACATAGAATTGCCATATTTTTAAATTACGAAACCGAATAAAACCTAAAATAAATGAATTGGACTGGTTGTTAAACAAAAAATCGAAAGTCTTACTGAATGACAAACTATTGATGGTTGTTATATATATGTATAAAACAATATATATATATTTTATATATATATAAAACAATCATCAAACCTATCTGTACGTACGGAGCGCAAATATGGAGGTCTGCGAAAAGATCAAATCTACAATTAATATAAAGACAACAATCGAATATTTTACGTAAAATTACAAACGCTGACTGGTATATCACAAATTTCAACATACACAGAGACTTGCAGATTTCCACAAGGGCTGAAGAAATAACTAGTTTAAGTCGGAGATACCAAACAAAAATAAGCCAACATACTAACAACGAGGTGAATACACTGCCGCTGCGCGAGCTCCAGCAAAGACGTAGACTTCCCCGGTCAAGGCCTGTCCACCTAATCTAAAATAAAACATAAATCATTGTAGCAATAGTATAAGCAAGCGTTTATATGTATATATTTAGCATTAGAACTACTCAATAATTTTCACAACAAACACTATTCTAAAGCCACCTGTATTTTATCTCCGCTTATATGGAGAAAACAGTAAAGCTTCTGTCACCCCTCTGTACATTGTAAAAACTTAGTACTAAGGGTCCAAATTAGGTTGACAGGTACATTTCGAGGGGAAATAAAAATAAAAAAATAAATAAATAAAACCATTTGTCTGCGGGCGCCATCCTCTCGGCACAACTCAGTCATGTGGGCCATAATAATATGGTCATGTTGTCAAGTTAGGTCATCAACAAAAAATTATAAGAAAGAAGAGGCCTCATCCAGCAAGCCACAGATGGCAGCCCATCGGCTGTACTCGACAGCAGTGGGCCAATCACCTACTCTGCCCCAAAAACAGCTATCATGGTGCATGGACTGGTAGCTTATTCGATTAACGAAACCACCACACCCTTGATTGTCAAATTAAAAGAGCTTTGTGGGAGGCCCTTTGCTTCCCATTGGAGTAATGAAGGCCAAAAAAAAATATTATTGGTGGAAAATAAACTCCCGAAAATGAGAATCATATTTGAACATTTATTTTTCATATAACAAAGCAACTTTATTTTATCGAATATTTTCCATTGTTATTGATATCCTCTTGCCACCTTTCGGGTAAAACCATAATCCCGTCCTTGTGGAAATTTCGGGGTTTTTGATTAGAAAACTGGCGCAATATCGTTTTGGAGTCGGTTAGGGAATGCATTGTCACGCCATCAAGATAACTCTGCATGGGCCGAAATAAATGGTAATCAGAAAATGGTTAAACTTCCCAACCGAGTTACTTCAATATTTGCCGAGTCATCAAATATGTGTGTAGCCTAGCGTTGTCCAGATGAAAAATTATGCCCTTTCTGTCGAACAATTGCACCCTTTTTTAAATGATCATTCTTTTATTCGTTAGTTGTTGAGAATATTGTTCTGAATTTATCAGTTCCACAAATGGGAGAAGCTCATATTGCACGGGATCCTTGCAATTCCACCATATTGACAGCAACACCTTTCTCGTAGATAGCGTAGATTTTGAAATGGTTTGGGCCGGCTCACTTTGTTTAAACCATTGTCTTTTTCACACATTATTGTCGTATGTTACCCATTTTTCATCGCCAGTTATAAATTTGCACAGAAAAGGTTCCAAATCAGTTCGTCCGAGTAGCATTACATTTTTTTCTGTCATATAGTGTGGTAGCCAAACTTTTTTTTTATGGTCCAAAACTGTTGTATTTTCGATGCCGAGATACTTAGCGATATCACGCGGATTTATGTGGTGCTCCACTTTCTCAAAAATGTTGTCAAAATTTTTTCTGCAGACCGACCTCCCGGTGCGCGCCTTTGACTTCAAAATTTCGTGAACGAAATCTCTCAAACCATGTTCTGACTGACCGTTCTTTTGAAGTACCTTGTCCATGATATGAGCACATTTTTGTATGACTCTATGCAGCAGAATAAACTTTTTCGAAGAAATAAAGTAACTTGTAGCGAATTTTCTCTGTTTCGGCACCCATTTTCCTTACGCAAAAACAACTGATTTGATAATCGTATGTACATACAGTGCCAAACTAAATTATTGGCACAGCAAACAATTTTAATTTCAGGCCTGGTTTGGAACACCTACTTAGGTGATATTTAATAAAGAAAAAAATTTCTCAGGTAGAAGAATCAATTCCCAACCAAGCGCACATCATTTAATTTATATACTTATTTTAATTAATTTATTAAATTTAACAAACAAAAAAACTGCTCAATTTAATGAACAAAATTATTGGCACACTTAGTTAATCATGTGTTTTTTGTCCAAAATTTACCAATCTGGAAACTTTTTTTTACAAAAAACAGTTCTCTTAACAATACAAATTACAACGCAAAACTTTAAATCGCATAATTTTGATTAACTTATAACATTTTATTATATCCGAGCAAAATGAGCCCGAAACCAAAAGAAACGACTGAATCTCAGCGTAAAATAATTTTATGTCTCCAAGATCAAGGCAAATCCTATGCTGAGATTGGTGAGATGATGGACAGAAGCCGTTACACAATTAGGATCATTGTGCAGCGCTTTAATGGGGCTTCATCATTGAAAAGCGCACAATACACAGGACGACCTAAAGCTTTGACTGAGCGTTTGGCATATGCTAAAGAATATTTTAAAAAACCCACAGATTTTTGGGACACTGTGCTCTTTTCTGACGAAAGCAAATTTAATATATTTCGCTCTGACGGCCGTCAAATGGTGTGGAGAAAACCAAATACTGAACTACAAAAAAAAATCAAATTCCTTAGACCAGCGTTTAATATAGCCAAGGACACCTCTAGCTTTAGAGACCGAAGTGGAAATGTGGGTACCGAAATGCAACTTCGAGTCCATCAAAATACCAAGGTCGTTAAACTGGGAAATACGATCTAAACTATTTGAGTCAATGTAATAAGAATTTGAAATAAGGGCTCCGCGAGAAAGGACATAACTTTGCATTTATTGGTATTGAGGATTAAATAGTTTTTGGAACACCAACGAAATAAAGAGTCTATGTCACTCTGAAGGAAAATCCCGTGAGAAGAGTTATTAAGGCTGAAACATAGTTTTACATCATCTGCATACATTAAAATCTGAGAGTGTTTGATGACGCTAGGTAGATCATTAATAAATATTTTGAAAAACAAGGGCCCAAATGACTGCCTCGGGGAACACCTGATGTTACCTTTAAAGACTTAGATATTGAAGACTTAAAAAGTACCCTTTGAGTGCGATGATCAAGGTAAGATACCAGCCTTCAGATTAGTGGGGAAGGGAAACCAAAAGCTTTGAGTTTGGTTATGAGCAACGCATGCGATACAGTATCGAAAGCTTTATTGAAGTCGGTGTAGATAACATCAGTTTGGCTACCTACCGAAAATTTTTGATTCACAATAGAAGTAAATTCCAACAGATTGGTTACCGTTGAACGGTTCTTTACAAAACCATGCTGAGATATACTCAACAATGGGCGAATATAGGACTGTAGATGATCAGTGATAATCTGCTCAAACAACTTATGAATTGCACACAGCTTGGAAATACCTCTGTAGTTCGATATATCAGACATACCCTTTTTGAATAAGGGAATTATATAGGATTTTTTCCAACCACTTGGCATAGACGAAGTAATAAGGGATACATTAAATAAGGTACAAAGGGGAATATATAAGTTGTCAGCACAGCTTTTTAAGATAAAACTAGGAATATTATCCGGAACAGGAGAAAAAGAAGGTTTAACCAATTTTAGATATCGTAAAATAATACTGCCGTCAATAAACGGCAAATTGAAGTGAATAAATTCATCAATTTTATAAGGGTAAGGAGAACTGTTTCCACAGGCACTATTAGAGTAGATGCCCTGGAAAAGTTAGGCAAAAAAGTTGGCAATCCCATCATCAGAGCTTCTTGCAACTCCATCAAACTCCATACTAGTTGGAAATAACTCTGATTTGTTTTTGATTTTGATGAATTTAAAAAAATTCTTGGGATCTCGATTAATATTTACTTTTACTTTGCGCAAATATCTACTATAGCAAGATTGATTATAAATGTTGAATTTACTACGAGCCGCGGCATAACTCGCATAATCAGTTGCGGAACAAGAGCGTTTACATTTTTTAAATAACCGATTTCTAATATTTTTTAGACGGACCAAATTTATATAAAACCAAGGCGGACGCTTAGAATCGTCGGTAACATGCACTTTAGGCACATATTTATTGATATAACCCAACATAGTCGTGTTGAAAAACCGCACGGCAGTATCAATATCAGAAGAAGAAATTAACATTGACCAATCCGTGGAAGCAAGCAATTAGTTGAGACGATTGAAATTAGTATATTTAAAATTAAAAGCTTGTCTTGGCTTAGCACAAATTGAATCAGATGCAGACAGAAGTTGGTTAAGAGTTAGTGTCACCTCAAGAGTAGTGTGATAGCTATCTTCTGGAATTGACAATGGAGAGGATCTCGAAAGTGAGGTATTTTCATAGCAGTTAGTAAACACTAGGTCTAGCATATGATGTTTGATGTTGGAAATGTGTTTAATTTGCTGGAGTGAGAGATCCAGCAATAAATCTACGAACTCGTTGCCTACAGAAGGTAGAAGGATATTGGATTCACTAAAATAAATCAAATTAATAGAGGGAAGATTAAAATCACCCAAAACAAGCAAAATATCAGCGTCATTAATGAGCTTTAATACATTCTGGATAGCTTTCGCTTGATCCAAGTAGACTAAGTCGGACGATGAAGGAGGGATATATGAACAAGTAATAAAAATGTTATAATTAGAGAATGAAATTTCGACGCAGATAAATTCAATGTTTTCAGTATCGTCAAGAGAGACCAGTTCTGACGAAAAAAATGAAAGAACAGAGATTAAGACTCCACCACCTACGCGGCCACAACGATCTTTACGAAACGTAGAGTAAGAGTTATTGAAAATTTCAGAGTTGAGAACATCAGGGCGAAGCCAAGTCTCAACGAAAACGATAATGTCAGAAATGAAAGAAAAACTTCTAAGATAAAACGAAGAAAGTTTAGAATTTAGCCCTCTAACATTTTGAAAATGTAGACTTAGTTTTTTGGAGATTTTGAAGAAGCAGAAGATGAAGCTGAAGCAGTGACTGGTAAGGTAACTTGCAAAACCCTAGATTTTTTTTTTAGGAATGAACTCATGGACCACCATATGGGCAGGCCAACCTTTAAAATACATGGCACTGGAGAAGAGGCAGTACTGGAGTGCGAAGAACTCTTAGGGCGAGACAAAGTACGGGAGGAGTTAGAGACTTTAGTAGAAGATGAAGCAGAAGTTACAGTAGTAGGACATTTAATAGAGCAAGATGAACAATTAGTGTAGAGAAAGTTAAAAGCGACAGATGAAGTGGTAGTAGAGGGGATATTGGTAGAAGGAGCTACTGGAATTGGAGCGGGATGGGATGATTGGTTAGATATTGAAGAAAGTACAGAAGAATAAGTGGGTAAAGGTTGTGAAGAAGGGGAACAAGTTGGAGAAGTTGAAGCTGAAGTCAAGTAGTGGGGGGAAAGTTAAAGGCGATAGATGAAGAAGTAGTAGATGGGATAGTGGTTGACGGAGCTACCGGAATTTGAGCGGGATGGGACGATGGGGTGGATATGGAAGAAAGTACAGAAGAGTGACTGGGTAAAGGAACAAGTTGGAGAAGTTGAAGCTGAAGTCACAGAAGTAGGACAAGGAATCGAGGAAGACGAACAAGTAGTGGATGGAAACTTCAAAGCGGCAGATGAAGAAATAGTAGAAGGCATAATGGTTAAAGGAGCTAAAGGAATTGGAGTAGGATGCGGCGGTTGGGTAGAAGTAGAATAAAGTACATAAGAGTAAGTAGGTAAAAGTTGGGAAGAAGTAGAACAAGTTGGAGGAGAATGACAAGAAGGGGGTTGAGGAGATGAAAAAGAAATAAGTGGCGCTGTGGTAGGCGGAAGAGTATGAGGGGATAATGGCGGCTGTTGTACTGCATTAGCCGTTGCAGTCGAGTCGAAAGAGTACTCCAAAAACATTTTTGACCCAGCATCAAACTCTGAAGCGAGCTCAGTGAATAGTTTCTTAAGTTTTTGGTATTTAATTCGCATACGGTGGTACATCAATGAGAAGTCCCCCTGGCGATTAAAGCAGGTGGGGCACGACCACCTGATACCACCACATGCAGGTTTAGCCGTACCGTAAAGTCGGTCATAGTCGCGGCCAATCAACCCAGCGCACTTAAGGTGGGCAATGTTATCGCACATCCAACAAACATGATGGTGGAGGAGTAATGATGTGGGGTTGCATTTCCGCTGTGGGTGTTGGCGAGCTGGAATTTATTGACGGCATCATGGACAAAAAGTTGTACATGGACATTCTCAAGAGAAATGTTAAAAAAGCGCCGAAAAATTAAATGTACTTTTCAACACGACAATGATCCTAAACACACGGCTTATGATGTCCGTGTGTGGTGCGTTAGCCATGTCAAACACACTCTGCCTCATCCGCCGCAATCGCCAAACCTAAATCCAATCGAAAATTTGTAGGAAGAAGTGGATAGACGCATTAAAAAAGAGCGATATCCACAAAAGCCGAGTTGAAAGCGACACTTACCGAAGAGTGTAGCCTGATTAAGCCAGAAATGACCAAAAAATTAGTTACTTCAATGCCAAAGCGTCTGGAAGTCGTCATTCAACAAAAAGGCTTAGCAACAAAATACTAACTTTTTTACTTTTTTTTACATTTTTTCTAACGAAAAGTTTCCAGATTGGTAAATTTTGGATAAAAAACACATGATTAGCTAAGTGTGCCAATAATTTTGTTCAATAAAATTGAACAGTTTTCTTATTATTTTAATTTTAATAAAATAATTAAAACAAATATTTAATAGAAATGATGTGCGCTTGGTTGGGAATTAATCCATCTACCTGAGAATTTTTTTCTTTATCAAATATCACCTAAGTAGGTGTTCCAAACCAGGCCTGAAATTAAAATTGTTTGCTGTGCCAATAATTTAGTTCGGCACTTTATTTGTTAACACCCTAATTTTACATACTAATTTTTTCCGCAGTTCAGCTCTGCCCAAACAGGCTGATCTTCATTGTTACCCAAATAATAACGAGAGTCTGATACAACAACAGTTGAATGAGAGTAAAAGAGAAACTCTACAATTGTTCTCAATTACTGGTTTGCCTCTGCATTAACTACGGCTACGGAATCCTCCAGCTACCAGTATACATAAAGAGACTAGTGAATTACAATGAAATTGTGGCAATTGTCACCGAGCACACAGGGATTTCATTGGTTTCTTATTGTGTGTATCACTCAAAATATTTTTGTATGATTTTGCTTTGTGATCAAGCCTTCTTTCGGAAAATTCAGGTAAGCAGAAGAAAGTAAATAACTCTTAAATTTTAATTAAACATTGACTTGATTTTTGTGTTTATTTTGTGCATAAATAATTAATTTTTCGCATACTTTAAAAAGAGAGAGAGTTTACGCAAATCTTAAACGCAATGAAAAAATAATGGCAGACGCGGATAAAATCCACAATGGATTAAAGTATCCGCCACGACCAGACTATTTGCCTGAGCTGGATTTAGTCACTGAACGTTTAATATCCCCCGACTACCATTCATGCAAATCAGAAGGCTTCGTAATGGTCAGGGTCAATATGGAATTTTAGGGAAAATTATAAATGTTCCGGGTTCAGTAAATAATATGGATACTTTTCTTCCAAGAGTAGTTGACGATGATTATTGCATTAATGTCCATAAAAGCGCAAAAAGATTCACAAGTCAAGAAGATTCGGTCACCTGCGTTATTCATTTCAATAAACTGGTACAAGTTATCTTAAGAATACTACAGTCAACAAAATATAGCCCTTTTGGTACGCATTTCGTCAAATATTATTTTAAACGAATTGAGTCTCAACACTGAACTGCAATTCAAGCTTTAACTGAATATAGATTAGCGGTTAAAGCATTTATTGACCAACTAGTGTCATTGTTTCCAGTTAATGCATTTGGATTTAACAAACTGCAGAAAGAGAAAGGAATGCCTTAGAAACCAATGATTATACTGATATAGACCATTTCTTACAGGTCAATAAAAAAGCTTAGCGTTAACATGTTAAACGGCGTCGACCTCACGAGCCAAGAAGTTGATTCGATCCTTCTTTGACAGGATATGTCAGAAGCTCGGTAAAAATAGTTTAAATTCCAACTCTGTGGCCTCTTGGTCGAGATAGTATCAGAAAATGAAATAAAACATTACAAGAATAAAATATGAAATCTGATTAATGTGATATTTGGCTTGAAAACTGTTTTGACAAATACTAAAAGAGACCACAAGAAAAATGTTATTACCTAAGCCCAAGCCGTTGCTTTTTATACTGTATCGAAAGCAAATAAGTGGACCCGACATCACGACCCACGAATAATACGTTACCATAACTATGACATGTCAGATGATCCTAATGAGCACAAACGTGAATTGGTTACTTTGCATTTGCCTTTCCGCAACGAAGACAATGACATTCTTGCAGAAAAAAAATATATTCAAACATAAGATGACAACGATTTACTGATAATGCAGGGAAGACTGGAAATCGAGTCCAGTTTAGATATTGAAAACACTATCCAGATTTTTCGAGAGTTATGCAATGAGAACAATGAGGATGAAAACCTTGCAACAGGCTTAAATTTCTTGGCGACAACTGTAAGACATGCGGACCCGTACACTGAATTTTCGCAAATGCTAATACGAAAGCCAATGCAGATTTACGACTAGCGACTTTAAATCGTCTTGGGCCAATTGTGAAAAAACGAGATAACATCATGGACAGGGAGGACATTAACCTCATTATGCGTTCAGCGCATTACTGCCAGAAAGGTTCATTATTGCATGTTATATCGCATATCTCAAAGAACGAAACTGATGAACCACTACAAGTTTTTCTTACTGGACCGGCAGGATGTGGAAAAACTTTCGTGATTAACGCACTCTGACAATTTTACAACCCTTTTTATAAAAGTGATAGATATTGCAATGCATATCTTGCGCATCAACAGGAAAGGCGGCAGTTGCTATAGATGGAGCTACAGGTCATACAGCATTTAAAATCACCATTGGACAAACGAAGCCTTTTTCTTTTGAAGTTGCCCAACAATAAGGTAGTCTTTTCAAATATATTGAATGTATTCTAATAGACAAAAATAGTATGATTTCTACAGAATTGAATGAAAAAATTAACTGTCGATTGAAGCAAATTTCGGGTATTAACTTGTCCTGTGGCGGTAAAGACATTGTTCTTATAGGCGATCTACGACAATTACCCGCTGTACGCGCGACTCCTATTTACAAACAAACAAAGAATAGCATGACAGGTCCAACTCTTTGGCAGAGTTCAAGATTCTACGAACTAAGTTATGCGCCAAACAAATATTGACTTAACAAAAATTGGAAATTGTCAAATATTGGATGACAATGAGCTCAATTTGATTGAATAAGGTTTTTATACCAAAAGAAAAGTCGACGAGCAATGTCCTAATGGCATTCGATTGTTTTTAAAGTGAAACTTCTAAGGGCGTATTGGCAGTAAAAATTTACAATATTTCGGTGCCGTGATGGTGGGATCTACGACAGAGATGGAAAAGAAACGGAGAAAGAATACACCGCAGACGTATAAACTTTTTTTTTGTGTGCGCGCTACTCAGAGATGGAAAGAAAGAAAAAGAGGACAGAAAACGAAAACAGAGATAAGCTGTACTGTGCTCGCAGTTGTTGGCATTGACTCGCGTAAGTCTCGTCGGTCTACTAGAATATGCATATAATTTGCGACTCTCGCGACACCAAAGAAGAATCAACGATAGCTTCGGGTGCAAGGCTGTGTTAAAATAAATATAATCAAGCAAGCGGCAAGCGCACGACTCAAGACTCAAGACAGGGCGAGTGTATTTTGCTGTTTTAATTTTCTCTTGTTCTTTGGTTCCCTTGGCAGTTAGCTTCGATAATTTATTGTTAGTATTATTATAGTTATTAGTATTACACTCCTCTCTTTTCTTTTCT
Organism: Cacoxenus indagator; assembly: GCA_035041755.1. Taxonomy (NCBI): domain Eukaryota; kingdom Metazoa; phylum Arthropoda; class Insecta; order Diptera; family Drosophilidae; genus Cacoxenus; species Cacoxenus indagator. Next base: position 417,903 of record JAWNKX010000189.1, on the reverse strand, counting down.
GTTCTTAGTATTGGACTTTCTCTTTGTAACTTTGGTTCTTTTCTCTAGGCATTTCGTTTATTTGTTATTTGTATACTATATACTGTATCTCACTCAGGCCTATTGAAGTTTCACTTCTAGCACGCACACTTAGTTGCACGCGAAATTTTTTTAAAAAATCAACACGTCGACTTGTATAATAAATGTCCCCTAAGCTCGAGCCCAGACAAAGTGTTATCTGTTGCTAAAGACATTTTCACTGGCAACATTACAGATGAACAACAGGCTCATTTTAGGCAACAACTACATAAAAAAGTTGCCTTAGATGATGGTGGATTACCCTGCAAAATTATGCGCGTAATTGGTCGCCCATATATGATACGAACATAGACGTTTTCGACGGCTTACCAAGTGGAGCTTCAGTGTCTTTGGAATCCATTGACTATGAGCGAAACATTCAAACCGGTGAAAACAGGACTGATATTACTTAGGACAATGGTGCCATAAAACGCCTCTGATTGTCAGTTTCAGATTAGATTAGATTAGAATAGATTAGATTTAAACTAAAGAACCTATTTGCGAGATATATACTGCGACATGAAATGGTAAGGGATTTGGTTCCTATTTCTCGAAGAAATTCTACAATTTATTTAAATACCAATTGTACTATCCGCGGTAAGCGAAATCACTTTCCATTATTTCGTACCTGTGGTATGACGATACACAAGTCACAACGGAAGAGCTTAGTTTGCAATTAGTTACAAGGCGAAACTGTCCAACAACCAACTACAGAACTACAATCGATGCAGTTTCCTCGAGGCATCGGAACTCTGTAAAATCAATGACTTATATAACATATTTTAGTTATCACCTACCTTAATTGCATTTGGATGATTGGAATATTCGATTCTTTGATTCTGTTCCCCATAGTTCAATTCCATACGTCCATACTGGATTAAGGATAGTTTTATAGAGTAAGACCTTATTCCTAATACTTAATTTGGAGCTATGTCACATGAGCCATCTCATCCTATATAGTTTGTGATTCAACTGTTTCCTTTTAAGCTCCATGTTAGGCGCCTGTCAAGTGTCAATCCAAGGTATTTGGCCTAGGTGTGCGTAGGTATGATGTTCCCGTTTAGCTGGACTGAGGGACAGGATGTGTGTCTGAGAGTGAAGGTGACATGAGTAGATTTATCTGTATTGACATCAATATTCCACCTTTTAAGCCATGGTTCTAATCAATTTAGATGACACTGCAAAATTGATGAAGCAGCACTTGGATCGCTGTTCGATGTTAGGAGTACTGTGTCATCAGCATATGTAGCCATCATTGTACTGTCTTCGCTTGGAGTCGGAAGGTCAGAAGTGGTTAATGTATAAAGGATAGGCCCCAACACACTACCTTGTGGCACACCAGCTTTTATTTGTTTTATATCTGAGTCCTTACCGTCACAAATGACATAGAAAGTTACATTTTCAAGATAGGACTTGAAGAGTAGATAGTGCGATGCTGGGAAAAGTTTTTTTCAGTTTGTATAACAGTCCTGGGTGCCATACTTTGTCAAACGCCTGACAGATGTCGAGAAAGATAGCCGAACAATACCTTTTGTTTTCCTATGCTTGCAAAATGTGATAAACCACTATGTGACACTGCTTAGGTGGTCCGTGGAATCTTCTGAAACCAAACTGGTGTTCGCGAATCATTCGTCCATCATCCAGGAGCGGGAGCAGTCGACTTAAAAATATTCTTTCAAACATCTTCGAAAAAATCGCTAGCAGGCTAATTGGTCGGTAGGAGCTTAGCTTGTGCTCTGGCTTCCCTTGTTTGGCAATCATGATGATCTCAGCACACTTCCATTGCGCAAGGAAGTAACTGAGCCTCAAAATGCCATTAAATATCGTAACAAGTAACAACAGCGCTTTGATGTGCAAGGCTCGGATGGCAAGAGCATCTATTTTATCATAGCCAGGAGATGTGATTGATTTTTGACAAGCAATTTAATTTTGAATCCAATCGAACATTTGTGGGAAGAATTGGATAGACGCATTAACAAAAATGCGATATCCACAAAAGCCGAGTTGAAAGCTTACCGAAGAGTGGAGCCTGATTAAGCCAGAAGTGACCAAAAAATTTGTTTCTTCAATGCCAAAGCGGCTGGAAGCCGTCATTCAACAAAAAGGCTTAGCAACAAAATACTAATTTGCCGTTTTTTTACGTTTTTTTTTACATTTTTTCTACGTTTTTAATGAAGTGTGCCAATAATTTTGTTCAATGAAATTGAGCAGTTTTCTTATTATTTTAATTTTAATAAAATAATTAAAATAAGTATTTAATATAAATGATGTGCGCTTGGTTGGGAATTGATCCTTCTACCGGAGAAATTTTTTTCTTTATCAAATATCATCTCACTAGGTGTTCCAAACTAGGCCTGAAATTAAAATTGCTTGCTGTGCCAATAATTTAGTTCGGCACTGTAATTATAGCACTATGATTTTACTGTGGTTGACACCTTGCTGTATATCATTCCCAAATCGAATAAATAATGAAATAGATATAGCTTTTTAAATCTAGAAATTCAAATTTTCGGCATTTTTGATTGATGAAAAAAAATCATATTAGAGCTGATTGAACTATACCAATCAATGCCTGCACTTTGCAAGTTTTAAGGAAGAAGAAAATTTCGCCGCTTCACAATATTTACTGTCTATCGCCAGTGCAACTGCCGCCATTATCTCTTCATAATCTTGCGCCTACCACAGCGTCACTTCTTTTTTTTCGACTCCTCAACCCCCTTTTTTACATTCCCCCCTCTTCAAACACCTTCACAATTTTTAGCCACTTACTCTTGCGTACTTGTTCTATACCTTCCCATCCGTCCCCAATTAGTTTAGCTCCACCTACCATTAACCCCTCTAATACTTCTTCATCTGTCACTGTCAACCTTGCCACTACTACTTGTTCGCCTTCCTCTATTCCCTTTCCTAATACCATTCAACCTTTCGAATATTCATATTCAATATTCATAAGTTCAATTGTTCTAGTCCTAGAAAAATCATTTCCTTTAAGCTTTCAGTTTCTGTGGAAGTGTTTTCCGGCATTTGTAACCCCAAATTCTGGCTTAGCGATATGGTGGTTCTTGCATTTATTCCTAAGAAAAAATCTTGTTCATTCCAGGTTACCTTACCAGCCCCTGCTTCATCTTCATTTTCTGCGTTTTCCAAAGCCTTAAAAAACGAACTTTACATTTTCAAAACGTTACAGTCTAAACTTTCTTAATTACATCTCTTCTAGTGATTCCAATTTCTTTCATCCTTCTGTATTCAGCGAGTTGTAGATTTATTTCTGGATCTTTCTCCAGTAAATAAACGACATTTTTAACATCAAATATGGTATAATAGATCTAGTATTTTCTAACTGGCATGAAAATAACTCACGAGATCCTCAAAATTGTCAATTGCAGGAGATGCCTATCACCCCACCCTTGAAGTGACACTAACTCTTAGCCAACTTCTGTCTGATCAATTAGTGCTAATCCAAGGCATGCTCTTAATTTCAAACATACTAGTTTCAATCGTCTTATTTATTTCTTGCCTCCACGGACTGGTCAATATGAAGTTCTTCTTCTGATATTGATATTGCCGTGATGTTCTTCAACACGACTATGCTGGAACATATCAATAAAAGTGTGCCTAAAGTTCACGTTACTGACGATTCGATGCGTCCCCCTTGGTTCTCTAAGAATTTGAATTTCTAAGTGTTTAAATGTAAACTCAAGTAATCAGTTGGGCCCTTTACTCATTAACATCCTTATAAATGATATACCTACCGCCATTAATCATTCTCATATTTTAATGTATGCAGACGACGTTAAGTTATGTTATGGCCTGAACGGTTCCACTCATCCTCGGCTCCACTCCGACCTTTCTTCAATGTGATATTTACTCTTTTGAGTTATGTCCTTTTATCGCGAGACTCCCATTTCAAATTCTTACACACTAATTTAAATCATTTAGATCGTGTTTCTCAGGTTGCAGATTGGCACCCACATATCTTCCTCAGTCGATAAGGCTACGTGGGTACATTAAACGCTGCTCTAAAAAATTTAACGTTTCGCACACTACTAAATTGCTTTACACCACACTAGACCTATTCTAAAATATGCCTATTGTATCTGGGATCCACAATATCAGACGTATATTGACTGTATTAAATCTCTGCAAAACAGTTTATACTTTTTGCTCTCAAAACTTTGCACTGGGATCCTAACGCTTATCTACCATCTTACTGGTATCGTCTAAAATTGATCAATCTCCCTACTTTGTCTAATCGTACCACTGTCTTGGTTGTGACTTTTATGTACTACCTCATTTATGTAACTATTAACTGGCCCTTCTGACTCAGTACGATTAACGTTAATGTACCAGGGCCAACTAGACACTACTATCCAATTAGTCTTGCCTTATGTAGAACTGCTTATTTACAATATGATCCATTCTATCCACATCAATCAGCTGACGTGTGGCGGCTTCATATGTGCATAGCGTGTATATTCCTTTAAATATGGTGAAAACATTTGCACAAATTGTATTGTGATATCAAAATGAGCGCAAATCGTAAAGAAGCTCCGTCGGAGCCGTTGTGTCATGACGGCAAGCTAAGTTTGTAGTGTCAAATGTCTGGGGCGCCGTGCTTTGGGGACCCGTTCTCTAATATGCATTAATCAATATGATCATAAGTTTTATTCTGAAGAATACTGACTATCAGGTCGCAATACGTCATTGCGCCTCATTTCTGGGCTTTGCTGCTGCGGTTAACACATTGATTATATGCTTTGCGCCTGGCATATGGAAACAGTTCGGCGTTTATGGCTTATTCATGTCTATCTTCCACTATTCCGAGTTCTTGATTATGGCGTGGGCCGCGCACACTGACTCTCGATTCATTTATGTTGAACCATTCTGTGCACTATGGCATAGCGGCGACTGCCAGTTGGTTAAAGTTCTTTCTGGAACTGGAATTTCTGCTAACTTTTAAGGATTACGCATATATTTGGATATTGGGTGTGACGTTTTGTGTATTTGGTAAAGTCCTACGCAAAACTGCTATTATCACGGCGCGTCAGAATTTTACACATTTGGTGAAAGACGAAAAAAACAAAGACCACAAACTAGTCACGCACGGCATTTACAGCCTGTGGCGTCGTATGTTGGCTGGTTTTGGTGGTCCATTGGGACCCAAATTCTGCTGCTCAATCCCGTATGTATTTGCATCTACACCGCCGTGTCATGGTTGATCTTCCACGATAACATTTATATCGAGGAATACACGTTACTTAGTTTATTTCGTTCCGTATAAGTCCTCTTTCAATGGCAATACAAACACACGATTAACATCATCATCATCGACAACAGCACACGCCGTTTCGATTGTAAGTAGGCTGTTCAATTACACAAAGCTAAAGAGAAAATGTATTTTTTTAAATAAAGCAGGAAAACTGTTCACAAAAATTATTCGAAGCATAGCTTCTTACAAATTCAAATAAGCTAACAAATGTACAGTTAATAGTTTTTACTAACAATACTGAATAAACGACTGCGTCATTCCGGCATATCAATTATTCAAAAGACTTAGTGTTCTTAGTAGATTTTTGGACGACCCGTGTTTAAAACCATGAAATTGTGGTGATCTCTAATGATAACAGACTCTATTTGACTCATATATCATACTGAGTGAATAAGTAAAAAAATAAGGCATATCTTATGCAAGTCTTTTATTACTCACTTTGTGTTAGCTTCTCCTCCCCCCTCTTCTAATCTTATTAAGACTAAATTATTAGCGTTGTGAGCTAATTAGTGATAGCTTTGGTTACGGAATTTACTTTCTAAACTTCTAACCTTTTTCTCCTTGTTTGAATTCATTATAGTCATTGTGTGTAATGAACTGTGGGTTGAAGCTTAGCTTTATTTTAATTTTTCAAGCTTAGTTATTAGACGCTGATGATGTTTTTCCCTATAGCCAAATATGTAGTACGTAGACATTAGCTATGCTATCGTATGTTCAATAAAAAAAATTAGCAATGAGACCACCAGCTAAACCCAGTCTACTATGTAATTGGGTGAATTTTTGATTTCAGTTAGGCATTTCCCATGTCGGGTCAGTATGATTGCGGATCTTTTAGGTCTACGTAAAAAAAAATTATGAGTTGACAGTGGAGTATGACAGACGTGGGTAAGAGTGCGCGGGACTTCATGAACGACATACGATAGTTTAAAAAAATAAAATAAGAAAAAAAAAGTCTAATCATGAATAAATAAATAAAGGTTCATATTTGTTCTAATGGAAAGTTGATCAACAACAGATAAAACAAGAAGAAGATAAAACAAAGTAACATTAAAAAAAATAAAAATAAAAAAATTCTGCTTCGCCAGCAACAGCAACATAAAGAATAAATTCACAAAAATTACACATCGAGAGCGGCGCACCCAAAGGGCGCACCAGTGCAAGGTCCAGAGAGAACTTATTCATATTGAGCTTACACTTCTCTCTTAAGTTTTTTAGACCATTTTCCAAAAGTCAGGCGCTATTAGAATCTGTTATCTTTGTGCTATTAACAACGAAGAACCAGCGCAGGCCGCTAACTACTGAACTGAATGAACCAGGTAAACAGAAATGTTACAAGGTGGGTGACTGTTGCGAAATCGAAGCAAGCGATGTTTCCCCTTCTTACTGTGTTTTTCTGAATTTTGTGTTCGTAGCGCGAATTATCGTGAAAAGGCATTTCTGTATATTACCTTTGTTTTGGTTGTTTTAATTGTTATCAACTGTTGTGGGAATGATAGCGTAAAATAAACTTGTATTGGTTTTTCGCGATTTTTGAATCGCTAATGAGAAATATGATTTTTGTTATTGTAATTCCCACCATCTACTTTTATTGCTTTGGTGGGACTTTTAATGAATCAAGAACACTATTCATATGGGCTTCTAGTTTCTTGGCGCATCAACAAAAAAAAAAACAAAAAGGGTGCTAGTTGAAATTTGTTTAAGAAATAATAACTCAATAAACAACTTCAATTGATTTAAAATAAATATTTTACACTAGATATGTCGAAAAATCGAAGTTGAATAAAGCGAATTCTACCTTGACTACCAGCCAAACAGAAAAACAACAAGAACCAGCAAGTGTTCAATACAAAAATGAAATCAAACCAGCTGCTCTTCTGCCAATATGAGGAAAGAAAGAAATAAATAGTGCCTTCGCAATGCAACAACAAAGCGTGTGACATTTGTTTTTTTTTATTTGCTAATTATAAGGGCGGACACGGAAAGAAGACAGCGAATGTCCAAGTGATAGTGACAGAAAACCAAAATTCAAGCATCTGCGCTAACCCGAACATAAAAAAGATATGAAAATAAATTTGCTTATGCTCACGCAACAACAAAGTCTAGACCATTTATTTTTTTCTTCTTTGTCGATCGCAAGAAAGAAGAGGGAAGAGCACAACACAAAGTAAGGATGACGAAATTTGCTTTGCGCGTTTGAGACTCGAACTTCACTGTTTTCGAATCTGCTGTGCGTATTCGTCGTACAGTCAAACTTCCAAATCTCGAATCACAATAATTCATAAAAAATTTCGAGTTATGGGGATATTCGAATTATGGAAGACATATTCTATTGATTTTTCGCTATAAACGCACTCAATTCGAGTCATGGAGATATTCGACCTATAAAAGTTCGACCTATGGAAATTCGACGGTAGTTAGAAATTTCACTTGGTTTCTTTGGCTGTTCAATGAATGTGTACTACTTGCTCTTGAAATGGATTTTGTTTTCTGCCACAACCGAAAATTGTCTTCAAGAAGTTGAAGTCAAAAATCAAAACTTGCCATTGTGTGAGTGACCTTGATGTGTAGGTATAGTGCGTGTATGAGATTGTGTTGGTTTTCTTTGTCTCCCTTTCGTGCGAAATGTGCTAAGTTTGAGTATATTGTGTAGGTATAGTGCGTGTATAATATTATAATTGTTTCTTATTGTGTGTATCACCCGGAATATTTTTGTACGATATCATGCCTTCTTTTTTATCTGGCCTCCTCGTATTTTCATTTTATTCATTTAAATGAATATAGGCAAAATACAAGGCAGCATGCTGATATGGGCTCGATTTCGTTTCTAGTTTAAAATTAAAGAAAATTCCAAACAATTTGCTGAATATTCTCGATGACCATACTAATAAAAAACTTTGAAAAAAGTCAAAGGAAGAAGACAATGCCCCTGATTTTTTTTTTATTATATCTTTTTTGTGTTTTTATAATTTACTTATCATTGAATATTTTCCCATTCTACGGCAGTCTGTCCATTTGCTTGTTTGACTTAAGCAAACCAACAGCAATATGTTACACTGCATAAGTTGAAACAACAATTCTGTTGATGTACAGGATCAGTGTCCGATTCTAATCGTGCCTGACAAGTCTCTCCCGGCTTTTTTTTAAGGGAGAAATGTTATCTCTATATGAATGAATATTTAGTAGTGTTCGCAGCAGAAGGAGAAGGAAAACAGACTGAAAATAAGCAAATGCTCGCAAACAAATCGGTGTGCACTCTACACACGCCTACGCGACCTTGATCCTAGCTGGCAACATTGGAAGCTTCCGTAGATCAGCAGAAAAACAATAAATTGCTTTGTCACCGTGATAAGCTTTGTTTCTGGTATGTGCTTATTGACACTGGAAGCTTTCATTTGAAAACGGACATTGACCTCTCTTGAATAATTTTTGTAACAATATAATAAGTTCCAAGAGTTAAGTAATTAATTCGTATTAGCAATAATACGTCATATACAAAAATTCCGATTTCTCGCTCACCACAATCTACCGAACCCACAGCAAAGAGGAAAGCCGGTGAACTATCCCCCGAATTGTCGCTGAAGGACATTCTTTTTGAGATCAACAACAGCTAAGAAAGATTCGAGCGAAAACTCCAAAATCTTGCTTCTAGAGAGGATATAAACAAAAATAGAGCAAAATGTGAACGCAAAACTAAGCAAACTGGCACTTAAGGAGGATGTTAGAGGAGTGAACGACATGCCATAGTTACGCAGATGGATATAATAAAGGAAGAATACAGACAACTAAAGAGAGAACTGGAAAAAATAAAAAGTTACCGGCAAAAAGAGCAGGCAGAGATAGGCAGAGATTCACCGACTGATTACACATGCAAAAATGAAAAATGTAACCTTCAGAGGCGTTCCTATGGGAAAGGACCCAATAGCGGCGGTCGCAGATATATGCCGTGAAAAATTAAACATCCAGGAACCAAAATTAATGGCGGCAAGTACCATAGCAATCCGTTTGAATACAAGAACGATTGTTGTGTAGTTGGCGTCAGAAGAGAAAGAGGACGAAATCCTGAAAAACGTGTGCAAAGTGGCCGGGTTAAAGGTTTACCTGGAAAAGAATTTGTGTGAAAGAATACAATTAAATAAAAGAGCCTTGCTACAAATAAAAAAGGACTTGTACGCAATTGACCCAAAACACAAATTCATAATAAAAAACGCTTTAATGAAAGTGGGTAATGAATGGTACTATTTCAATAACTAGAGTGAACTGATCTGTAGAAAAGAAAGAGAGCTCCAGGTACTGAAAAGAACTTTCCCAGATATCAACCAGGAAACATTAAATTATGAACGATTAATAGAGGCCAATTCAAAAAACTAGGTACAAATAAGCACAGAACTCTCGGCACATCACATACAAGCAAAAGTATTCAATTAAATACCCAAATCTCGGAAATAACTACCAGGTTAGTACGCTCCGTAAAAGTTGAAGCCAATAATGTCGCTGGTTTAGGGAATAAACGCATTTATAGAGACTTTTTCGCATATATAAATACGCACGATGTCTTCTTTCTGTATGAAACGTTTCTAGAAAGGAGTATGGAATAATTCGAAACATATTTCTCAACGCACAATTTAGTATGGCAACCAGCCACTAGAACTGGTGATAGAGGCCGGGCCAGTGGTGGGACATTGTATGGAATAAGTAAGAACCTTAGCCCAAACGTCCGACATGTTAGAACTACAAACACCCCGATGGTAGAAATAACCTTCGTCCCGCAGAAAAACTTTAGGTCGTTCCTACTTTAATTGCAGCAAATGGACAACAGATTTCGAAGCGTTACTGGACTGCCTCTTGAAAACGGACATAGAAAACATCAGGATTGTAGGGGACCAAAACGCGAGATTTGGAAACATGCAAACAGCTTGAGGGATGATCGATGTTACAAGTGCATCCACAAGAAACTGTAGATCGGCACAAGACTCAAAGATCGACAGACAGTGACGCAAAATAATAGAGTTGTGCGATTTATTTCACTTAACGGTAATTAATGGAACAGCCAGCGATAGCGATGGTGAATACACATTCGTAAGGGGCCAAACGTGCTCCACCATTGACTTTCTGATAAATGAAAGCTGGCATGACCACCTTATAGATATGAAAATACAGAGCAAAACTTTTTCGGACCATATGCCGCTAATAGTCACCGTGAGTCTCGCAGCCGTCCCCCCAATACCTGCTAATCAAAATAGGCTACTTCCTAAGCTAAAGTGGAGGCAAAGACTTGCAAATCGGTACCACGATAATTTCGAGCACAACTTAATCAGACTGAACACCAGTAACCTGAGCCCTGACATAGACAACCTAACAAACTGTATTGTTGAAGCAGCAAAATGTATGCAGCCTGGGCGCATATCGACTTTCAAACAGCCGTGGTATGACACAGAGTGTGAATGCGCAAGGCGAGAATCGCAGTACTGTCTTCGTCGGGCAAGGCGTTAAAATACAGTGGAAATGAACCAAAAATATCAACGTGTGAACTCAAATTATAAACGCTTGTACGAAAGCAAGAGAAAGCAGTACTATTACAGGCTCGAAGTTAACATTCTCAACATCAATGATAGCAAAATCCTCTGGGAAATGATTCGGCAATTAAATAGTACATCGTGCAGGAAAGCTATACAAGTCCCCCCTGAAAAACTAGCTAATTACTTTCAAGAACTGCTTTATATAGCGAACCCAGAAGTGGAGCTTAGTTTTGCCCTGCCTTTGACGATAGTCGAGGAGTTAGACAGCAGCTTCACATCCGCTGAAATTAAAATTGCCATTAATCGAAGCAAGCGTAACAAAACACCAGGTGTAGACCGAGTGCCAGCAGAATTTCTAATAAACCCATCTCCACTACTGCTGGAAAACTTAACGAAAGTTTTCAACAGAGGGATCGTGCCGAATAGTTTCCAAAGAAATATTATATATCCCATATATAAAAAGGGCGACCCGGAGCAAGTCGCGAACTACAGAGGCATCTCATTTCTGAACTCCACAATTAAATTATTTACAGCAACACTGTTAAGGCGCATTACAGACTTTGTAAATGCACATCGGCTGCTAAGCGAGAACCAACCAGGCTTTAGAAGTGGCATTCAACAATAGAAAAAGGTTTGTACTCACCTCAATAGCGAAAGACTATCTGATCTGAAGGACATGTTTTTTATAGATTTTAAAGCAGCGTTCGACACAATAGACAGAAGATGTCTCATACTTAAACTCAGTAATATAGATCTATCCACTAAAATGTTAAACACGTTGAGCAGTCTATACTCGAACAATGCAACAACGGTATGGGATGGAAGCAGACTGACAAACTGGTTCGAGACAAACCGAGGAGTCAAACAGGGCTGTCTCTTCAGCATTGACGACTCATCAACGACGACATATCATTGACGACAACAAAACCCTGATGTACGTCGATGATATGGTGATTCTTAGTGAGAATCCGGAAATGCTGCAGGAAATGATCAACTGCACACACACTGAAAAATCAAAGGTTATGGTTGTGCGAGCTGACATAGGCCGATATTCAGCGAACGAGAGGTGGAGCTTAGAAGGTAAAAATCTAGAAGTAGTAAAGAGCTACAAATATCTAGGAGTCACTATCACCTCAGATATGCGATTCCTTAACACTTGATACTGAAACTGAAAGACACCAAGGCAGATTTAAACAGCTCATGGAAAGAGTTCCTTACTAGGAGAAGAGTGGCGACCAGTACGAAACACCAAATGTTTCAGGCGACCGTGCGTGCAATTATGTGCTATGCTGCCCAAGATTGGGGCTTTTCACCGTATGAGGATGTAGAGAAATGTCAAAGGCTTTTCTTAAAAAGAATTTTTCATCTACCCAACAACACACCAAACTATGCTATTCATTTGGAGATGGCACTACCGACTTTATTCGTGTACACGCTGAAGTTCAATTTGCAATACATCACCAAAATGCTAGCGTAACCGGATCACAGAGCCCCTAAAATTATAGCGAAAAATCACTTATGAAGAAGCAACGATGCTTTGAGCATTGGGAGCGAATAGCAAGAGAACATAACACGCAACTTATTATCGATGACCCAGGCACGTGGCACACACAGCAGGCGCAGTAGGCCCTCTTACTAAGTATCGAAAACGCAAGTCGGAAACATTTTGTTAGAACAGCACGACAAAGTCAAACAAGAATATCGTATAAACTGCTTGAGTATGACCTTTGAGAATGAAATTACTTTCGCGACACAATTGAGACATACATAATCTCACTTATAATTAAAGCCCGGGTGGAAGTTCTAAGACTTAATGATCAACCATATCGGCAAAGCACACATTGCGAGTAGTGTAACCTGCGAGAATCGGAAGACGTCCGCCATTTTATTGCGATTTGTCCTATCCTGAGGGAACTAAGGATGAAATTATGGGCAAAGCCAACGCTCCCCATCGAACAATATACCGCCATTCTGAACGGAGAAGATTGGGAGTACTCGGAGACTTCCTAAGGAGCGCTCTATCGTACAGGATAAGAATTGTACAAGAGTTTTTCTGACGCACATAGAAAGATTAAAATCTTTCTTTGTAAGACATAACATTTTTTTTTTTTTAATTCATTTTTTTCCTACTTTTGTTTGTAACTTTTATTATGTTAATTGTACCTTTCATATCTTTACATTTCCTTGTTATACACGTTTTGTATTTGTTATATTATATTTTTATCTACTTTAAGAGAGGCGAACGGCTAAGCCATACCCTACTAAAATATATTACTATTATTATTACTATATTATTGTTATTAAAAAGGATTTATAAAATTTGTATAATATTTAATTAAGATCTAAACGTTGTTAGAATAATAATAAAGGTACTACTACTACGAAATGTTAGGTGAAAGAATGGCTCAAGGAAACACAATTTTTTACGCATAAAAATTTATTTATAACATAAAAATTTATATATAGAATTTCAGAATTCCTCTGACCAAGAGTTTTAAAATGTTTTTCGCATGAATGGAAATACATAAAATTTTTTAATTATGGTGGGGCCCCTTTCATTCTAATGAGTATATTGTACTCTTGATCTGGAATAACGCGATTGCAATAATCCGCGTTCTTTGAGTCCTAAAGTGCAGGTATTGATTGGTATAGTTCAATCAACTCCAATTTGAATTTTTTTCATCAATCGAAGACATTGGTAATTTATTAATTATTTAATTAATAATTAAATTTAACCTCAAAGTTATCTGTTTACAAATACTGTGAAGCGATGAAATGTCCTTCTTCTTTACAACCTGGCAAATTTTCTTCTTACAACAAACCAAATTTTGTTCTTATTGCCGAAATAGCATTTGTTTTCAAATATCGATTGCCCAAAATATATTTCCATTGCTTAATCTCGACATCCGCAACTGCGACGGTGCACCCTTCTTTTGTATACGTGTGCCAAACTTTCGGACCCGTTTCTCGTCTGTGTGATAATTACTCACTCATTTTGATTTTGTATGCTCGTTTCGAACAGCCGCAGCTGGTTCTTTAGACTCTAAGGAGCTAACAACAACGACGCTAAAATGTAACCCTCCCGATTTCAATCTGAATCATTTTTGTTTATAAAAATTAAAATAAGCTCCGCAAATATAAAAGAGTTTATTTTAATTCACTGTCTGAACCATCTGAAGACATCAGACATAAGTGATGTCAGAGGCGACGTATATAAATAAATAAATAAAGAAGGCGTGAGGTGGTGAGATAGACCGAATCTCTGCCAGCCAGTGCAACATGCGACACCAGGCCTAGACCTGTTACAGGTTGTAAGTTCTGGGGATTCGCAACCAGTTGAGGGGTATTCCTGTCAAAGGAAGCGGGCACTGTGACCAAAGAAGACATTTTGTACATTTTTAATAAAGGCCAGGAGGTTCTTTGTCGAAGAGTTCGATCTAGTCAGATCTAAATTTGAAGGGGTGTTTCGGAGCAAATAAACATCTTGGCTTGACGAAAGAACCCACTGCGTGTCCAAAGATCTAGGGTGACATCTCTGAACCATTACTGGATAAATTACTTACGGATATGTATGGCGTGGATCTCCATTTGAAAGGCATTTGGCCGTTGCGATTGAGATCCTAGTCTTTGGTCCGAAAATCTCGGCACCGGTACCCGTTGCCGTTCTATAACCATCGGTGAATAATGTGTTGCCACTAAGCCTAGGACCCTGGCTACCGACTTCTCAGTCAACTCTACTATGGAGGAGAGCCGTAAAGTGCCGGCCGAAGCACACTTCCTTGGTGATATGGTCTCTTCTGGCACAAATTGAGATTTTTTTTTTTTCATTGACTTAGTACGTAATGACCACACACTGATCTCACATCGGACAGGCCCGATATAGGCGATTCAAACAAGGTGGAAAAATTCAGGTTACAAGTTTAGAAAGCAAGTTATGCATTAATTCAACGACGCTATCATTTTAGTCTTTACACATAAGAAGAGGTGGGAGGAGCAGCACACGTAAGGTGGGTATTAAAAGATTTGCATAAGACATAGAATGGATCAAATAAGAAGCTCTACAAAAGCGAAGACTAATAGGAGAATAGTGTCAAGTTGGAAGTGCTGGTACACTAAAGTTAATCATTCTAAGTAAGAAAGGTGAATAACTAATACCATAAATGAGGTTATACGTAAAAGTTACAACAATGACCGTTCTACGACTAGGCAATTTAAGGAGGTTGATCAATTTTAGATGGCACCAATAAGAGGCAAGCATTAGGATCCCAGTGCAAGGTTTTGAGAGCAAAAAGTAGAAATTACTTTTGCACCGACTCAATACGATCGATATATATCTGATATTCATTCGCAAGTGCACTGTCAAGTCGACTAGTCGTCTCCTTTCGCTTTCCGAATTTAACAACACAAAAAACTAAATCAAGAGACAAGATAATCAATTGTTCTTATCTCAAAATGCCTGTTGAACGCAGTCCCCCGACTGCGGGCAGCTCGCAAAAACAAAATCATCCATCAAGGAACAGCATGAGCGTACCCCACGCTCAAACAGCTGTCCGCATAAGTAACAACAACGAATACCTTGGCACATCAACAAGCGGTTCAAACAACAGCATCAACATCAATGACTCACACCAAGCTTCACTTCCCGTTAATTTCGAGAGAGCGCGTTCTTGCTCTCCTGCAATACAACAAACAGCTACACACTCACAAAGAGAAAACATTAACGGATCATCAATCCAAACAAACGCAGCCTCTCGCTCTACCACTCAACTAACTGTCAGCTGTTCCATGGCAGCAGGTAATATGCAGCCTCTGCCGTGGAGTGCACAATGCGCTTCACCAACGACGCCACTCTCCTCGTTCCAACCAACAACAACAACAACAACCACAACGCAGACATCAGCTGCTATCTCACTAATTACAGCAACCACCACGTCATCTTTCTCAGCTACAATGCCAATTTGCTCCCTCTCTTCGGCAACAACATTGATCAGAGAAAAGTCATCAAACACGCAAGTACAAACTTCAACCAATCAAAACCCACAAGAGTCAAAAATAAAACGCAACCGTAGTAAGCTCTCTCCCAACAACACTTCCGAACAAAATAGCAATAGTAAAAAAAGTAGGAAAAAAACGCAAACACAAACGACATCACAAACAACACTGCAAAAGTACTGGCTGAGCGCGCCTAACACTAATAACAGGTTCGAACTCCTCTCCCCAGACGAAACGGCTGAAGACGGCAGTGGTACAGAAGCAAATTCTAATGCGCCAAATCAACCTCGACCACCTACTAAAATACACAAGCCACCACCAATATACGTACAGGACGTAGAACAAATTAACGTACTAAACAAAGCTCTGAAAAACATAATACAACAAAACTACATTTTAAAAACACTTAAAAACAACGAAGTATGCGTACAGACAAATGACTCGTCGAACTACTCGGCGGTGGTTAAGATGCTCAGGGAAAACAAAACTAAATACTACACCTTTAAGCCGAAAGAGGAGCGGGGATTCAAAACAGTACTTAGAAATATGCACTACGCCACTGACCTTGACGAACTTAAGAACGAGCTATCGGAACTAGGCCACGACGTTATTAATATACACAAAGTACAACAAAAACTGACAAAGAAACCACTGCCGCTATTTTTCATTGAACTAAAAGCCAAAGCAAATAATAGAGAAATCTTTAATATTACAACACTCCTATGTACCAAAGTCATATTTGAGCCACCACACCACAAACGCACGGTAGCTCAGTGCTCAAACTGCCAAAAATATGGTCATACACGAAATTTCTGCACCAAAGACCCGATCTGCGTGAAATGCGCTGGCAAGCACAAAACTATTGACTGCAAACTAATAAGTGCAGATCAAATTAAATGCGCTCTTTGTGGCGGCTCACACACAGCCAACTCAACTATAAGGGATGTGACGTATACAAACATCTAAAAATTAAAAGATTTCCCTCACTAAAAGAGAAAGACGATAAAAAAGATGACCATCAGGTAGTAGAACAGACATCAAACAAAGTCAAAATTGGAATAACGTACGCCCAAACAGCAGCCAGTAACCGTAGAAACCCCACAAATCTGTTACACCCCAAAAAAAAGATGAGGAACACAACAAAAACGAAAGCAACAAAAACGAATCCAACAAAAACGAGACTAGTGAAAACACAGAAAAAAAGACTAAAATTTCAAAAGATTTAGCGGAAATAAAAGATATAATAAAACAACTAGCGCAACAAATGAGTAATATGATGAACATCATAACAGTACTATTGACAAAACTCGACAACAAGAATGGACACTAAAATAAAAATTTTAACTTGGAATGCATACGGATTAAAAAATCACCTGAATGAATTACAGCTTCTCCTACACAACAACTACATTGACATTGCTTTGATATCGGAAACACACTATACAAGTAGCCAGCACATGAACATAAGTGGATACAAGATGTACCACACATGCCATCCCGATGGTACAGGACACGGTGGGACTGCTATCATTATTAAACAAAACATTAAACATAACGTACTGCTTCCATTCCAAGAAACCTATATCCAGTCGACGAGCATACAAATCTTCGACTCATCCGGTCCACTAAGAATAACAGCCGTGTACAGCCCACCAAAGCACAATATCTCACAGTCGCAATACCATGACTTCTTAAAAACTCTCGGACACCGTTTTATAGCTGCAGGCGACTACAATGCGAAGCATACTGACTGGGGCTCCAGAATATCAAACAAGAAAGGTAAAAACCTACAGGGTGCACTGCTGTTAGCAAAAGCTAAACATCTTAGTACCGGCGAACCCACGTATTGGCCAACAGACAAAAATAAAAAGCCAGACCTCATTGACTTTTATATACTCAAAGACATAGACTTAAATAAATGTGTCATAACATCAAGACAGGAACTATCGTCAGACCATACACCTATACTACTCGAACTTAATTCTACTGAAGTGAACACAACCAAGTCCAAACTATGGCACAACAACAAAACTGACTGGGATACCTATCGAGACTACATTAACACAAACTTAAATACAAGCATTCCACTGAGATCACCCGACAAAGTAGAATCAGCTATAGTCCAACTAAACGATACCATTGAGAAGGCAGTATTGCAAGCAACTCCGGACAAGATAATACACCATGCAAAGCGATACACACCCCCTACGCTTCGCAAATTGATATGCACAAAACGAAAATTGAAAAAAGCATGGACCATTTGCAGATCCCCCGATGCGAAAAATAAATATAACAAGGCAACTAAAGAAATTAAAAAATATCTCCAAAATCAGAAAAATTATGAAATCACGAAGTATTTACAGAGGCTAACTCCGACAAGCTTTACCGACTACTCCCTGTGGAAAGCTACAAAAAAACTGACAAATAAAACAATACACCAGGCACCTATAAAAATGGACAATGGATCATGGGCAGTAACGAACCTAGACAAGGCGACAGTTCTAGCGAATTATTATGAAAAAATATTTGCTGATGAAACTATCAACGTCATCTCGTCAACGTCGTCATATAAACTCGACAGTCACTCCCCAGCCAACTCGCCTAAAAAAAATATGCACAAATGAAATACTCAAATGTATACAGCACGACATAAAGCCCAAAAAAGCACCCGGGTATGACAAAATTGACGGAAAACTTTTAAGGGAGCTACCACTTCAAGCAGTGGTATACATACGTAATATTTTCAACGCGATAATTCGACTAAATTACTTTCCTAAAGTATGGAAAGTGGCTGAAGTCATTGCAATTCCAAAACCTGGTAAAGACGTATATAATCCAGCATCTTATAGACCAATTAGCTTACTTCCACTGCTGTCAAGAATATTCGAGAAGCTCCTGTGCCAGCGGCTGTTACCTATTATAGAACGCAAACATATAATACCTGACCACAAATTTGGCTTTCGACGAAAACACTCGACCATACAACAAATCCATCGTGTGACTCATAAAATTTTAAACGATCTTGACAACAAAAAGTTCTGTATAGGAGTTTTTCTAGATGTAGAAAAGGCATTCGACAAAGTTTGGTACATGTTATATATACAACTAAAACTAAATTCACACCACCTCGTATAACGATTAACGGAGCTGACGTAAAAATTGAAAATGTAGTCAAATACCTAGGATTATATATTGACAACAAACTCAACTGGAAATACCATATACTTAAAAAACGGGATCAAATCAAGCTGAGGATTAGTCAATTATATTGGCTGCTCAAATCAAAGTTAACATTAGAAAACAAAATACTGATCTACAAAGCTATTATAAGACCAATCTGGACGTACGGAGCACAAATCTGGGGAACGGCCAAAAAATCAAATACAGACATAATACAAAGACAACAATCAAAAATAATTCGCATGATCACCAAGGCTGGGTGGTATATAACTAACAATGATCTGCATCGTGATCTTAATATTCCAACAGTAACAGAGGAGATTACAAAAATAAGTCGTATCTACCAGACCAAGCTTACCCAACACCCAAATGTTGGTGTCAACCTACTACCAATACAGGAACTACAATGCAGACGCAGGTTACAGAGGACAAGGCCAGTGGATCTGGTTGAATAAATTCGAAATTATATATATATATATATCTCAATACCACTTTTTTTTTCTTTGTTTTTGTTTAATGTGTTTATTTTTGTATTTTATATTTTTATTACATTTATGTTTACTTTACTATATTTTGCTCTATAATTGTATTAATTTAATTTAAATGTATATTATTTTTGTTACTATTTTGATTTTTTTCCCCTACATCCCTACAAAAATAAAAAACTTTTGTGATCTGCTCACATAAATTAGTTACAACCCTGAAATAACTTTTAAACCATGTACTAATAGTCTTAATAAAAAATAAAGACATATGTACACGACATATGGGAAATAAAAAAAATAAAAAAATATCTGATATACTCCAGAATAGGTCTTACCAGCGCAGTTTATAGAACTTTGGTAGTATACGGATAATCAAATTCCTTAGACCAGCGTTTAATATAGCCAAGGCCACATCTAGCTTTAGAGACCTACAGCTGGATAGAAAATGCAACCGGTTCTTCAGTTGAGTTGAGTGAAAGCAGCCGCATCAGCAGTGACAACGATCTGAGTGATCTCAAGGCATTATAATTGAATTCGCCAAGCAACAAATTTGAACCACAAGCTGTAAATTATTCTCTATATATTTCTTGGCCTGACGATTTATCACATCCCCAATTCTCGGTATTTTTGTCATTTTCAAGGTCCGCCGTTCACATGAATCAAGGGGCACCAGTAAACATACGCAATGTTTTGGCCTGCAGTACTCTCACCTTCGTGATGTTTGACCACGCTGTTATGCCATACACCTGCAAACCGTATCGCCAAGCAGGAGCAATTATGGTTTTGTAAATGTTCACCTTATTTCTCAAGGACAATTTATTTCTGCTAGTTAAAAGCCAATGCAATTTACCAATCCTCTGTCTTAAGGATTTCTTGATTTCTTGAAATTAAAACGAGTGGCGAGAGCTTTTGAAAAGCATGACCGATTTTATCTGAGTATTCAGAGCATTGTTTTCTACTGATCTTTTAATGAAAATATGCAAAGTCCAATAATCGACTCTATGGCAGTTGTCCGGGAGATTCGTATGGGCCCGGCCATGGCGGGGCACGCAAACCGCTGCAGCTTATCGCATGTATGAAGCGTGTTAAGCCATCAGCCGAGAGCCGGATAGGTGACGATGGGTCTAATTACCATGGTGTATAACCAGTAGATCAGTTTTGGAGATAGGCCCCATGTTTTACCATATAAACGTCCACAAGCCTATATGCCTTTGGTGCCTTTGTTGAGTACTGTTTTAAGATGGGCATTTCATTTCAGGCGTTTATTCTGAATTACGTCTAGATATTTGACCTCTTTGGAAAGTTTAATTACAGTACCGTTCAATTGAACTGGACAAAGGTCAAGTTTATACTTCTTTGAGAAGGGTACTGTTCCGCTAACGAGCTTTTTCGTTACCTTTAATTTTTAAAACAAAAGAAAACTACAAATTGAATCAAACTTTAATAATTTAATAATATGTAAACGTGTGAAAAATAATGCGAGAATTGATTGTCGATGTGGTGATTTCCGCGATTTCGATGCCAGGCCAGGAAGCAAGTGAAGTCAAGAGCAGACGAACAGAGAAAAAAACAGAATGAAACAGGAACAAGAGATCGCAAACGCATCCCCAGATGACGGCAGACCTCAGGCGACGTTAACATTCTCCCCCTATTGGAAGTTCCGGACTTTCAACAGCATCATTTAGAGGCAAAACGCAAAGCTTAGCGACTGCCCGACGAATTGTGCCAGTACTAGTGCGTAGAACTGCTACCCTCGCAATGCCATTTCTCCCGGGATTCAACTCTGTCACTCGTGCCAGGGGTCATCGGAGCGGCGGTAGATTCTTATCCTTGACAAAGACCACAGCATTTTCCGTCAAGCCAGGCTGTGGCTTAAGCCAATGGGAACGCTGCTGTAACAGCGTTAGGTATTCACTACTCCAACACTTCTAAAATGTTTGCTACAAAAAGGTTACTCTCTGCCATCGGTCGAGACCATTAAGGTTGAGATTAGGCTCAACGATGGACGTAAACAAAGTTCCTATAAAAAAGGCGCGGGCGTCAATGCATGGGGTTTTTCAGGGCTCTCTGAGATCGGAAAGAGCGGCCTTGAGTTGATGATGGCAGCAATTTGAGCGCTGAAGATCCTACGACACGATGAAAACTCTGTCTTGACTGCGGCCTTCCAAAGAGAAATGAGGCGACATAGTGGGAATTCATCTCCATTCAATTCCATCGTCACGACAAACCTTAAAAGCAGCATTCTGATGATCGCATTCGAATATGCGTCGCAAATCAACCAGTTCGTTTTTAGCTCCTACGAAGTTCGTAGCGTTGTCTGACCAGATTTTTTGCAGCCGGCCACGTGTACAGATGAAGCTCTTCAAAGCGCCAATAAATACAGCAGTTAAAAGATCCTTGACTAGCTCAATGTGAACTGCTTTCGTAACGAAGCACACAAACAGGCTGATGTAGCATTTGACTGGTTGCTTAGTACGAGTCTCTGGCTTGTAGTAGAATGAACCACAGTAATCAATACCAGTCAAGTGAAAGACATGACAGAGCGTCACTCGATCTCTTGGCAAGTCAGCCATAATGTGCTCCATGAGGCGGGGCCGTCTTCGGAAGCAGCCCACACACTTGCTGATGACACGAGCGACAGCCTTCCTTCCACCAACAGGCCAGTATTGAAGACGTATAATAGCTAGCTAATAAATGCTAGTGGGCCCGCATGAAGATTTTCCTCGTGAAAATGATTCACGATCGAATGCGTCAGTGGATGCCCCTTGGACAGAAGGTGGTGGCGAGCTTTAAAATACAAAGCGGAATTCTCCAAGCGACCACCGACTCGAATCAGCCCCGATTGGTCCAGAAATGTCGACAGCGAGTGAATGTTGCTGGAGGTGCTGACTGTCTGATGCATCTACAGAGCCTTGTACTCTACCCACATATGCGACCTCTGAACTATTCGCACTAGGAGTATTGCACCCATGCGCAGGTGTGATGCAGACAAACCTTTCGAGCGATCGCGAGCTATGAACTTGGCTACGTAGCCGTATATTCACCGCATTGTGGAGTAGGCGTTCACGTTTCTGCATCCCACCAGAGAATCCGAAAAAGGAGACTACACGACAAATGCTCTCTTGCGTGCCTCAGGCAGGTCGCGAACAGGTAGGCATGTCTCAGGCCACCCGTCAATACTGTCGAGCAAAAACTATGGACCATTTGGCCAGAGCGGAGACCGAATCAATTCACCAGGCGACTCTCCCTTAGATAAAATATCAGCAGGATTCACTACAGTAGGGACATAGTGCCACTCCATGCTTCTGGTGGGTTGCTGAATGGCGGAAACGCGATTTGCGACGAAGACTTTTTGAACCGAGAAGGTTCCTCTCTTATCCAAGTTAGCAACACGGCTGAGTCGGACCAGCAATAGTATACGCCGTTGAATATTTTCATTTCTTTGACTTGATGGATTAGGTGCGCCAACAGCGTGGCACCGTATAGCTCGAATTTCGGAACAGTCAAGTTTTTGAGCGGCGCCACGAGATGCTTTGACCATAACAACCTCGTACTCACAACGCCGTCCTTGCACGAGCGAATGTAAATGCATGCCCCATAAGCCTCAAGGCTGGCATCACAAAAGGCGTGGACTTTTATATGATGCGATGGGCTCCATAACGTAGCGCGGGAATGTCAGGCGCTTCACATCATTGAAGTCATTGCACAAACTTGTCCAAGCTGTTTGCAGAAGTAACGGAAGACTTTTATCCCACGCGAGCCGCTCTCTCCAAAGTCTCTGCAAAAATATTTTAGCGTAGTAATGACAGGACAAATAAGGTCACGTGGATCATAAACGAGACCAAGAGTTTTCGTAATGTCAGTTCCGTCATCAAACTTCAGGAGGGCATAACTATGCGCTTCAGGAATTTGCACGGCTGCACTATTTCTAGACCATTTCCTGAGCTTGAAGTTGCCCTTACTGAGAATTTCGGCGGTTTGCTTCATAATCTCAGTGACCTCTTCCTCGGTGGAGCCACCTGAGATGAGATCATCCACATCGAAGTCGCGGAGAACGATTTCTGAGTCAAGCGGACACGATCCGGACTCATTCATGGTCAATTGATGCAGTGACCGTATGCAAGAAATGAAGCAGACTTTGTGCCATATATCAGTGTATCTAACTTGAAATTCCAGCATCCTCCTCAGGTGAGTCGCGCCACAGGATGCACTGAAGAAAGTTGTCCGGCGGAGTCACTCTGATACAGAGATACATATTGCAAATATCGCCTGTATTGACCACCGGCAATGTTCGGAAACGGAGCAAAATGATGAACAAATTGTGTTGTATTGTTGGACCTGCCATGAGCAGCTGGTTCAAAAAGTAGCCGGATGAAGAAGCCGCCTAGCCGTCAAATACGACACGAAATTTTGTAGTTGTGCTGTCCTCCTAGATGACGCAGTGATGTGACAAGAAGTACCTGGATACATCCCTGTCAGATGTTTCCACGCGCGACATGTGCTTGAGGTCGACATACTCTTTCATAAAACTGGTGTACTGAACCTTGAGCTTCGGATTTCGTAACAACTTGCGTTCTAAATTTCTAAAACGATACAAAGCCTGTTGGTGAAAGTCACAAAGCATGTCAGCGCCTTGCAGCAGCGCTTGCATACTCTAATTACAAGTATATAGCGTACAAATAAAATACCTAATGAATGGTTAAACAGCGTAATAGTAATAAAAAAAGGTCATAAGACTGAATGCCAAAACTATAGAGGTATATCCCTACTCAATACTGGCTATATCATTATAAACAAAAGAATAAATGTCGCCGAAGAAATAATAGATGAGTATCAATGTGGTTTTAGAAGGGACAGATCAGCGGTCGCCCTAGGTTTTGTAGTGGACCAAATATTTTAGAAGTTTTATGAACACAATATAGACCTTTTCTGCCTTTTCGGACTTTAAGCAGGCTTTCGATAGTATAGATAGAAAACAAATAAAATTCTGTCCCAAATACTTAGTATTCCATTGAAACTAATAGACCTAATTGTCTGCACTTTAGAGAACATGACCAGTAAAGTACTAGTTCAAGGCGAAGTATCTGAGTCTTTCAGAGTATGGTCCGGAGTGAAGCAAAGACTGTCTGCTCTAATATTTAATCTAATGCTTCATACAGTTATTAAGGAGATAAATTCAGATGGCAACATCTTCAAAAGAGATTTCCAAATATGCGCGTATACATACGATGTGCTCATAATGGCCAAAAGAGAAAATGTTTTGACCCGCAAAATGATGCAGACAAAACAAAATACATGATTCGATCATCGCAAAACATAACTGGTAATGACTTGATAATTGGCGATTATGTTTTTGAGAACGTACCTGAAAAAATAAGACTCGGAAAATGTAGACTCAGCAATTGCTATCGGCGAGAGAATCTGCAGAGAGAGTCTGCAAGCAGGGCGTACTACGCGAACATTAAGTTCTTTCGCGCTAAAATTCTATCTAGAACACAAAAAATGGCAATGTATAAAACACTAATACGACCAGGGCTTACGTACGGTGCAGATCATTAAACACAAATGATACCAACCTATTATTGACTTTCGAAAGAAACGTGTTAAGATAATATATGGCCCAGTGCGTCCAGAAGACGGAAAGTGTCGAATCCGATACAACAATGAACTAGAAAACATTATTGTCGGCCAAAATGTTGTACGTTTCATAAAGGCAAAACGTATTAGGTGGATTGATCACGTGATGAGGATGACAGCAGAAAGAATGCCAAAAAAGGCATTTATAATGCGCCCAATTGAAGGAAGAAAACGTGAGCACCCAAGAAAAAATGGATAGACGAAGTCGAAGTAGACCTTAACAAGCTGAGTGTTGGCGACTGGAGAGCTCTGACTAGAGATAGAGCGGAATGGAGGAAAATTGTTGATGATGCTATGGTCCACACCGGACTGTGAAAGCGAAGAAGAAGAAAAAGTCTGCATGAGGTCGACCTTACGTAAGGTCAGTGGACAAATAATGGTCCTTTGTCCAAATGGAGTTGGTGCAGAGAACATGGTTTCCTCCTATACGGTCTTCAATCCGTGTTTTTGTGCCCCCACCAAAGAACCAGCTGACTCACCCTCTCCTAAGGACTTTGGGAGGGTGGTCAATTCACGGCCTCTTGGACGTGCCCAATGGCTCCGACTTGAGATGTGTTGACCGGCAGCCTTGTGGCTGCCGAGCTGGTAGTGTTGGCCAAATCCGTGGAGGTATGGCCTCCGGATGATGCATTCGGAGCTGCATCGCACTCATTAAAAATGTATGTATTGTTCATGAGATTGCTACGAATAACCGGGAAGAGAGAAAACTGGAGATCGGCAGATACCCAGACTCCGCATACTAAAGATCAGGAACCCTCCTGGCCATGCATCCCTTGGCGTACGCTGTCCCACCGTGGATTGCGGTGTTTGATTTAAGAGAGTGGGCCTTCTCTTCTCCTGACTATCATTAGCCGGCATTCCAGGCACAGACACAAACTTGTTTGGAACCTGTTTCTAGTCGCCCCCACGGAGAGATTGTAATCGCACTACCCAAAGTGTTCACAGTTACGGCACGAACACCAGGGTGTGTTGTGTCAATCCCCTTCTGAACCTGACGGCTGATGGCACAAATCCGGTAAGTCGGTGGTTAATGTCGTTCAGTTAAAGCAAATACAAAAAAAATGATAGTTGTTTGTTGTGATCCCTACTTTTTTTTATTATTATTATTTTTACATTACCTTAAAAGTGAAATGGATAACTATATTTGTTTCACAACCGTGGAGCATCGCTTTACTATGCTGCCTAAAAAGCATGCATAGCGATCTAAGTAATTTGATACCACTCCACTCGAATTACTTGGTTTTCTTTTGCCAGAAAAGTTTTCATTTGGTATTTAAGTCTGGGCTACTTGTGTCCATTCCAAAACCTTGTTCAGGTGCGATTCCAATAAAAATCTGTTAAGTTGTGAACAATGTTTGGAGTCGTAGGTCATGTTGAAAAACCCACGACAAGAGTACATTGTCGAAATGGTCGGTGGCCAAATGTTCGATTAATATATACACTTCTCCAGTCAGTAAACCCCGAATATTGAATATTAGACCTCACTTGTTTTCTGCAAAATTGTCACAAATCTTTACGGATGAGCCACTGTGTTTTTTTCTTTTTACTGTATTATGGATCTTTTGAACTTGGATTCAACAATTCAAAAATACGGGCCTTTAGAAATAAATATGCTTCTTTGAGAATCAAAGACGCTTTTTGATGTCATTCGAGGATACCAATGGCGTTTTTTTGCAAACCCAAATTATTAAATTTGATTTTCTACTGTAGTTTAAGTGTTCCATAAATGTGAAAATAGAAGTATCTTAGCATACAAATGACGCCGGTTACGTCAAAATTTTTTTGTAACTTACTGATTTCATATATTCCAAGATCAAGTTATTAAAATTAAAATTTTGAGGTCAGTGTAAGACCTGAAATCAGGTGTATCCTAATTGTTCTCTTGTAAAATGTCATTTCCAAATTTAAATCAACACGTCTCGTCGAGCTGATCAAGTCTTTAAAGGCCCCGTGACTCCATCACTGCGTTATAAGGTTCCTGACCAAGTTATTATGTGTGTGTGAAAGTATAATAAAATACACAATTTCTGATCTTTGTCGTAGATTAATCCATTCCTTTTCTCATTACACCAAGTAGGTAGGTCTTTGATCTGTGGATTCATTCGAAACTAAAGCCAACTTAAAGCAGCATTGGTAGCCCATCCGACATCTCAGACATTGGCCGACATTGCGGTGCTTTGTCTGTTAAAGAGTGAATCACACCTCACAGTTTGCAAATATATCATTTCATTTATTTCAGCTGATCGTTTCTTTTTGTTTTTGTTTTTATGTTTTCTTTTTATGTTTCCGTATTTTGGTTTTAAAATATTTATACGCATTAGGTAGACATTATTTAACAACTTGCCTTACACTGCATCTTACATTAATTTTATTACATAAACAAAAAAAGTTCTTGTCATTCGGGGTAATCCTACTTACAACGTTTTCTGTTGAGCAATTAAAAAACTGTCGAATAGACTCCGACTAATAAGGATCTTTGAAAGTTCATATCCAACGACGACGACGATGATGACATTTAAATTTTCTCATACAAAACTTTGAATTTGGCATATATAATATATATATAATTATTATTTTTTTTTGTAATTATTCGGTCACAGCTCTGTGTTAGAAGCAATTTCGTTCCTAGTTCTCGTTCTATTCTTGATTAAGGTTTTTAATAACGTAGTTAACGATGAGAGCAAATATTGCAAAACAGATGAGAATTACTAGATTGGAGTAAAGTGATTGCCAGTTCAAATAGGTATTTCTCAAACTGTTTGGCGCTACCACAGTAGCGGGGCAGTTGCCGGGGTCCACGGGGTGAGCTTGCAATGATTCCATCGCATCATCACCAATGAGGATGTCATTCACGTGTCCGTTGGCAAAGCCCTTGGCTGTGTCATTATTGTCTGTCTCTATTGAATTTGTGCTTAATGCGCACTTCGTTGTCATAATTTTTTGGCTCTGTAGACGGCTCTTAATCTCCTCGACAATTTCAGGAAAGAGTTCACAGAAATTAGCATTCATAAGATTAAATGCAAGCGATTTTCTAGCGTACATTTGCTTTTCATTGTTTGTCGACTCGATGGACCCCAACGTGGGTGTGCTTTCAAGCTGAAAATTAAAACAAAGGAAATGAGGTGAGGTACAAAAAGTAATATTTGCGAATTACCATAAAGCTAAGCAGTCCAGTTAGTATAGTGCCGACGCACCATGTTGGATTCCATGTGTCCGGATGAAAGTCTAAAAAAGGAATAATTAATAATCTGTGCTTTAGAGCCCTATTATGAATCAAAGCCTACCTGATATACTTAGGCACAACCGTGTATTTGTCTTGAAACGCCCATTTGGAGTTAGCATATAAATCGATGGCGGCTTAAATGGAAACTCGCGCGGAAATAGCAACGTGCCATGATAGTAGCCACCATAGTAGGGTGAATTTTCGGGGCCCTTAACACAGTAGTGCCATTCGAGAATATTATTGGGCAAAGGCTCAGCGGTGATATACGGCAACGGATCACGTTTGAGACGCAGGTAATCCTGCTTCATGCGTGACACTGCTGTTGGTTGTTTACGGCCGCCACCAGCTGATGTCGTGCCGGTTGCCATTTCGCTTAAATCTTAATTCTTGAAAACTGTAAAAATGTGTAAAGCATTCGTTAAACGAATTATAATCAAATATGTATGTAAATCAGAGCAGAAGGAAGCAAGAAACTACGTATGTGGTTTTGGTAGGTAAATAACTTCAATAGCAGTAAGGCTGAAAACGCACCCTTAACCCAAGCATAAAAAATTAAACGCCTTTTGCCTCAAATTTTAATATACTCGAATATACACGGTAATGAATCTGTTTTTTCAGTGTTACTGTTTGTCCCTACTCCACAAAAATAACCGTTTACAAAAAAAAAATAATAATTACTTTTTTAGATGGAACCACTTTGGCAGATGGGCGGTTGGCTGGTATGGTAAATTATTCTTTATACCAATACGCCTTTCTCTGTAGCGTATGCAATTAGTTAGGCACGTCTTACTTTTTTCTCCGTTTATTTTAAGCAATCAATAGCATTACTACTAGTATTAGTTTTCAATGCGTGTGCCTCGTTTTGTTGAAAATTCCTACTTTGTCAACTATGTCAAATCGACACGACACAGTGTTGTTAAACATGTAAAGTGTGAAACGTTCTTTGATTATTATCGATTTTGTATTTCGTAGTCGTTATCGAGTCCTATAATCGATAATGTAGCCATTTATTATCCGCGATTATGTATTTTGAAAATGTAATTAGTTATTAGGGAGTTAATAATGACATTAATTAAAAGGCCCATCCACTACACAAACATGTTTGACAAACGCCAAGCGGCTTGCCGGTGGGTGGCCGTGTGTGAATCAATGTTTGAAGGAAATCCATTTCATCCATTCCAATGCAACTGGAAAAGTCCACTTTGCAATGAAAGCATCAGCTTCGTTTTTTTCAGTATTCATTCGCTTTCTTTTGTACAAAATAGCACTTCTTATGACCGCACATGCTTGATCCGTATCCGTTTAAGACAACCTTCGCTCGCAAAATTTCGTTTACAAATGATGTTTGTCAAACGGCTTGCGTAATGTGTGTGCTATGCAATTTTTAACAAGCATGTTTGACGCAAATATGTTTGCGTGGTGTATTTGGCCCTTAGCAAAAAGAGGCAAAATTTTTATGGTCACGAGTTATGGTATTGGTTAGCCGTCATTTTATGGTCATGGACGAATACCTCAAATTTCCGGTAGGTGGCGTTGTTGTTCCTTGACGACACTGGATAATAGTCCCACTGGCAGCGGCAGGCTCTAATCATACCGATCACACATTGAAACCGCGGAAACGACTTCGTCAATATTGAATTGTAGGGTTGTAAAGACAGATCCGAATAATTCGCAATACAAATAAATAATGGAAAATTGCATGAAAACCCCGGTTAAACCAGAGAAATGGAGTTTTCTTCTCAGAACCCGCGCAGGAACCATTTTTTGTGCCTTGGAATTGCCACCATTCTGATATGATAGAGTGCCCTACCGGTGTATCCCCCTTTGGTCAATACAAAATGCAAAACCATAAAGCAGAAAAAAATTAGACTGGAGAATACTACTGTAATGCCCAAGGAACGCTGATAACATTGATTTTTTCGTGTTGCTGATTTCAATTGGGCACTAGTGCAACCTTATCCAAGTTATTTAATGACGTAATCGCCTACGTTGTCGAGCTGTTTTGTGATTTAGCGCATATATCGGAATTGACTCATAGAAAAACTGATTATTTAGTCGATAAGATTACTGATTTATGAGACAACAAAAATAAATTTAAATACACCGCCAACTAATCAAGCGTCGAAAACAACTCGGAAAATAGCACAAACACTCACACCGATATAGAGTCGGTGATGTTTCTGTTGTCGTTGAGGCTAGCGACGCAAATTAGCTAATAATAATTTGAAAATTATAGAACAGAAGTTTGATGGATTTTCTCTTAATATGGCTTGCTATGGGAGCCGGACAAAGGGCATGCGAAGGAGTCAGAAAAGCAAATTTTGAAGTGATAAAATTCGTTCTAAAAACATGCGCGATAAATGAATCCCAGCGCTTGTTTTTATTATTGATGTTTGGGTGGTTTCTTATCAGCTTTGACACCGCCAACGTGATAGACTGGAAAGCAGCCGCTGCTTCGTAGCCGCTGCCATCGACGATAACGACTGTAACTTTAACGCAGTTGGTAGTTTGTTATGGAACTTAGCGGTTTAGACGAGGTGTACCGCGTTGATTAGGAAAAATACTGTTGAACGATGATTAAAATTGGCAAAATTGGTTTCCTTGGTGGCGGTAAAATAGCACAAGCAATGGCCAAAGGTTTTTTGGCAGCAGAGCTCACCAATACAGATGCAATGATAGCGAGTGTGCATCCATCGGACATTGCCTCGAAGACCGCATTCGAACAACTGGGGGTACGAACAATAACAGAGAACAAACCAGTGGTTAGAGATAGCGAATACATCTTCATTTCCGTGAAACCACAAGTTGTACCAAGAGTTCTGGATGAGGTGAAATCGTTGAGTGCAAACAAACTCTTCCTTTCGGTGGCTATGGGTGTGACACTGAAAATGCTCGAGGAAAAGTTATCACCGGAGGCACGTGTTATACGCGTCATGCCGAATACACCGGCGTTGGTAATGTCCGCCTGCTCGGTATTTGCGCGTGGTTTGAAGGCTACAGATGAAGATGTGGAGCTAACGAATAGTCTGCTTAAGTCAATTGGCACGAGTGAGATTGTGGATGAATCTCTACTCGATCCGATTACCGCACTTAGTGGGAGTGGCCCGGCGTATGTGTTTGTAATGATTGAAGCGCTTGCAGATGGTGGTGTTCAAATGGGCTTACCACGTGCCCTCGCCTATAGACTAGCAGCACAAACAGTTTTAGGTGCTGGGCTTATGGTACGCGAATGTGGTGTACATCCGGGACAATTAAAGGACGACGTAACAAGTCCGGCTGGTTCTACAGCGGCGGGTTTACGGCAACTTGAGTTATCAGGTAGGGTGTTATTGAGATTTGACAATTATTTAATTGATTTAATGATCTGCCTTATCACTGCAGGTTTTCGTGCTGCTGTCGCAGGCGCTGTAGAGCAGGCCACACTTCGGTGCCGGAAGATCTCGGAAGAATGACCAGCGCAATGAAGATCGTGCTTTATATATATTTGTGTATTTTATGCTTACAAATATTTGCATGTTTTATTAAAATTCGTTAGTTTCAGAATTTTGTGCGTTTCTTAGCACGCGCCAACTCGTTGAGCTCGCCTTGCTGGACTGCTGCCTCCTGATAAATCCGCCTAACTTTCTCACGTCTTTCCTTATCACTATAAATTTGAAGATAAGATAAAAATATGTAACAATCAAGCTTTGCTGATGTCACTCACCTTTGGAATTGCTGTTTGATACGTATGTCCTGCAGGAAAGCCGTGTCCCGTCGTATCTCACGCATGGCGCCCTTTTTCTCGCGTTTAAGCTTCGCAAGAAGCTTCGCGCGTTCTTCCTTCTCTTTGGACATTCTTGGACGGCGTTTGTCATCGTACACTTGTTCGAAGCGCGGCTCTAAAAGGCGCAACATTTTTGGCTTCTTTTCCGGGGGCACGAGTTTCCTTAGCGGATTCCCTGCCACTTTGAGAAGTGCCGCCAATGTAGCTTCATAGTTTACACGCACATACTCAGGATAAGCTTGTAGTGGCAAACGCTCCAGGTAGATAAAAAAAGGTTTTGCTAGGTAATTAGAACCAACATAACCCCTGACGTTTTCAATTGCATCCTTAATTAGCCGGAGACTCGTGTTTAGCGCACGTATTTTAAAGTCCAGCGTAAACGTGGTTAAGACAAGATCTTCGCTCAGGAGTTGCTGCTCAGGCACCAATTTATTCTCTTCCGACTCAGAAATGGCGAGTAATCTGTTCAAGGGCCCCGCACTCACGAAGGGCGGCACGATTGTTGTAGCTTCATTTGTATCTTCCGGGGCACTTAGGTGTACAATACCGAGCAAAAAGTTCAGCATAGCTGGCAGAAAACGCTTCGAGTATTGTCCAAATTCCAAAGCTACTGTGACTATGAACAAGCCAATTGCAACGTCCTGACGCGAGCGTATAAGTGCACGTGATAACACGTGTTGCATAAAAACGTATGTGGGCGTTACAATTGAATGCCGGAAATCAGAGGTACTAAACAAATTCGATACGATTTTAAAATAGATCACCGTCTCAAGCGACGGAAAAGTACGTGGTTGTTTGCAGTAATTATGGTATTTCTCTTTGATCACATCGAGTAGCGAGTTGGACATGCGTTCCGTATTCAATTCTATTAAAATATAAAGATGAGGGATTAGACCGCTGAGTATTTGAAAGTTTTGTACAATGTTGTCCTGGGTCGCATCAGCGAATATATCATTGATGTATTGCATAAGGAAGTCAAAAAGTTTCACAACTTGTTCACGATTTACTCCGTCCAACTTTGGATGATGACACTTTATCAGGCGATCAACAGCGGCCCCTACATCCGCAGGCAAATGACTACGGAAAAGGACAAGAAAATCATCATACCCCTTTGGCATGTTTAACATGTAAGGAATCTCTGTAGTTATGGAAGCTTTACCTTCTTCGGTTTTTTCTGTTAGTTTCAATCGGCTTGTCACATTTTCTTCAGCCAGTTCATCATATTCCTTGTCAGTATCACTCTCTTTTAAATCACTAAAATTATCTACACTTTCGTCACTATCTTCATCGTCTTCTTCATGATAGCTTGATTCACTCGGCTCTTTCTTCTCCACAGCATGAAAGTCACCCACTGAACAATCATCTGACTCATTTTTCTCCACATTAATTTTTATGCCACCCAAATTTCCGTCAAGATCATAGGCTATTGCTCCTAAATCATTAACTTCGCCACTTTCGAAATATCCATCGTCCAAATCATCAACCGATCGGTGATTCCTTTTGCTTTGGCTTTCTTCAATTTCGAAATCTGCCCGCATTCGTTTTAGACGTTCTTTCTCCAGTTGCGTTAGGCGCTCGCGCTCTTTTTTAGCCTCCTCCTCTGCTTTGAGTAGTTTATCTGTAACCGTACCCCTCGGAGCAAATACCATTTCCTTGAGGAGTTTATCGTAATCATCTGGCGCCGGTTTAGCTGTAAGTTCTTCTTTGCTTATTTTGCCCACCAATGACAACAGTTCTTTGTAGTTTGCATCAAGTTTCCCCGTGAGCTCATACACCTCATCCTTCTCCTTTGCGATTTCGATTTTTCGACGCTTTTGCTCCTGTATCATATCATCTATGGCGGCTTTACGATCCTTTTCATAACCAATGGCATTGCCACCAAAATTTGCAGCTTCCGTGAAGTCGGCTTAAAATGGAATACAATTATAGTCAACTAACAAACAAAAAGGAATCACCAAGGTTACTTACCATCCAACCGTTCATCTTCCAACTCATCGTCGGAACGCTCGTCCCTGAACTGCTCAATTTCTTCTAGTGTTTCTCCCTTGTGCGTGAGAATTTCGTCTTCGTTGAGATTGAATTTTGATATTTTATTCTGTTGCTTGATATGCGCAAGTTTGTCGGCTACAAAACGAGCGTTCATTACTGAGTCCGTCAACTGGTCGCAAGTCAGATTTCTCCCAATGCGATTGTCTCGGAATTTGTTGGTTTTGTGATGCTGAAGGAACTCCTTGCCAAGCGTCGCGCTACGCTTTCTGAGAGCTTTGCCACGCGAAACACCAGGTAGACCCTTATCATGTTTGCAAATGCGGCCAAGGATTTGAAATTTTTCTTTGTTTACGTGCATCTCGAAAGGATTTAACCTTTTGTTGGTTGCTGGCGTTGCGTTGGCGAACGGATTTATCTTCGCTGCTGACTTCTTACAATGGACCGCGTCTGATTTAGCTATTTTATTTTTCATGCCCATTTTGATACACAAATACACGACGTATATTTATTTATTTATTTAGCTTATACACTCTTACGAATAGGGTACAAGCAATAAATGATTAAAGCTATGGCGACTGAGCCTTAAGCTAAACACGACGTATATTGTAATCAAGTACAGTTAAATATTAACTACACATCACAGCAAACTCAAAATTAAAAACCAAAATCCTCACGTGGATGCACAAGTAGAACGATAACGATAATAATAACGATAAAACAATTCTTTGTATCGATAAATACTGATGTATGTTTGGTATACACTTAAAAATAAAGAGTAAAAACTACTACTAATGGAAGATAATTCCATTCGAAATGTACCGAATTACAATTGAACTTATCTATTTAATTATATTTAACTATTCAATTGTAATAACTCATTAAGATATAAATAATCTAAAATTAGTAGTATTTTTTAGCACATTTTTATCGTTTGGCACAGTATGGAAATTGCCGTCGACATTTTGGAATACGAAGAGAAAAATTGTCAAATTATTTTAACGAAAAAAAAATATTTTAGTGTTTAAACTATTTAAACCATTTAATAAAATAAAATAAAGAATAATGAGTGCAACGCCGCCTGATTTGTTGCAGTCGCATGCTGAGCTCTACGGTTCTTCGGCTGGCAACGGAAACGACATCTGTAAAACGCGTGAGAAGGAGACCAATTCGCATTCGCGTGCAAAGGATAACTATGGCCGTGATAAGGACAAGGAACGCGAGCGTGAGCGTGAAAAAGACCGAGAAAAGCGTAGAAAGTGAGTTTGTTACATAATGTGAGTTCAAATAGATTGATTTTATAATAATTTAATTGCAGAGACCGCGATAGCCGTGAACACGATCGCGGTCGTGATAGTCGGCGTCGTGATAGCCGTGAACACGATCGCGAATCCAGATCACGGCGTAGTCGTTCACGTAATAACGATGAATACGACAATAGGGGACGTAGGCGTTCACGCAGTCGGAAACGTGAACGTGATTCACGCTACAGACGCAGTACTTCTAGAAGTCGTGGTGGTGGGGGCCGAGATAATGGTGAAGATTATGAAAATCGTCGAAGACGGCGCTCACGCAGCCGAAGCTTCGAGCGTCGTCGTCACGAAGCCATCCGTGATAGAGAACGTGATCGAAATAGTCGTGAACGCAGCAGCCACGAACGTGAACCAAATTTTACCAATCGCTTTGGAGATAACATGCGCTTGGAACCAATTAAAGAAGAGTTGCATCAACCACGTTTAGATCTAAAACAAACCATACAAGAACTAATGAATAATCCAGCGTCGACGAAGAATTTCGCTTCGCTTTTCAATAGCACCAATAGCAATGATTCAATTAGCAATGGTCCCTCAGAAGATTCACGTAAGCCACTTGACCGTGTGATATCCTAGATATTTAAATCATTAAAATTTTTAGAGGATGGCATCGATCGTAAACGCAAACGACGCACACGTTGGGGCGGCACCGAAAACGATAAAACTTTCATACCGGGCATGCCGACAATTTTGCCGTCAACGTTGGATCCAACTCAACAAGAAGCCTATTTAGGTAAATCCACAATTGAACTTATTTATCCTCAAAGATATTTTGTTTTTTGAGGTTTAAGTTAGTTGTAAGTTAAACAATAATTCAAAACTTAAGCCAAAAGTGCAATACAGTCGCAAATGAGATTCTAATTTACAACTTCATGCGTGAGTGCATGCTTCATTTAATGCATTCGGTGGACATGCACACAATCACCGTCCAAACGAGATGATTCCGAACAAACGTAAATCACAATCTTATCAACTAAAAGAACAAAAAATAATAATTTATGGTTTTCTTTGAAGGGCTTCCAATGGCAGAGACAGCAGACACGCGTGGGCTTTGCTCTAAATTCTCTGAAACATAGTTTTTTTCAATCCCAAACTAATCGTTTTTTAAAAGCTAATCAGAAATTAATCTTTATTGTAATGCAAAAAATATCCAATAATTAGACTACGATTATACATACAAGGCATCGTCGGTATCTTCCATACAAATACGATCACAAACGAGTGAAATGATGGTTCCCTTTTTGTTATTTTTATTTATCTTTTACAGGCAAAACTTGAAACACAATTAAATAATCTTGTATTTTCTAATTTACATATATATATATATATATATATATATATACATATTTATTATTATACCACGGACTAATGTCGAGGATTCTACTCGCGTTTCTTTCTTTTTCTTTAACCCATTCTACTTACAGTTCAATTTCAAATCGAAGAGATCAGCCGTAAACTACGCACTGGAGACCTCGGTATTCCGCAAAATCCAGAAGAAAGGTTTGGAACTGTTTGTTTTTCAAGATTTACACTATAACCACCAAAAGAAGGGAACTCTTAATTGGAATCTTCCCACGGGCAGCGAATTGCAAACCACTAAAGTACAAACAGGTTTCACAGCTAACATTGTATCGAAAAAAGACTACCTCATCAAATAACCAATTTTAAAGGAAGTTGAAGCAAAGGTCTGACCATAAACCGAATGAAAACGATTATGGAAGAGAATACAGAGAGGAAACTATATTGAACAAGAAATTATGTTGAAGTTTTAGTCGAAATTGAAAAAGTCAACGACCGTAGAACCAGAATAACCTGGATTTAAAACTATGGGCTTCCATGAGTGTTTTAAGTCAAAGAGTGTTCTGCTGTACTATATAGTAATCCTAGAAACTTGACGTTTTAGGTCATAGGCACATAGTCTTGTAATAACTAGTAGAAACTTTGGGTCGATACATTAAAAATGAAGTAAAGCGATTCTGTATTGGCTACATGACACATAAATGTACTCTAAAGTTTTTACAGTTTGGCGGCAACTTTTAGCTAGCAAATCTCGATAATTCTTCTTTACTGTTACTGTTCGTTATACCAACACAGCAACATCATAGCATTTATTTTCAAATTTCAAAAAGTTGGTCAAAATGGGTTTTCAAGCGGCAAGCGACAATCCTAAGTACTAATACTTAATAATAATAACTTGTAATACGAATTCATAACTAAATAACTTATAATAGAAATTTTTAATAACTAAACTTAAAGGTTGAAGTAACTGGAAAACCAAACAACACAATGCAAAAAACTTGGAAGCTGTTGCTGGTACAAGCAACACGACCTACCCCATTAGCCTCGTGCTTCTCTTGACGAATAAGAGGAGTTGCATTCAAAGTTGCAATCTGGAATACGGGCCCTATAGATCTGAAATACCTTTTGCAAGAGCTGCATGATAAAGTATAATACTGTATGCTGCTTGAAGAGTTTAAAATATTTAGATTCATTTCTTAGCTCAGCTTCTTAGTTGTAACTACGAATGTGTAGTTCTGTATTTAATCGGTATGGAAGAGAATTTTGGATTTAAAACTGCTACAACCAAGGTCCATTATCTAATATGGTTGGGTCACTAATTATCAAAGTTTTCTTATCCCAATAAGTTAAAAAAATTTGGTTGGGGCCTTACGTAGGCATATTCACATACAAGAAAAGGCAGCAAATGTCAAATTAATCCATAGTTACTGAAAAACGAAATCAAAACCGCTGCGCTTCCCCCTCCGCCATCTGCTTAAAGAGTGGTGTAGAACAACATGCGGCATACGCCGGGAAGTACGAAGAAAGTGAAACGAACAGAAGCAACAACAATGACACGCAACACAGAGACAACAACCACAAGGGCCGCGACACAAAAGACTAGCAACTGCAATTGTCGCATAGAAATTTATTGAAAAACGTAATTAAAACGGTGTTGTTTCCCCAGCCGCCGCCCGCGAAGCGACAAAATTCGCAATGAAGCTAATAAATTCTTTGCTCCTTTAGCTATTGAGTGGTGTAATTATTTTAGATGTAGATGATAGCTACAACACCAAACTGTATATTCATTTAATTTATCATCACGTTTTTGCACCCCGTTGTGATTGGTGTGCTGAAATGATGTCTTAGATTATTGCGATACGATTTCCGTTAAGAAGTAATGACAGAGGGAAAATGCGGAGACGTTAGCCAAACGCAAGTTTCATTTTGATACATTTTTATATTATTAATGGCAAGATATCTCTTTCCCCACCTCGCCGTGAGAACTCATAATTTGATTCCTAGTCCAGTTTTGCGACACGCTACGGCAGAGTTGGAGCGGCGCCAGCGAAAAGGTCGTGAGAGAAAGTTTCGTATGATCAATTGAATTAATACAAACAATTAATCAAAATTCTTCTTTTCTACCCCTCAGCAAATCAATTAATACAGAAAAAAAAAGATAATAATCTTCTTTAGCTTAATGATAATTTAAACAAATTTCAGCTTGTATATTTTTAACGAGTTTTTAGGATTATATCTGGAGTGATTATTTTTTTGAATATATATTTGTATCACTAGATGTTTAAGCTCAACTTCCACTTTTCAAGCTTCAAGACGGCGCTTTTCTTCACTCATTTCATATTTCAATTCTTGTTTCTTTCGCAGATCTCCTTCTCCAGAACCAATTTACAGTTCTGATGGAAAACGATTGAACACCCGTGAGTTCCGCTATCGAAAGCGATTAGAGGAACAACGCCATCAGTTGATACTTAAAATGCAGGCGGTGAATCCTGTGTTCAAACCGCCGGCAGATTACAAGTGAGTGAAAATTGTTAGAATTTAACTATAAACTATATAATCAATATATTTTGCAGGCCGCCTGTAGCACGTGTCAGTGATAAAGTGCTCATACCGCAGGAACAGCATCCGGACATAAATTTTGTTGGTCTGTTGATTGGTCCACGTGGCAATACGCTTAAAGCTATGGAAAAGGAGACAGGCGCGAAGATAATCATACGTGGCAAGGGCTCCGTGAAGGAAGGTAAAGTTGGCCGCAAAGATGGTCAACCACTACCCGGCGAGGATGAACCTTTACACGCCTTTATTACAGCACATAATCCTGAGTCGGTTAAGAAGGCTGTAGAGAAAATTAAAGATATCATACGTCAGGGTATCGAAGTTCCTGAGGGTCATAACGATTTACGCCGCATGCAGTTGCGTGAATTGGCCCAACTGAATGGAACATTACGTGAGAATGATGTACAACGCTGCTCTTGCTTTTCTACGGAACACAAATCATGGCAATGTCCGGATAAGCCGATTATAACAAACACGATTGTGTGCACTGCATGCGGTGGCGCTGGTCACGTGACCAAGGATTGTCGTAGCATAAGGCCTGGTTCAGGTGTACCCGGCGTGGGTGCCACCGAGGATACACAAGCAAAAATCGATGAGGAATACATGAGTCTGATGGCCGAACTTGGGGAAGGTCCACCACCGTCAGTGCAGAAGGCGACAACGCCAGATCCGCTGGCCCAAGTGCATGTCAACCGTGGGTATAGCATTTTCGATAAGAAACCAGCTCAACTGTCGGCAATACAAGCAGCACCACCACCGGGTGCGGTTCCGGGAGTCACACAAGCGGTGCCTGGTTGGGGTGCACCATTGCCACCAGTTTCTGGTGCTACAGGTAATGGTTTGGGTTACGTATCAGCCGCTCAACCACCACCTCCATTGCCATCACAAGCGCCGCTTATGCCATGGATGAACACCACACAACCGCCAATACCCGGTGGTGAACCACCAATACCAAGTGCCTCAATGAATCCACCAATACCAAGTGCATCAGTGAATCCGCCAATTCCAGGAACAACAGTTAATCCACCAATACCAGGCGCCTCATTGCCACCACCACCACCGCCTGGCACAATACCTCCATTGTTACCGCCAGGAACAACGAACACTCCAATGCCGCCTTGGCCTGGGACAACAAGCAACCCCATCTTACCGCCGAGCTATGGTAACTGGGCCGCGGGCTTCCCGCCACCCCCGCCGCCTTATGCACCACCACCACCAGGCATTGGTAATTTAGCGCAACCCCCACCGCCGCCGCCATCGGCTTAAATCGGATTACTTGGTGTAGGCAGTTGACGGTTGAGGCAACATCACACACTACTTATGTATGCAATTATGGGAATCCTATGTATCCCGTTCAATCATCCCTTTCGTCAGTCGTTTCTTAGAGTAGAATTATTGTGTATTAACAAAATTAATATTGTTTTTTTCGAACTTTACATTTAAATTTTCTTAATTTATGCTTTTATTCAGCTTATTAATAAAAAAACAGAAGAAATACGTTCCACTAATCGTATGAAATCGTAAAATTATCTTGATAGTTCGGAAAAGGAAAGCTGCGTCTCGAGTCACCACCACATTGTGTTGGTCTAACATAAGTACAATCCCTTAGGCGTGCTCTCTGAAGTACTTCTTTGACTGCTCTACGTCGGGTTTAATAGTAGCAGGATTAGAGTCAGGGTTCCAATTAGCTGGGCAAACTTCCCCATGCTGTTCGACAAATTGGAACGCTTTAATAAGACGTAGCACTTCATCTACAGATCGACCCACTGGTAAATCATTAATGGAATACTGTCTCAGTATGCCCTTTGGATCGATGATGAAAGTGCCACGTAGCGAAATTCCGTCCTTCTCGAGTAGAACATCATAGTCCGCCGATATTTTCTTTGTGATGTCTGACAGCAAAGGGTAGTTAAGTTTGCCCACACCGCCGTGTTTGCGATCCACGTTGCACCAGGTCAGATGGCTAAAGTGCGAATCGACCGAGACACCGACGACTTCGGCATTGATGGCTTTGAACTCGTTAATGCGTTCGCTAAATGCAACGATTTCTGTAGGGCAAACAAAGGTGCTGCACAGCAAATATATTAAAAGTTTAATTGGTAAGTGGCTGGTGAAAGGCAAAGCAAAAAAACTCACAAGTCTAAGGGATAGAAGAACAACACCAAATATTTGTCTCTGAAATCTTCTAATTTAATCTCCTGAAAATCGCCGGCAATAACGGCCAGACCTTTGAAGTCGGGTGCCGGTTGTTGGACACGTACGGCGCAGAATGGTAGACCTGGGTGGGAGAACAAGTGAATATATTAGTGAGGCAGCAGGCTCTATTTTAAACCAGCAAACTTACTCTGATGCAGCAGCCGTTTCAAACCTGTGCGTTGTGCTTGTTGAGCGACACATTTGCCCACCAGTGGCGCCTGTGTGTGAAGAATTCGAACTTTTGCCTTATTTATACTTTTTTTTTTGTAATTGTTGATTTTGCAATTACGTAATGTTGCTGTTACACGTATTGCAGAGCAATTAAAGTACATCGTATTCAATACTTACATTACTCAACAATGTACGTCCAATGAATGACATTTTAGAAATTCAAATTATCCTTAAACTTTGTGTGGATGCAAGAAATTTGCTTTGAAAATTATGTAGTGAAAGAAATTCAACCGGCAGTAGAAACAACAACAAAAAGGCTCAGGTGCTTTTAGTGATGTGTAAATCTAACACAATTAGAGGGCTGAAAAGTTTGTATTTTGAAGAGCTTAAAGTGAATTTTTCCAGATGGAATAACTATTGTAAAATACACAGAACATGGGAATTCTTATTTAATAAATACGCACATAAATATAAGTTTAGAAGAATGACATCCCTGGTCGGCCTGTCACTGAAAAAGTCGATGAAATTTTGCAACTGATGGATGGAGCAAGACCGGCACGGAAGCTGCCAGGAGATAGCGAAGGCACTAAACATCAACTATATAACAGTTTGGAATCATCTAAAAAGAAAAGGCTACTCAAGGAAGCTCAATATGGCAAACAAGGCATTTGTTTCGTTATGAGCGCCCATTATCTTTTTAAGAACTTTAAGTCAGCCTAAAATGCAAATATGTAACGGCACCAAATTGAAAGTAAAGATTCACAACGAAACCTTATTAAAGCAGAGATTTTGCCAGGTTGCGGCACAGTAGATAGCGTCTTCATACCCCCAATTCCTTTAATTCGTAATAACTTTCCATTTAATTTTAAACGCTTAAGGTTTCCGGTGAGCTTATAGCAACGCAATGACCACAAAGGCAAACTCTTTCGGTAGCAGATGTAGATTCTATTATTAAGTGGCTCTAAGCGGATGGGCAGTTCAAACAATTTATATTAATACACACATTCCCGGAAGTTCGCTTTCTAACATCGTGTTCAGTTAAAGCGTTGTTGTAGATTATAGAAGTCCATTTATACAAAAAAACAGATAATTCTTGCGCTTCGCTGCAAATTCTATGTGCAGACGTAAATTTACGGTAAATTTAAAGAATGCAGAGGTTCTAAAATCGATTTCTATCAATATAGTGTTTTTTCTATCTTATTTTCCTTAACTAAATCTTATGCCGATTTGCAACAATAAACCTGTTAGGGCCTCAGTATCAATCTGTTTTATATGTGCGAATGAAGGTGAGAATGGTTAAGATACTGCAAAAGGCGTATGTACACTTGATATATATGACGATTTTAACACAATTACTATATTATCTCTTTTGTACGTATGTACTTACTTTTCGAAGGCGTAACAAAATAGCTTGCAAAATAGTTTCCGCCGCAGCGAAACGTTCAAAAAGATTTTTACAGAATCTCATGCTGTACAAAAAGTCGAAGCGACTTTGATTTTGCTTGAAGCATTCTATATAAGAAATGCGTCTCACATAAATATTTCACTAAGGCTATGATAATGGTTGATACTATTTTCACCCAGGCCGAAGGCAATCAGAGTACAATAGAAAACAGTATCGTTGTGTGAATATCGCTCACCACTAAGGACACTGTAACTGTCATACCTGCTTCTTCATTTTCGACCAAGTTTTCAAGCCTCGTAGCCATCGTAGCCCCGACCTTCATTTTCTCAAAGAATTTGCTTAATATTCTTGAACAGATTGCAATTAAAGAACTTTGGAAAAAAAATTTACAGCTAAGAGCAAGAATTATCCGTTTTTTTGTTATTGCATTTGTGCCGGGCTGTATTCGCATTACAACCCACCAGTGAGTTGGCGCTTATCTGTGCGTATGTGAGGGCGACGTGATAACCAAATGTTTAAAAAATCGAAAAAAAACTTGTTTAACACAGTCTAACCGCAAGGTGTTAAAGATTAAAAAGTACAGACGTGAAGATAAACAAGAGAACGTTGAGCGTTGCCAGTTTGTCAAGTGCGCAAAATTTCCTTTGTTCTATAGAAGTAAAATAAAAAACTGTTCAAAAATAAACATTAAGAAACTTAGATGTATGAAGTGATTTCAAAAATGAGTAAGAATTAATGGTCAACGCGCAAAAAATGCTGTTGTTGCAAAAAACTATGAAATACGCTCGCTTGGCATCGACGTCAATAATGGCGACACTCTTTTTGTCTATTGCTATCGTAGTAGCGGAAAATGATCCTTTGGTATGTATGAACAAACATAAGCAGTCGGTGGTAAATAACATCTGAAAAAAAAATACGTTCAAAAAAATAATAAAATCGGGGAGAAATTAAATCGTTTTTTATATCCAACTTGCTCGTCGTCGTCATTGTTTTTGTTGTTGGATTTTTGTATGTTTTTTTTTTGTACTCGTGTTTTTTTTTTCATATTTTGTTTGCCAAATCAGCTGTTGTTGTCACGCACGGTTTTCTACTGTACAACACTAATAAGTACAACCACTTGTTAACACCCTTTTCCGGTGCTTTTCACAGACTTTCTTTACGCCAGAATGCAATTTGGTCGAACCAGTGCAGGGTTACAAATTCGATTTTAGCATATTGCACTCCGATATCGCACATCAGGCCACGAGCGACAAAGGCGACGTTTTCGAATTTAATTTTTGTGGCAATATAACACGCGACTGTGGCAGCGAATCGAACGTGGCCGCATGCTTGAGAAAGGATGGCAAAGAATTTGTGCTGGGTGAGTCTGAAAGCATATATAGTTTTTTTGTTTTCCCACACTTTTTGTTCATATGTATTATTTCCTCCTTAAAGGTCGCAAACATCTGCTGCATTATCGTAATGGAAAAATGTATTTCAAGTATATGTATGGTGCTGCTTGCTCAAACGGCACGGACGAATTTCAATTACACATCTTTCTCGGTTGTGATTATACGTTGGATCAGACGGAAGCACATATTACGGATTATGTATGTACATTATACAATTTCTGTTAATGTCGGAGTTACAGAAGTATTAAGACTTTTCACCATCAAAAGAAGC
Organism: Cacoxenus indagator; assembly: GCA_035041755.1. Taxonomy (NCBI): domain Eukaryota; kingdom Metazoa; phylum Arthropoda; class Insecta; order Diptera; family Drosophilidae; genus Cacoxenus; species Cacoxenus indagator. The sequence goes on along the minus strand of JAWNKX010000189.1, from coordinate 373,193 downwards.
TACAGTAGTTCTCGCTTAATTGCTACCCGCTTATTTGAATAACCCGTTTAATTGCAACGAAATTTCTCCCTTCAGACCCGTATTACACTTGGCTAATCAACTCTCTTTTTCTCTCTCTCAACCAGTGCTTGTGGAGAAGGGGAGTGCGGGGCTACGGGTACGAAGTGTACCGACGGCGTACAATTAATACTTTTTCAACACAGATTTCTTTTTGTGTTCGTTCGGTTTTTTCGCCGTTATTCTATTCGTCCGTTCATATTTTGTAAATTAAATTACGAAAAGGCAAAAGTAGTGTGGTCAAAGGAAGCTACTCGATAACTCTGATCAATACCAAAGAGTAATAAACGATTATTTGAGAGAGTTGATTTGCCAAGTGTAATACCCAGAGAGAACTTATTCATATAGAGTTCACATTCCTCCCTTAAAAAATGGCCGGAGAGACTTTTAAGAAACGATTGGCTTATGTTAAATTTTCAGCAGTTGTACAGATTTCTTGTCTGTTCAACTATGTGGCGTAAAATATTCTATTGGTTTGCTTAAGGTAAACAAGCAAATGGACGGACTGCCGTAAAAGGGGAAAATATTGAATGATAAGAAAATTCTTCTTTCTTTGATTTTTTTGTTCAAAGTTTTTTATTTGCAAGGTGTTCGAGAATATTAAGCAAATTGTGTAGAGTTTTCTTTAATCTTAAACTATAAACCAAATTGAGCCCATATCAGCAAGGGTGCCTTGTATTTTGCCTATATTCATTTAATTTGAATGAAATGAAATTACCAGGCGGCCAGCAAAAAAAATAGGCGTGAAAACAAAGCAAAATCGTACAAAAATATTCCCAGTGATGCACACAATAAGAAAGAAATACAATCTTATACACGCACTATACCTACACAACACACTCAAAAGTATCACACTTTGCCCGCAAGGGCGAAAAAGAAAACCAACACAATCTCATACATGCACTATACCCACACAACACACTCAAACTTAGCACATTTCGCACGCGAGGGAGACAATAAAAACCAACACAATCTCATACACGTACCACACCTACACAACAAGGTCACCCACACAATGGGAAGGTTTTAAATTTGACTTCAACTTCACGATGACAATTTTCGGTTGTGGCAGAAAACAAAATCCATTTCAATAGTAAGTACAGTGAATGCGCATTTATTGAACAGCCAAAGAAACCCAAGTGAAATTTCTAACTATCGTCGAATTTCCGTAGGTCGAACTTTTATAAGTCGAATATCTACATGACTCGAATTGAGTACGTTTATAGCGAAAAATTAATATAATATTTCTTCCATAACTGGAATATCCGCATAACTCGAACTTTTGTTATGCATTATGGTGATTCGAGATTTGGATGTTTGACTGTACGACCAATAGGCATAGTCCGCAAAGTTCGAGTCTCAATCGCGCAAAGCAAATGTCGTTACCCTTACTTTGTGTTGTGTTCTTTTCTGGATCGGCAATGAAGAAAAAAACAAATGGTCTGGACTTTGTTGTTGGGTGAGCGTAGCAAAAAAGAGGAATTTTTATTCCCGCACGCGCCCCACTTCAGATCGTAGCCCACAAGACAATTTTCGCTTGTCAAGCCCAGAGCTCGTGTTTGGTTGATAAGTTCAAGTTTGCGTGCATGCAAAAAGTATACATATTCATATACGCAGGCAAATTTTTTTTCTTTGTCTTCCCTTATGTTCAGAAAAGGAAAAAAGGAAAAAACAAATGTCACACGCTTTGTTGTTGGGCGGTCAGAGGCAAATTTTATTTCTTTGTCTTTCTCGTATTCGCAGTAGCGCAGCTGGCTTGATATCGTTTTCACATGGGATGAGACACTTGCAGTTGCTTGCTGTTTTATCTGTTTATCTGGTAGTCAACGTAGAATTAGCTGTATTCAACTTGGATTTTTGGATTGCAATAACAAAAATCATGTTCCCCATTCATATAAAAACGCGTCAAACCTATACATGTTCCTTTTTCGTTATCATTCCCCCAACAATATCAATATAATCAAAATTAAAATGGGTGACGGCAATCAAAACAACCAAAACAAAGGTGATATACAGAAATTCCTTTTCAAGCTAATTCGCGTTCAGTCAGTAGCAAAATGACGTTGCTAAACTGCGGCCTGCGCTTGTACTTCGATGTTAATAGCAGACAAATAACATAAGCCAATGTCTTCTTATTATTTGAAAAAAGCTCAAAAAGCTCGTGAGAGGAATGTAACCTCTATATGAATTAATACTCTTTGGTAATACCCGTCTAATAAGTGTAGAAATTTCTCTGTCACCCGCTTTTTTGATATCCCCTTTTAATTAATAATAACTGCCAAATAGTAAATGTATGAAAAAATTTCCGCATATTTGTGATTGTCAAAAAATTTATCCGCAGAAAAAATTAATATTAAGTAGCAACATGTATATAGTATGATATTTAATGACGGTTGTGAAAGGACCGAACTGTATACATATATATTGTTCAATTTTGGAGTATAAACTTTCGAGGTCTTTATAAACGACCATTAAGCGACGAACATATTATATCTGAGTCCGATGAGTCAGAGTCTTCGGAAGATGAAATCACTACACCAGCCCTATCCACCACGAAAGTGATTAATGCCATTGGACTGGTTCGAGTTTTTTTTTCTGCCAATCGATCTGGCTGGGGTTGTGAAGAGCATGGGCAAGGACCACGCACAGTCAAAAATAACACAATTCTTTTCAACCACTTAAAGTGTACATAAATATATATATATATAAAAGATTTAAAAAAAAACGCTCACTTAACTGCAACGATGTCTCAATTATCCGTATACTCGGATAAATGAATTCCCCAGTTAATTGCAACAAAAGCCTTAACTTGTCGATGTCTCAATTAATCGGGAATTACTATATTCGATTCAGTAATCTTGGAAACTTCCGTATTTTTACAGCTATAAGAGTTCTTCCTGAAATTTCATTTCAATACGTTAGTTTTTGTTATAAGAGCTTTAATTTAAAGCACTCGGGAGCCATACTAGTGAATCCGAAACATTAACTGAAGATCAGCAAAGCGTATGAAAATTTAAAGTAAACCCATTGATTTAACTGCATTATACGATTCGATCGTACATATGACATGTTATACTTGTATATCAGCTATCAGCACATAGAATTATTATAAAATTTGGTATTCCTTTTATCTATATCGGAGAATAGAATATAATCATTGAATATTGTCATTGCGTAGTTGCGCGTCAGTACCCCTTTCACCTGCGCGGTCTTGAGCGTTTTCGTCTTTCGATGGCATTTAGATTAAATGAGTCCGCGAGCGTTGTGTTCTGGCTGTGGTAGGCTTGAAAAACATCGATATATCGATACATCGATATTTTTTGTGGCGCACATGGATATTTATGAGCGAAGTATAAGGCTTAGATATATCGATGTATCGATTTAAAATCTCATACATCGATAAGGTATAAAAATTAATTTTTTTTTCAGACTGTTGAGTTTGAAATGATTTATGTGCATATAAAAGGGCTGACAATTAATTAATTTCAAATCCACATTAAGCGCCTTCAGACAAAGTTCCCATCTATTATCGCAGATTTTTTTGGAGATTTTGATAATTCACGCGTATATCTGTACTAAAGTTTTAGCAATACCAAACTTAGAATCATATCTAGTATTGTATGGAAGTTTAAAAAAAAAAACAAATAAAACAAAACAAACAAATGTGTAATTTGTGTGGCAAAACAAACTTTTACTCTAGAGTTTTCGGCTTCGGGAGTTTTGTATAACTCTCGGAAAAATCGTAGGTGTCACAGAACTTCGAGAGTTTTTGTTTGTTCGAAACATTTTTATCCAATACCCAAACCGATTCAACTGAACGTTCATTCTTCTAAAATGTATTATTATTATATTTTATATTATATTTTTGACAAAAAAACGCTAAAAATGAATTTGCCATTAAGAAATGAAATTATTATTGTACTTTTAAAATTGTAAAAGAAAATGTTCCTCGGGCCAAATTTAAAAACATACGCGACAACTGTGTGCATTAATTAAATAGTATTCTGTTAACGTCACTTTTTAATGGTTATTTGTTTACATAAACAATCAATTTTTTCGAAAATATTGTCTTGTTTCGCTGTTCTATGTCCTATGTTTATTCCCCCTGCAAAAAATAATTTATCTATAAATATTTTTAAGAACACAAAAAGTGTTCTTACATTTCAAAGTCCCCGCTATTCTGTTAATAAATTTCTTCCTCTTCTCTACTTCGCATTCACATCCCGAATTATGGTTTTGGCAACATGCCAACTTGAAACAAGTTTTGAATAAACTTTTATTTTAAATGCACAGAAAATAAGCGATTAATTAACATTTTACACATAACGTTATTGTTAATTTTATTACTTCAATGTACAACACAATTTATTGATCTATTCGATAAAACCCAATCTTCGAAAAATATTGCATTCAATTTAAAACGAGTTTGCATCTCTATGCTCGATTGGGTTTGCCTACTAAAGATGGTTTGTAAAATGGTAAATTAATTAAATAAACAAATTATTTGTTCAAAAAAAATTGATGCAGATTACTTTGAAAAAGAATAATTTATCCATTCGTATCATTGGTTTTATTTAAAAAGCTATTCGTATGAGTGAAAATAACCAATTAACCCAACAAAACTGGAGGTTTTGAATCCTACCGAAGTGTTTTCTGTGACACCAAAAATTGGTGTTCTGGCGGAATTGAGGCGAAAAAGTTTTCTGTGACACCTCTAATAGATTCATTTATTTCGTTATCATGTGTAATGATAATATAATGTAATATACTTACTTTAATAATAGACATCGTCATATAAAATTATTATTAATTATTTCGTTTGATGCGCCTCATTTTTTCTTGTTTTCAAATGTCTATGAAATTATATAGCTAGATAAAGCGCTCACAAAGAGCGAGCTCTTGTTTCAAAACTCGTAATGCAAAAAAAGGAAAACCACTAACATTAACGCTATCATTTACATTAACACTAATATTACCCATATCATTTACATTAACATTAGGATTAACATTAATATTAACATAAACAATAATATTAGCATTAGCGTTAATATTAACATAAAAAAGTTATCAATGCTACGAACACCATCTCTCGGATTTTCTTATGACTTATTGATCGACCCACGTTTTTAAATTAACATAAACAAATTTTTGAAATATTTGTATTTGTGTAATTCAACTAGGGTTATAAAGCATTGATTTGACTATAAAAAAAAAAACAAGTTATAAAGTCGAAAAAAAGCCGGCCGACTGCGGATGTGATTCCACTCACTCACGCGTGCCAGTCCAACACACATCAGACTATGCTGTTGGGGCCAACTAATTTCCTTTGCTTTATTTTAAACGGAAAATCTTACATTGGTTTCACTTCCGTCGGTAGGTTCAACATAAACCGACTGAGAGTTCACATAGTACGCCAAGAACTAAGGGAACATCTCTCACGTGGAGTGGAAACAATCAGCAGCTCACTGCCCGCCACCATCCAAGACCATTGGTGTGCTGTGAAAGCTGTTTACGCATCAGGTGCTGAAAGGATTGTCGGTTGATCGCAGGGAAGCCATAGGGCGTGGCTTTCCGAGGATACCTTGAGAAGGATAAACGAACGAAAACAGATAAGGGCTCGAATTGCAGCAGCTCCAGTACCAGGGAGGATCGAGCTAGAGTCCCTATATCGCATGAAGATGAGAGAAGTGCAGCGTAGCGTGAGACGTGACAAACACAATCACATCAATGCGTTGGCCACTCAAGCAGAAGAAGCAGCAGCGAGGTGCGACAACAGAACAGTTTACAGAATCACCAAAGAGCTTAAAGGGGGCCGAAACTCTACCCAACACCCAGTGAAAGGCTTAGACGGCTCGTTGCTAATATCGGATGATGATCAACTAAAGAGATGGAAGGAGCATTTTGCTTCGATTCTTATCCGAGTATTCGCCAGCAATATGCACCCAAGTCAGACTGAAGTGTCCGTAGAAAGAAATTCCCGAATTCGTACCACAACCCCCAGTAAGAAAGAGATTATTACCGCGATCAAAACACTGAAAACCAATAAGGCGGTAGGACTTGACGGCATACCTGCGGAGCTATTTCGAGCTGCGCCCTCGGCATCAGCCGAGCTACTGTTCCCACTTGTAGGGAGAACATGGGCAGCCGAAAGTTTTCCGGACGAGTGGAAGAAGGGAATGATCGTCAAGCTCACTAAAAAAGGCAATCTAATACAGTGCGAAAACTGGAGAGGTATCTGCGTGCTTCCTGCTGTGGCCAAGATAATAGCTAAAATCATCCTGGAGAGAATAAAAGAACACCTCGAAGACATACTCGACGCCGAACAAGCAGGTTTCCGCTCTGGATCCTCCTGTGTCGACCACATCAACACCTTGCGGATCATCATCGAGCAGTGTGTTGAGTATCGATCACCACTTCACCTGCTGTTCATCGATTTTGAAAAGGCGTTTGACATTGTCAATCGGGTATTTATCTGGCGTGCCTTGCGTAGGAGAGGCAATCCTAACAAATTAATAGCAATTATTAAAGCTGCATATGATGGGTCCACATGTCACGTCTTACACAGAGGAAGGTTGTCTGAGGAATTCGAAGTCCAAAGGCTGCATACTTTCACCAATACTGTTTCTATTGGTGATTAGTGATGTGCTGAATGCGGCCTTGTCAACAGGAAATGGAGGAATTCGATGGACTCTTACATCTGAACTTAACCACCTTGACTACGCCGACGATATATGCCTTCTGTCGAAGCAATGCAATTAGCTTAAATACCAAGCTACGGCTGTTCCGTTCCAACGTTGTATCCGTGCTACTATATGGATGTTGTACCATCACTATCACGAGGAAGCTGCAAACGTTTATCAACAGTTGCCTACGCTACATCTTAAGGATATCCTGGCCAAGTCGTATCTCTAACGAACAGCTTTATCAGAGAACGGACCATGAACCTATAGGCACAACTATACGACGAGGAAAGTGGCAGTGGATTGGTCACACACTCGGAAAGGGTGACATGTCCATAGGTAACCAAGCTATGCAATGGAACCCGCTTACTCAGGATGGCAGGATACGCGGCGGTCCTAGGAGTACGTGGCGCAGAACAGTTGAAAGGGAAGCACGACAACTGGGAAAAAGTTGGGGAGAGCTGAGGCACATTTCCAGAAACCGCACTCGATGGCGCGTAGGCATTGTAGAGGCCATAGGACCCACAAGGGGATATAGGACATAGTAGTAGTAGTAGTAATAAAAGTATGCAATCAAGATACTCTACGAAACAAATATAATACAGAAATTCTACAATCTTTAATGTTTCACGATTGATGTTCTGTCTTCTAGAAAATTAGAGTTATGAGGTGTGATATAAAAAGTATACACGGTTTTTTTTTGTACATTTTGGAACAAAATTTTTCTACATTGGAAATCAGTTGTACTCAAGTAGACCATTCTTATCTATGACCTTTTATCAATTGTCAAAAGCCTTAAAATTTCATTGGCTTTTTCAGTGGCTGGCCGACCAGAGCGAGTTGCATCTTCGACATCGAAATTTCTGGAATGGAAGCAAACAAACCACTCCTGTGTTCGGCCTTCACTCACAGCCTCTTTAGCATTCACACCGAAAAGCGCAAACATTTCGTCATGTTTTTGCAGCAGTTTCACGTTTTTTTTATAGTAATACAATATCACATAGTCGATGTCAGTACGGGGTGTTCAAGAAGGCATTCCTGATCACCAATTTGGATTTAGGTCGCAGCATGGTACGCCCGAACAACTGCATCGAGTCGTTAATCACATACTAACTGAGTTTGAGACGAAACAGTATTCCTCTGCAGTCTTCTTAGAAGTCAAACAAGCATTTGATAGGGTATGGATCGATGGACTTCTGCATAAATTAAAAGTGCTCCTGCGGGGCACCGGGAAGCAAACAAACCACTCCTGTGTTCGGCCTTCACTCACAGCCTCTTTAGCATTCACACCGAAAATCGCAAACATTTCGTCATGTTTTTGCAGCAGTTTCACGTTTTTTTTTATAGTAATACAATATCACATAGTCGATGTCAGTACGGGGTGTTCAAGAAGGCATTCCTGATCACCAATTTGGATTTAGGTCGCAGCATGGTACGCCCGAACAACTGCATTGAGTCGTTAATCACATACTAACTGAGTTTGAGACGAAACAGTATTCCTCTGCAGTCTTCTTAGAAGTCAAACAAGCATTTGATAGGGTATGGATCGATGGACTTCTGCATAAATTAAAAGTGCTCCTGCCGGGCAAACAGTTTGTACAAATGCGAAGGTTTCTCCAAGGACGAACCTCCTTTGTGGCGGTAAGAGACAAAACTTCCACCATCAGGCACATTAGTGCCGGTGTCCCGTAGGGGAGTGTCAGCTCCGGTCCTTTACTCCCCTCTGATATGCCGAAACCTAGAGATGAGCATTTGATTATTGCTACTTACTTGGACGATAGGCAGTCATCTTCAACTTTGCCTCTCTGAACGAAGCTGCGGAGAAATTGTCCAGCAACTTGGATAGATTTCACGCGTGGGCCAGGCGCTAGAACAGAGCCATAAGCTCTGAGAAATCAGCTCACTGCACTTTCACATTCAGGCAAGGCGTCTGTTCGGTTGTGACTTACAACACAAGCATCATTCCGAAAATGGAGAAAATACCTGGCGTGCACACATTAAGGTAGCTACAGCGCGCTGCTACCAAAAGCTCAAGAAACTAGAGTGGCTCCTCCGCCTTTCGAACATGTTATCCTTAACTAATAAAAGACTCATCTACCTGCAAGTAGTGGCACCTGCTTGGCGTTACACCATCCAAATTTGCTGCACTACTGCCGCCTACAACATTAGAAGAGTGCTGGCGTGTCAAAACAAGGCTCTCAGAAGGTTTACGGGTGCCCCTTGGTACGTCCGCAACACCACGCTGCACAGGGATCTCTCTATGGCAACTGTTATGGAGGTGATTAATTCTCACAACTGCCGCTATCACTACAGACTTTTGTCGTAGCCAAATCCGCTAGCGTCCTCCCTTCCCCATATATCAACAAGGCGTAGACTGAAGAGGCTACACCCACATGATCTCCCCCTAAGAAAGAATCAGCCTTCTATGCTTCTATGCGCAATTAGCTTCTTTTTTAATTTAGTCTGTCTAATTTTTTTTGCACGACGGTATTTTCAATCCGACAAATGTGTTATGCAGTTTACTGCGATACATGTTATACTCTATAAAGAAAAAAAAGAATAATAATTTTACAATAGAATTACGAGTAATAAAATATGTATGTGGGTATGCGTTTTTACAATAAAGCTGCAATGGGAGTATTGTTTTGTATAAATAAAAGATTACCTTATAAGCCTCCTTTATTTAATTTATAATATTACTAGCAGGGCCCCGTCGCGTTGGTGCCTTTTGCGGTCTGTCTACTGCTGCGATTTCGCGTTGATCTTCCAGTATTTTGCTCGGTCAAACGTTGTCGGATTCCATAGGGTGATCCCTATGAGGTATCATGAGGAACCCGCCGCAACTCGGAGTCAGATAGATTTGAGTCATCTCTGTTAGAACCCGAAACGTCGCTAAGATTCCGAATTTTTACCATTTTTAATGCATTTGCTGCAGCGCGGCGAACCGAAGGATGGCGCTTAATTTTACCCGTTCTTATTTTTAATTTTATTTTTTAATGAGGTTTTAGCAAAAGTAATTTCCTTATTTAATTTATTTTAATTCTTTACTTGATTTTTTTGACACAAGTTACAACGAAGAACTGTGAACTGGCCAGCACCACCCCCCACACTATTATCAAGGAATCCTTTTATACCAAAGGCCACGATGTCACCGGAGTGTTTAATCCCAACCCCCGCAAGTTAATCACCTAGGTTAATGGAGCAGACACTGAAAATATGGTTACAAACAACTTCTTCTTCATCAACCTTGACAACGCGACTAACAATAAGGAGGCTCTGAAAATTCAGCATATAGGCAGGCAACGTGTCCTGGTGGAAATTCCAAAAAAGAACCTCACTGTCATTCAATGCTATAGATGCTTTGGATTTGGGCACACCAAAAATTACTGTCTGCGACAGTTGATTTGTGGAAAATGTGGGCAAAACCATATCACCACCCAATGTTTGGCTGTGGATGACCTTTGCTGCATAAATTGCGGTGAGAAACATGCTGCTTGGAGTAAGGACTGCCGAGTTTTCAAAAATAAATTAAACAGAGCTGTGCATCTACAGCAATCGCCACAGACCCCTGACAGCATTAGAAGGTAGAGGCTGCAATAACAGCCTTCACAGCTAAAGTTGACACAATTACATGAATGTTTAATGAACTGAAGGAGAGCAATCATTTCCTCAAACAATTATGCCTCAATATCGTGAATGCCCGTAAATGATGCCCCGTCCACTTAGCCTTGGATTTTGGAATGCTCATGGAATTTCTGGGCATGTTGACGAGCTTAAGCATTTCCTTACCGACCATAACATTGATGTGTTGCTCATCACTGAGACATGGCTGCAAACTGGAGGCCAGATCTTTATACCTGGCTACAACATTCACAAGGCAGACCATCCCAGCAACAGGCCTAGAGGAGGAGCGCCTGTGCTTATTAAGCAAGAAATCTGCTATTCTTCACAAGAGCCAGTGAGAACAGCGAAATTACAGATGGCCACCATTATATCTATATCTACCTCCGATCTTAATTTGTCATCGGTAGATTTCGAAGATCTTTTAAACAATCTAGGAAGAATGTTTCTCATAGTTGGAGACTTTAACGCCAAAAGCAGATTCTGGGGTAACTTTAGAGCGTTTACATGGGGTAGCTGCTTACAGGAAGTTGTGCAAAACTCAATAGCTCAAATCCTGGCAAGTGGTCAAGCGACCCATTTCGAGTACGCCCAAAGACACACACCCAGCGCTATTAATTTTTTCATTTATAATGGGCTGCATTCGGACTAGTTGTCTATCACGACTGAGTATCAACTCTCATCTGATCATCTTCCCCTTGTGATTGATTTTGATTCCGTTCCGAAGATCAAAACAATAAAACGACGACTGCTTCCACACCTGGAACTGACTTAGCTGCATTTCGCCGAGATCCGGATGAATCTCTAAATTTACTTGGAAATCCTGATCCCCGAAGACATTGGAGACGCGCCCTCGATCGCACTCAAGAGTGCTTTCTGGACTTCCCCCAGCTATTGAAGCACTGCTGCTTATTAAGAGGAGACTTAGTAGACAGTTTTGTCGCACCCTATTATGGACAGGGTTTTTCGTTGAGTGTCGAATAGAGTCAAAAACTGCGGACGCTCCATAAACAAGAAGAAAATGACAGGTTTTTGTCAAATGTCTCCCCTGACGACCCCACAAAGCACTCCTTGCGGAAGCTGGCCAGAAGGTAAAAACAACTGGTAACCCCAAAATTTCCAATCAAGAAGGCTGACGGATCCTGGGCTAGATCTTTAAGCGAGCGAGCCGAGGCTTTTGCCGAGGAATTGGAAACTCTTTTTCAGCCATTTGATACCAGCTCAGAACTCAGGGTTCGCAGATCCAGATGAGACTTGAAAGCGCCGGCCAATTATGCCCCCCGGTTGCTCCCATTACAGCAGAGGAAGTCGCAGCACATATTAAAGGGTTGAACATTAAAAAGGCTCCAGGTGAAGATAGACTGGACAACTTTACACTTAAGGCAATGCCGCTAAAAGCTGTGCTATTTCTGGTCCTCATTTTTAACTCAGTGCTAAGATTGGGATATGTGCTGAAACAGTAGAAGAAGGCGAGAATTTGCATGATTCATAAGGCCGGCAAGAGCCCTTACAACTTAGATTCCTACAGGCTAATTAGCCTGCTACCCCCACTGCAGCAGAGTTGTTTGAACGCTATTTGCTTACACGGATACTGGACTTAAAAAAGGTAAAGCAAATAGTTCCTTCCTTTCAATTTGGCTTTCGTAAGTCCTACGGTACTTCACAGCAGCTGAATAGGGTGGTTAACTTTATTCTCGAAGGATTTGAGGCTAAGGAGTACGTGGTGGCAGCGTATCTTGATATAAAGTAGGCTTTCGACCGAGTTTGGCACGACGGGCTGGATGGTGTGGAGTCTAGCATCAAGGCTATTTGCGCAGGTGTCCCCCAGGGTAGCGTTTTGGGGCCTACACTCTATACCCTGTTCACGCACGACATACCCACTGGGTCAGAAATACCACTCAAGGATCCTCTGGATCTGATCATTGCCACGTTTGCAGAGGAAACGGCCATCCTCATCAGAACAAGTGCATTTACGAAGCCACGGACTCACTGGAGCAATACCTGTATATTTTTGAAAACTGGCCTTACGTTGGAACATTTGCATTAACAGAAACCAATGTGCGAATGTGACGTACGCCTTACGGCCGGATTTCTGTCCGGTAGTTTTCATTGGAAACCAGCTGCTGGAACACCATTCAGGTTACAAATACCTGGGTGTGTATTTGGATAGGCGGCCAACGTTTAAGACGCATATTTCAAGTATAACGAAATCCTTAAGATAGATAATTGGTAAATTGCATTGGCTTGTAAATAGCAGGAATAAATTGTCCTTGGTTAATAATGTGAACATTTACAAAACAATAATTGCTCCTTTGCGATACGGTTTGCAGGTGTATGGCATAGCAGCGAGGTCAAACATCACGAAGGTGAGAGTGCTGCAGGCCAAGACATTACGTATGCTTACTGGTGCCCCTTGGTTCATGCGAACGGCGGACCTTGAAAACCCTCAAGAATACCGAAAATTTGCGATGTGATAAATCGTCAGGCCCAAAAATATATGGAGAGGTTGAAAAATCACCCAAATAATCTACCAAGGCGCCTTCTACGACGCAGAATGGGAGGAGTTAGGATGGCGAGACGGCTGAGAAGATTGTACCCTGCCGACCTCCGTAATAGATCCATTTAATATTATATCCCCACTATACTATATCCCCACTTATTATTTAAGTTGTTTTGTTAATTTTTGTATATACAGTTTAATTGAAGTTGTTCTAATAATAACAGAAAAATTAAATATAAAGGAAATAAAAAAAAAATAAATAAAATAAAGAAATAGCGATCAAATATATATCAAATATATATATATAGATAGATTTATAATTTTTTTTATATTTGGTTTAATAAGTTAAAATCATGTGATTTTAGAAAAGTTATGAGTTTAGGTATATTTTCATTAGAAGATTTGTATGGAGGAACTGGCAATCTGAGAGAATATGTTTTACTGAGATGTGTGTTAGTGATCATTGATTTTTTTCCAGTATAAAATATTAGTTAATAAAAAAAACAAACTTCAATTAATTTCAGAGAATATAGTTAAATAACAATAACTTAGCAAACATAATATTAAAATTACGATTATATAGTAATGTTTATTAGAATTGCAGAATTTACGAAAAGGTGGGAGTGGGTAAGATTTGTGTGACCGAGACGCACCCGAATGACTTTGAAAATGTACGGCTATGTAAAGGCTGAACAAGTAGTCGACCGTAATCTTAAATGGTGTTTTTTGATGTATTGTATAGTTTGTAGTGATTATTTGTGGAGGCAATGAGTAGCTTTTGTTGTAATTCAAAATTAGTTTTGGTGTGTTTCTGGATATCAGTGACATTGTAGTTTTCGTGAAAGGTGAGGGGGAAGTTGAATGCATCTTTTGCAGCTTTGTAGGCTTCTATTGGCATTATTTGGGTTCCGAAAAGGATGCCATTTATAGGAGTGCTTATAGGAGCGAATCTAATAGCAGAGTAATAAATTACTTTGATCTTCTTCTTCTGGGAGACCAGTAAGTTTTATGACCGATACTAAGGATAGTTGGTTACAGTTGTATTTGTTATTAGATAGACATTTGATGATGTTCAGCCTGGTGTTGGGGGAGATTTCAAGATAAGGTTTAAATTTATTGGGAAGTGGTCGCAGCAAAAAGTATCACAGTCTATTTGCCAGGTTGATTCTAGTGCAAGGGGAGTTGTAGCAAAGGTGAGATCTTTGTGAGTAAAGGCTCGAACAGAATAGTGTTACTTGTTACTCTGACTTGGCCAAAAAAAAGTGAATAGAATACGTGGTTCAGTAACATTAGAGCTGTCCTACCATTGAAAATGTCTCAAGATGTGAAAAAATGTCCAAATAATTTTTTATTAATGTAATGAACAACCCTGTGCTTGCCATTTGAGAGCAATACAAAGAGAGAGAGAGTGAGAGACGATTTGTTACCGAGCTAATGCAAATAATTTGACTTCTCACGGTAACACCAGGGTAACAAGCAGAGTAACAACATCACATTCTGTTCGTTCACATACAAACAGCCCTATTTGATTTTTCGACGGGTAATAACCAGAGTAACAAGTAACACCCTTCTGTTCGAGCCGTAAAGTGAAACGAGTGCTGAAGTGAGTGCGACATCCGATCCGTCGTTTAAAAGAGATTATGGAGGGAAGTGTGAGATTATCATATACAATACGTAGGTTGTAATATAGAATGCTTTATTAGGGGCAATGTATGAGCATATTACAATGAACTCGCTTTTGGAGTTGATTGTTACGCCGATAAAGAACTAACATACTTGTGTTGTAAAAATAAATGGGTGAGGATAGCGACGCCTCCTGATGACCCGGATGAAGAGTTGTTGGTGTAAATTGTATAGTTGATGGGTGCTGGTATTAGTCAGAGACTTGTAATGGGTTTCTTGGATGGTGATGATTTATGAGGAGGCCAAGGTGTTGTGGTTAACAGGCTCTGGATGATGTGGATTGATGGGTAGGTGTTCAATGGTGTTGTTGGTGGGAGAAAGTGTGTCGATGTCAGCGTAGTTTTGAATTTGACGTTGGTGTGAGCAGTTATTGTTGTTGATGTTTGTTGTTAATGAAGAAGAGCGAGCGATTACAGAAAAGGATGACGTGGATAGTTGGCAGCGATCGTTATAGATCTTGTGCGCGGCTTTTACGTCAGTTTTTCAATGACTCTAATGGTTTGTATCTATTTGTGCTATTTACGATCACGGGGATCGTGATGATAGGTGATGCGGTACGGTAGGCCGCAGTTTAAGCAGAGCTTGACGCTTTTACAGGCTTTAGTTAGGTGGCCAAGCCTTCCGCAGTCATTGTATCTGACTGGTAGAGGAATGTATCGCCGTACGTGAACTTTTTCGTAGCCGATGTAGATGTCTGTTGGTAAGTTTGGAGTGGCGAATGTAAGAATAATGAGTCCAGTTTCCTTTAGTGAGTGCTTTTTTTGTAGAATTTAAAATGCAATGTGCCTAAAATTGTTATAGTATATGACGATTTTTGGGTGGTTGAGCGAATAATGGTCGCATACTTCTACTTGAATTACGTTGGTGAGACAAGTGAGCTTAATAAGGTTTGTGGTTTGAATTAAGTTCTTTGTTTTTATTATTTTTCTCAACTTCACCGTTGCACACATTGTCAATGAGTTTATTACGGAGTAAAGGTGAGACGTTAGACAAAGTGTCAGTGCTGTTTGTTCTGCACAAGATTAGATATTTAGGTCCAATTGAAGTGTTTTTGAGTACTTTACTATTGTCGATGTCGAATTTGGGCTGGGTGCTGCATGCAATGAGCAGTGAACGGAAATGATTCAAGTAGTTTAACGGTATAATTTTTTTTTTTAATTTTATAAACTTAAAACTAAAATATACAAAAAATTTTAATTTAAATTAAATTGGGGAGCCCAGACATCAACACCACCTCCTTTGTCACTCACTCTGCAAACTGACACACTGCATCCCAGTGCCTTTTAATAACCAACATAAGGCTAACTATGCTATATAGTTGGACGGGTTCTTGAAGTTCAGCCTGTTGAAGCTTCCTTTCGCCGTGGCGCCATTTGCACTGGGGTGTGAGTCGTGGTGGAACATGTGTAGGAAATTCTTTTGGGTTGGGAATGACCGTAATGGGGTTCGCTTCATTCTACATTCATTTGTTACAGATTGAAACCTCGGTTCTCAGGGCAGCAAATGGGAAGAGCGTTAGCAAATGCGCCATCGAAGGGCAGAGGTCGTACCGCACTCAAAGGATACATAGTGATTTTTGTTTGTTTAGCCACTAAGGCTATCCATCTGGAGTCTGTTGGGGGCTTGTCGTCGAACGTATTCCTGAGAGCATTGCATGGATTCATTGGCAGACGTGGATTCTGTTCTACAGTGATGGCGGCACTAATTTCGTTATTGCCAATAAGAAATTTCACACTGACAAAATCGCAAAAATTAAGGAATTAACTGGTATATTAATCTACCCACTGCCCCACATTTCGGAGGGCATTAGATGATGACTTCAAGTCCACCAAACATCAATTGAGTGGAAGCATGGGCAATCGGGAGCTCACATTGGATGAATTAGCGACCACTTTCGCATAAGTCTTAATTCAAGGCCATTACGTCCAATGTCGAGCGACCCTGAGAATCTTTTGGCATTAACGCCTGGTCATTTCTTAACTGGAAATTCATTATTAGCGCCACCCACACCAGAATTGGTTTGATCAAGCGCAGTGTAGAACTTCTTACTTACAGCATGATCCGTTCTATGTTCTATATAAATATTTTAACACTCACTATGCATGAGCTTCTCCTCCGACCTCTATTAATCTTATAAAAACCAATCTATTAGAGACGTTGAACTAATATTAAATTATCATACTGCATTATTAATTCCCAACCTTTTCACATGCTCGTGTTCTTTGGTAAATTTTCTATAGCATTTGTAGTAATTCTATCACTTTATTCAATCCTTGGTTGTGGTTGGTAGTGAAGGCAGCTATTGACATTTGTTTGTACACTGCGGAGAACAGACACTAGGTCTGGTCTCGTAAATCCACTTGAGGGTAGTCGTCAACCTCACGACTTAGGAAAATAGTACTTTCTTACTTGCTTTCTTTTTAAGTTAAATGAATTTATCGTTAATTCTTAACTGTAGTTTGAGTTTTGCATGTTTAATTGTAAACGGCTGATGATGTTATGTAGCCATGTAGAACGTAGACATTAGCTTTGGTGTTGCATACTGACCAAAGAAATTAGTAATAAGACCAGCTGAGCCCAGTGTACTATGTAACTGTGTGAATTTTCATATAACTTAGCTCCGTCCAATGTGAGATCAGTGTGTGATCGCTTCAGACCTACTAAGTCTATGTTATGTAGCCATGTAGAACGTAGACATTAGCTTTGGTGTTGCATACTGACCAAAGAAATTAGTAATAAGACCAGCTGAGCCCAGTGTACTATGTAACTGGGTGAATTTTCATACAACTTAGCCCCGCCCAATGTGAGATCAGTGTGTGATCGCTTCAGACCTACTAAGTCTATGAAAAAAAAAAAAAAATTAATTTCTGACAAAAAGGTTCTTTAAACTATCCCACAATTTTAAGAGTTCAAAAGGCAGACAAAATACTAGAACCACAACAAAGTGTTTCCTCTTTTAAAGTATTCTTCCAATGATTGGCAGTTTCAAGCAAACCTCTATATCGGCAAACAGCTTGATAGGGTTCTTTGACAATTTTATTTACAGTTTTTAGGTCATTGAATGACGTTGGACCCCGTACATGATGTAATAAGATTCTCATATAAAAACACTCAGATTGAGAAGGATGTACACCATATATTTTTCTTAAAGCAGCGTCTTTCTTTTTTTCTGGATGCCCGTCTACGTTCTTCAAAATTTGTTATTATCCAAGTATAATACTGTGGAACTTCGTCATATAGTAGAGCTTTTGAAAATTCGTCCGTGTTACAGAGTTCAAAGAAAGCAAAATGTGAATCATATCATATTGTCATAATGAAAACAACTCCTTTTCTGTTGGCCACTTCTGGTCGCTCTTTCTTGATCACTTGCGTTGGATATTCTTGTATTCAACCCATTTTTCATCGCCCGTAATGATTCGCTCCAAAAATGGTTCCATTTCGTTACGTTTCAACAGCTGTTGGTTATTCGGTCAACTAAATTTGTTTGCGTTAATTCACGTGGCACCCAAACATCAAGCTTCTTTCTGCCTGCTCTTTTTAGATGATTCCAAATTGTCATATGGTTGATGTTTAGTTTAGTGCCTCCGGCGGAATGCGGAATGCAGTTATTTTTTAATTTCTATTTGAAACTTCGAATGTACACATTGTGGCTTTAAATCCAATGTTTAATTCGACAGCTAATGCCGCGATCGGGGGTTGAATATATGAATATGAATAATTTTATGTGGATAGTTTTTTTTACCATAATTGCTATACCTTGTTTATTTGTTGTGTTTTGTAGAAATTAACTTTTTTTTATATTTTTTTTAATTTTCCCAAAAGAAGAAAGAGTACATTGTCTATTATAGAAAAATTAATCGACTATTGTACAGATTAATATTTAGGACAAGTGGGTGAATTTTAATTTTACAATCAGTTTGTTAAATAGTGTTGTGACTGGAATTTAACAATACATGTATTTTAACAATAAATAAACAATTAAAAATAACCCCAATTAACAATTATTAATTGGAAGTAATGTGTTATGTGAGGTCCACCGGTCTCACCCTTTTTAGTCGACGTTGCCGAGTTAGTTCATCTAATGGTAATGTGTTCACACCATCGTTCGAATGCTGGGAAAGTTTGGTTTTGTATTTTCTGCTGAAATTGATTATTTCCTCATCTACTGTCGCAATTCGTAGTTCTCGATGAATGTCTGTCTTGGTGATATACCATTGGCCTTTTGTGATGATGCGAATAATTTTTGATTGCTGCCTCTGGATTAACTTTATATTTCATTTTTTGTCAACTCCCCATATTTCGGCTCCATATGTCCAAATTGGTTTAATAATTGCCTTATAGATTAGGAGCTTGTTTTCAAGTGAAATGTTTGAATTTGGTTTGAGCAGCCAGTGCAGTTATCTTACTTTTATTTTGACTTCGTCACGCTTTTTTTGTATATGGTGTTTCCAGTTTAGTTTACTGTCAATATATAATCTTAAGTACTTGGCTTCTTTTTGAATGATTACGTCGTCTCCGTCAATATTTATATGGATTGGTGTGAATCTAGTCTTAGTAGTGTATATAACTTGTACTGTTTTGTTTTTGTTTATTTTAATATGCCACTTTCTTAGCCAGTCAAGTGTTTTATTAAAGTCTACTTGCAACATGAATGTTGCAGTATTTATGTTTTTATGAGCACTTAGGAGTATTGTGTCATCGGCGAAAGTTGCAATCAACGACGAATTGTGAGTGGATATGGTATGTCTGCTATGTATAGGGTATATAATAAAGGTCATAGCACACTTCCCTGTAAAACTCCTGAATTTATTTCTCTAAGAGTTGAGTATTCGTCTGAGTATTTAACTAAGAAGTATCTACCTGTGATATATGATGTAAATAGATGTGCTATGTTTTGAGGGAATATATTTTATATATATAAGTTTCCATTTGCATCCTTTATGCCAAACCTTGTCAAAAGCTTTTCCACGTCCAAGAAGAGTCCAATACAAAATTTATTATCGTCAATGTCATTTAGAATTTAGTGCGTAACTCTGTGCACTTGTTGTATCGTTGAGTGACTTCTTCGAAAATCAAATTGGTGATTTGAAATGGTGTTCCTGCGTTCTAGTAGTGGCAATAGTCTACTTCTTAATATCTTTACGAAGATTTTTGAGATTACAGGGAGTAGACTGATTAGTCTATAAGACTCTGTTTTGGATGCGTCTTTGCCTGGTTTCGGGATCGCAATAATCTCAGCTACTTTCCAGACTCTCGGAAAATAGTTTAGTCTGAACATAGCGTTAAAGATGTTTCTTAGATATTCTATAGCTTTTACAGATAGTTCTCTTAGGAGTTTCCCATTTATTTTGTCATATCCAGGGGACTTTTTTTCCTTTATGTCATTATGTATGCATTTTCTTAAATCCTATGGTGGTCTTTTCATGTTTTATATGTTCTGAACCTCTGCTAATATCTGGCTGTGGATCATCTGAGATGGTGGCGACTTCTGTAAAAACCCTTTCGAAATAGTCCGCTAATACTTAAGCTTTGTTCAAGTTCGTCTTTGTCCAATAACCCGTTTTCCATTTTTAGAGGAGCCTGATGATTACTTTTATTTGTCCATCCTTTAGTAGCTTTCCATAAGGAGTAGTCCGTTTGACTCGTGGGTGTTATGCTCTTGAGATACGATGTTAATTTTTTGTTTTTTAATACCTGAATAATTTTTTTAACCTCTTTTGTTGCCTTGTTGTACAGTCTTTTTGTGTAAGGAGATCTTGTGGTTGACCAGGTTTTCCGTAGTTTACATTTTTTATTTAATAGTCGTCGTAGTTGAGGTTGTGTGTAGAACGTCCAATTTTTTTGGTGTCGATTGTATGACTGCTTTCATAATGGTATCATTCAGGAATACTATCGCTGACTCGATGTCCTCATATGATTTAAGAGGGATGTCGGTCATTAAATTAAAGTCAGTTGTTTTATTAATGTGTGTTGGTCAATAAGTTTGTTCGCCTGTACTCAAGGGTTTAAAGTGTGTGAACTGCATAGCGTTGAGGAGATTTTTGCCTTTTTTGTTCGTTAGTCTCAATCCCCACATAGTGTGTTTCGCGTTGTAATCACCGGTTGCAATGAAGCGTTGTCCAAGAGAGTTGAGGAAATTCTTATATTCTGTGTCTGTAATACTATGCTGTGGTGGGCTATATACAGCAGATGTTGTGAGTGGTCCTACGAGATCATTAATTTGAATGTTCGTCGCTTGTATGTAGTTATGCTGATATGGCTCAAGCTCGTCGTGCTTTATGCACTGCTTAATAATTATGGCTGTTCCACCGTGCGCTGTGCCATCGGGGTGGTTTGTGGTATACACTTTGTACCCTCTAACTTGTATGAAGTGTTTGTTTGTGCAATGTGTCTCCGCGATTAGGGCTATGTCAATGCTGTTGTCATGAAGAACTATTTCTAGTTCGTCAATATGGTTTTTCAGTCCGTTTGCATTCCAAGTTATGATCCTTAATTTAGTTTCCATTTTGTTTGCCCATCTTCGATATGAGGATTGTTATGACATTTATCATATTTGTGACTTCTTGAAACAATTGTTTCATCAGGTCTTTCATCTCAGTAATATCAGTTTTTATATCAATGAGTCTACTTCTGTATTCATTGGTTAGGTTCGTGAGTTGTTCCTTCTTATTCTTTTCGCCATTATTGTTGTCATTCTTATCATTAGCTAATTGAGCTTACGATAAACCGGTCTTAATTTTGTTTAAGCTTTGAGTCTCTATTGGAGCTACTGCTACTGTCTCAGCCGGGACTTGGTGGCTATTTGCTCTAAGTGATAGAAATCTTTTTATATTCAATGCCTTGTATATCTCACAACCCTTGTAGTTTGCAGTGTGTGCAGCACCGCATAATGCACATTTTATTTCACCTTTGGCTTCAATTTTGCAGTCGATTGTTTTGTGTTTACCGGCGCATTTGACGCAGATTAGATCTCTGGTCCAAAAATTTCTCGTGTGGCCGTATTTCTGTCAATTTGAGCATTGCGATACTATGCGTTTATGGTGTGGGGGCCCAGAAATGATTTTCTTGCAGAGCAGCTTGGTTATGTTATAAATATATTTGTTGTTTTTTTTTTTTTGTTTTTCAGCTCAATGAAGAATAATGGAAGCGGTTTCTTCGTGACTTTTTGTTGTACAATGTGGAAGTTTATGAGATCATACCCTGGGTCGATAAGTTCGTTTTTTATTTCATTAATGTCAGTGGCGTAGTGCATATTCATAAGCACTGTTTTCACTTTCTCTCCAGCAATTAAACTACATTGTCAACAACAAAGATCGTATGCTAGACCTAGTGCTTACTAACTGCCGTAAAAATACCTCATATACGAGATGATCTCCATTGCCAACTCCAGAAGATGCCTATCACCCGACTCTTCTGTTTCAACTTGTGCTAAGCCAAGACAAGCTATTAATTTTAAACCTACTAATTTCAATCGTCTGAACTCATTGCTTGCTTCCGCGTATTGTTTAATATTAAGTTCTTCTTCTGATATTGATGGATTTTGTCAATAAATGTGTGCTTTAATTTACTTCTATTTTCAACCAAAACTTCTCGGTTCAGTAAAACTTTCGATACTGTATCGCATGATTTGATCATAACCAAATTCAAAATTTGGTTTACCTTCTCTATTCGTCTGATGGCTGGCAATTTACCTTCATCAACTCAAAGGGTAATATTTAATTTCTCAATATCTAAGTCTTTAAAGGTAACCTCAGGTGTTCCTCAAGGCAGTCATTTGAGGCGTTTTTTTTTCAACATCTTTATTATTGATCTACCTACCGTCATCAAACACTCAGATTTTAATGTATGCAGATGACTTAAAACTACATTTCAGCCTTAATAGCCCCATTCTCGGGATTTTCCTTCAGAGTGACATAGACATCTCGTTTGTGTTCTAATAGAAGTTGCATTTCGCCACCCCTACTGCATTCACCCACCCATTTCCACTGCAATCTTTAAAGTTTGACGTGTCCTTGGCTATATTAATCGCTGGTCTAAGAAATTTGATGATCCGTATACTACCAAAGTACTATACACTTCACTAGTAAGACTTATTCTGGAGTATGCGTGTTGTGTCTGGGATCCTCAATATCAGATGTATATCGATCGTATTGAGTCGGTGCAAAAGCAATTTCTACTTTTCGCGATCAAAAACGTTCACTGGGATCCTAATGCTTGCCTACCATCTTATCGGTGTCGTCTCAAATTGATCAACCTCCCTACCTTGTCTAGTCGTAGAACGGTCATTGGTGTAACTTTTATGTTTAATCTCATTTATGGTAGTATTAACTCACCTTTCTTACTTAGAATTATTAACTTTAGTGTACCAGCACGTCCAACTGAAGCTATTCTCCTATTACTCTTCCCTTTTGTAGAGCTTCTTTTTTGCAACATGATCCATTCTATGTCTTATGCAAATCTTTTAATACCCACTTTGCGTGTGCTGCTCCTCCCACCTCTTCTTATGTTATAAAAACTAAATTATTGGCATCGTTGAATTAATGCATAACTTATTTTCTATACTAGTAACCTAAATTTTTCCTCCTTGTTTAAATAGTTTATGTTATTGTAGGTATTGGATTCTAAATTTAATATTAGCTTTAGTTTAATCTTGCATGCTGATTATGTTAAAGGCTGATGATGTTTTTATCTGTAGCCAAATATTTAGTACGTAGACATTAGCTTTGGTATTGCATAATCACCAACGATATTAGCAATTAACACCAGCTGAGCCCAGTCTATGTGACTGGGTGAATTTTGATGCCACTTGTGCCTGCCCCACGTGAGATCAGTGTGTGGTCATGGCGTACCTACTAAGTCGATAGAAAAAAAAAAACAAAAAAAAAACCCCTATAAACTATGAATTATACAGCGTTAATTCAGCCAATGGATCATCTAGAGGAGTGACCATTTACAAATCCATTCAACACGAACAGATTACCCTCAATCAAGACTTTGACTCCGTCGGTGTTAGAATTCACTGCAAAATTACCTTTAATATTATTTGCTCATACATCCCCCCAAATAAAATATTCACCTACCATAACCTACGAAACGTATTCAATTGCCTTAATACCCCTACTGTTATAACAGGAGATTTTAATAGTTGGCACAATTTATGGGGCTCTCCAATCCGATAAAATTCATCTATCAATCCCCTCTCATACTCCTAAACAACGGTTCACCTACACATTTTAGCACCCACCACACATTCACACATATTGATCTCACTCTTGCCACCCCTACTATTGCTTTAGAAGCAAGATGGGAAATTTAAACTGATAATTTTGGCAGCGACCATCTCCCTATCATTATATCTCTTTTTAACAAATCTCCTTTCCCAAAACCCACTCCAAAATTCAAGATAGACTCAACAGACTGGCCCAAATACACAACCGCCTCCTTATTATATCATCGTCAGCGCCGTGTTAAACACAATTTGAACAAAGAATCTGCAAATCTTATTAAGATTATTCGAGAAAGTGCCAACATTTCCATACCACAATCCTCACCTGCCTACCGTAACAAGCATGCAGTACCATGGTGGAACTCTCACCTTCAAAATCTCAAGAACCAAAAGAGCACACAATGGTCCCTTCTTAAACGTAACGTATCCCCAGATAACATCTTAAAATATAAAAAAGCTAACGCTTTGCTTAAACGAGAAATAGAAATCTTAAAACACTCCTCCTTAGAGGCTTTTACAACAGAAATCAGTCCTGACACTCCTACATCTATGGTCTATATGGTCTAAAATCCTCACTTTTTGTGGACTTAGGAATCGGTTACCAATCCATTGCATGTCATCCTCTACTTCAACAACTCCAATTACTAATCACCTGCTTATATCAGAAGAATTATGTTCTCACTTGTGCCATCAATCACATGATTCCAACTTTAGCCAAACTTTCCACACGAACAAATACCGGACATCCCCGTTCACCAACTCATACAATCTTTCATCATCAGCAATTGAAATGGACTCCCATATCACTTCAATGGAACTTGTTGGTGCACTCTCAAAATTAAAAGGTAAAACCCCCAGACTCGATCGTATATCTTACCCCATGCTAAAAAACTTCACCCCTCAGTTATTTTATTTTTTAGCTCTTTCATACCCCAAAATCACAAGCTTAGTAAAATTATTCATGTAAACAAACCTGATTCCAACAAAACAAACCTTAATTCATACCGACCTATCTCACTTAACTCTTGCCTAGCTAAAACCTTAGACAAAATAGTCCCTAACAGACTGTGGTGGTTCGTCTCTTACAACAAATCTATTGACACTCGACAAAGCGGCTTTAGAAAGGGAAAGACGATATCAGACACTCTTCTCTCGTTAGATTATCTGGTATTTTCTTCCCTCTCCACTAATAATCACACATCTATTGTCTCCTTGGACTTTTCGAAGGCGTTATAAAATAGGAATTCATTCTATTATTGACGAATTAAAACTTTGGAAAATAGCACCTAAAATCATAAACTATATTTTATGCTTCATGTCCAACCGAAAAATTACACTACATGTCAATAGCCATCTTTCTACAGTACAGCCCCTTTATAACGGAATTCGACTAGGCTCGCCCCTATCCGTAATCCTATTCCTAATAGCCTTCAATAAACTCAATAGAACTATCCAAATTCACAAAATCTTTGACTTCTTTGTCTACGCAGACGACTATCCCATCATTAGAAACCTTAACAAACTTAGCTCTATCTCATTAGATCCACTCTTATACGACATACTCAAATGGTGCTAAACTTTCCATACCAAAATGCAAACATATCCACATTTGCAGAAAGAAACGTTGTCAATCCTCCATTACCACCACTCTTGCCACCATCCCCGATTTGAACCCAATAAAAATCCTCGGTATAGTATTTAATAAGCAATATAAATGCCTCTCTAATAGCAAATACAACTATAACCCTATCTCAGTTTTAACAGTCGTTGAACTCGTTATAATGGCGAAAATAGATTTTGGCATTTATCTCTACGAAAACGCACCAGTCTCCCAAACGAAAGAATTAAGTCCGTTTACAATTCAGCTATGAGAATGGCCCTTGGCGCTTTAAAAATACGCCCATCAATAACCTTCTCTTTGAATCTGACATCTCTCCCCTAGAACATAGATTCAACCACATAACAGGCAAGCTCATCAAACCCATCTTTCTCTCCATAACATCGTCCTTAGCTAACCCCATTAAAAAAATATGTCACGCCAAGAAAACAGTCACTCAGAGCATATAACTTCATTTACACCGACGGCTCCAAGTCAGACTCTGGTACTTCCTTCAGTATAGTTACTGACAGCAATACTCTCAAATATATACTTCCATATCATAGCAGTATTTTTTCGGCAGAAATTATAGCCATCTTTAATGCAATCCACATAGCAAGAAAAAAACCCCACCAGATTGCTATCTGCACTGACTCATTATCCTCAATAAATGCCATTTATAACACCAATAATCTATCTTTTTATCCACTTCATATTAGACAAACTCTTCAAACTCTGTCCCCAAAAATTATCATCATCTGGGTCCCAGGATATTGTTAAATATCTGGCAATGAAAAAGCCGACAACACCGCTAAGCCCGCCACTCTCCTTCCTCTGATCTTCAACACCAATCATAACATCCCCGACATTATTAAACACATCAAAGTTATCCACAAGCAAAAACAACTCTCACTTTTTTTACGTACAAACCATTTTAACAACCATTACAATTCCAAAAAAAACAACATCTATAGTTATGCTGACCATACCCAATTTTCCCACCGCGATCTTACTAGAATCATCAGACTACGTCTGGGACACACAAACCTAACCCATTCTCATTTATTCGATCGTACAGGAACTTCATCTAATACTTGCTGTTACTGCAACACTAATATCACTTCAGTTCATCACATCCTTTCAGAGTGTCATAATTTCATAAACATAAAACTTCATCTCTTTCCCGTTCATGATCCCCACCATTCAATTTTCAAGCCAACTATAGACAATATCTCAAAAACAATTATGTACCTAAAATCAACAAACTTGTACAATATATTATAAATATAACATAAAATAAACACTGTAAATACAGCCTAATCATAATATTCATACACGTACATACATTATCCACAGCACATTTAAACCTTAATACTAGCTTGAGGCCTTTGTTTCTATAGCTTTTTAAGTTTATTTATAATTTATACATTGTAAATAAACTGTATATAATAATAATAGTAATAGTAATAGTAGAAAAAAAAGTCAGAAAACAATACCTAAAAAATTCCCACGGGGGGTTTTACACACAACAGCAATTGCTTCTGCGTATTTGAAAATTTGTTCACTATGAGTGAAAAACCTAGCTCTCCCGCAAGGAAAAGATTAACAAACCCACACAATTTCATGCACCCACGACACATACTCAACACACTCGCACAATGGCACGCTTGTGTTGCTTGACTTCGACTTCTTCGCGAAACAAAATTTCATATGAGAAATCCATAACATAGAAAACAACCACCGAACGCAGCAAAAAATAAAAAAACGTATCTTTGTTGCGCTTTGTTGTTGCTAATGCTAGCAAAGTAAATACGTCTTTCTTTATCTTTCCTTATATTCGGCACCGAAGAAAAAATGATCGGTTTTCACTGTCTTTCCTTTCATTATGTATACATTGTGTATATATACAAATAACTACTGAAATGACCTTACACATTCATTGCTACTACAACCAAATAGCAGGAAAAATTACAACAAAATACAACAACAACATTGTTACGATTTTTCTTACTTTTCTGTCAATTCACTCCTACCACCAGCCGCGTAAAGGAACTTCGTTCCAATAATATGTAATTGAACCATCAGGGCACAGGTCCACAAGAGAAAGGAAAAAATACAGCTCAACGCGTTGAGTATTCAGCATTATAGTGTCACTTCACAGTGACCAAGTGCCAATTTGCTGTAAATTCGATGATAATAATAGAAATGTAATAGTACGCCATTTCGACGTTGCGGATAAAAAATTCAAAAAATTTGTAAGAGAGAAATATAACCTCTATATCTTATATACTCTTTGCTCTGACATCCCTATCCAAAGATTGTACATTAATATACATAAAAGAGTATATAAGATATACTTCTTCAGCCGCCGTCGTATCGCGCCAATTGAGATGGCCTTGGCGAGGGTGTTTTGATGAGATTGCAGCCTCTGACTATATCGAATGCAGCTTTGAATGATCTCCGCCCCAATTATGCGGCGTAGAACCTTGTTTTGGCACGCTTAAATGTTCTGTGTGTTTCTGGCAGCAGTGATAGCCCACTTGTCTGCAGATTATGCACCTGTTATTGAGTGGCAATTTACTGGAGGGCCGAAGTAAAGAGTCAAGCCTGAGTAACTTGGCATAACAGGATGCGATGGTGTTTCTGGACTTGGTCCATGATGATGATGGACAAATGCCACTCCTCAATGTAAATACGTAGCTCGTCGTTTTCTCTGCATTATGGTTTATCGCTTAGTCCAGGCGTGAAATCTTTGCAAATTGTCCTGTAGTGGGTTTGAAGCTTCTTGGGCCCAGCAAGAGTTCAAGAGGATTGCTGTGTTATTAACATATTTAGCGATGATGGCTTTATAGGAGTAAAATTTTGGGAAATCTGCCATATATAGCGAGTAGAAAGAATGTGCTAGTACATTGGCTTGCGGCCCGTCGGCTCTAGTGCTTCTTATCTATGACTTCGTGTCGCGTTGCAAAAGGGTGTATTGTGTTCCAGGGAGTAGGCACTTTATTATTATCGACGAAGGCAGCGAAATAGTGCTGTTTCAATTCAAATGCAGTGAGCATATGCTAGACGACATGATGCAATTGCTGTGCTCTAAAGTCGATATGGCTCTTTGGATACCAATCATCGAATAGGCTACGGCATCATCAATATCTTTCGCGGAGGTCAGTTCAATGTTGATATTGGTGTCCGAGTGTACTAAATATTGAACCAGCTGCATTTCTTTCTATTTCTTAGCGAACATGTGTTCTTATGATTATAGTTATTTTATGGTAATTTTTTATTATAAGTATGTGCAGTCAGTGTCATGGAAAATCGTGTAGCTCATGCTTGTGTTAGTTGTGAATATTATTGAAATTTTATTTATTTATTTTTTTCTACAACTATAATCTTTTTCTTTTCTACTCTCCCGAAGGAGATCATACAAGTAAAAGTGAGATAAAATTAACATGTGAGTTGTTATGAAAGTTATAAGAGAGAGAGAGAGAGAGAGAGATAGGACACTTAGTTCTCAGATGTTCTATATGGGAGATCCAAAGGCTGGAAATGCTTGAGCCATCAAGTGTGTAAATTGACAGCAAGATAATTTTCGTGAGATTCCAGTCGAATTATATGTTTTTTGTTGCAGTTCTCGCTTCTTCAGTTGCCGTGAAAGTCTACCGCTCTATTTGATTGACTGAGTTAAGGACATACCGTTCAGCCTCAACAAGCCTTCTCAGGAGCTTGGATTGAAAATTTTGAATTATTTGCATATTCGATTTTGGTGTTGTTTCCAATAGTTCACTTCCATACGTCCATACTGGCTTAAGGATAGTTTTATAGAGTTGGACCTTGTTCCTAATACTTAATTTGGGGCTATGCCATAGCATCCATATCACCCTGTAGAGGTTCGACTGTTCCCTTTTGAGTTTAATGTGGGGACTCCATGTCAGGCGCGTGGCAAGTGTCAGTCCAAGGTATTTGGGCGAGATGTGCTTGGGTATGTGTGAGAGTGAAAGTGACACGAGTAGATTTATCTGTGTTGACGTCAATATTCCACCTCTTAAGCCATCTATTCGATTTAGATGACTCTGCAAAATTGATGAAGTAGCACTTAGGTCGCTGTGCGATGTTAAGAGTGCTATGTCATCATCATATGTAGACCTCATTGTATTGCCTTCGCTTGGAATCGGAAGGTCAGAAGTGTAAATCGTATAAAGAATTGTCACACTACCCTGTGACACACCAGCTTTGATTTGCTGCATATCTGAGTCCTTACCCTCACAAGTGACATAGAAAGTTTTATGTTTCAAGTCAGGTGTTCTAATGCTGATTCAATATCGCTAACAGAGTTATGATATAGATATAAATTGGTCCAGAATTTTAATAGATCTGGGCACAACTTCAATGGGGATATCTATATTGACTAATACGGGTGAATGATCCGAGCAGAGGACATGAAAAGGTGCAGCAGAGATTTGGTTAAGATCAATGCCTTTACTGAGAGCAATATCCAATAAATCGCGGGTCTTCTCTGAATTTGTGGGCCAGAATGTTGGTTCACCTGTGGAATGACTAGTGAATTGCGTGGTTCGCATACCATTATACAATGCAACTTCTCTTGGACTGCAAAATCTTGAACCCCACCAAGTGTGCTTCACATTAAAATCACCACATGCTATAAATCTCTCCCAGTCTACCAAAGACCTGCTGGAACATCGACTGCAAAACCTTGTACCTAGGAGGTGCATAAACTGCTGCTAAAGTAATGTCTCCTAGAGAACTTGATACATTGACTACTACAGCTTGGAACCACTTACGACTGATCGAAGCTTGTGCAGGAAATGTTAAAGTTGTTTTGCTTAGAATTGCTGCACCACCACGAGCTTTGCCATTTGTATGGTTTGCACTGATAAGATCGTACCCCTGGATTTTAAAGTAGGATGAGTTTAGATGGGATTCAGAAACAAGTAGAACATCAATATTATTAGTTTTTAGAAAGTGCTCAACAATTTTTTCTTACATTTCCATTGTTTCACGCGCCAAAATATGCAATGCATCACAAATGGTAATGATGCGCAAATTTGAGAAATGTTGCGCATCATAAAGTATTGGCAAGTGTTAATAAACACTCGGCACTGTCTTATTTTTAGCAATGCCGTTTATAAACAGTATGCATTCCAGTGTTGCTTTGCAGTGTTGCGTTTATGAAGTCAGCCATATATATATGAAACGCTGGTGGACGGCGAATTGAGAAGCCAAGGGAAGCAGTAACATATGGCGAAAGCTCTGCCATATGCAGATGGCAAAAACTTTAATGCACTGTCCAGCGCGAGTTTAGTTAGGCTCCCGACATACTCGCCCCGTTCGAAGATTTAAATTTCCAACCTTGGAGGTTTCAAGGGGAAAAAGAGCGAGCTTGCCAATAGCTGTCAGGCCACCGACAGTACGGATGATGGCAACTCGAATCACACCGTTGTCTCCGGCTATGGTACTTCTGAATCAGCCAAGATGCCATCTGAGCGAAGGTAGGGTGTAGTCCTTTACTAGCACCATTACGCCTGGCTGCAGGTTCGGTTTCGATGAAGGCTATTTACCACGCTCTTGAGCAAGGAGAGACCATACGCGCTGCCAACGACTCAGGCGATCGATGTTTAGGTGCGTAACATCAGGCTCGTCAATTGTAGTGTATGATTATCCGATCAGAAAACGCCCTGGCGTAAGGACTTCTAAGTCTTCTGGTCTTCAGAGCGGTCTTGAATTTAATATGGCAGAACTACGCAAACAAAAGTTTGGAGTCCATGGACGGTTAGAAGAATTTCCCAACGAATCGATAAAAATGAAATTTGGCTGCCTTTACAGCTTCTTCCCACAGACCACCAACGTGCGGAGAACGTGAGGGTGTGAAACGCCAATTCAAATCGATTTCTGACCATTCTGTGTAAAGTCAGCCCATGTGTGGGTCACTCAGAAATAACTGCTTCAGCTCGTCTAATTCATTTTTAAAGCCTACAAAGTTTCTCGCGTTGTCCGAGCAAAGTGCGTTTGGTTTTCACATTAGCGCAGCAATGAACGAAGTTGTGAATAAGTTCTCACTACTGCCAGGTTTGTAGCTTTGGTGGTAAAACATATGAATGCGGCTATATAGCATTTAATCGGAGGTCTGTTCCTGACTTCAGCTTTGTAATAAAAAGGTAGTACAAAAAGGTTGTGTTGGTTGCACGCGATCAGAAGGCATCGAAGCCATGATATTTTCAAAAATAGTTGGCTACAAAGCAAAACAGCGTAAACATTTGTTGGTGACGTTTTCGGGCCCCCATGGGGCAAATTTTTGCCGCAAAGCAGCGAGAAGACTCTGCGGTGTGGCGTGAAGAAATTTCCGATGGAAAAATATGGTATAGCACTGGTGACTGGATGGTGTTTAGGTAATATCAGTGGATGTCTGACACCGAAATCCAACTTAGAATTTTTAAGCCTTCCTCCAACATGAATTATCCCTTTCGAATTAAGAATTGGGTGAAGCGATTTAAGCTTACTTTTTGGTGCTTAGCGTCTTGTAGTCTTGTAGCGTTAAAGAATAGGCTAGAGTGATGTTTTTTTGGGATATTCCATTCTGTGGGATTGAAGTCGAAGTGCGCCTGATAACCGGTTATAGTGTGCGTTACGACCGCATCGAATGAAGTTGTGTAGTTAGCAACCCGAGATTGTGCGGAAATATCTACTGATTTATTACAAGAGAAACCTGCTTCTCCAATACCTGATATGGAGATGCTTGAACGATGTGTTGTTAATATCAATTTATTTGCAAAACAAGATATGATACAATTCAGCGGCGACGCAAAGTCGAGCAATGCGCGGCAGGAAATAAATACACTTGACCGATTATGAATGTATATTATGGCAGTGGCGAGCACGTAATCGGACTGGTTACTATTTGAGGCTTTAAGCGAAAAGTGAGATGGGATGGTTGAAATCAGAGCAGAAGAAGATTCAGGTTGACATTGGCTAGTCGTTGCGTCCTGGTTGGGGCGATCGGTTGGACTAGCATCAATGTGAAGTACCGTATGGTGATTCGATTGGCATCTCTGGCAATGGCTTGACCTACACTGTTGCAAGCTATGACCTGCGAAGTCAATACAGACATAGGTGCAGCCCCTTAGCTTCTTTGAATCGCGAGTTTGCAGACAAACAGAAATTTTGATCATTTTGACAAATAATGGTCTTTGGCATTCCAAAATGTGCATGATGATTGTGAAGTACTAGGTTAGGAAATGGAGGAGTTTGATGATTGTGAATTGTTGGCCGTGGCAATAAGAATACTTTTATTAACTTTAATAATTTTTTTTTCCCACATGATGGCTAGGTGTTTCCTTTACCATAGCGCTTTACAGGTTTTCCACCATTCGACATCTTTCCAAAAACGATGCCATGTCTGACCACTTCGGCAGCTTTCCCGATGGTAAGACTACCTCCCATTTGTCCTGTGTTGTTTGGTCCATCTTTCGAGACATTATATGAATTAAAAATCCATCCATAAGTTCCTCCGTAGTTGTCATTTTGCTGAGCGCCGTTAGGGGCGAGTTGATCTTGTCGCTCCCGCAGACAGCTTGTCGACCTCTCAACGCTTCTGAGCCCGAAAATAGACCGAAAGGGTGCCTGAAAATGTAATATTAAAAATAATTCTAACGCCTTGTGATAGTTGGCGTCGATAGACTCAAGCGAGGATATTATATCCAGTGCGGTGCTATCCAGGCAGGCCCGCAAGTACTGGAATTTCTCACTCTTACTCATATCCAAATGTTTCTCGATAATGGTGTTGAACGTAAAAATCAGGCCAGTTAATATAGGCTCGGCCGAATCTTGGTAATTGCAATTCGGGCAATCGAGGCTTACATGAATGGCAGAAAAGAGTTGTCTTTTGCTTCTCAGCAAGGTTACGGACCGTAGTCGAATTTTCATCAGCGTACATGCGGTTCAGGCTGAGCATGAAACTCATGACTGAGTTTCAAGTCTACTTCGCAGTACAGTTGTGTGAATGTGATACGGTCGTCGGCTTCCAACGCTTGAAGATCAAGTCTCTCCAGCTTTGCTTGCGCAATATCAATATCTAAAATCATGCGCTCAATAGTTTTCAAGCATACCAATAGTTCCGCCTCATTGTGGTTTCCCAGATCATCCGGAGTTAATAACTGGTTCATTGCCAATAGTTGCCTTCTCACGGCGTTGGCTTTGGCTCTGTGAAAATCGATTTTACTTGGCGCTAATGGAGCTTAGTGACGCGGAAGATTCTTGCTCCATGTTGATTGCCTTTATGAAGTACCGAAAAATCTAAAATAAAAAAAGCGGTCGGGGGAGTTTCGGTCAATAACGAAATTGTCTTTACTTATAAATTACAATGATTTTGGCCTTAAACTTACGTACAATTCTCACTTCTGGATGTGTAAGTCAAAGTTACACCTCAGAGGACTGCGCGATTATCCATTTTTGTGATCCTTTACTTTACTTATATAACGCTCTATCGTTATGTTACGGTTTCTACCTGTCAATTTCTACCACAATTCAGTAAAATTTTTAAATCTCATCATATTGTACCATGGTAATTAATGTCTTGTGGTTACTATAATAAAATGCATATGTTTGAGATTAAATTTTGTCCAAGTATTTTGAAAAACACCTTCAATGGTAGAACAGTATTTTGATGTGAACTGCGCTGAATCATTATTAACATTTAAATCAAATCTATTTATAAAGGATGTTAATGCTTCGTTAAATTTTACTATATATTTGACTCCACCTGCACGAATATTGTCTCGTTTATAATGAGAAATGGAATTGAAATTAGGAAGAGCAATTTATTCTTTTTTTTTTTTGACCACGTTTCGAAACGTAATAGTAGGTTAGAATTTTTAGTAACTGGATCCAAGATCTCTAAGGTATGTCTTTTCAAACTTTGGCAGTTAAATATGAATAATGAAAGACTTATTTTTTACAAATGATATCCAGGATAATTTGAGTCTGATCTGAAATGTGTTTACAGATAATCTTTGAAATTCATATCTGATGTCAATAGAATGTTCGCAGATCGTAGTTGAATAGGCACCGCAAGACTACTAACTCCACTTTGTACAGTGGAGCACTGTACTGAGCAGCTTTTTTGCTTTTCTTCCGACCAATCGTTTTTGAACTACAAAACTCCAACCAAAGTCTAACTACTATGTTGTTTGTATTAAAATATAAATGCACTAATTTTCCTGTCGTATCACTACATAAGCCATCTGATACATCAATGTTTGTTGTGATGAGATAGAGCATGCCTTTTAAAAAATTAATCGCTTACGGTAAACAACCAGTTTCTATAACTGAATTTTTATGTAACTTTATTGTAAAATTAGCACTATGTTTATTATTTTTAGGTCCTGTAATTGCATCAGTGATTGTTGAGATAATTTTGTCTTCAAATTGTAGGACGTAATTGTTGTAGGTGTTTACATGCTCATTTTTCAAAAATAGGCGAATCACATAAGGGTACAATTTCTTAGTATCGGATTTTGTAAAAACCGATTCTATCAACTCGATTACTTGTTTTTCTAATAGTTTAACCTTGCCTACTTTAGTTAGTAAATTAGAAAATGCAGCATTAGCCTGTCTCATGACTTGGTAGAGTTGATAAAATTTAAGTTTTCGCCAAAGATGGGGTCCAACTATGTCTGGTCGCCTTATATATTGGTGTTGCTCGTACCGGTGGTAGCTGCCGCAAATCTCCAATAAATATAAAATAATAACACAAAATTCTTTGTTATGATTATTGGTTATTTGTTTAAAACGCAAGTCAATTTTCACTAAAAGCTCTGGGCTGATCAAACTTATTTCATCGATGATAAAAAAGAGATCTATACAAATACAAATAAAAATGCGCTAGTTATATAAGCGCAAGTTATATAAGTATTACAATAACCGTCTGTGTCAGTAAATCTGTTAAAAATTTCCATTATGAGTCTAATGATAAAAGTTTTACCAGTGCCTGCAGATCAAGTGGAGTTTGTAAATGATAAATAATATGTATCAATAAACGAAACCCGCGAAAGAAAAAAAAAATGTATAAGTGTGCTTAGCACTCACGAGGTTTTGATGTGAAACATATTCAGTATGTAACTGAATGAACAAATATGTATATAAATATATAAATAACAACAACGCAAGTCCTTCCGCTTTCTGCTGTTTTCGGCCGAACGATTTTTCTATCAGTATTAACACATGACTTCGTTGTTGTTGTTTTTACAACGGCCGTCTTGGTTTCAGTTTCTATGCCTCGCTCAAACTATTTCTCTCTCAGTAAAAACACATGCACTTGTTGTTGTTCTTTTGACAGCATATAATTATTGTTTTCGTTTCTCTGCTTCAATCAAACGATTGCGCTCAGCAAAAAGTACTTAATGTTGTGTAATTTATTTATTTTATTTATTTATTATATTTATTTATTAATATTGTTAGATAAGCTAAAAAACCAAAACTAACAGCACTGTCTATTGCGGCCTTCGGTTATTTCTTAATGTGTTATATATAATTTTAGTATTATTTTTGTGATTTTAAAACTATATCCATATACATATTTACAATTATATTGTATACTAGCAGGGACCCGGCGCGTTGCTACCTTCGCGTGCTCTGTTTTGGCTTTGTTCAAGTCGAGATTCTCGTTCTTCTTCTATCTCAAGTTCTCTATTTCTACTTATTCGCTTTGCTTCGTACGCCTTCTATTTGATAGATTTGATAATCACGCCTTCTTCGGTTAAATTTAATTTAAAACCAGTTTAAAATTTTACTGGTTTTATTTTCGTATACTTTTCACTTTTTTGATTTTTTCATTAGATTTCATTCAATTCTCAGATGCTGCTTTGTTCTACATACATCGAATTTTATATATATAGATAGATATCTACATTTACAGGTCTATAATTTTATAATCTAGCATTTCGTAGTCTGTGGTGTAAGGGATGTTGATTATCAGGGGTGTCACAGAAAACTCTAGAGTTGAGTGTCACAGAACTTCGAGAGTTTTTGTTTATTCAAAACATTTTTATCCAATACCCAAACCGCTTCAACTGAACGTTTTGCTTAACTTAATAGGGCTGTCAGCACATACAAACATTCTTCTAAAATTTATTATTCATATTATTATTAATATTTTTAATGTTTATTTTTTTACATAAACAATGATTTTTTTCGAAAATATTGTCAAGTTGCGCTGTTTAATGTTTTCCTCTGCAAAAATCATTTATATATAAAGATTTTTAAGAACACAAAAAGTGTTTTTACATTTTAAAGCCCTGCTTTTCTGCTAATAAATGTCTTCTTCTTCTCTTCTCATCGCATTCACATGTCGATTTTTGATTTTGGCAACATGCCAACTTGAAACAAGTTTTGAATTAACTTTTACTTTAAATGCACAGAAAATACGCGATTAATTAACATTTTAAACATAACAAAGTTACTATTAATTTTATTACTTCAATAGACGGCACAATTTATTGATCTATTCGATAAAACCAAATCTTCGAAAAATTTTGCATTCATTTTTAAACGAGCTTGCATCTCTATGCTCGATTGGGTTTGCCTACTAAAGACGGTTTACTATACGGTTTGTAAATTGATTGAAAATCCATTCGTATCATTGGTTTTATTTAAAAAGATGTTCTTATGAGTGAAAATGACCAATTAACCCAACAAAACTGTGGAGGATTTGAACCCTGCCGAAAGAGTTTTCTGTGACACCTCTGATAGACATTTTTTGGTACTTCTGACAAAAGAATATACAAGATATATAGGTTGTATTTCTCCCTTAAATTTTGTTCGAAAGATTCGAACGTCGTAATGTATAGTAACAAATTTCTGTTGTGTCACGTGAGGTGTATAGTAATGAAACAACACTGATATACTCAAATCAGCGAGCCTCAATTATAGTGAGTAATTATTTATTAAAAATAACTTTAAATTAAATGACAAATAAAATTTCTCTACAGGCACCGCCTGTATTTATATCTCATTAATATCCCACTTGACCATCATACATTTGTATGTGCTGACTTGGACATCATTAGAGAAATGAGAGTTAACGACGGGGAGTCTTATATCTCTTTCTCCACTTCAGGTCTAGCACTGCCTCAGCACGCCGCACTTCATCGCATTATACATAGTGCGGTCTCACTGCGAATTACCTGTCGACGAAGTGGAGGACAAACTCAATAGAACTGTAATTGATCAACTCAGCTCAAAGTTTAATTATTTTCAAACCTCATAACCCCCTCTAATCAATATGTCTCTTAGGATTATTCAGTGGAATTGTAATGGTTACATAAACAACTATGACCAATTACAAATTTTAATTAAAAAATACACCCCAAAAATTATTTCCCTCCAGGAAACACACCTAACACCCAAACATATCATTCCAACCCCTATAAACTATGAATTATACAGCGTTAGTTCAGCCAATGGATCTTCTAGAGGAGTGGCCCTCCTCATTTACAATTCCATTCAATACGAACATACGAACAATACCTTTAACGTTATTTGCTCATACATCCCCCAAACAAAATATTCACCATCCGTAACCTACGAAACGTATTCAATTGCCTTAATACCCCTACTGTTATAACAGGAGATTTTAATAGTTTGCCCAATTTATGGGGCTCTCCAATCAACAACCAAAAAGATAATACTCTCATAAAATTCATCTTTCAATCCCCTCTCTAACTCCTAAACAACGGTTCGCATACACATTTTAGCACCCACCACACATTCACACATATTGATCTCACACTTGCCACCCCTACTATTGCTTTAGAAGCAAGATGGGAAATTGAAACTGATAATTTTGGAAGCGACCCTCTCCTATCATTATATCTCTCTTTGGCAAATCTTCTTTCCCAAAACGCACTCCAAAATTCAAAATAGACTCAGCAGACTGACCCAAATACACAACCGCCTCCTTATTATATCATCCTCAGCGCCCTGTTAGCCACAATTTGAACAAAGAATCTGCAAATCTTATTAAGATTATTCGAGAAAGTGCCAACATTTCCATACCACAATCCTCACCTGCCTACCGTAACAAGTACCATGGTGGAACTCTCACCTTCAAAATCCCAAGAACCAAAAGAGCACACAATGGTGCCTTCTTAAACGTAACGTATCCCCAGATAACATCTTAAAATATAAAAAAGCTAACGCTTTGCTTAAACGGGAAATAAAAATCGCAAAACGCTCCTCCTTAGAGGCTTTTTCAACATAAATTAATCTTCACTCTCCTACATCTAAAATATGGTCTAAAATCCTCACTTTTTGTGGACTCAGAAATCGCCTACCAATCCATTGCATGTCATCATCTACTTCAACAACTCCAATTACTAATCATCTGCTTATATCAGAAGAATTATGTTCTCACTTGTGCCATCAATCACATGATTCCAACTTTAGCCAAACTTTCCACACGAACAAATACCGGACATCCCCGTTCACCAACTCCTACAATCTTTCATCATCAGCAATTCAAATGGACTCCCATATCACTTCAATGGAACTTGTTGGTGGACTCTCAAAATTAAAAGGTAAAACCCCCAGACTCGATCGTATATCTTAGCATATGCTAAAAAAACTTCACCCCTCAGTTATGAGTAGATTTCTCGATGACTACAATAAAGTTTTTAGCTCTTTCATACCCCAAAATCACAAGCTCAGTAAAATTATTCCTGTAAACAAACCTGATTCCAACAAAACAAACCTTAATTCATACTGACTTATCTCACTTAACTCTTGCCTAGCTAAAACCTTAGACAAAATAGTCCCTAACAGACTGTGGTGGTTTGTCTCTTACAACAAATCTATCGACAAAGCGGCTTTAGAAAGGGAAAGACGATATCACACACTTTTCTCTGTTTCATTAGATCCACTGTTATACGACATACTCAAATGGTGAGACTATTCTGGTGCTAAACTTTCCATACCAAAGTGCAAACATATCCACATTTGCAGAAAGAAACGTTGTCAATCCTCCATTACCACCACTCTTGCCACCATCCCCGATGTGAACCCCCTAAAAATCCACGGTATAGTATTTAATAAGCAACATAAATAGACAGATCATATAAATCACCTTATATCCTCCCCATCAAAAAAGCTCAATATCATCAAATGCCTCTCTAATAGCAAATACAACTGTAACCCTATCTCAGTTTTAACAGTCGTTGAACTCGTTATAATGGCGAAAATAGATTTTGGCATTTATCTCTACGGAAACGCACCAGTCTCCCAAACGAAAGAATTAAGTCCGTTTACAATTCAGCTATGAGAATGGCCCTTGGCGCTTTAAAACTACGCCCATCAATAACCTTCTCTTTGAATCTGACATCTCTCCCCTAGAACATAGATTCAACCACATGACAGCCAAGCTCATCAAACCCATCCTTCTCTCCCAAACATCGTCCTTAGCTAACGCCAATAAAAATATATGTCACGCCAAAAAAATAAACCCCAAAGTTCACTCCGCGCTTTTAAATGCCCTAAACCTAAATACACAACTTCTCCAATTCGTAACATTCGACATAAATCACCGTCCTGGGTAGAGGTCAACTCCCTATTGAATACATCACTACACGACCTACCTAAATCTTCCACGCCTTCTTCAACATACCGCACAACATTTTCTTAACCTAAAACAGTCACTCAGAGCATATAACTTCATTTACACCGACGGCTCCAAGTCTGACTATCTTACTTCCTTCAGTATAGTTACTGACAGCAATACTCTCAAATATATACTTCCATATCATACCAGTATTTTTTCGGCAGAAATTATAGCCATCTTTAATGCAATCCCCATAGCAAGAAAAAAACCCCACCAGATTGCTATCTGCACTGACTCATTATCCTTAATAAATGCCATTTATAACACCAATAATCTATCTTTTTATCCACTTCATATTAGACAAACTCTTCAAACTCTGTCCCCAAAAATTATCATCATCTGGGTCCCAGGACATTGTCAAATATCTGGCAATGAAAAAGCCGACAATGCCGCTAAGCCCGCCACTCTCCTTCCTCTGATCTTCTACACCAATCATAACATCCCCGACATTATTAAACACATTAACGTTACGTTATCCACAAGCAAAAACAACTCTCACTTTTTTTACGTACAAACCATTTTAACAACCATTACAATTCCAAAAAAAACAACATTTATAGTTATGCTGACCATACCCAATTTTCCCACCGCGATCTTACTAGAATCGTCAGACTACGTCTGGGACACACAAACCTAACCCATTCTCATTTATTCGATCGTACAGGAACTTCATCTAATACTTGCTGTTACTGCAACACTAATATCACTTCAGTTCATCACATCCTTTCAGAGTGTCATAATTTCATAAACATAAAACTTCATCTCTTTCCCCTTCATTCAATTTTCAATTTCATTTCAAATTCATTGCTACTACAACCAAATAGCAGCAAAAATTACAACAAAATACAACAACAACATTGTTACTACCACCTACCACCAGCCGCGTAAAGGAACTTCGTTCCAATAATATGTAATTGAACCATCAGGGCACAGGTCCACAAGAGAAAGGAAAAAATACAGCTCAACGCGTTGAGTATTCAGCATTATAGTGTCACTTCACAGTGACCAAGTGCCAATTTGCTGTAAATTCGATGATAATAATAGAAATGTAATAGTACGCCATTTCGACGTTGCGGATAAAAAATTCAAAAAATTTGTAAGAGAGAAATATAACCTCTATATCTTATATACTCTTTGCTTCTGACATCCCTATCCAAAGATTGTACATTAATATACATAAAAGAGTATATAAGATATACTTCTTCAGCCGCCGTCGTATCGCGCCAATTGAGATGGCCTTGGCGAGGGTGTTTTGATGAGATTGCAGCCACTGACTATATCGAATGCAGCTTTGAATGATCTCCGCCCCAATTATGCGGCGTAGAACCTTGTTTTGGCACGCTTAAATGTTCTGTGTGTTTCTGGCAGCAGTGATAGCCCACTTGTCTGCAGATTATGCACCTGTTATTGAGTGGCAATTTACTGGAGGGCCGAAGTAAAGAGTCAAGCCTGAGTAACTTGGCATAACAGGATGCGATGGTGTTTCTGGACTTGGTCCATGATGATGATGGACAAATGCCACTCCTCAATGTAAATACGTAGCTCGCCGTTTTCTCTGCATTATGGTTTATCGCTTAGTCCAGGCGTGAAATCTTTGCAAATTGTCCTGTAGTGGGTTTGAAGCTTCTTGGGCCCAGTAAGAGTTCAAGAGGATTGCTGTGTTATTAACATATTTAGCGATGATGGCTTTATAGGAGTAAAATTTTGGGAAATCTGCCATATATAGCGAGTAGAAAGAATGTGCTAGTACATTGGCTTGCGGCCCGTCGGCTCTAGTGCTTCTTATCTATGACTTCGTGTCGCGTTGCAAAAGGGTGTATTGTGTTCCAGGGAGTAGGCACTTTATTATTATCGACGAAGGCAGCGAAATAGTGCTGTTTCAATTCAAATGCAGTGAGCATATGCTAGACGACATGATGCAATTGCTGTGCTCTAAAGTCGATATGGCTCTTTGGATACCAATCATCGAATAGGCCTACGGCATCATCAATATCTTTCGCGGAGGTCAGTTCGATGTTGATATTGGTGTCCGAGTGTACTAAATATTGAACCAGCTGCATTTCTTTCTATTTCTTAGCGAACATGTGTTCTTATGGTTATAGTTATTTTATGGTAATTTTTTATTATAAGTATGTGCATATATATATCTTTTTCTTTGCTACTCGAAGGAGATCATACAAGTAAAAGTGAGATAAAATTAACATGTGAGTTGTTATGAAAGTTATAAGAGAGAGAGAGAGAGAGAGAGAGATAGGACACTTAGTTCTCAGATGTTCTATATGGGAGATCCAAAGGCTGGAAATGCTTGAGCCATCAAGTGTGTAAATTGACAGCAAGATAATTTTCGTGAGATTCCAGTCGAATTATATGTTTTTTGTTGCAGTTCTCGCTTCTTCAGTTGCCGTGAAAGTCTACCGCTCTATTTGATTGACTGAGTTAAGGACATACCGTTCAGCCTCAACAAGCCTTCTCAGGAGCTTGGATTGAAAATTTTGAATTATTTGCATATTCGATTTTGGTGTTGTTTCCAATAGTTCACTTCCATACGTCCATACTGGCTTAAGGATAGTTTTATAGAGTTGGACCTTGTTCCTAATACTTAATTTGGGGCTATGCCATAGCATCCATATCACCCTGTAGAGGTTCGACTGTTCCCTTTTGAGTTTAATGTGGGGACTCCATGTCAGGCGCGTGGCAAGTGTCAGTCCAAGGTATTTGGGCGAGATGTGCTTGGGTATGTGTGAGAGTGAAAGTGACACGAGTAGATTTATCTGTGTTGACGTCAATATTCCACCTCTTAAGCCATCTATTCGATTTAGATGACTCTGCAAAATTGATGAAGTAGCACTTAGGTCGCTGTGCGATGTTAAGAGTGCTATGTCATCATCATATGTAGACCTCATTGTATTGCCTTCGCTTGGAATCGGAAGGTCAGAAGTGTAAATCGTATAAAGAATTGTCACACTACCCTGTGACACACCAGCTTTGATTTGCTGCATATCTGAGTCCTTACCCTCACAAGTGACATAGAAAGTTTTATGTTTCAAGTCAGGTGTTCTAATGCTGATTCAATATCGCTAACAGAGTTATGATATAGATATAAATTGGTCCAGAATTTTAATAGATCTGGGCACAACTTCAATGGGGATATCTATATTGACTAATACGGGTGAATGATCCGAGCAGAGGACATGAAAAGGTGCAGCAGAGATTTGGTTAAGATCAATGCCTTTACTGAGAGCAATATCCAATAAATCGCGGGTCTTCTCTGAATTTGTGGGCCAGAATGTTGGTTCACCTGTGGAATGACTAGTGAATTGCGTGGTTCGCATACAATTATACAATGCAACTTCTCTTGGACTGCAAAATCTTGAACCCCACCAAGTGTGCTTCACATTAAAATCACCACATGCTATAAATCTCTCCCAGTCTACCAAAGACCTGCTGGAACATCGACTGCAAAACCTTGTACCTAGGAGGTGCATAAACTGCTGCTAAAGTAATGTCTCCTAGAGAACTTGATACATTGACTACTACAGCTTGGAACCACTTACGACTGATCGAAGCTTGTGCAGGAAATGTTAAAGTTGTTTTGCTTAGAATTGCTGCACCACCACGAGCTTTGCCATTTGTATGGTTTGCACTGATAAGATCGTACCCCTGGATTTTAAAGTAGGATGAGTTTAGATGGGATTCAGAAACAAGTAGAACATCAATATTATTAGTTTTTAGAAAGTGCTCAACAATTTTTTCTTACATTTCCATTGTTTCACGCGCCAAAATATGCAATGCATCACAAATGGTAATGATGCGCAAATTTGAGAAATGTTGCGCATCATAAAGTATTGGCAAGTGTTAATAAACACTCGGCACTGTCTTATTTTTAGCAATGCCGTTTATAAACAGTATGCATTCCAGTGTTGCTTTGCAGTGTTGCGTTTATGAAGTCAGCCATATATATATGAAACGCTGGTGGACGGCGAATTGAGAAGCCAAGGGAAGCAGTAACATATGGCGAAAGCTCTGCCATATGCAGATGGCAAAAACTTTAATGCACTGTCCAGCGCGAGTTTAGTTAGGCTCCCGACATACTCGCCCCGTTCGAAGATTTAAATTTCCAACCTTGGAGGTTTCAAGGGGAAAAAGAGTGAGCTTGCCAACAGCTGTCAGGCCACCGACAGTACGGATGATGGCAACTCGAATCACACCGTTGTCTCCGGCTATGGTACTTCTGAATCAGCCAAGATGCCATCTGAGCGGAGGTAGGGTGTAGTCCTTTACTAGCACCATTACGCCTGGCTGCAGGTTCGGTTTCGATGAAGGCTATTTACCACGCTCTTGAGCAAGGAGAGACCATACGCGCTGCCAACGACTCAGGCGATCGATGTTTAGGTGCGTAACATCAGGCTCGTCAATTGTAGTGTATGATGATCCGATCAGAAAACGCCCTGGCGTAAGGACTTCTAAGTCTTCTGGTCTTCAGAGCGGTGTTGAATTTAATATGGCAGAACTACGCAAACAAAAGTTTGGAGTTCATGGACGGTTAGAAGAATTTCCCAACGAATCGATAAAAATGAAATTTGGCTGCCTTTACAGCTTCTTCCCACAGACCACCAACGTGCGGAGAACGTGAGGGTGTGAAACGCCAATTCAAATCGATTTCTGACCATTCTGTGTAAAGTCAGCCCATGTGTGGGTCACTCAGAAATAACTGCTTCAGCTCGTCTAATTCATTTTTAAAGCCTACAAAGTTTCTCGCGTTGTCCGAGCAAAGTGCGTTTGGTTTTCACATTAGCGCAGCAATGAACGAAGTTGTGAATAAGTTCTCACTACTGCCAGGTTTGTAGCTTTGGTGGTAAAACATATGAATGCGGCTATA
Source organism: Cacoxenus indagator (assembly GCA_035041755.1). Lineage (NCBI taxonomy): Eukaryota > Metazoa > Arthropoda > Insecta > Diptera > Drosophilidae > Cacoxenus > Cacoxenus indagator. The sequence continues at coordinate 328,291 of JAWNKX010000189.1, read as the reverse complement.
TAGCATTTAATCGGAGGTCTGTTCCTGACCTCAGCTTTGTAATAAAAAGGTAGTACAAAAAGGTTGTGTTGGTTGCACGCGATCAGCCGGCATCGAAGCCATGATATTTTCAAAAATAGTTGGCTACAAAGCAAAACAGCGTAAACATTTGTTGGTGACGTTTTCGGGCACCCATGGGGCAAATTTTTGCCGCAAAGCAGCGAGAAGACTCTGCGGTGTGGCGTGAAGAAATTTCCGATGGAAAAATATGGTGATAGCACTGGTGACTGGATGGTGTTTAGGTAATATCGGTGGATGTCTGACACCGAAATCCAACTTAGAATTTTTAAGCCTTCCTCCAACATGAATTATCCCTTTCGAATTAAGAATTGGGTGAAGCGATTTAAGCTTACTTTTTGGTGCTTAGCGTCTTGTAGTCTTGTAGCGTTAAAGAATAGGCTAGAGTGATGTTTTTTTGGGATATTCCATTCTGTGGGATTGAAGTCGAAGTGCGCCTGATAACCGGTTATAGTGTGCGTTACGACCGCATCGAATAAAGTTGTGTAGTTAGCAACCCGAGATTGTGCGGAAATATCTACTGATTTATCACAAGAGAAACCTGCTTCTCCAATACCTGATATGGAGATGCTTGAACGATGTGTTGTTAATATCAATTTATTTGCAAAACAAGATATGATACAATTCAGCGGCGACGCAAAGTCGAGCAATGCGCGGCAGGAAATAAATACACTTGACCGATTATGAATGTATATTATGGCAGTGGCGAGCACGTAATCGGACTGGTTACTATTTGAGGCTTTAAGCGAAAAGTGAGATGGGATGGTTGAAATCAGAGCAGAAGAAGATTCAGGTTGACATTGGCTAGTCGTTGCGTCCTGGTTGGGGCGATCGGTTGGACTAGCATCAATGTGAAGTACCGTATGGTGATTCGATTGGCACCTCTGGCAATGGCTTGACCTACACTGTTGCAAGCTATGACCTGCGAAGTCAATACAGGCATAGGTGCAGCCCCTTAGCTTCTTTGAATCGCGAGTTTGCAGACAAACAGAAATTTTGATCATTTTGACAAATAATGGTCTTTGGCATTCCAAAATGTGCATGATGATTGTGAAGTACTAGGTTAGGAAATGGAAGAGTTTGATGATTGTGAATTGTTGGCCGCGGCAATAAGAATACTTTTATTAACTTTAATAATGTAGCCACATGATGGCTAGGTGTTTCCTTTACCATAGCGCTTTATAGATTTTCCACCATTCGACATCTTTCCAAAAACGATGCCATGTCTGACCACTTCGGCAGCTTTCCCGATAGTAAGACTACCTCCCATTTGTCCTGTGTTGTTTGGTCCATCTTTCGAGACATTATATGAATTAAAAATCCATCCATCAGTTCCTCCGTAGTTGTCATTTTGCTGAGCGCCGTTAGGGGCGAGTTGATCTTGTCGCTCCCGCAGACAGCTTGCCGACCTCTCAACGCTTCTGAGCTCGAAAATAGACCGAAAGGGTGCCTGAAAATGTAATATTTAAAATAATTCTAATGCCTTGTGATATTTGGCGTCGATAGGCTTAAGCGAGGATATTATGTCCAGTGCGGTGCTATCCAGGCAGGCCCGCAAGTACTGGAATTTCTCACTCTTACTCATATCCAAATGTTTCTCGATAATGGTGTTGAACGTAAAAATCAGGCCAGTTAATATAGGCTCGGCCGAATCTTGGTAATTGCAATTCGGGCAATCGAGGCTTACGTGAATGGCAGAAAAGAGTTGTCTTTTGCTCCTCAGCAAGGTTACGGACCGTAGTCGAATTTTCATCAGCGTACATGCGGTTCAGGCTGAGCTCATGACTGAGTTTCAAGTCTACTTCGCAGTACAGTTGTGTGAATGTGATAGGGTCGTCGGCTTCCAACGCTTGAAGATCAAGTCTCTCCAGCATTGCTTGCGCAATATCAATATCTAAAATCATGCGCTCAATAGTTTTCAAGCATACCAATAGTTCCGCCTCATTGTGGTTTCCCAGATCATCCGGAGTTAATAACTGGTTCATTGCCAATAGTTGCCTTCTCACGGCGTTGGCTTTGGCTCTGTGAAAACCGATTTTACTTGGCGCTAATGGAGCTTAGTGACGCGGAAGATTCTTGCTCCATGTTGATTGCCTTTATGAAGTACCGAAAAATCTAAAATAAAAAAAGTCGGGGGAGTTTCAGTCAAGAATGAAATTGTCTTTACTTATAAATTACAATGATTTTGGCCTTAAACTTACGTACAATTCTCACTTCTGGATGTGTAAGTCAAAGTTACACCTCAGAGGACTGCGCGATTATCCATTTTTGTGATCCTTTACTTTACTTATATAACGCTCTATCGTTATGTTACGGTTTCTACCTGTCAATTTCTACCACAATTCAGAAAAATTTTTAAATCTCATCATATTGTACCATGGTAATTAATGTCTTGTGGTTACTATAATAAAATGCATATGTTTGAGATTAAATTTTGTCCAAGTGTTTTGAAAAACACCTTCAATGGTAGAACAGTATTTTGATGTGAACTGCGCTGAATCATTATTAACATTTAAATCAAATCTATCTATAAAGACTGTTAATTCTTCGTTAAATTTTACTATATATTTGACTCCACCTGCACGAATATTGTCTCGTTTATAATGAGAAATGGAATTGAAATTAGGAAGAGCAATTTATTCTTTTTTTTTTTTGACCACGTTTCGAAACGTAATAGTAGGTTACAATTTTTAGTAACTGGATCCAAGATCTCTAAGGTATGTCTTTTCAAACTTTGGCAGTTAAATATGAATAATGAAAGACTTATTTTTTACAATGATATCCAGGATAATTTGAGTTCTGATCTGAAATGTGTTTACAGATAATCTTTGAAATTCATATCTGATGTCAATAGAATGTTCGCAGATCGTAGTTGAATAGGCACCGCAAGACTACTAACTCCACTTTGTACAGTGGAGCACTGTACTGAGCAGCTTTTTTGCTTTTCTTCCGACCAATCGTTTTTGAACTACAAAACTCCAACCAAAGTCTAACTACTATGTTGTTTGTAATAAAATATAAATGCACTAATTTTCCTGTCGTATCACTACATAAGCCATCTGATACATCAATGTTTGTTGTGATGAGATAGAGCATGCCTTTTAAAAAATTAAACGCTTACAGTAAACAACCAGTTTCTATAACTGAATTTTTATGTAACTTTATTGTAAAATTAGCACTATGTTTATTATTTTTAGGTCCTGTAATTGCATCAGTGATTGTTGAGATAATTTTGTCTTCAAATTGTAGGACGTAATTGTTGTAGGTGTTTACATGCTCATTTTTCAAAAATAGGCGAATCACATAAGGGCACAATTTCTTAGTATCGGATTTTGTAAAAACCGATTCTATCAACTCGATTACTTGTTTTTCTAATAGTTTAACCTTGCCTACTTTAGTTAGTAAATTAGAAAATGCAGCATTAGCCTGTCTCATGACTTGGTAGAGTTGATAAAATTTAAGTTTTCGCCAAAGATGGGGTCCAACTATGTCTGGTCGCCTTATATATTGGTGTTGCTCGTACCGGTGGTAGCTGCCGCAAATCTCCAATAAATATAAAATAATAACACAAAATTCTTTGTTATGATTATTGGTTATTTGTTTAAAACGCAAGTCAATTTTCACTAAAAGCTCTGGGCTGATCAAACTTATTTCATCGATGATAAAAAAGAGATCTATACAAATACAAATAAAAATGCGCTAGTTATATAAGCGCAAGTTATATAAGTATTACAATAACCGTCTGTGTCAGTAAATCTGTTAAAAATTTCCATTATGAGTCTAATGATAAAAGTTTTACCAGTGCCTGCAGATCAAGTGGAGTTTGTAAATGATAAATAATATGCATCAATAAACGAAACCCGCGAAAGAAAAAAAAAATGTATAAGTGTGCTTAGCACTCACGAGGTTTTGATGTGAAACATATTCAGTATGTAACTGAATGAACAAATATGTATATAAATATATAAATAACAACAACGCAAGTCCTTCCGCTTTCTGCTGTTTTCGGCCGAACGATTTTTCTATCAGTATTAACACATGACTTCGTTGTTGTTGTTTTTACAACGGCCGTCTTGGTTTCAGTTTCTATGCCTCGCTCAAACTACTTCTCTCTCAGTAAAAACACATGCACTTGTTGTTGTTCTTTTGACAGCATATAATTATTGTTTTCGTTTCTCTGCTTCAATCAAACGATTGCGCTCAGCAAAAAGTACTTAATGTTGTGTAATTTATTTATTTTATTTATTTATTATATTTATTTATTAATATTGTTAGATAAGCTAAAAAACCAAAACTAACAGCACTGTCTATTGCGGCCTTCGGTTATTTCTTAATGTGTTATATATAATTTTAGTATTATTTTTGTGATTTTAAAACTATATCCATATACATATTTACAATTATATTGTATACTAGCAGGGACCCGGCGCGTTGCTACCTTCGCGTGCTCTGTTTTGGCTTTGTTCAAGTCGAGATTCTCGTTCTTCTTCTATCTCAAGTTCTCTATTTCTACTTATTCGCTTTGTCTCGTACGCCTTCTATTTGATAGATTTGATAATCACGCCTTCTTCGGTTAAATTTAATTTAAAACCAGTTTAAAATTTTACTGGTTTTATTTTCGTATACTTTTCACTTTTTTTATTTTTTCATTAGATTTCATTCAATTCTCAGATGCTGCTTTGTTCTACATACATCGAATTTTATATATATAGATAGATATCTACATTTACAGGTCTATAATTTTATAATCTAGCATTTCGTAGTCTGTGGTGTAAGAGATGTTGATTATCAGGGGTGTCACAGAAAACTCTAGAGTTGAGTGTCACAGAACTTCGAGAGTTTTTGTTTATTCGAAACATTTTTATCCAATACCCAAACCGCTTCAACTGAACGTTTTGCTTAACTTAATAGGGCTGTCAGCACATACAAACATTCTTCTAAAATTTATTATTCATATTATTATTAATATTTTTAATGTTTATTTTTTTACATAAACAATGATTTTTTTCGAAAATATTGTCAAGTTGCGCTGTTTAATGTTTTCCTCTGCAAAAATCATTTATATATAAAGATTTTTAAGAACACAAAAAGTGTTTTTACATTTTAAAGCCCTGCTTTTCTGCTAATAAATGTCTTCTTCTTCTCTTCTCATCGCATTCACATGTCGATTTTTGATTTTGGCAACATGCCAACTTGAAACAAGTTTTGAATTAACTTTTACTTTAAATGCACAGAAAATACGCGATTAATTAACATTTTAAACATAACAAAGTTACTATTAATTTTATTACTTCAATAGACGGCACAATTTATTGATCTATTCGATAAAACCAAATCTTCGAAAAATTTTGCATTCATTTTTAAACGAGCTTGCATCTCTATGCTCGATTGGGTTTGCCTACTAAAGACGGTTTACTATACGGTTTGTAAATTGATTGAAAATCCATTCGTATCATTGGTTTTATTTAAAAAGATGTTCTTATGAGTGAAAATGACCAATTAACCCAACAAAACTGTGGAGGATTTGAACCCTGCCGAAAGAGTTTTCTGTGACACCTCTGATAGACATTTTTTGGTACTTCTGACAAAAGAATATACAAGATATATAGGTTGTATTTCTCCCTTAAATTTTGTTCGAAAGATTCGAACGTCGTAATGTATAGTAACAAATTTCTGTTGTGTCACGTGAGGTGTATAGTAATGAAACAACACTGATATACTCAAATCAGCGAGCCTCAATTATAGTGAGTAATTATTTATTAAAAATAACTTTAAATTAAATGACAAATAAAATTTCTCTACAGGCACCGCCTGTATTTATATCTCATTAATATCCCACTTGACCATCACTCATACATTTCTTATACACCTGAACACAAACGAGTTCATATCAACACGCCTGCCTACTTTTTATTTGCATGCCGTTTTTATGAATGATAACAAACCAAAACAAAAAAAGCAGTTGACAAATAACTCTCCTGGAGATAAGACGTCGATTCACGCAAACTCCTCAATAAAGTAAACAAACATAATATCAAATAGAACAAAAAAATCCCATTATTAATAGTAGTTAAAACCGGTTTATCAATTTCTTATCAGTTTTTTCACATCAACTTGTCCTACTTCAGCAATAATATTTTTAGTAATTTAAATAAAACCAAAACCGATCCGCCCGACATTGCAAAGCTACGAATTAAACAACCATGCCTCAAAATTGACCAAACAAAGACATTAAAAAATGTGACGGACGGACCTAAATACCTTGTAATGTCGAGGTTAGAACCCAACATTTATATGGACACAATTTCGCCTTTCTTACTTCGGAAAGTAATTGACAACATATGCGAAGGTCCCTTTGAAGAAGTCAAAATTTTCCGCATCCAAATTAATCAAACTCGTTGACCTCGACGGTTCCACAGAAGTCGACATCACCGAACACAATTCGCTAAACTCATGTAAAGGAGTCATCTACACAAACTTTTTGCGAAACATACCTGAAGATGAAATCACCTCAGAACTCAAAACCCAAAACGTCCAGGAGTGCAAAAAAATTCTCAAAAAAGATAAAAACCAGACACTAAAAGAAACCGGACTAATTGTTTTCACCTTCTTAACACCAACGCTTCCAACGGATGCCTAGGCCATTCCACCAAAGCTTGCAGGTCTACCGAACTTTGCATCAACTGCTGTCTCGAAAAACAAATAGTTACTGAATATATGCAAACCTGCCAAAACATCACGATTTTCATCAACTGTAAACATAACAACATCACAAACTATCTACACAGCATATTCGACCGGAACTGCCCCACCTTCCTCAAGCACAAGCAACTCCAAGCTATTCGTTTGTTGGAAAAAACGGACTTCAAAAACACTGGAAGAAGCTACGCTGAACGCCATTCCCCGACGGGTTCGCGCTACTCAGAAACGCTGCGATCGACTCAGCTCACTACCAAACCTGAGAACATAACCTCAACCAACCAACTACCAACCAACAACCCATCAACACTTTCTGACGCAATCATTCCCTCCACCTCTACTCCTCCCTCCACAAATATTTCCAAAAAACTTCCCACCAACCCCTCTCACAAATTTTCAGTTCAATCTATAACCGATACAAAACTTAAAATATTATCAATCAACTCTAAACAATCAATTCAAAAAAAGCAACAGAAAAAACAACTTTCGAAACAAAAAATACTGCTGCTCTACTAAATAACCTCGATATCGACTCAATGTCTTAATAATTGCTACATCATTTTCTCAGTGCGGCCTGCTGGGTATGTGCTGACTTGGACATCATTAGAGAAATGAGAGTTAACGACGGGGAGTCTTATATCTCTTTCTCCACTTCAGGTCTAGCACTGCCTCAGCACGCCGCACTTCATCGCATTATACATAGTGCGGTCTCACTGCGAATTACCTGTCGACGAAGTGGAGGACAAACTCAATAGAACTGTAATTGATCAACTCAGCTCAAAGTTTAATTATTTTCAAACCTCATAACCCCCTCTAATCAATATGTCTCTTAGGATTATTCAGTGGAATTGTAATGGTTACATAAACAACTATGACCAATTACAAATTTTAATTAAAAAATACACCCCAAAAATTATTTCCCTCCAGGAAACACACCTAACACCCAAACATATCATTCCAACCCCTATAAACTATGAATTATACAGCGTTAGTTCAGCCAATGGATCTTCTAGAGGAGTGGCCCTCCTCATTTACAATTCCATTCAATACGAACATACGAACAATACCTTTAACGTTATTTGCTCATACATCCCCCAAACAAAATATTCACCATCCGTAACCTACGAAACGTATTCAATTGCCTTAATACCCCTACTGTTATAACAGGAGATTTTAATAGTTTGCCCAATTTATGGGGCTCTCCAATCAACAACCAAAAAGATAATACTCTCATAAAATTCATCTTTCAATCCCCTCTCTAACTCCTAAACAACGGTTCGCCTACACATTTTAGCACCCACCACACATTCACACATATTGATCTCACACTTGCCACCCCTACTATTGCTTTAGAAGCAAGATGGGAAATTGAAACTGATAATTTTGGAAGCGACCCTCTCCTATCATTATATCTCTCTTTGGCAAATCTTCTTTCCCAAAACGCACTCCAAAATTCAAAATAGACTCAGCAGACTGACCCAAATACACAACCGCCTCCTTATTATATCATCCTCAGCGCCCTGTTAGCCACAATTTGAACAAAGAATCTGCAAATCTTATTAAGATTATTCGAGAAAGTGCCAACATTTCCATACCACAATCCTCACCTGCCTACCGTAACAAGTACCATGGTGGAACTCTCACCTTCAAAATCCCAAGAACCAAAAGAGTACACAATGGTGCCTTCTTAAACGTAACGTATCCCCAGATAACATCTTAAAATATAAAAAAGCTAACGCTTTGCTTAAACGGGAAATAAAAATCGCAAAACGCTCCTCCTTAGAGGCTTTTTCAACATAAATTAATCCTCACTCTCCTACATCTAAAATATGGTCTTAAATCCTCACTTTTTGTGGACTCAGAAATCGCTTACCAATCCATTGCATGTCATCATCTACTTCAACAACTCCAATTACTAATCATCTGCTTATATCAGAAGAATTATGTTCTCACTTGTGCCATCAATCACATGATTCCAACTTTAGCCAAACTTTCCACACGAACAAATACCGGACATCCCCGTTCACCAACTCCTACAATCTTTCATCATCAGCAATTCAAATGGACTCCCATATCACTTCAATGGAACTTGTTGGTGGACTCTCAAAATTAAAAGGTAAAACCCCCAGACTCGATCGTATATCTTAGCATATGCTAAAAAAACTTCACCCCTCAGTTATGAGTAGACTTCTCGATGACTACAATAAAGTTTTTAGCTCTTTCATACCCCAAAATCACAAGCTCAGTAAAATTATTCCTGTAAACAAACCTGATTCCAACAAAACAAACCTTAATTCATACTGACTTATCTCACTTAACTCTTGCCTAGCTAAAACCTTAGACAAAATAGTCCCTAACAGACTGTGGTGGTTCGTCTCTTACAACAAATCTATCGACAAAGCGGCTTTAGAAAGGGAAAGACGATATCACACACTTTTCTCTCGTTAGATTATCTGGTGTCTTCTTCCCTCTCCACTAATAATCACACATCTATTGTCTCCTTGGACTTTCCGAAGGCGGTATAAAATAGGAATTCATTCTATTATTGACGAATTAAAACTTTGGAAAATAGGACCTAAAATCATAAACTATATTTTATGCTCCATGTCCAACCGAAAAATTGCAGTACATGTCAATGGCCATCATTCTATAGTACAGCCCCTTTATAACGGAATTCCACAAGGCGTAATCCTATTCCTAATAGCCTTCAATAAACTCAATAGAACTATCCAAATTCACAAAAACTTTGATTTCTTTGCCTACGCAAACAACTAGCCCATCATTAGAAACCTTAACAAATCTAGCTCTGTTTCATTAGATCCACTGTTATACGACATACTCAAATGGTGCGACTATTCTGGTGCTAAACTTTCCATACCAAAGTGCAAACATATCCACATTTGCAGAAAGAAACGTTGTCAATCCTCCATTACCACCACTCTTGCCACCATCCCCGATGTGAACCCCCTAAAAATCCACGGTATAGTATTTAATAAGCAACATAAATAGACAGATCATATAAATCACCTTATATCCTCCCCATCAAAAAAGCTCAATATCATCAAATGCCTCTCTAATAGCAAATACAACTGTAACCCTATCTCAGTTTTAACAGTCGTTGAACTCGTTATAATGGCGAAAATAGATTTTGGCATTTATCTCTACGGAAACGCACCAGTCTCCCAAACGAAAGAATTAAGTCCGTTTACAATTCAGCTATGAGAATGGCCCTTGGCGCTTTAAAACTACGCCCATCAATAACCTTCTCTTTGAATCTGACATCTCTCCCCTAGAACATAGATTCAACCACATGACAGCCAAGCTCATCAAACCCATCCTTCTCTCCCAAACATCGTCCTTAGCTAACGCCATTAAAAATATATGTCACGCCAAAAAAACAAACCCCAAAGTTCACTCCGCGCTTTTAAATGCCCTAAACCTAAATACACAACTTGAGCACCCTACATCTCCAATTCGTAACATTCGACATAAATCACCGTCCTGGGTAGAGGTCAACTCCCTATTGAATACATCACTACACGACCTACCTAAATCTTCCACGCCTTCTTCAACATACCGCACAACATTTTCTTAACTTAAAACAGTCACTCAGAGCATATAACTTCATTTACACCGACGGCTCCAAGTCTGACTATGTTACTTCCTTCAGTATAGTTACTGACAGCAATACTCTCAAATATATACTTCCATATCATACCAGTATTTTTTCGGCAGAAATTATAGCCATCTTTAATGCAATCCCCATAGCAAGAAAAAAACCCCACCAGATTGCTATCTGCACTGACTCATTATCCTTAATAAATGCCATTTATAACACCAATAATCTATCTTTTTATCCACTTCATATTAGACAAACTCTTCAAACTCTGTCCCCAAAAATTATCATCATCTGGGTCCCAGGACATTGTCAAATATCTGGCAATGAAAAAGCCGACAATGCCGCTAAGCCCGCCACTCTCCTTCCTCTGATCTTCAACACCAATCATAACATCCCCGACATTATTAAACACATTAACGTTACGTTATCCACAAGCAAAAACAACTCTCACTTTTTTTACGTACAAACCATTTTAACAACCATTACAATTCCAAAAAAAACAACATTTATAGTTATGCTGACCATACCCAATTTTCCCACCGCGATCTTACTAGAATCATCACACTACGTCTGGGAGACACAAACCTAACCCATTCTCATTTATTATTAATATTTTTAATGTTTATTTTTTTACATAAACAATGATTTTTTACGAAAATATTGTCAAGTTGCGCTGTTCAATGTTTTCCTCTGCAAAAATCATTTATATATAAATATTTTTAAGAACACAAAAAGTGTTTTTCTGGTAATAAATTTCTCCGTCTTCTCTTCTCATCGCATTCACATGCCGATTTTTGATTTTGGCAACATGCCAACTTTTACTTTAAATGCACAGAAAATACGCGATTAATTAACATTTTAAACATAACAAAGTTACTATTAATTTTATTACTTCAATATACGGCACAATTTATTGATCTATTCGATAAAACCAAATCTTTGAAAAATGTTGGATTCATTTTTAAACGAGTTTGCATCTCTATTGTCGATTGGGTTTACCTACCAAGGACGGTTTACTAGACGGTTTGTAAAATGGTAAATTAATTAAATAAACAAATTATTTGTTCAAAAAAAAAAAAAATTGATGCAAATTACTTTGACACATAATAATCTATCCATTCGTATCATTGGATTTATTTAAAATGCTGTTCTTTTGAGTGAAAATAACCAATTAACCCAACAAAACTGGAGGATTTGAATCCTGCCGAAAGAGTTTTCTGTGACACCTCTTACAGACATTTTTTGGTACTTCTGACCAAAGAATATTCAAGGTATAGTGGTTCTATTTCTCCCTTAAATTTTGTTCGAAAGATTCGAACGTTGTCAAATACGTACTACTCTGTTTTCGGTATTATTTCTGTATTTGTACATTTTTATCTGCTGTTTGACTTCTGTATAGTAACAAATTTCTGTTGTGCCACGTGAGGTGAATAGTAAAGAAACAAACAACAACACTGATATACTCAAATCAGCGAGCCTCAATTATAGTGAGTAATTATTTATTAAAAATAGCTTTAAAATAAATTATAAATAAAATTAAAATAAAATAGTAAAATAATATTTTCCTTGCGGGCACCGCCTGTAGAGCAATTGCTATTTATATCTCATTAATATTAATATATGTATGATTGGAGTGTTTTGATGACTTTGGTTATATGGTGGAAATAATTACATAGAGTGTTTAGATTTCATGATAAATGTTAGCTTCTTTTAAATATTGTATGATTTTTTATGTTTTCATTATTTATGCTAGTTAAACAAGTACTTGGTTCTGTGTTCTTATCCGATTTAGTGACGTACAGTGGTTAAGTATATGTTCTGTATTTATGCTGGTATTGGAGTTGCATTAGGAACAGTTTCTTGGTATGTTTTTGTCGATATAGTCTTGGTTTGTTATTTTCGTGTGTTCTAATCGTAATCTAATTATTTTAATTTGGTCTGGCCTATCTTTACCTTTATTAATGAATTGATATCATTTTGTACAAGAAAGTAACGATTGATGTTGTTTGTTAAGGAGTGATTTTTTGAGATATCTTTTTATGTCATTAGGGTTAAGGTTTGAAGTGAGGATTAGTGGCATTTGCGTAGCAGCTTTTGACGACCGATCCCGTTGATGTGTCGTAAGGACACTGTTATTACTGTAGTCGTCGCCATAACCGCCGTTATAACAGCTGGGCTCTGTTGTTGTTGTAGTGTGAGTTGTCTGTGCGGGTGAAATCAAAAATGAGGGTGAGGGGCATTGGACACTTCAAGATAGGAGAGTGCTCGACTCGCCGTTGGTTGTGCTTCTAAGCAGAGCTGGAGAGCAATAGCTCGTTTTTGTGTATCTTTGGTGGTAGTTAGCATAGCTGATGAGTTTGATATTGGGCGCGTTCAGCAGAAGTGTTTGATGACCTTTTATGATGCTTTTCGCTCATTGTGAATGCCAAATTCGTTGAAAATTTAGTGATTGCGATGACTAAAAATGCCAAAACTATATAAACTATCAATACTGGCTATAAGGTATTTACCAACATTATATACCAAAGAATAAATGTCTACGCCGAAGAAATAATGGATGAGTACCAATGGATGTATACCAAGAAGCGACAGATCAGCTGTCGACCAAGGTTTTGTGGTAAACCAAATATTTGAGAAGTTTTATGAACACAGTATAGAACTTTTCTGCCTTTTTGTGGACTTTAAGCAGGCTTTCGATAGTATAGATAGAAAACAAAGAAAATTCTGTCTGCAAATGCTTGGTATTCCATTGAAACTGATAGAAGTAGTTGTCTTCACTTCAGAAAACACGACCAGTAAAGTACTAGTTCAAGGTGAAGTATCTGAGTCTTTCAGAGTATTGTCCGGAGTGAAGCATGGACTGTCTGCTCTAATATTTAATCTAATGCTTCATACAGTTAATAAGGAGATAAATTCAGATGGCAACATCTTCAAAAGAGATTTCCAAATATGCGCTTATACATACGATGTGCTTATAATGGCCAAAAGAGAAAATGTTCTGACCCCCAAAATGAAGCAGTTTGAAGAAAGAGCTAAAGCCTTAGAACTTAATGTCAATGCAGACAAAACAAAATATATGATTCGATCATCGCAAAACATAACTCGTACTGACTTGATAATCGGCGATTATGTTTTTGAGAACGTACCTGAATTCAAATATTTGGGCTTCACGTTATCGGAAAATAAAGACTCAACAATTGCTATCGTCGAGATAATAAAGTCTGCGAACAGGGCGTACTACGCGAACATTAAGTTGTTTCGCTCAAAAATTCTATCAAGAGCACAGAAAATGAAAATGTATAAAACACTAATACGACCAGTTCAGAAATATGGACATTAAAAACAAATGATACCAATCAATTATTGACTTTCGAAAGAAACGTGTTAAGGAAAATATATGGCGCGGTGCGTCTAGAAGACGGAACGTATCGAATCCGATACAACATTGAACTCGAAAACATTATCGGCGTCCAAAATGTTGTACGTTTCATAAAGGCAAAACGTATTAGGAAGAAAACGTGGGCGTCCAAGAAAAAGATGGATAGACGACGTCGAAGTTGACCTTAACAAGCTGAGTGTTGGAGACTGGAGAGCTCTGACTAGCGAGAGAGCGGAATTGAGGAAAATTGTTGATGAAGCTATGGTCCACACCGGACTGTGAAAGCTAAGAAGAAGATGACTAAAAATTCATCCTAAAAATTCTTTGATAACCAAGTCATCACATTTCAATCAGATGATTTTCCGTTTGTAAACAAAGTAATAGACACAAATTTTAGAGAAAATAATTTGAGTGTTTTCGTTTATATATATGTCGAATGGAGAATACCTTATTTATTGGCAAAACATATATAACGCATAAATGAAAAAGGCTTTTTGCGAAGTAGCTAAACGCCGTAATTTAACAAATCTAGCATCACTGCGTTCAGCAGAGACAAATCAGTAATCGATTATTAAGTCAGAGAAAATGATGAGTGATGACTTCTGCTGAACGCGCCCATTTGCGTCGCCTGAGACGGAACAATATTCCTTCGTTTTCGACGTTAAACAACCCTTCATAGGGTCTGGATCGATGAATTACTGCAGGAAATTAGGCGCATGAAAGACGGTGTCTCAAGGCAGTGTCCTAGCTTCTTTTAAACGTCCGATATGCCGACAACCAGGCACGAACAATCGCTTATCGCTAAATACGCGTTCGATACCGCTATCATCTTTGACTTCGGCGAAATTGTCCAGTTACTTGGACAGATTCCACTCCTGGGCGAGGCGCTGGAACAAAGCCATAAACGCCGAGAAATTAGTATACTGCACCTTCACTCTAAGTCAAGTCTGTCCAGTTGTCACTTACAACTGAATCATCATTCCACAGATAGATCAAATCCGTTATCTCCTTCAACCTTTTCCCCTTTGTGCCAGTACCGCGTCGAAAGAACGATCGTGGTTTGGCAGCGATCTAATCATCGATTCATTTTCGTACTTCCTCAACATTTGGAAACCGTGTATCAACCATGCCATGCTGCATGGATCTGAACAAGTGGTAATCAGAAAGTGCTATGTCTGGTGAGTACGCTGGTTCGAGCTCCAAAAGTGTATCCTTCACAACTTTTGCAACTTGTGACCGAGCGTTGTCATGCATTGATTCATCAACTGCTAAGTTGCCTGCAAGTTGCTTCATAGTTTGAACCGAATCTCCGTCCAATAACACTTGCGGTCGTTATCCTCGATTTTTCTTTGTTGGTCCAGGCAGTTCTTTGTCATTGACATCAAAACCACCACTTTTAAATCGTTGCAATCAAAACCGACAATTGGAGTATGACGAGGCAGTATCGCCAAAAGTTTCTAAAAGTGTTTGATGAGATTCGGCAGCAGATTTACTCAAATCAATTAAAAACAGTAGTGAATGTCGAAAATGTAATTTTAATTAAATTAAAATTAATTGAATAACTTAATATCACTAAATTGGAAGCTGCTATTTTAGTGTTGAAAAATGTCAAAACCATCGAAGCTATTTTTCCAGTTGTTTAAACTGATTGTTCGAATTTTTACCATTAGATTTCACTGACCAGAATTAATGCAAGCTCCTAATAGTTATAGCAAGTTATTACATGCTAAACAAAAAGCTCATTTATCTACAACTGGTTGTACCTGTTTGGCGTTACACCACAAAAATATGAGGTACCGTTGCCACCTATAACATCAGAAGCATGCAGGCCTGTCACAACAAGGCACTCAGAAGATTCACGGACGCGGTTTGTTATGCCCGTAACTCTACACTGTGAAGGTATTTCTCGTTGGCAATGGTTTTGGGGGCTATTAATTCTCTCAGCAGTCGTTATTGCATAATCTTGCAACGCACCTCAACTCCCTGGAGTCCCCCCTCACCTGCACCATAAGATTGAAAATACTACACCCGCATGATCTCCGCCTAAGAAGGATCTAGTAGCCTTCTCAGTCATTCCCTGAACGCTGCAATTTCGATTCCTACAATTTCACTAATCAGAGTCATCACCATAGCCTAAGTCAGTGTTTTTAAACTTTTATAAAAAAAATTCTTGTTTTCAGGCCGATAATGCTTGTTCGTTTTACATTACCTATGAGACACCATTCGCTTGCCTGCCAGTACCAGCGGCTACTCAGTTGAACAGTTGCAGCATACAAGATCCACGTACAGGTCATACCTTTGATATACTTCCACTGAGCGATGTCAACTACCGAACTACGGATCGTCAAGGCAATTTCTTCATATTGAATGTCTGTAAACCTGTGCTTTACGGCGAGAATGCTATGTGTCCGGCGGGCAGCAGTATTTGTTATTATCAACCGAAGCAGAAGAACTATAAAAATCGGTTAGTTAATCGTCTTTAAGGTCAAGATTATTTCTAAATTTCATTTCTCGCAACGCCCCATAGATTTTTAAACTACGGCACTGTGCAACCACAACCGGTCATTGAAAACGACAAACTTTTGTTACGACACACATCCGCCACCCCGTGCAATGCGACTGCGAACTATACAAGTACTATTACCTTTCATTGTGACAAAACCGTTAAGGTAAACCACCCTTTTCGTCAGTTGCGATAATGATCAAGTTAACTTACCAGTTTTTATTTTTTTGTTTCCCAAACATACTCCTACATACACACACACACACACACCACACACACAACTGACACTCCATACTCACACACAGAATGCACATCCCGAATTCATTGGCGTACATGGTTGCGCATACGAATTCAATTTTGTGACACCGCTTGCCTGCAACGATCTACCGTCATGTACCACCGTCGTAAATGGCAACGAGATGTACGTATCTGAATTTTTAAATTTCACTTTCCTTTATTCAAGTTGTACCTTCCTTCATGTTCCATGATCATACGACTTCTTTCGTCCACAGTTTGGATCTGAGTCCGCTTGGAAAGTTGGAGCCCGTTAAGTTGAACAAAAACAATAAAGATTACATTTTTGCCGTGTGTGCCAGTGCCGGTGAACCGTGTCTCGCGCAAAATGGTAAGTTGCTTATTTGCTGATTGTAATTTAATATTCGCCCGTATTCCCGTTCGCGTTCTTGTTTTATAACGTCTTAAAAACGACAAGTGGGCATTACCGTTGTCATTATCGACGTCGATCGTAAATATTCGGTATTCTCTAATTTATAAGCGCACATTTAAAGAAAAGCGCAGTTTTTGAGTATTTTTTGTAATTTTAATAATTTGCAACGTGGAACTCTATTCAACCAAATCGAAAATTCGATTTGGCATTGAAGTTAACTTCATTATTTTTTGTTGGCTGAAAGAGGTCGAGGCTTCAAGAATGGCATCTCTCAACATATGTTTAGTAGATTATTGCTTGTTTCGTCCATAAACCATATACGTACTCCATTGCATTCATATCTGGAGATACAGATGGCCATTCAAGAACAGGAACATTGTGGTCTTCATGCCAACTTAGAGTTCGCCGCGATGCATGACATGGTGCATTGTCGTGTTGAAAAAGAGCAGTTTCATTTGAGTGTTGCTTTGAAAAGGGCTAAAATTATTCCGACAGTAGATCAGTGTACTGTTTTGAATTCATTCGTGCAGAAGGAAAGTGCAGATCCAGCTTTCCAAGAGCGCTAACAGGACCCCACACCATCAGTGGCCCACCCCCGAAATTTCTTTTTTGAGAAATATCGTGTTTCCATTCGTAAATCTCGCCAATATTAATTAAAGCCATCCAGTCCCTCAAGGTTCCAATTTTTTTCATAAAAAAATATGACTGAAATAAAAGGCGGCAAACGTAGTTAAAAGTTAAATTTATGAACGAAAAAATACCTGATTCCAATTACGTGCCATGTTATTACGGACACATTTTTTTTTGTTAGTTTTATGCACAGTGGTGAGTCGAGGTACTACCTTCATCTTCGAGTACTGAATGTTGCTTGAGGTCTTTATTTACGCGAGGAATTGTTGACTTAGATGCATCCAGGTTGTATTCAGTTTTAATTTCTCGCGAGCTTTACGTGCTATTTGAGGCTATTTGGATTTTGCGCATTTCACGTTGGCTTAAAGATTTCTTCTATCGGCCTGATTATTTTTTTTCCATAGCTTAACTGATTTTTCCAAAAAAAAGATAACTCCTGTCTATCATCCGAATCCCACTAAAAGACACTTTTTGAGGAAAAATTCCCAACATTTTTCTTTTTTCTATCTCAGTCAATTGTTTACCACGTAAGACACTTCCTTCTCGCCAAAAACTTCTTCTTTTTAATGTGCGCTTATAATTTTGCAATATTCTCTCGTTATCGCTTTATATGTTGCTATTGTTTTTGAAAATAACGTTTCACACACTGAATCTGCAATGGCAAAAATAATAACACTCTATAGTAACATTTTCCGATGTATGGTTATGTTTATCACTTCATCATCCTCTCTTGAATTTGAAAAATAAAACTGTACTAGTCATTTCGAACTTCTCTACAAAAAACAAAATTATTTGCAAAAATTCGAAAAAAACAGGAATACGAATTTAGCAGCGAAGCGGCACTAAAGCGACGACGACAGAGAAATTTTAAATTATCTTGCAGCTTAATGCCACTAACAATAAAACCAAGTAGCAACAGAAGAAACACCATCAGCAGAAGGATGCCTCATGAGACACAACAAATGAACTGGTTCGGGGCTTGAATAAACTCTCTGAGAATGACACCGTTGGTGTTTCACTATTTAAGAAACTGTTCCGACGTGCCGAGCTAAATCGTTCCGAAATACAGATTCTCATAGATTATTTGCTCTACAAGCAGCAGGATATGCCAACATCACACTCCGAATGGTCTGATGATATCTGCCAAAAGTTGAAGCGCCAAATGGAGTAGAAACAAAAGGCGCTCCCTGACATTGGCTTACAGGCCAAGCTGAGTGAATTGCGCACCGAAATCAACACTGAAGGGGCACAGATGACTGCGAAGATTAAGGCATATATTGATAAATTGCACAGCAAGGACCCAGAAATTACAGCTCTCATTCAGGAACTGCAACAGTTTAATGAGAAACTCAACCTCGAGCGTCAGCGATTCCAAGCAAACTGGCTACGCGAGCAGCAAGTTGGCTAACAGGATCTGCTCTCACAGTGTGGTGCCAGAGGGCGCAACCCATTAAGGAGGCTGACTTGGGATCCTTATGCGATCCCAATGTGCCACGAAAGGAGTGGTGTCGCGGCGTCGTGGAGAAAGTGTTTCCGGGATAATTCGACGCGTCAACGTTCGCACTACCACAGGAACGTAATAACGGGCTGTATCGAAATTGGCCATTGTGGTTGTTGTGAGTGGAGAATCAGGTGGATTCACGGAAGCGGGGATGTTATTTATGGAAATTAGGTATAGGCGTAAATGCAACACTGTAATTGGCATGGCGTGTTTCTGGGATTGCTAGTGACTTGAGTGTTTGATCAGTAGCCGCGAGAACCTCTGCGAAATAAACGCAAGTAAAAATACATAGAGAGAGTTATATGTTAAATTCGCGAGTGGCGACAGAAACAGTTATTATTCTTTTAATTGAATATTGAAGAGCAATAACGGTGTTGTTATGAGATTGTGCTCAAGACAACTGAAATGAAAGAAACGCAAAGATATTTTAATACAACCGATCGCAATGAGAGTTGCTTAAAGACTGTGATATAGATACAGATATATTTATAGATATAGATATTGAAATACATATATATTTTATGCTATTAATTTTTAATTTCGCTTGTTATAGGTGCCTGCGTTAAGGTGAATGAAACAACGATGAGTCTTGGCAATGCTAACTCACATTTGCGTTTCAATGAGAGCGGATCGCTGTATTTGTTGTATGAGCAAGGCGGCGCCCTCTGTGAAAGGCCATCGGGTAATACTTACTGGACAACTAAAATTGAATTCATCTGCGCAAACAATGTCACCAAAGATAATGGCACATTGGATGGGCAAAAGCAGCCACCAATATTCGCACCGAAAATAATTGAAGATTCAAATTGTCAGCTGTTAATTCAATATCAGACGTCACTTGCCTGCCAGGAGCAGATAACATGCAAGGCCCGAACCTATGTCGAGCACTCGGAAGATGGCACCGGTGAGGAGTTGGTTGATTTGACGCCATTGATTAGTGCAAGTGAGAACTATGAGGCCAAAATCGAGTTGCCCATGAATGCGTCAAGCCAAGTTCTCATAACAACTAAGGTAATTCCACAAAACTATACGTATAACTATGATGACCACAAATTTGACGAATGGACAAGTGATCGTAAAGAGTCTGGGAATTCTGATTCCCGTTCCTTTAGTTTGTGCTCCTTTCCGGTGCTTTTGCACCTATTAGTCTTCCCTTTGGAGAGCTTCTTATATGCACCATGATCCATTCTATGTCTTATGCAAATCTTTTAACACCCACCTTGCGTACCTACTAAGTCAATGTAAAAAAAAAATTAACTACGCACTAATTTTTTCCTTTATATTTCGTTTTTCTCACCTACAGTTCTTCCTGAATGTGTGTCGTCCTTTAGTGCCGAAATACCAATTAGGCTGCGCTGGTGGTTCTGCCGCTTGCATGGCACAAGTTCGCGCTTCGGGCTCTCCGGAGCAGGAGCAGGTAAGTACAACTAACCTTATTTATATATTTATATACAGTTTAGATGCAAGATGTTAAATTGCAAAAGAACTTAAACAAAGCTATAGATAACATCAAGGCTTTAAGCTGAATTAATCATTAAATAATAATAATAGTAAAAATAATACAAGTTTCTAGCGTCAAACAAGTGAAGTATATAAGTGAAGTTATAAATACAACACGCCTGCTTTTTCGAACAAAGCTGCTGCACCGTTGTTGGAGTGGTTTTCGGCGCCCTGATAAAGTAACCGTATAAAAAAGAAGCGTAAACCAAGTTCAACCAAACAGACAAGTATTAATAAAGTTAACAGAAAACAACTTTTTGATGCAAATCGATTCGTACCACTTAGTAGCGATTCTGACGCTTTTGACATGGTGTACTGTTGGTGTATTAATAAAAGCCGTGTCTGGAAACTGTTAACGCCAGTGAAACCCATACTCCTATTATCAATAATCGAGCTGATTCAAGAATTCGTAGTGTGGAAATGTACCGGGTACTCCGGAGAACCTTGTCACATCTTACAGGCCGATAAGCCTGCTTCCAACTTTTTCCAAAATGTTCGAAAGAATATTTCTGAGCAGATTGTTGGCAGTACGGGGTGTTCAAGAAGCCATTCCTGATCACCAATTTAGATTTAGGTCGCAGCATGGTACGCCCGAAAAACTGCATCGCGTCGTTAATCACATACTAACTGAGTTTAAGACGAAACAGTATTCCTCTGTAGTCTTCTTAGACGTCAAACAAGCATTCGACAGGGTATGGATCGATGGACTTTTGCATAAATTAAAAGTGCTCCTGCCGGGCAAAAAGTTTGTACTAATGCGAAGGTTTCTCTAAGGACGAACCTCCTTTGTGGCGGTAAGAGACAAAACTTCCACCATCAGGCACATTAGAGCCGGTGTCCCGTAGGGGAGTGTCAGCTACGGTCCTCTACTCCCCTCTGATATGCCGACAACTAGATATGAGCATTCGATTATTGCTACTTACTCGGACGATAGGCAGTCATCTTCAACTTTGCCTCTCTGAACGAAGCTGCGGAGAAATTGTCCAGCAACTTGGATAGATTTCACGCGTGGGCCAGGCGCTAGAACAGAGCCATAAGCTCTGAGAAATCAGCTCACTGCACTTTCACATTCAGGCAAGGCGTCTGTTCGGTTGTGACTTATAACACAAGCATCATTCCGCAAATGGACAAAATACCTGGCGTGCACACATTAAGGTAGCTACAGCGCGCCTCTACCAAAAGCTCAAGAAACTAGAGTGGCTCCTCCGCCTTTCGAACATGTTATCCTTAACTAATAAAAGACTCATCTACCTGCAAGTAGTGGCACCTGCTTGGCGTTACACCATCCAAATTTGCTGCACTACTGCCGCCTACAACATTAGAAGAGTGCTGGCGTGTCAAAACAAGGCTCTCAGAAGGTTGACGGGTGCCCCTTGGTACGTCCGCAACACCACGCTGCACAGGGATCTCTCTATGGCAACTGTTATGGAGGTGATTAGTTCTCACAACTGCCGCTATCACTCCAGACTTTTGTCGCACCCAAATCCGCTGGCGTCCTCCCTCTCCCATATATCAACAAGGCGTAGACTGAAGAGGCTACACCCACATGATCTCCCCCTAAGAAAGAATCAGCCTTCTATGCTTCTATGCGCAATTAGCTTCTTTTTTAATTTAGTCTGTCTAATTTTTTTTGCACGTCGGTATTTTCAATCCGACAAATATGTTATGCAGTTTACTGCGACACATGTTATACTCTATAAAGAAAAAAAAAAAACTAAAAAGAATAATAATTTGACAATAGATTACGAGTAATAAAATATGTATGTGGGTATGCGTTTTTACAATGGAGCTGCAATGGGAGTATTGTTTTGTATAAATAAAATATTACCTTATAAGCCTCCTTTATTTAATTTATAATATTACTGGCCCTGATAGTTGCGTTGGTGCCTTCTGCGGTCTGTCTACTGCTGCCATTTTCTCGTTGATCTTCCAGTGTTTGACTTTTTGGGTGGCATTTCGTACTCTTAATTTTTTTGATTTTTATTTTCGTTTGAATATTTTAACATTTCGACTTTGTACCGTTTGAGCAGCACTGCCGGCAAACTCAATTCTCAGAAGCTTCTTTGTTTTTGTGTTTTATTTGTATACATACAGTTTGAGAAGCAACAAAGCAAACAGCCATAAACATGCTCCATGATAACATCTACCAAATGTACCACTTTTCATGGTGCTCGGTCAAACGTTGTCGGATTCCATAGGGATCACTTGACGTTGTCGTTGATGTTGTTGTCGTAGTTGATGTACAGTTGTCAAGTAGGCATGAGGTGTCATGAGGAACCCGCCGCAACTCGGAGTCAGATATATTTGAGTCATCTCTGTTAGAACCCGAGACGTCGCTAGGATTCCGAATTTCTACCATTTTTAATGCATTTGCCGGCGAACCGAAGGATGGCGCTTAATTTTACCCGTTCTTATTTTTAATTTTATTTTTAAATGAGGTTTTAGCAAAAGGAATTTCCTTATTTAATTTATTTTAATTCTTCACTTGATTTTTTTGACACAAGATACAACGAAGAACTGTGAACTGGCCAGCACCACCCACCACACTATTATCAAGGAATCCTTTTATACCAAAGGCCACAATGTCACCGGAGTGTTTAATCCCAACCCCCGCAAGTTAATACCAAGGTTAATGGAGCAGACACTGAAAATATGGTACCAAACAACTTCTTCTTCATTAACCTTGCCAAAGCGACTAACAATACTAACAATTCAGCATATAGGCAGGCAACGTGTCCTGGTGGAAATTCCAAAAAAGAACCTCACTGTCATTCAGTGCTATAGATGCTTTGGATTTGGGCACACCAAAAATTACTGTCTGCGACAGTTGATTTGTGGAAAATGTGGGCAAAACCATATCACGACTCAATGTTTGGCTGTGGAGGACCTTTGGTGCATAAATTGCGGTGAGAAACATGCTGCTTATGGTATGGCTGCTATAAGTAAGGACTGCCGTGTTTTCAAAAATAAATTAAACAGAGCTGTGCATCTACAGCAATCGCCACAGACCCACAGCATTAGAAGGTAGAGGCTGCAATAACAGCCTTCACAGCTAAAGTTGACACAATTACATTAATGTTTAATGAACTGAAGGAGAGCAATCATTTCCTCAAACAATTATGCCCAAATTTCGTGAATGCCCGTAAATGATGCCCCGTCCACTGAGCCTTGGATTGTGGAATACTCATAGAATTTCTGGGTATATTGAGAAGCTTACAAAGTTCCTTACCGACCATAACATTGATGTGTTGCTCTTCACTGAGATATGGCTGCAAACTGGGGTACATATCTTTATACCTGGCTACAACATTCACAAGGCAGACCATCCCAGCAACAGGCCTAGAGGAGGAGCGGCTGTGCTTATTAAGCAAGAAATCTGCTATTCTTTTCAAGAGCCACTGAGAACAGCGAAATTACAGATGGCCACCATCCAGATTTCAACCAGTAGGGGCGAGTTAATAGTCTCTGCATCTACCACCGCATCTTAATTGGTCAACTGTAGACTTCGAAGATCTTTTAAACAATCTAGGAAGAATGTTTCTCATAGGTGGAGACTTTAACGCCAAAAGCAGATTCTGGGGTAACTTTAGAGCGTTTACAAGGGGTAGCTGCTTACAGGAAGTTGTGCAAAACTCAAAAGCTCAAATCCTGGCAACTGGTCAAGCGACCCATTTCGCGTACGCCCAAAGACACACACCCAGCGCTATTAATTTTTTCATTTATAATGGGCTGCATTCGGACGAGTTGTCTATCAGGACTGAGTATCAACTCTCATCTGATCATCTTCCCCTTGTGGTTGATTTTAATTCCGCTCCGAAGATCAAAACAATAAAAGGACGACTGCTTCCACTTAGCTGCATTTCGCCGAGATCCGGATGAATCTCTAAATTTAAACTTGGAAATCCTGATGCCCGAAGACATTGAAGACGCGCACTCGATCGCACTCAAGAGTGCGTTCTGGACTTCCCCCAGCTATTGCAGCACTGCTGCTTATTAAGAGGAGACTTAGTAGACAGTTTTGTCGCATTATGGACAGGGTTTTTCGTTGAGTGTCGAATAGAGTCAAAAAGCTGCGGACGCTCCATAAACAGGAAGAAAATGACAGGTTTTTGTCAAATGTCTCCCCTGACGACCCCACAAAGCACTCCTTGCGGAAGCTGGCCAGAAGGTAAAAACAACTGGTAACCCCAGAATTTCCAATCAAGAAGCCTGACGGATCCTGGGCTAGATCTTTAAGCGAGCGAGCCGAGGCTTTTGCCGAGGAATTAGAAGCCCAGTGTACTATGTAACTGGGTGAATTTTCATACAACTTAGCCCCGCCCAATGTGAGATCAGTGTGTGATCCCTTCAGACCTACTAAGTCTATGAAAAAAAAAAAAAAATTAATTTCGGACAAAAAGCTTCTTTAAACTATCCCACAATTTTAAGAGTTCAAAAGGCAGACAAAATACTAGAACCACAACAAAGTGTTTCCTCTTTTAAAGTATTCTTCCAATGATTGGCAGTTTCAAGCAAACCTCTATATCGGCAAACAGCTTGATAGGGTTCTTTGACAATTTTATTTACAGTTTTTAGGTCATTGAATGACGTTGGACCCCGTACATGATGTAATAAGATTCTCATATAAAAACACTCAGATTGAGAAGGATGTACACCATATATTTTTCTTAAAGCAGCGTCTTTCTTTTTTTCTGGATGCCCGTCTACGTTCTTCAAAATTTGTTATTATCCAAGTATAATACTGTGGAACTTCGTCATATAGTAGAGCTTTTGAAAATTCGTCCGTGTTACAGAGTTCAAAGAAAGCAAAATGTGAATCATATCATATTGTCATAATGAAAACAACTCCTTTTCTGTTGGCCACTTCTGGTCGCTCTTTCTTGATCACTTGCGTTGGATATTCTTGTATTCAACCCATTTTTCATCGCCCGTAATGATTCGCTCCAAAAATGGTTCCATTTCGTTACGTTTCAACAGCATTTCACTGTTGGTTATTCGGTCAACTAAATTTGTTTGCGTTAATTCACGTGGCACCCAAACATCAAGCTTCTTTCTGCCTGCTCTTTTTAGATGATTCCAAATTGTCATATGGTTGATGTTTAGTTTAGTGCCTCCGGCGGAATGCGGAATGCGGTCGGCGTAAATTATTAATTTTAGGTTTTCCGATGAGAAGTTATTTTTTAATTTCTATTTGAAACTTCGAATGTACACATTGTGGCTTTAAATCCAATGTTTAATTCGACAGCTAATGCCGCGATCGGGGGTTGAATATATGAATATGAATAATTTTATGTGGATAGTTTTTTACCATAATTGCTATACCTTGTTTATTTGTTGTGTTTTGTAGAAATTAACTTTTTTTTTTAATTTTCCCAAAAGAAGAAAGAGTGCATTGTCTATTATAGAAAAATAAATCGACTATTGTACAGATTAATATTTAGGACAAGTGGGTGAATTTTAATTTTACAATCAGTTTGTTAAATAGTGTTGTGACTGGAATTTGACAATACATGTATTTTAACAATAAATAAACAATTAAACTTTAACACCAATTAACAATGAGTACGTAATGTAATGCAGTAATATGTGTTATGTGAGGTCCACTGGTCTCAACCTTTTTGGCCTACGTTGCCGAGTTAGTTCTTCTAATGGTAATGTGTTCACACCATCGTTCGAATGCTGGGAAAGTTTGGTTTGGTATTTTCTGCTGAAATTGATTATTTCGTATTTCGTAGGTCAGGATGAAGGTCCGTGTTTGTGATATACCATTGGGCTTTTGTGATGGTGCGAATAATTTTTCATTGTTGCCTCTGGATTAACTTTATATTTGATTTTTTGGCAACTCCCCATATTTCGGCTCCATTTAATGATTGTCTTATATATTAGGAGCTTGTTTTCAAGTGAAATATTTGTATTTGGTTTGAGCAGCCAGTGCCTTTGTCTTACTTTCATTTTGATTTGATCATGCTTTTTTTGTATATGGTGTTTCCAGTTTAGTTTACTGTCAATATATAATCCTAGGTGCTTCTTTTTGAATGATTACGTGGTCTCCTTCAATATTTATATGGATTGGTGTGAATCTAGTCTTAGTAGTGTATATAACTTGTACTGTTTTGTTTTTGTTTATTTTAATATGCCACTTTCTAAGCCAGTCAAGTGTTTTATTAAAGTCTACTTGCAACATGGATGTTGCAGTATTTATGTTTTTATGATCACTTAGGAGTATTGTGTCATCGGCGAAAGTTGCAATCATCGACGAATTGTGAGTGGGATATGGTATATCTGCTGTGTATAGGGTATATAATAAAGGTCCTAGCACACTTCCCTGTGGAACTCCTGAATTAATTTCTCTAAGGGTTGAGTATTCGTCTGAGTATTTAACTAAGAAGTATCTACCTGTGATATATGATGTTAATAGATGTGCTATGTTTTGAGGGAAATATTGTTAAGTTTGCATTTGAGTCCTTTATGCCAAACCTTGTCAAAAGCTTTTTCCACGTCCAAGAAGAGTCCAATACAAAATTTATTATCGTCAATGTCATTTAGAATTTTGTGCGTAACTCTGTGCACTTGTTGTATCGTTGAGTGACTTCTTCGAAAACCAAATTGGTGATTTAGAATGGTGTGCCTGCGTTCTAGTAGTGGCTATAGTTTACTTCTTAATATCTTTTCGAAGATTTTTGAGATTACAGGGAGTAGACTGATTGGTCTATAAGACTCTGTTTTTGATGCGTCTTTGCCTGGTTTCGGGATCGCAAGATCTCAGCTACTTTCCAGACTCTCGGAAAATAGTTTAGTCTGAACATAGCGTTAAATATGTTTCTTAGATATTCAATAGATTTCATAGGTAGTTCTCTTAGGAGTTTCCCATTTATTTTGTCATATCCAGGGGACTTTTTTTCCTTTATGTCATAATTAATGCATTTTCTTATTTCTCCTATGGTGGTGCCATCGGGGTGGTTTGTGGTATACACTTTGTACCCTCTAACTTGTATGAAGTGTTTGTTTGTGCAATGTATCTCCGAGATTAGGGTTATGTCAATGCTGTTGTCATGAAGAAGTATTTGTAGGACGTCAATATGGTTTTTCAGTCCGTTTGCATTCCAAGTTATGATCCTTAATTTAGTTTCCATTTTGTTTGTCCATCTTCGATATGAGGATTGTTATGACGTTTATCATATTTGTGACTTGTTGAAACAATTGTTTCATCAGGCCTTTAATCTCAGTAATGTCAGTATTTATATCAATGCGTCTACTTGCGTATTCATTGGTTGAATTCGTGAGTTGTTGGCTATTTTCTCTAAGGGATGGAAATCTTTTTATTTTCAATGCCATGTATACCTCACAACCCTTGTAGTTTGCAGTGTGTGCAGCATCGCACAATGCACATTTTATTTGACTATTGGCTTCAATTTTGCAGTCGATTGTTTTATGTTTACCAGCGCATTTGACGCAGATCGGATCTCTAGTGCAAAAATTCCTCGTGTGGCCGTATTTTTGACAATTTGAGCATTGCGATATTATGCGTTTATGGTGTAGGGCCTCAAAAATGATTTTCGTGAAGAGCAATGTGGTTATATTATAAATATCTTTGTTGTTTTTTTTTTTGTTTTTCAGTTCAATGAAGAATAATGGAAGCGGTTTGTTCGTGACTTTTTGTTGTACATTATGGATGTTTATGACTTCATGCACTAGGTCGAGAAATTCATTTTTATTTCATTAATGTCAGTGGCGTGGTGCATATTCCTGAGCACTACTTTAAATCTACGTTCTTCCTTCGGTTTGAACGTGTAGTATTTCGTTCTGTGCTCTTGCAGCATCTTAATAACTTTAGAGTAACTGGTAGAATCTTTTGTTTGTATTAGCACCTCATTATTCTGCAGCGTTTTTAAAATGTAATTATGTTTAATTACATTTTTTAGAGCATTGCTAAGAACGCTAATTTGTTCGACGCCTTGAACATATATTGGCGGTGGCTTAACCGATTTGATATTTTTTTGTTCTGGCAAATTTGTTGCATCGGAAATGCTTTCCGCTTTTGACATGGTGTACTGTTGGTGTATTAATAAAAGCCGTGTCTGGAAACTGTTAACGCCAGTGAAACCCATACTCCTATTATCAATAATCGAGCTGATTCAAGAATTCGTAGTGTGGAAATGTACCGGGTACTCCGGAGAACCTTGTCACATCTTACAGGCCGATAAGCCTGCTTCCAACTTTTTCCAAAATGTTCGAAAGAATATTTCTGAGCAGATTGTTGGCAGTACGGGGTGTTCAAGAAGCCATTCCTGATCACCAATTTAGATTTAGGTCGCAGCATGGTACGCCCGAAAAACTGCATCGCGTCGTTAATCACATACTAACTGAGTTTAAGACGAAACAGTATTCCTCTGTAGTCTTCTTAGACGTCAAACAAGCATTCGACAGGGTATGGATCGATGGACTTTTGCATAAATTAAAAGTGCTCCTGCCGGGCAAAAAGTTTGTACTAATGCGAAGGTTTCTCTAAGGACGAACCTCCTTTGTGGCGGTAAGAGACAAAACTTCCACCATCAGGCACATTAGAGCCGGTGTCCCGTAGGGGAGTGTCAGCTACGGTCCTCTACTCCCCTCTGATATGCCGACAACTAGATATGAGCATTCGATTATTGCTACTTACTCGGACGATAGGCAGTCATCTTCAACTTTGCCTCTCTGAACGAAGCTGCGGAGAAATTGTCCAGCAACTTGGATAGATTTCACGCGTGGGCCAGGCGCTAGAACAGAGCCATAAGCTCTGAGAAATCAGCTCACTGCACTTTCACATTCAGGCAAGGCGTCTGTTCGGTTGTGACTTATAACACAAGCATCATTCCGCAAATGGACAAAATACCTGGCGTGCACACATTAAGGTAGCTACAGCGCGCCTCTACCAAAAGCTCAAGAAACTAGAGTGGCTCCTCCGCCTTTCGAACATGTTATCCTTAACTAATAAAAGACTCATCTACCTGCAAGTAGTGGCACCTGCTTGGCGTTACACCATCCAAATTTGCTGCACTACTGCCGCCTACAACATTAGAAGAGTGCTGGCGTGTCAAAACAAGGCTCTCAGAAGGTTGACGGGTGCCCCTTGGTACGTCCGCAACACCACGCTGCACAGGGATCTCTCTATGGCAACTGTTATGGAGGTGATTAGTTCTCACAACTGCCGCTATCACTCCAGACTTTTGTCGCACCCAAATCCGCTGGCGTCCTCCCTCTCCCATATATCAACAAGGCGTAGACTGAAGAGGCTACACCCACATGATCTCCCCCTAAGAAAGAATCAGCCTTCTATGCTTCTATGCGCAATTAGCTTCTTTTTTAATTTAGTCTGTCTAATTTTTTTTGCACGTCGGTATTTTCAATCCGACAAATATGTTATGCAGTTTACTGCGACACATGTTATACTCTATAAAGAAAAAAAAAAAACTAAAAAGAATAATAATTTGACAATAGATTACGAGTAATAAAATATGTATGTGGGTATGCGTTTTTACAATGGAGCTGCAATGGGAGTATTGTTTTGTATAAATAAAATATTACCTTATAAGCCTCCTTTATTTAATTTATAATATTACTGGCCCTGATAGTTGCGTTGGTGCCTTCTGCGGTCTGTCTACTGCTGCCATTTTCTCGTTGATCTTCCAGTGTTTGACTTTTTGGGTGGCATTTCGTACTCTTAATTTTTTTGATTTTTATTTTCGTTTGAATATTTTAACATTTCGACTTTGTACCGTTTGAGCAGCACTGCCGGCAAACTCAATTCTCAGAAGCTTCTTTGTTTTTGTGTTTTATTTGTATACATACAGTTTGAGAAGCAACAAAGCAAACAGCCATAAACATGCTCCATGATAACATCTACCAAATGTACCACTTTTCATGGTGCTCGGTCAAACGTTGTCGGATTCCATAGGGATCACTTGACGTTGTCGTTGATGTTGTTGTCGTAGTTGATGTACAGTTGTCAAGTAGGCATGAGGTGTCATGAGGAACCCGCCGCAACTCGGAGTCAGATATATTTGAGTCATCTCTGTTAGAACCCGAGACGTCGCTAGGATTCCGAATTTCTACCATTTTTAATGCATTTGCCGGCGAACCGAAGGATGGCGCTTAATTTTACCCGTTCTTATTTTTAATTTTATTTTTAAATGAGGTTTTAGCAAAAGGAATTTCCTTATTTAATTTATTTTAATTCTTCACTTGATTTTTTTGACACAAGATACAACGAAGAACTGTGAACTGGCCAGCACCACCCACCACACTATTATCAAGGAATCCTTTTATACCAAAGGCCACAATGTCACCGGAGTGTTTAATCCCAACCCCCGCAAGTTAATACCAAGGTTAATGGAGCAGACACTGAAAATATGGTACCAAACAACTTCTTCTTCATTAACCTTGCCAAAGCGACTAACAATACTAACAATTCAGCATATAGGCAGGCAACGTGTCCTGGTGGAAATTCCAAAAAAGAACCTCACTGTCATTCAGTGCTATAGATGCTTTGGATTTGGGCACACCAAAAATTACTGTCTGCGACAGTTGATTTGTGGAAAATGTGGGCAAAACCATATCACGACTCAATGTTTGGCTGTGGAGGACCTTTGGTGCATAAATTGCGGTGAGAAACATGCTGCTTATGGTATGGCTGCTATAAGTAAGGACTGCCGAGTTTTCAAAAATAAATTAAACAGAGCTGTGCATCTACAGCAATCGCCACAGACCCACAGCATTAGAAGGTAGAGGCTGCAATAACAGCCTTCACAGCTAAAGTTGACACAATTACATTAATGTTTAATGAACTGAAGGAGAGCAATCATTTCCTCAAACAATTATGCCCAAATTTCGTGAATGCCCGTAAATGATGCCCCGTCCACTGAGCCTTGGATTGTGGAATACTCATAGAATTTCTGGGTATATTGAGAAGCTTACAAAGTTCCTTACCGACCATAACATTGATGTGTTGCTCTTCACTGAGATATGGCTGCAAACTGGGGTACATATCTTTATACCTGGCTACAACATTCACAAGGCAGACCATCCCAGCAACAGGCCTAGAGGAGGAGCGGCTGTGCTTATTAAGCAAGAAATCTGCTATTCTTTTCAAGAGCCACTGAGAACAGCGAAATTACAGATGGCCACCATCCAGATTTCAACCAGTAGGGGCGAGTTAATAGTCTCTGCATCTACCACCGCATCTTAATTGGTCAACTGTAGACTTCGAAGATCTTTTAAACAATCTAGGAAGAATGTTTCTCATAGGTGGAGACTTTAACGCCAAAAGCAGATTCTGGGGTAACTTTAGAGCGTTTACAAGGGGTAGCTGCTTACAGGAAGTTGTGCAAAACTCAAAAGCTCAAATCCTGGCAACTGGTCAAGCGACCCATTTCGCGTACGCCCAAAGACACACACCCAGCGCTATTAATTTTTTCATTTATAATGGGCTGCATTCGGACGAGTTGTCTATCAGGACTGAGTATCAACTCTCATCTGATCATCTTCCCCTTGTGGTTGATTTTAATTCCGCTCCGAAGATCAAAACAATAAAACGACGACTGCTTCCACTTAGCTGCATTTCGCCGAGATCCGGATGAATCTCTAAATTTAAACTTGGAAATCCTGATGCCCGAAGACATTGAAGACGCGCACTCGATCGCACTCAAGAGTGCGTTCTGGACTTCCCCCAGCTATTGCAGCACTGCTGCTTATTAAGAGGAGACTTAGTAGACAGTTTTGTCGCACCCTA
The DNA here is from genome assembly GCA_035041755.1 of Cacoxenus indagator. Classification (NCBI taxonomy): domain Eukaryota; kingdom Metazoa; phylum Arthropoda; class Insecta; order Diptera; family Drosophilidae; genus Cacoxenus; species Cacoxenus indagator. The sequence continues at coordinate 295,969 of JAWNKX010000189.1, read as the reverse complement.
TTATGGACAGGGTTTTTCGTTGAGTGTCGAATAGAGTCAAAAAGCTGCGGACGCTCCATAAACAGGAAGAAAATGACAGGTTTTTGTCAAATGTCTCCCCTGACGACCCCACAAAGCACTCCTTGCGGAAGCTGGCCAGAAGGTAAAAACAACTGGTAACCCCAGAATTTCCAATCAAGAAGCCTGACGGATCCTGGGCTAGATCTTTAAGCGAGCGAGCCGAGGCTTTTGCCGAGGAATTAGAAGCTCTATTTCAGCCATTTGATACCAGCTCAGAACTCAGGGTTCGCCAGATCCAGATGAGACTTGAAAGCGCCGGCCAATTATGCCCCCCGGTTGCTCCCATTACAGCAGAGGAAGTCTCAGCACACATTAAAGGGTTGAACATTAAAAAGGCTCCAGGTGAAGATAGACTGGACAACTTTACACTTAAGGCAATGCCGCTAAAAGCTGTGCTATTTCTGGTCCTCATTTTTAACTCAGTGCTGAGATTGGGATATGTGCTGAAACAGCGGAAGAAGGCGAGAATTTGCATGATTCATAAGGCCGGCAAGAGCCCTTACAACTTAGATTCCTACAGGCCAATTAGCCTGCTACCCACTGCAGCAAAGTTGTTTGAACGCTGTTTGCTGACACGGATCCCGCACTTAAAAAAGGTAAAGCGAAGAGTTTCTTCCTTTCAATTTGGCTTTCGTAAGTCCCACGGTACTCCACAGCAGCTGAATAGGGTGGTTAACTTTATTCTCGAAGGATTTGAGGCTAAGGAGTACGTGGTGGCAGCGTATCTTGATATAAAGCAGGCTTTCGACCGAGTTTGACACGACGGGCTGCTCAGTAAGCTTAAGAATCTCTTGCCGCCTCAACTATGGTTAATCGTGCGCAGCTACCTTGATAACAGGACCTTCTCAGTGGTACTGGATGGTGTGTAGTCTAGCATCAAGGCTATTTGCGCAGGTGTCCCCCAGGGTAGCGTTTTGGGGCCTACACTCTATACCCTGTTCACGCACGACATGCCCACTGGATCAGTATTTGGATGTATTTGGATAGGCGGCCAACGTTTAAGACGCATATTTCAAGTATCACGAAATCCTTAAGAAGTCCTTGGGAAATAAAGTGAACATTTACAAAACAATAATTGCTCCTTTGCGATACGGTTTGCAGGTGTATGGCATAGCAGCGAGGTCAAACATCACGAAGGTGAGAGTGCTGCAGGCCAAGACATTACGTATGCTTACTGGTGCCCCTTGGTTCATGCGAACGGCGGACCTTGAAAACCCTCAAGAATACCGAAAATTTGCGATGTGATAAATCGTCAGGCCCAAAAATATATGGAGAGGTTGAAAAATCATCCAAATAATCTACCAAGGCGCCTTCTACGACGCAGAATGGGAGGAGTTAGGATGGCGAGACGGCTGAGAAGATTGTACCCTGCCGACCTTCGTAATAGATCCATTTAATATTATATCCCCACTATACTATATCCCCACTTATTATTTAAGTTGTTTTGTTAATTTTTGTATATACAGTTTAATTGAAGTTGTTCTAATAATAACAGAAAAATTAAATATAAAGGAAATAAAAAAAAAATAAATAAAATAAAGAAATAGCGATCAAATATATATCAAATATATATATATAGATAGATTTATAATTTTTTTTATATTTGGTTTAATAAGTTAAAATCATGTGATTTTAGAAAAGTTATGAGTTTAGGTATATTTTCATTAGAAGGATTTGTATGGAGGAACTGGCAATCTGAGAGAATATGTTTTACTGAGATGTGTGTTAGTGATCATTGATTTTTTTCCAGTATAAAATATTAGTTAATAAAAAAAACAAACTTCAATTTATTTCAGAGAATATAGTTAAATAACAATAACTTAGCAACCATAATATTAAAATTACGATTATATAGTAATGTTTATTAGAATTGCAGAATTTACGAAAAGGTGGGAGTGGGTAAGATTTGTGTGACCGAGACGCACCCGAATGACTTTGAAAATGTACGGCTATGTAAAGGCTGAACAAGTAGTCGACCGTAATCTTAAATGGTGTTTTTTGATGTATTGTATAGTTTGTAGTGATTATTTGTGGAGGCAATGAGTAGCTTTTGTTGTAATTCAAAATGAGTTTTGGTGTGTTTCTGGATATCAGTGACATTGTAGTTTTCGTGAAAGGTGAGGGGGAAGTTGAATGCATCTTTTGCAGCTTTGTAGGCTTCTTCGTTGCCAAAAATGTGCAGTAACAAGGAACCCAGATAATTTTGATTCTTGATGAGTGTTTAGGAGACAGCAAGCGTTTTTGCTGACCGATGATTGACAAGCTCAAGAACGATAAAATTACGAAGAAAACAAATCGTGTCGAAATGCGTATGTATGTATGGCTTGACAATTTTCGAACGAATGAATGTATATTAGCAAAAGAGAGTACTACAGAGTTGATATTTTTAGAACAACAAGAAATGCGTAATTCTGTAGACCTTAGCTTAGTGTCACGAATACAAGAAGTTACATAGAGCTGAGCTTTATGTAATAAAAAAAAAAAAGAAGTGTTGAGCAAGCAATTAACTGCTCCTAACAGTGAGTTTTTGGCTACTGTATGTCTGATAGTTAGGGGGTAATAAGATAGATTGGAAACGTTGGCTATGGATTGTATTGAAGAAAGTCAATCGGAACAAATGGCAAAGGAGGGCAATGGTTTTGTTAGAAGGCCTAGATTTCTGTTGAGTTTTAGGGAGCGATGAAGGGTGCATTGAATTTTGGTGTATTTTTTTCTGATTTTGATATTTCAATAAGTATTAATTTACTTGCCGGTTTCTATTGGCATTATTTGGGTTCCGAAAAGGATGCCATTTATAGGAGTGCTTATAGGAGCGAATCTAATAGCAGAGTAATAAATTACTTTGATCTTCTTCTTCTGGGAGACCAGTAAGTTTTATGACCGATACTAAGGATAGTTGGTTACAGTTGTATTTGTTATTAGATAGACATTTGATGATGTTCAGCCTGGTGTTGGGGGAGATTTCAAGATAAGGTTTAAATTTATTGGGAAGTGGTCGCAGCAAAAAGTATCACAGTCTATTTGCCAGGTTGATTCTAGTGCAAGGGGAGTTGTAGCAAAGGTGAGATCTTTGTGAGTAAAGGCTCGAACAGAATAGTGTTACTTGTTACTCTGACTTGGCCAAAAAAAAGTGAATAGAATACGTGGTTCAGTAACATTAGAGCTGTCCTACCATTGAAAATGTCTCAAGATGTGAAAAAATGTCCAAATAATTTTTTATTAATGTAATGAACAACCCTGTGCTTGCCATTTGAGAGCAATACAAAGAGAGAGAGAGTGAGAGACGATTTGTTACCGAGCTAATTCAAATAATTTGACTTCTCACGGTAACACCAGGGTAACAAGCAGAGTAACAACATCACATTCTGTTCGTTCACATACAAACAGCCCTATTTGATTTTTCGACGGGTAATAACCAGAGTAACAAGTAACACCCTTCTGTTCGAGCCGTAAAGTGAAACGAGTGCTGAAGTGAGTGCGACATCCGATCCGTCGTTTAAAAGAGATTATGGAGGGAAGTGTGAGATTATCATATACAATACGTAGGTTTTAATATAGAATGCTTTATTAGGGGCAATGTATGAGCATATTACAATGAACTCGCTTTTGGAGTTGATTGTTACGCCGATAAAGAACTAACATACTTGTGTTGTAAAAATAAATGGGTGAGGATAGCGACGCCTCCTGATGACCCGGATGAAGAGTTGTTGGTGTAAATTGTATAGTTGATGGGTGCTGGTATTAGTCAGAGACTTGTAATGGGTTTCTTGGATGGTGATGATTTATGAGGAGGCCAAGGTGTTGTGGTTAACAGGCTCTGGATGATGTGGATTGATGGTGTTGTTGGTGGGAGAAAGTGTGTCGATGTCAGCGTAGTTTTGAATTTGACGTTGGCGTGAGCAGTTATTGTTGTTGATGTTTGTTGTTAATGAAGAAGAGCGAGCGATTACAGAAAAGGATGACGTGGATAGTTGGCAGCGATCGTTATAGATCTTGTGCGCGGCTTTTACGTCAGTTTTTCAATGACTCTAATGGTTTGTATCTATTTGTGCTATTTACGATCACGGGGATTGTGATGATATGTGATGCGGTACGGTAGGCCGCAGTTTAAGCAGAGCTTGACGCTTTTACAGGCTTTAGTTAGGTGGCCAAGCCTTCCGCAGTCATTGTATCTGACTGGTAGAGGAATGTATCGCCGTACGTGAACTTTTTCGTAGCCGATGTAGATGTCTGTTGGTAAGTTTGGAGTGGCGAATGTAATAATAATGAGTCCAGTTTCCTTTAGTGAGTGCTTTTTTTGTAGAATTTAAAATGGAATGTGCCTAAAATTGTTATAGTATATGACGATTTTTGGGTGGTTGAGCGAATAATGGTCGCATACTTCTACTTGAATACCGTTGGTGAGACAAGTGAGCTTAATAAGGTTTGTGGTTTGAATTAAGTTCTTTGTTTTTATTATTCTTCTCAACTTCACCGTTGCACACATTGTCAATGAGTTTATTACGGAGTAAAGGTGAGACGTTAGACAAAGTGTCAGTGCTGTTTGTTCTGCACAAGATTAGATATTTAGGTCCAATTGAAGTGTTTTTGAGTACTTTACTATTGTCGATGTCGAATTTGGGCTGGGTGCTGCATGCAATGAGCAGTGAACGGAAATGATTCAAGTAGTTTAACGGTATCATTTTTTTTTTTAAATTTTATAAACTTAAAACTAAAATATACAAAAAATTTTAATTTAAATTAAATTGGGGAGCCCAGACATCAACACCACCTCCTTTGTCACTCACTCTGCAAACTGACACACTGCATCCCAGTGCCTTTTAATACCCAACATAAGGCTAACTATGCTATATAGTTGGACGGGTTCTTGAAGTTCAGCCTGTTGAAGCTTCCTTTCGCCGTGGTGCCATTTGCACTGGGGTGTGAGTCGTGGTGGAACATGTGTAGGAAATTCTTTTGGGTTGGGAATGACCGTAATGGGGTTCGCTTCATTCTACATTCATTTGTTGCAGATTGAAACCTCGGTTCTCAGGGCAGCAAATGGGAAGAGCGTTAGCAAATGCGCCATCGAAGGGCAGAGGTCGTACCGCACTCAAAGGATACATAGTGATTTTTGTTTGTTTAGCCACTAAGGCTATCCATCTGGAGTCTGTTGGGGGCTTGTCGTCGAACGTATTCCTGAGAGCATTGCATGGATTCATTGGCAGACGTGGATTCTGTTCTACAGTGACGGCGGCACTAATTTCGTTAGTGCCAATAAGAAATTTCACACTGACAAAATGGCACAAATTAACGAATTAACTGGTATATTAATCTAGCCACTACCCCACATTTCGGAGGGCTTTGGATGATGACTTCAAGTCCACGAAGCATCAATTGAGGGGAAGCATGGGCAATCGGGGGTTCACATTGGATGAATTAGCGACCACTCTCGCATAAGTCTTAATTTAAGGCCATTACGTCCAATGTCGAGCGACCCTGAGAATCTTTTGGCATTAACGCCTGGTCATTTCTTAACTGGAAATTCATTATTAGCGCCACCCACACCAGAATTGGTTTGATTAAGCGCAGTGTAGAACTTCTTACTTACAGCATTATCCGTTCTATGTCTTATATAAATATTTTAACACTCACTATGCATTAGCTTCTCCTCCGACCTCTATTAATCTTATAAAAACCAATCTATTAGAGACGTTGAACTAATATTAAATTATCATACTGCATTATTAATTCCCAACCTTTTCACATGCTCGTGTTCTTTGGTAAATTTTCTATAGCATTTGTAGTAATTCTATCACTTTATTCAATCCTTGGTTGTGGTTGGTAGTGAAGGCAGCTATTGACATTTGTTTGTACACTGCGGAGAACAGACACTAGGTCTGGTCTCGTAAATCCACTTGAGGGTAGTCGTCAACCTCACGACTTAGGAAAATAGTACTTTCTTACTTGCTTTCTTTTTAAGTTAAATGAATTTATCGTCAATTCTTAACTGTAGTTTGAGTTTTGCATGTTTAATTGTAAACGGCTGATGATGTTATGTAGCCATGTAGAACGTAGACATTAGCTTTGGTGTTGCATACTGACCAAAGAAATTAGTAATAAGACCAGCTGAGCCCAGTGTACTATGTAACTGTGTGAATTTTCATATAACTTAGCTCCGTCCAATGTGAGATCAGTGTGTGATCGCTTCAGACCTACTAAGTCTATGTTATGTAGCCATGTAGAACGTAGACATTAGCTTTGGTGTTGCATACTGACCAAAGAAATTAGTAATAAGACCAGCTGAGCCCAGTGTACTATGTAACTGGGTGAATTTTCATACAACTTAGCCCCGCCCAATGTGAGATCAGTGTGTGATCGCTTCAGACCTACTAAGTCTATGAAAAAAAAAATAAAATTAATTTCTGACAAAAAGGTTCTTTAAACTATCCCACAATTTTAAGAGTTCAAAAGGCAGACAAAATACTAGAACCACAACAAAGTGTTTCCTCTTTTAAAGTATTCTTCCAATGATTGGCAGTTTCAAGCAAACCTCTATATCGGCAAACAGCTTGATAGGGTTCTTTGACAATTTTATTTACAGTTTTTAGGTCATTGAATGACGTTGGACCCCGTACATGATGTAATAAGATTCTCATATAAAAACACTCAGATTGAGAAGGATGTACACCATATATTTTTCTTAAAGCAGCGTCTTTCTTTTTTTCTGGATGCCCGTCTACGTTCTTCAAAATTTGTTATTATCCAAGTATAATACTGTGGAACTTCGTCATATAGTAGAGCTTTTGAAAATTCGTCCGTGTTACAGAGTTCAAAGAAAGCAAAATGTGAATCATATCATATTGTCATAATGAAAACAACTCCTTTTCTGTTGGCCACTTCTGGTCGCTCTTTCTTGATCACTTGCGTTGGATATTCTTGTATTCAACCCATTTTTCATCGCCCGTAATGATTCGCTCCAAAAATGGTTCCATTTCGTTACGTTTCAACAGCATTTCACTGTTGGTTATTCGGTCAACTAAATTTGTTTGCGTTAATTCACGTGGCACCCAAACATCAAGCTTCTTTCTGCCTGCTCTTTTTAGATGATTCCAAATTGTCATATGGTTGATGTTTAGTTTAGTGCCTCCGGCGGAATGCGGAATGCGGTCGGCGTAAATTATTAATTTTAGGTTTTCCGATGAGAAGTTATTTTTTAATTTCTATTTGAAACTTCGAATGTACACATTGTGGCTTTAAATCCAATGTTTAATTCGACAGCTAATGCCGCGATCGGGGGTTGAATATATGAATATGAATAATTTTATGTGGATAGTTTTTTACCATAATTGCTATACCTTGTTTATTTGTTGTGTTTTGTAGAAATTAACTTTTTTTTTTAATTTTCCCAAAAGAAGAAAGAGTGCATTGTCTATTATAGAAAAATAAATCGACTATTGTACAGATTAATATTTAGGACAAGTGGGTGAATTTTAATTTTACAATCAGTTTGTTAAATAGTGTTGTGACTGGAATTTGACAATACATGTATTTTAACAATAAATAAACAATTAAACTTTAACACCAATTAACAATGAGTACGTAATGTAATGCAGTAATATGTGTTATGTGAGGTCCACTGGTCTCAACCTTTTTGGCCTACGTTGCCGAGTTAGTTCTAATGGTAATGTGTTCACACCATCGTTCGAATGCTGGGAAAGTTTGGTTTGGTATTTTCTGCTGAAATTGATTATTTCGTATTTCGTAGGTCAGGATGAAGGTCCGTGTTTGTGATATACCATTGGGCTTTTGTGATGGTGCGAATAATTTTTCATTGTTGCCTCTGGATTAACTTTATATTTGATTTTTTGGCAACTCCCCATATTTCGGCTCCATTTAATGATTGTCTTATATATTAGGAGCTTGTTTTCAAGTGAAATATTTGTATTTGGTTTGAGCAGCCAGTGCCTTTGTCTTACTTTCATTTTGATTTGATCATGCTTTTTTTGTATATGGTGTTTCCAGTTTAGTTTACTGTCAATATATAATCCTAGGTGCTTCTTTTTGAATGATTACGTGGTCTCCTTCAATATTTATATGGATTGGTGTGAATCTAGTCTTAGTAGTGTATATAACTTGTACTGTTTTGTTTTTGTTTATTTTAATATGCCACTTTCTAAGCCAGTCAAGTGTTTTATTAAAGTCTACTTGCAACATGGATGTTGCAGTATTTATGTTTTTATGATCACTTAGGAGTATTGTGTCATCGGCGAAAGTTGCAATCATCGACGAATTGTGAGTGGGATATGGTATATCTGCTGTGTATAGGGTATATAATAAAGGTCCTAGCACACTTCCCTGTGGAACTCCTGAATTAATTTCTCTAAGGGTTGAGTATTCGTCTGAGTATTTAACTAAGAAGTATCTACCTGTGATATATGATGTTAATAGATGTGCTATGTTTTGAGGGAAATATTGTTAAGTTTGCATTTGAGTCCTTTATGCCAAACCTTGTCAAAAGCTTTTTCCACGTCCAAGAAGAGTCCAATACAAAATTTATTATCGTCAATGTCATTTAGAATTTTGTGCGTAACTCTGTGCACTTGTTGTATCGTTGAGTGACTTCTTCGAAAACCAAATTGGTGATTTAGAATGGTGTGCCTGCGTTCTAGTAGTGGCTATAGTTTACTTCTTAATATCTTTTCGAAGATTTTTGAGATTACAGGGAGTAGACTGATTGGTCTATAAGACTCTGTTTTTGATGCGTCTTTGCCTGGTTTCGGGATCGCAAGATCTCAGCTACTTTCCAGACTCTCGGAAAATAGTTTAGTCTGAACATAGCGTTAAATATGTTTCTTAGATATTCAATAGATTTCATAGGTAGTTCTCTTAGGAGTTTCCCATTTATTTTGTCATATCCAGGGGACTTTTTTTCCTTTATGTCATAATTAATGCATTTTCTTATTTCTCCTATGGTGGTGCCATCGGGGTGGTTTGTGGTATACACTTTGTACCCTCTAACTTGTATGAAGTGTTTGTTTGTGCAATGTATCTCCGAGATTAGGGTTATGTCAATGCTGTTGTCATGAAGAAGTATTTGTAGGACGTCAATATGGTTTTTCAGTCCGTTTGCATTCCAAGTTATGATCCTTAATTTAGTTTCCATTTTGTTTGTCCATCTTCGATATGAGGATTGTTATGACGTTTATCATATTTGTGACTTGTTGAAACAATTGTTTCATCAGGCCTTTAATCTCAGTAATGTCAGTATTTATATCAATGCGTCTACTTGCGTATTCATTGGTTGAATTCGTGAGTTGTTGGCTATTTTCTCTAAGGGATGGAAATCTTTTTATTTTCAATGCCATGTATACCTCACAACCCTTGTAGTTTGCAGTGTGTGCAGCATCGCACAATGCACATTTTATTTGACTATTGGCTTCAATTTTGCAGTCGATTGTTTTATGTTTACCAGCGCATTTGACGCAGATCGGATCTCTAGTGCAAAAATTCCTCGTGTGGCCGTATTTTTGACAATTTGAGCATTGCGATATTATGCGTTTATGGTGTAGGGCCTCAAAAATGATTTTCGTGGAGAGCAATGTGGTTATATTATGAATATCTTTGTTGTTTTTTTTTTGTTTTTCAGTTCAATGAAGAATAATGGAAGCGGTTTGTTCGTGACTTTTTGTTGTACATTATGGTTGTTTATGACTTCATGCACTAGGTCGAGAAATTCATTTTTATTTCATTAATGTCAGTGGCGTGGTGCATATTCCTGAGCACTACTTTAAATCTACGTTCTTCCTTCGGTTTGAACGTGTAGTATTTCGTTCTGTGCTCTTGCAGCATCTTAATAACTTTAGAGTAACTGGTAGAATATTTTGTTTGTATTAGCACCTCATTATTCTGCAGCGTTTTTAAAATGTAATTATGTTTAATTACATTTTTTAGAGCATTGCTAAGAACGCTAATTTGTTCGACGCCTTGAACATATATTGGCGGTGGCTTAACCGATTTGATATTTTTTTGTTCTGGCAAATTTGTTGCATCGGAAATGCTTTCCGCACCACTGTTCGCTTGATTGTCATCGTCTTGAGAGAGGAGAGCGAACCTGTTGGTTGTGATTCGTGCGCTTAGCCAGCATTGTTGCATTTTTTTTTGCGTTCCGTTACATTGTTTCTTTCTCTTGTTTTTGCTTATGTTGTTTTGTTCAGCACTGTTATTGGGAGATTGTTTGCTCCTATTTCTCTTTAGGCTGGACTCTTGAGTGTTGGCGTTGTTTATGTTTTCTTTATCGTACTGCTCACTTGATGTTGTTGTTGTTGTACTTACTGCGGATATGGAGGAGACAGATGATACAGCTAATCGTGTTGCCATGGTGGTTGTTATAGTTGTTGTTGCTGTTGTTGTGAACACTCCAACAGAAGCCAGAGCGAGCGTTGTTGTAGTAGTTGATGTTGGTGGAAAAGAGGAGAGCGGCGTCGTTGGTGAAGCACATTGTGCACTCCACGGCAGAGGCTGCATTTTTCCGGTGGCCATAGAGCTCTTGATAGTTAGTTGTGCGGTAGAGCGAGAGGCTGCGTTTGTTTGTATCGATGATGCGTTTTCACTTTGTGGGTGTGAAATTGTATGCTGTATTGCGGGAAAGTATGAACGCTTTCTCTCGAAATTAGCGGTAAGTGAAGCTTGGTTAGATTCTCTGTTGTTGTTGTTGTTGATGCAACTGTTTGAACTGTTGGATGATGTGATAAGGTATGCGTTGTTTTTTTGTGCTAACAGCTGTTAGAACGTGGGGTATGCTCATGCTGTTTTTGTTGGCTGATTTTGATTTTGCATGCTGCGCTCAGTCGGGGGACTGCGTTCAACAGGCATTCCTGAGTCCAGAACAGCCTTGACTCTTTGTTTTACTAGTTGTTTTACTTTTCGCTTAGTTAAATTTGGAGTGTGAGAGTAGATGACAAATCGACTTAACACTCGAATACAGTTTACCGAATGGAAAAAAAAAAAAAAAATAAACTGTTGCAGCAATTTGACACGATTACATGACTATTTCTGCGAATATGTGTTTCTTGTATAGAGAATTTAATGGGTTTTATTTGATAAAAACTTGTAGATCTGTTATATTATTATACAGACCAGAGAGAACTTATTCATATAGAGTTCCCATTTCTCCCTTAAAAAAATGGCCGGAGAGACTCTTCAGAATCGGTTAGATAAAATGAAGAAAGTTTACAGTTTTAACATTGTGAAAGTGTAGTGTTAGTAAGTGACTGGTAAGGTTACCTGCAAAGGCACAACGACAGAAAATACTTAAATAGCAACTAAAATCTTGAAAGAAGAGTCTTCTCTAGGGCTTTTTCTTTTTTTTTTTTTTAATATTAAATTAATTTTTCTGTTATTATTAGAACAACTTAAATTAACTTGTATATACAAAAATTAACAGAACAACTTAAATAATAAGTGGGGAAATGAGTTAATAATAATATTATAAGGATCTAATAGGGAGATCGACAGGGTGCGATCTTCTCAGCCGTCTCGCCACCCTAAGTCCTCCCATTCTGCGTCGTTTTAGAAGGCGCCTTGCTAGTTTATTTGGATGATTTTTTAACCTCTCTATATATTTTTTGGCCTGACGATTTATCACATCACCAATTTTCGGTATTTTTAACTCGTTTTCAAGGTCCGCCGTTCGCATGAAGCAAGAGGCACCAGTAAGCATTCGCAATGTCTTGGCCTGCAGTACTCTCACCTTCGTGATGTTTGACCTCGCTGCTATGCCATACACCTGCAAACCGTATCGCCAAGCAGGAGCAATTATGGTTTTGTAAATGTTCACCTTATTTCCCAAGGACAATTTATTCCTGCTAGTTAAAAGCCAATGCAATTTACCAATCCTCTGCCTTAAGGATTTCGTGATACTTAAAATATGCGCCTTGAAAGTTAGCCGCCTATCCAAATACACACCCAGGTATTTGTAACCTGAATGGTGTTCCAGAAGCTGGTTTCCAATGAAAACTCCCGGACAGAATTCCGGCCGTAAGGCGTACGTCACATTGGCACATTTGTTTTTGTTAATGCAAATGTTCCAACGTCGTGTCCAGTTTTCAAAAATATGGAGGTACTGCTGCAGTGAGTCCTTGGCTTCGTAAATGCACTTGTTTCTGACAAGGATGGCCGTATCGTCTGCAAACGTGGCTATGATCAGATCCAGAGGATCCTTCAGTGGTATTTCTGAACCAGTGGGCATGTTGTGCGTGAACAGGGTATAGAGTGTAGGCCCCAAAACGCTACCCTGGGGGACACCTGCGCAAATAGCCTTGATGCTAGACTCCACACCATCCAGTACCACTGAGAAGGTCCTGTTATCAAGGTAGCTGCGCACGATTAACCATAGTTGAGGCGGCAAGAGATTCTTGAGCTTACTGAGCAGCCCGTCATGCCAAACTCGGTCGAAAGCCTGCTTTATGTCAAGATACGCTGCCACCACGTACTCCTTGGCCTCAAATCCTTCGAGAATAAAGTTAACCACCCCATTTAACTGCTCTGGAGTTCCGTGAGATTTACGAAAGCCAAATTGAAAGGAAGGAACTATTAACTCTGTGCAGTTGTTGTATTGTTGAGTGACTTCTTCGAAAACCAAATTGGTGATTAGGAATGGTGTGGTTGCGTTCTAGTAGTGGCAGTGGTCTATTGAATAGTACAATAGTGTGAGGAAGAACGGTATTGTACCTACACAACAAGGACAGTCACATTTTTGCCTTAACTACCGTCGAATTTCCGTAGGTCTGACTTTTATAAGTAGAATATCTCCATGACTCGAATTGAGTACGTTTATAGTGAATAATCAATATAATATGTCTTCCATAACTCGAATATCCGCATAGCTCGAAATTTTGTTATGCACTATGATGATTTGAGATTTGGAAGTTGGACTGTACAAGGAATACACACAGTAGATAGAAACGAAAACCGCGAAGTTAGAGTCTCAATCGCGCAAAGCAAATTACGTCATCCTTACTTTGGTTTGCGTTCTTCCCTCTTCTTTCCTTGTGATAGGCAAAGAAGAAAAAACAAATGGTCTAGACTTTGTTGTTGCGTGAGCGTAGGCAAATTTATTTTCTTGTATTTTTTTGATTTTGCTTTTCTGTTACTATCACTTGGATATTCGCTGTCTTCTTTCCTTTTCTTCCCTTATTATTAGCAAATAATAAAAAACAAATGTGACACGCTTTGTGGTGCGTGATCAAAGGCAAATCTTATTTCTTTGCCTTCCGCAAAGAATTCGCAATGCGCAGCTGGTTTGATTTCGTTTTGACATGGAACACTTGCCTGCGGTCTGTTGAGTTTTCTGTTTGCCTGATAGTCAAGGTAGAATTATCTAGCGCAAAATATGCATTTCAAATCAATTTTATTGATTTATTCAGTTATTTTTATTATACTTTACAAAATTTCAACAAATTGACACACATTTGTTTTTTTTTTTTTTGGATGTGCCAAGGAGGTAGAAATCTTCATAGAAACTAAAAGCCCGTACATAAATAGTGTTCAACATTCATTAAAAGTCCCACCAAAACCAATACAAGTAGGTGGTGGGAATTGCAATAACAAAAATCATTTTCCTAATTCATTTAAAAATCGTGCCAACCCTGTTCCTTTTGCGCTATTATCCCACAACAATATCAATACAATCGAAATAAAAATGGGTGACGACCAAACCAAATATGATATACAGAAATTCCTTTTCATGCTAATTCGAGCTAAGAACACAAAATTGATAAAGACACAGCAAGAAGGGGAAACAGCGCTAGCTTTGATTTCGCAACAGTCACCCACCTTCTAACATTTCTGCTTGCCTGGTTACCTCAGTTCAGTAGTAAGCAGAATGAGGTTGCTTGCTACCACCCAGCGGCCTGCGCTGGTTATTCGATGTTAATAGCAGAAAAGTAACATATTTTTATAGCTTCTACTTATTTGAAAAAAACGTAAAGAGCTTTTAAGAGAAATGTAACCTCTATATGAATGTATACTCTTTGGTTACACCTAAAAGGAGACCAAGAAGCACAACAACAGTTAGAAGCGGATAGAAGAAAGAGGAAAGCTCAAATATCATTGCTTCAAATATGGATCGACAGATCAGTATGTATCATGGTAAACACAAAGAGAACGAAGCAAGTTCTGCAAAGCGTGAACTGTATAATAGACACTGGGGCATACGTAACAACCATGAAGGAACAAAAGTACAGCGATTAATATCCACTGTGTACACTGAAAAAAGTTCGACGAGGCTACAGAAATAAAGCGCGAATTTATGGCCACTATTGAGGTTGACGGAAAAAGAAATCATAACAAAAGCACATAATTTCGGTCACATGGGAATGCAGAAGACGATGCATGCTATACAGCAGAAGTTTTTCATACCTCATGTGAAGTGAGGCAACACATCGCCAATTGCATAGAATGTATTATACACAATAGAAAGTTGGGAAAATGAGAAGACAATCTACATCCCATAGAAAAAAGGCTGTCGCCGCTCAGTGCGATATACATTTAACATCTGGGTCCGCTAGATGCTACATCAGAGAATTACAAATATATACTGACAATCAGAGAGAACTTATTCATATAGAGTTCACATTTCTCCCTTAAAATGGCCGGAGAGACTTTTAAGAAACGATTGGCTGATGTTAAATTTTAAGCAGTTGTACAGATTTCTTGTGTGTTCAACCATGTGGCGTAAAATATTCTGTTGGTTTGCTTAAGGTAAACAAGCAAATGGACGGACTGCCGTAAAAGGGGAAAATATTGAATGATAACAAAATTATAAAAACACAAGAAAGACATAATAAAAACAAAAATCAGAGACACTGTCTTCTTTCTTTGATTTTTTTTTTTCAAAGTTTTTTATTTGCAAGGTGTTTGAGATATTAGGCAAATTGTGTGGAATTTTCTTTAATTTATGAAATCGTTCTTTAACAAACGAAATCGAGCCATGGCTGCCTTGTATTTTGCCTATATTCATTTATATGAACGAAATGAAAATACCAGGCGGCCAGCAAAAAAAGTAGGCATGATCACAAAGCAAAATCGTACAAAAATATTCCCAGTGATACACACAATAAGAAACCAATACAATCTTATACACGCACTATACCTACATAACACACTCAAAATTATCACACTTTGCACGCAAGGTCGAAAAAGAAGACCAACACAACCTTATACACGCACTATACTTACACAACACACTCAAACTTATCACATTTCGCACGCAAGGGAGATAATAAAAACCAACACAATCCCATACACGTACCACACCTACACAACAAGGTCACCCACACAATGGCAAGTTTTGATTTTTGACTTCAACTTCTTCAAGACAATTTTCGGTTGTGGCAGAAAACGAAATTCATTTCAATGGCAAGTACAGTGAATGCACATTCATTGAAGTGAAGTGAAATTTCTAACTACCATCGAATTTTCATAAGTCAAACTTTTATAAGTAGAATATCTCCATGACTCGAATTGAGTACGTTTATAGTGAAAAATCAATATAATCGATTCCATAACTCGAATATCCCCATAATTTGAACTTTTGTTATTCATTATGGTAATTCGAGATTTGGGTGTTTGACTGAACGAGCAATACGCACAGTCCGCGAAGTTCGAGTCTCAATCGCGCAAAGCAAAATTTCGTCACCCTTATTTCGTGTTGTGTTCTTTCCTCCTCTTTCCTTATGATCGGCAATGAAGAAACAAACAAATGGTCTAGAATTTGTTGTTGCGTGAGCGTAGCAAAAAATAGGAATTTTTATTCCCGCACGCGCCCCACTTCACATCGTAGCCCATAAGTCAATCTTCGCTTGTCAGGCCCCGAGTGCGTTTCGTTATTGGTTTCAAATTTGCGTGCACGCAAAAAGTATACATATTCATTCACGCAGGAATATCTCTTTTCTTTGTCTTCCCTTATGTTCGGCAAATAAGGAAAAAACAAATGTCAAACGTTGTTATTTAGCGAAGGCAAAATTTATTTCTTTCTTTCCTGTATTCGCAGTAGCGCAGGTGGTTTGATATCGTTTTCACATGGGCCAGTTGCAGTTGCTTGCTGTTTTATCTGTTTATCTGGTAGTCAACGTAGAATTAGCTGTATTCAACTTCGATTTTTGGACATACCTAGCGCAAAATATGCATTTTAAATCAATTTTACTTATTTATTGAGTCATTTGTTTCTTTATTTCTAACAGCCCGAACGAATAATTTATTCGTTATTATTATAATTATTTATTATTTATTCCTTAAAAGTCCCACCAAAACCAATACAAGTAGGTGGTGGGAATTGCACTAACAAAAATCATGTTCATCATTCATAAATAAATCGCGTCAAACCTATACATGTTCCTTTTTCGCTATCATATCATTCCCACAACAATAACAATACAATCAAAATAAAAATGGGTGACGGCAATCAAAACAAACAAAACAAAGGTGATATACAGAAATTCCTTTTCATGCTAATTCGCGCTAAGAACACAAAATGTAGGAAGACACACCAAGAAGGGGAAACAGCGCTTGCTTCGATTTCACAACAGACACCCACCTTCTAAAATTTCTGTTTGCCTGATTACTTCAGTAGTTAGCACAATGAGTTTGCTACACAGCGACCTGCGCTGCTACTTCGATGTTAATAGCAGAGAAATAACATAAGCCAATGTCTTCTTAAGATTTGGAAAAAGCTCCAAAAGCTCGTGAGAGAAATGGGAACTCTATATGGATTAATACTCTTTGATACAGACGATTGTAGAAAAGAGAACATGATTCATTTGAAAGAGAAAAAGGAGAGACAAGAAAGGGAATAATTTGATCTACAAGTGAGTTGAAAATTTCCATTTTGAATACATTCTCCCTGTGTACAAATTAGCGATAAGACTAGTCAGTGCGCATTAGACGAAGACACATGCTGGGGGGAAGCGAAAAATATTCCTGGAATTAAGTCATTTCAACATCTTCACTGCTGTCCGTAATGGAACCGCGAATAAGTTGGATGGGAGGTGGGTGAATGGGTTCGGGATATGAGGTGGTTTTGGTAGGATTTGGGGGTTCGTATTTTATTTTATTTTTTGTTTGAGTGTTAAAGCAATATTGTTGTTATTAGTGGCGTTAGTGTTTGCGGTAGTTGCGTTGGCGGTAGTATTTGGTTTGATTGAGAGGGTCTTGTTGTTTTGTATTATAGCTGTTTGCGTATGCTTTTCTTCGTGTTGAGTTTCTCTTTGAGAGTTGCTTTCATTAGGTGTGTTTAGCTTTACTGGGGCGGCATATGAGTCTAGTGAGGTTACCAGGGATGTCTGCTGCAACTTAAATATTTGTTTGGCTTCTTTTAATGTCGATTTATTTGATAACAGAAAGTGGAAGAACGAAGAAAATCATTAAGTGAATGGTGAAGTATAAGAAGTAAAAAGGTAATAACAATGCCGAAGTGTAAGAAACAATTTTTGCGGTCTAGAGTGTTTCGCAAAGGTAAAAAATGGAGGTTATAGTCTTGAACACAAATGAACATCCATTATAATGCGCTGTTATCAAAGATGTTTCAATCGCATATCAACGTAGAATATTGTACTTCCGTTATGTCAATTAAATACAAATGTAAATTAATTACTAAATTAATTATTTCTTCGAAATAATTCAAAAAAATCAACGTTATGAGATTTTACCGTATTAAATGGGACGATATATCAATAGTATATATATTATGTTTTTCAATTCATGACTTAGATCCAGGTTTGTTCATTTAGCAGTCCACTTAGAGAATGGACAAAGGGATTACTTCACAAGTGAAACAGCTCAAAGAGTTGGAAATCAACCCGTTAATATAACCTTGACTAAATTTTTCGGATTTGTGTCAAAATGATTCGTTTGTAAAAAAACTTTTATACGTAAACCTACCCAAGTATTATACATAGGATTCATCACGAAACTTAATCAGTCGACTAAAGAAAGGAGTTCCAGTTGCAGGACTTGAAGGCGTAGAAGGTGAATAGATGGTTATATTTACGGAACGTATAGAAAAGCATGTCAGCGCTGTATTTTGTTAGAAATTATAATCATTGGGAACAAACTATGAGAAAAGTAGCACAAGTATCAAGAGCAGATCAAGTTCGAGAACTTTTACAATAATTCTAAAATCGTGTAATCCTTCAAATCCATATACATTATTTTAATGAAGATAATTTGAGAGGATAGTTGTTTGGAGATAAGCAATTAAAATTTAGTTTAATTTGGAGTACAATCTCGCGTAAGGGATGCGTTGCACGTAGTTAGTTTTGAAATAATAAAAGAACTCAATTATAATATTGAAAAATTGCAACGGTACATCGAAAAAAATGAACCAAAATTACCGTAAGCACATCGGCTAATATACAACACAATAATTAATCGTGTTGAAACAAATAAAGGAGGAATTATTTTTTGAGATGCTCCAGGAGGCAATGGTAAAACCTTTATTTATCAGTTTGGTGTTAGCTGCGATTATGATAAATCATAATGAAAGTATGAGCTTTCCAACACAATTTTTAAAATAAAAATTAAAAGTTAATAAAATCTGGTCAACTACTAAGCAATGAAAGCGAACACACGTAAATTAGGTGCGCTCTCTGAGGACGTTCGATTATCTTCCTCACTACGGTGTTTATTCACGAAGTTCTTCTAGAAACAACAATTATCAATTAACGAGCGCAAGCTCGAGCAAGTGTCACCTATTGGCAGTCCGCAGCGCAAATCAAACAGGGTCGTCACCACCGCAGTGACAAAGGGGTCTGGCCTATTAGCATCTCCGAAATAGCTCCACCGAGCAACCGTTTCGTCGCCCTTTCCGACGGCGACGACAGTCCATGTATGCACACTGAGTCCATTTCATCGGACAATCCCGATCTGCTGATCCCGATGTGGCGAACAATCCCGCGGACATAGGCGGCTCGTCATCGAGCTGTTCAACGGTCAGACCTGACGAGGGTAAATTCCCCGATGCCAACCCCTTAAACGTCACTGCAAAAGCCAAATCAAAAGAGCGTTCAACGAGCTTGGCCACAGTGTCATGCATGTTCATTGTCCTCTAAACCGGAACACCAAAGAGCCGATGAACCTCTTTTTTGTTAACTTCACTTTGGCAAGTACCATTAAAGATTTGCACCGTAGAGGAGTCTTGCTGGTCAACTAGTTGTTATTGAGGAAGCACGAAAAAAGGCGATATAACACAGTTCCGCCGGTGCCAGTAATTTGGCCACACAGCTAACTATTGTCCACAATCTCCCCAGAGCGTAATGTGTGGTTATAGTCAACGCTCAGAAAACTGTGTCAGGTTTTCTTCGAAAAAAAGCCACCTGTACAAACTGTGGTTTGAACCATCCAGCCAACTATAAAGGCTGCGAAGCATACCAGCGGTATGTCAAGAGGACAAAAGGTAAGCCCAACATGGCAAACGCCGAATTTCGACCAAATGAACAAAAACTTAAATGTAAACAGCTACTCGAATATTAATTGGAACAGTGTGTATAATGAAACAATGTTTTCAGGCAAGTAATAATGCAATGTGTTTGCGAAAAAGAACGAACGAACTTAAAGCGCGACAATCCACTTATATATGAGGACGCGATTAGATGTTTTTGAGTAACATTCTATCAAAAGGTGGTTGACCTCTTAACAGTTGTTAGGTGGAGCCTTTCGCAGCACTGTTTGAGGAAACAAACATTCTCCCCCTGTTGGAAGATTTAGTCTTTTAACAGCATCATTTATTGGTAACAGGCACAGCTTGTTGACAGCCCTCCTGGTTACTCCTTTGGCACTTTTTAGGATAGCAACTCGAGTCACGCCATCCCTTCCCTTCCGGCAATCAATTCGATGATTCTTACCAAGGGGAATTTAAGCGGCGGAAAGTTTTCGTCTTTCAAGAGCACGAAATCGTTGACGAATATGCCTGGCTGCGGCTGCGCCATTTAGATCGTTGCTGGAGTAGCGTTAGATATTCTTCGCGCCAGCGCTTCCAGACGTTCTGTTGCAAGTAAGAAGCACGTTACCATCGATCAAGTCTGTTGAAGTTTAGCTGTGTAACATCGGGCTCATCATATGAAGAAAAGGGTCCGCCAATTAAGAAATGGGCTGATGTGAGGACGTCGAGATTGGCGGATTTTCTGAAAGAGGAATTGAATTAATAATAGCCGCTATAGTGCACACAAGTGTGCGCAGGACATCAAAACCAAGTGGCGGTGGTCTTCACCGCTTCTTCCCATAATCTGCCAAAATGCGCTGATCGGGGGGGAATGCATTTCCAGTTGATTTTGTCGGCAAGGCAGAATTGATGCACATCGTTTTGAGGTTTTTAGGGCCAACAAAATTAGTAGCATTGTCAGACGAAATGGAAGAAGGGCGACCACGCCTCATGATGAAATGCTTGAGGGAAGCTAGAAATGTTGGCGGTGATAAGTCTTGAACCAATTCCATGTGAACTGCCTTGGTCGTGAAACCAATAAAAATACAAACATAGCTTTTTAACAGCTGTTTGTTGCGTCTCTCGGGTTTGTAAAAAAGGGGCCTACAATATTCAACTCTTGTTGTTATGAATGCGCGTGCTTGGTCCTCACCCTCGCTTGGTAGATCAGCCATTACGTGCTCGACAAGGCGTGGTTTGCTTCGAATTGTGTCGAATGAAAATTGTGTTTATGGACGTGTGCAATTAGCGAGTGACTAACAGGGTTGATTCGGCAGTATGATTTGATGGCGAGCCACAAAATCAAGAGCTGAATTCTCTAGTCGACCACTAACACGTAGAAATGAACGAAATGATGTCCGGTTGAGATACTGCACTAAATAATACTGTTTCGCGCAGCTCAAGCAGCGGCCTTTGCGTACAGATGCACGAGGGCCATTTCATTTTGTCCGCAGACAAGAATTCTGGTCCGTTAAACCATAGTTTGGAATGACTCAGTTCGCTGGGTACGGCACCTCTGAAGAGTATATCAGCAGGATTAAGAGCAGTGGGAATATAGTGCCATTCCATGCTTGCTGTGAGTTGTTGAATTGTTGATATGTGATTTGCGACAAAGACATTAAATCTCGGTGGTTCATTCTTGATCCAAGACAGCGCATCACTAGAATCACACCAGGAATAATATTTGCACCAAAAAACTCATTTTTAGACGGGTCGTGCATGAGACGTGACAGTAGGACGGCTTCGCATAATTCCACTTTGGACACCGTTAACGTCTTTAGCGGTGCTACAAGAGATTTTGAGCATAACAACTGTGCGTTATGTCCAGCATTGGCCCTTGAAAGTATATACACTCATGCTCCATAAACGTCAATGCTAGCATCGAAAAATCCATGCACTTCGAGAAGCGAGCCTGGAATAAGAATTAGACGTGGAATGGTTATTTGCTGTACATCACCAAACTGATTGCACAAACTCAGCCACGTTGAATTTAATGTCTCTGGTTACCTCTCATCCCATTCCAGTTTTTCTTTCTATAATTCCTGCAGAAAGATTTTAGTTTTAGATATGACAGGACCAATCAGACCAAGTGGATCATAGAATTGAGCTATGGTGGAGAGGACAGAACGCTTGTTAGATTTGGTTGAATGTTTATGAGGTGAGAATGAAAACAAAAAGTTGTCTGATGCCGGGTTCCAGACAAGACCGAGAGTTTTGGTAACATCACTGCCATCGTGAAACTTTAGGAATGTGTCCATTTCCTCTAAAGGAATGCTGTCGAGCACGGCAGTGTTGTTAGAGCACCACTTCCGAATTTTGAAATTGCATTTGGCAAGTAACGCAGTTATTTGTTGCATGATTTCCATCACCTCCTGATATGAGTTAGCACCAGTGATGAGGTCGTCTACATAAAATTCGCGCAGAAGAATTTCAGACCCGACAGGAAAGCTGCCTTTTCATCCATTACCAGCTGATGCATTGTACGAATTGCTAGAAATGCGGCAGGCAGTAACTGTCTTCTGACGACATACGCACGCAACGATATATTTTGCATATATCTCTGGTGAGGGCGATCGGGAAGGTGCGAAAACGAATCAGTGTAGTAAATAATTTAGCTTGTATAGTTGGTCCGGCCATCAGCACCTCATTTAGTATCCTGATGATGTTCAGCAGATCCATCAAATACAACCCGTAGTTTTGTCGTTGTGCTATCTTCCTTAAGAAAGCAGTGATGAGGCAAGTTATACATGCAGCGCTGACACGAACTTGAACAGACCAGCGACATGTGGTTTAAGTCTAAATATTCTTTCATAAAGGCTGTATATTGTTCCTTGACATGCGGGCAACGTTCGAGATTGCGTTCCAAATTTAAAAACCTCCGAGATGCTTCTTGATATGAATTTCCAAGTGAATCTATACTGTGCTTGATCGGTAGACGTACGGAATATGCGCCTGATGGTAACCGTGAAAAGTTTGCCTTGAAATGAGCTTCGCATTCAATTTCTTCCTTGGTTGCTTTAGTGGGCAGGTCGCAGGAATTCTCGATTTCCCAAAATGTATGCACTAGCTCTTCAATTTTTGTAAAGGATCCCGCCTCGAAATCTTGAGTCGAATGGCCTGCAAGCAAAGCCGAACCGCGCGAATTTTGGCATCCACTAGAGCTAACCCAGCGGAGACGATTTTTTTGCAATAAGGACATACCGGGTGATATTTTATTTGACCAACGCACAGCAACTCATAAAAAAGACTAGCTCCAATGAGCAAATCGATGCGCTGAGACTGGTAAAACCCTGGGTCAGGTAATTGAATGTTGGAAGGTATATTGCAAGCAGCTGCATGGAAGGTAATGTTCGGCTGTGCATCGGTAATGGTGGTAGCAATCTGTGCTGTGAGATTTGTTGGGTAGCCAGAAATTCGCGATTGAATGGACAGGCTAATTTCAAAACCATCTGTAGCGAAGTTAGCGTCACCAACGCCCGTAACGTGAGTACTTGATCGCGACTTCTTCAATTTAAGCTGCTTCGCAAATCGTGAAGTAATGAAGTGCAACTGCGATCCTGAGTCGAGCAGAGCACGGCAAGGAACCAGTGTACCACAACGGTTTTTGACAAGCACTACTGCGGTAACAAACAGCACAACATCGAACTTGAGATTTTGGGCGACTGGATTTAGAGACGCAGAGATGGACGTCACAATCACGGCGGTATGAGCAGAGCTTTAAGGCACAGATGAAGTTATATTGCTAGTCGGAGCAGCAACGGTAACGGAGTCACCAAGTTGTAGCAAAGTATGATGTTTTACATATGCGAAAAGTATTACATTGTCGGAAAGTGAGCAATGATAAATGTTATGTGTTATGTTGTCACAAAATGCACATGCAGATGATTTAGTGTTAGTGGTGATGAAATAGTTCTACACCGCTCGTCTAAAAATTGTAATAGTTTTTCCCAGGTTGGGGTTTCATGCAACGGCAAGGATTTTTCCCATTTAATTTGTGTTGCACTATTAACCCTTGTGAGCAGCGACGATGATACAGTTGGAAATTTCCTCGGTGTTACCCATGGTTTTAGATCGCGCATGTGTACGTTGATTTTATCTGAAAATGTGTGGAGCTTGCTCACACATCCAGCGTCCACTTTCTTTGCGCCCAGAACCTCAGTGATATCTGCCTAAAAAATTAAACGTCAGTTATTAAACCGTTTTTGTAATAATTGTAACGCGATATCATAATTATCATGGCTCATGTCCAATGAGCATATCATGTATAACGCTTGTCCTCCGAGACATGATTGTAGGTGCTACAACTTCTCTATGTTGGTCAGATCCAAGTCCTTGTCTATAAGTGTTGAGAATACGGAGAAAAATTCTGCCCACTCAGTGTACCCACCAATGAATATCGGCAATTTTATTTCCGGTAAACAGCATCTCGACCTGGAAGTGCGCTGTTGTTGCTGCTCCATAGTTTCCTCCGGACGCGTAGTTGAACAGGTTGGAGTTTCAGTGTTCCGTTTGGAAAACTGCTATTGAATGCGCAGCTTAGCGGTGACGATTAACTTGTCGAAATCCCAGCGCAATGGACTGCTAATTTATTCAAAGCGCAACTCCTCTATGCTGTCGTGTACTTTGTCGAAAGAAGTCTGTATTTTATTGAGTATGAAGTCGCTATTTGCTAAGTCTATGTCATCCAGGTCTTCTAGTTTTTTTGTTACGGCAGTGTGGTCCTCCTGTGCCTGTTGGTACAATGCAGCAACCATGCGTTTGTAAAAGGCCACCTTGCTAACGAGTGTGGGTGAAACAACGTCATCATTGTCCATCTTGACTGATGCTTGTAAGTCAAACGTAGAGGGCCGAACTGCTTGTGTTAGTTTGCAATGTACGGATAGCGGTCTCTATGTACACACGCGTGTTAGCGGATCGCACTGTCTCTTTATTTATGGAACGCTACAGCGGTTAATCGCAAGGGTAGCGAATAGCAGATTTCACTGCTTCTTTATTTATATAACGCTAAGCGGATACTATCGCAAAGGTATCGGATAGCGGATTTCACTGTTTATGTTGAAGCACAACTACTCGCGTACAAACAAATCACGAAATGACGTGCGTAGGGAAGCGGATTACGTCGGGGTCACCAAATGTTGTGCCAGCGAGCTTTTTCGCTGGACCTCACAGTGATATATGTATGTAAAAGATCCACAAAGTCAAATTTTCTTTGATTATTTTATTTTTAATGTTTTACAAGTAAGATTGTTTTCCTTTTAGTTAGCGAAATTCGACTAAATGAACAAAAACTTGAATGTAAACAGCTACTCGAATATTTATTGGAACAGTGTGTTTATTGAAACAATGTTTTCAGGCAAGTAATAATGCGATATGTTTGCGAGAAAGAACGAACGAACTTAAAGCGCAACAATCCACTTATATATGAGGACGCGATAAACTGTAAATTCGATGTTAATAATTGAAATTTAATGGTACCTTATCGTGTAGAAATTCCAAAAAAGTTGTAACTCCATAGCTTGTATACTCGATGATATTGAGTGACTCCTTGTGCGAAGATATCGTTTTTTTTTTGTTTTGTTTTGAAGTGAAACTTTTAAGGGCGCATTGGCAGTGAACGCAGACGTATATTTTTTTTTTTATGTGTGCGCGCTGCTCAACGATGGTAATAAAGAAAAAGAGGATATAAATCGAAAATAAGGATAAGCTACGCTATGCTCGTATTTGTTGGCATGTTGACTCGCTCGTGAGTAATGACACCAGAGAGAACTTATTCATATAGAGTTTACATTTCTCTCTTAAGTTTTTTAGACCATTTACCAAAAGTCAGGCGCTATTAGAATCTGTTATTTGTCTGCTATTATCATCGAAGAACCAGCGGAGGCCGCTGTGTAGCAAACTCATTGTGCTAATTACTGAACTGAATTAACCAGGCAAACAGAAATGTTAGAAGGTGTGTGACTGTTGCGAAATCCAAGCGAGCGCTGTTTCCCCTTCTTGCTGTGTCTTCCTCTATTTTGTGTTCTTAGCGCGAATTAGCATGAAAAGGAATTTCTGTATATCACTTTTGTTTTGGTTATTTTAATTGCCGTCACCCATTTTTATTTTGATTGTATTGATATTGTTGTGGGAATGATAGCGAAAAAGGAACATGTATAGGTTTGACGCGATTTTTTTATGACTGAGGAACATGATTTTTTTTATTGCAATTCCCACCACCTTCTTGTATTGCTTTTGGTGGGATTTGCGCTATGTATGTCAAAAAATCGAAGTAGAATACAGCTAAATCTAACTTTACTATCAGGCAAACAGAAAAAACAGCAAGAAACTGCAAGTGTCCCATGTCAAAATGAAATCAAACCAGCTCCTCCACATTGCGAACAGCAGGAAAGGCAAAGAAATAAATTTTGCCTTTGGCCACGCAACAACACAGCGTGTGACATTTGTTTTATTTTCTTATTTTCCGAACATAAGGGAAGACAAAGAAAAAAGATATGCCTGCGTATATGAATATGTATACTTTTTGCGTGCACGCAAACTTGAACTCAACAACGAAACACGCGCTCGGAGCCTGACCTCTGATAAATTTGGTACGACAATCGAAAATTTACTTTAGGACTGTGTTTTGAAGAGGGGTGCGTGCGGGAATAAAAGTTCCTCTTTTTTCGATCCTCTTCTATGCCCTTGGTGCCAGTTAGCAACCGTGTTTTTGTCGACAAGGAAAGAAGTCGTGAAGTGTGAAGTGAGGTGCGTACTGGAATAAAAATTGATTTGGCTGGACTCGATAAGAAGTTGAAATCAAAAATCAAATGCGAGCCAATGTTTGAGTGTGTTGTGTAGGTATAGTGCATGTATAAGATTGTATTGGTTTCTTATTGTGTGTATCACCCGGAATATTATTGTATGATTTTGCTTTGTGATCATGCCTTCTTTTTTTCCTGGCTTCCTGGTGTTTTCATTTCATTCATATAGGCGAAATGCAAGGAAGCCATGGCTCGATCTCGTTTGTTAAAGAACGATTTCATAAATTAAAGAAAACGCCACACAATTTGCTGATTATTCTCGAAGACCATACAAATAAAAAACTGAAAAAAAATCAAAGATACAAGACAGTGTCTCTAATTTTCGTTTTTATTATGTCTTTCTTGCGTATTTATTTTCATTGAATATCATATATCCTCAATTTAAGAGAGAAATGTAAACTCTATATGAATAAGTTCGGTCTACTCGAGTATGCACAAAATTTGCGAGTGAAATAAAATAGATGCTTTGTGTGTTATCATTTGTTTTATACAAACGTAACTCGCGCATTTAGTTGCACGCGAATTTTTTTTATTTTTCAATATCTATATAAGTGCAGAAATATGCAATTCGGTCTTTCATGAGCACAAATATGATTCAAGAGAAGAGCGAAAATGCATAGACACCAATTTTGTACGCTTCAGATACACAAGCCAGTGCTTATCCCCTCCACTTCTCTCGAACGTGAACATCTTGAGTTCCGTTTCACTTTTTTACGTCCTTACTCCTGATCTTTTATTTCTTTTTGATAATGCTTATTTCTTTATAACTTTTCATCATTTCGTTTTTCTTTTTCTTTTCCACAGAGTTTGGGTTTTCCGCTAGCTTCTCTCGTTGCTGTTAATCGCACTGCCGCTGAGTTACGCTACTTGAGCGGTGATCTATGCCCCAGTGACAACATCACGCTGCTTTCGACGCGTATTGAATTCTACTGTGATATGAGCGCGGGGCGTGTAAGTTATATTTTATATGAGTATTAACACTTATAATAGAAGTTACCGAAGTTCTTGCTAAAATGACTTAACAAGAGTTTGTTTTATAGTTTTTTGAAATTTGGGCATATGTGATCAATTAACCCGAGGATTTTAAAATTTTCTTTGTTTGTGTGTATGGACTCGTTGTAAGGTCCATTAAGACGGAGTGTGAAAAGTTAAAGGGTGAATATTCAGGCCAAACCGCAAAGTATTTACCATCACAGCATTATAAAATGAGGCTTACTTTGATGTTATAAAAAACATCTCGTCGCGTATACAAATACTATAAAGTCAGGGAAGTATTGCTAACATTTGATGAGCATTCAATGAACAGAAAAGCGGGGGAGAAAATAAAAAAAAACTAGTAGGCTAGCAACGAAAAAGCATAATGCCTTTCAATTATATATGATTTGCTATGAAAATAGAATGATTGCCAGAGATTCAGTTTAATTGAGGATTCGCCTACCAGAAAAACAGATGAAGGGGAGTAAACAAAACAAGGTCTGTTACTTGGCAATGAAGAATTTCACAATTGAATCACACCTCTGTTTTAATTTCGTTTATCTTAATTCTTTAAAAAGCTAGCCCCTTTCACAACAAAACAACTAAAGTGTTTTTAAATAAAAAATAAAAAAATTATCCAGATCGCTTGTTCTGTAAAAGGCTATTTTAGATTCAAACACAATCCTAAATTAATCGGTAACATTTCAATCTTTCGATACAGAGCAGACCTTCCTCGCATGCCCTTAATAAGGAATGATACAAAATTACTCTTTATTTTAAGAGTTGGTACTTCTTTGTTTAACTTTTATTGCCTGAAGCCTGCTCATCAAACAAAGAATATCCCCATACTCTTTTGCACTATATACGTGATATGTGGACTACAGGAAGAATATGATCAAAACGTTGCTTACGTTATGTTTGAAAAGTATTCTACCTGAAAATATTTTATCCTTAGGTAAAACCGAAAATTAAAATTAAATTAGTGTAGTTTATAACCAACCAACCGTTATAACCAATTTCATTTAGTCATATTTTGTTGCCCTGTTTTGAAATTAGCAACTGAATTTCATTGTTATGTCATTTGCTTATTGGCCTTATACGATCTATGAGTGACATTAGAAACAGCATAGGCACAGCCCCATGTTATTGTTCTTGTTGCTTTGTTGTTATTGTTAATGCTGCTGATTCACTTGTCCTTGTATTATCACATTGTCATTTTCGGTTACGTGCTAGAAATTCACGAAGTATTTTTAATGGTCATGATGCAATTACGTAGACATTACATATTGACGTGTTGCAAATTGATTTTATGCAGTCATGATTGAATTTTTGTGCAAAGTCTCTTTTTCTCTCCCTCCGACAGGGTACGCCGGTATTGCGCGGTATCGACTACCAATGTGAATATCGTTTCGTTTGGCTCACGAGTGTCATCTGCCCACCTCATATGTGCATTTACAGTGAGGACACATGCGAGATCAAACATGATGAGATAGGTCTCAGCTACAGTCTACTCAATCCACCGTATGCGCCTGACGGCAAAGTGTCGGTAAGTCGAGTCAAAACGTATTGAAGTACGACTGGATTGTGATTCATTCTGACTTGTTATAAAATCCGATTTTTGTCGGAATAGGAATTGAAGCCGACAAAGAAATTGTTTGGTGTAAAGAATTCCGATTTTGTCGGTTTCATGTTCGAATGGGAATTTGTATCGGAAATTGGTGTCATAAAACCGATTTCATTGATTTGTTTACTTGTGTAAAGTAATCAACGCAAGTTAGTAACGAAATGTTCAATTCCATTTGTTCTGTTTCCAAATGTCCGTATGGAAGTAGTACTGCTTTTTTATTGCTTACTTTTAAAATGTTGTAGATTATGTAACAATTTATGAAATAAATCTAAAGCAAAGTGGACGTTTAAGAAAGGGGTGATGTTTCAACTAAATTTACAAAAAAAACTAGAAACTTCTCACGAAAACCAGGGAATTTAAAAAAAAGACATAACCATCAGCCACACTAGTTTTGACAGAAATTAGTCATATGTGCCAAAGAACGGCCTATTTAACACGCTTTTCTAAGCTTCACCTATATGTTTGTAACTTGTAATTTATAATTTGTAACTCAATGTTTTTGAACGAAATATTCATCCACTTCAAAATGTCACATTAAGCTGAAACTTTACACGTACATGGACCGATGAGAATTCAATAATTTTTCAACTTTGTCCTTATGACTTAACCAGCATCATCAGGATTAAATAAAAATTATTATTTTATTCAAACTTCGAATCCATCAGCTGTTTGCTATGTGCTTGAGTTGTACAGAGTTGCCATGCGCATGTAATGTGGCTTAACCATCCGAATAAGTTATTTTTAAAAATCATATCGCTTAACATAAAATATAAATGTATAAGGCCTATCTTAAATTTTAATAAAGTTTTACAATGGATTTTCAGTGTATAATTCACAAAACCATTAACAAATTAAAATACGCTAAAGCACTTACTGCGTTAAAGCCCTCTGGAAAAGTGTTTACATGTTCGTTTGAGTCGAAGTGATTTTAGCTAAACTACTTTTAGCTGCCATATAAACGGGGTAATTGGTTTGATTGATTTGTAAAATTCTCAATCGTCAGCAGAACAGCTGTAACAGAAAGGGTGATTCGAACGAACATGGCTTTTGCTGATGTTAGAAAAAGACAACCCAATCGGTTTCATGACACCATTTCAAATCAGACTTGTTTTGAATTCCGATTAAAAGGTGATTTTGTCATATTTTCACAGGTAGCGCGCAATAGCACGGGCATTTTCGAACTGAAGCTTTGCGGCGCACATCGTAAACCGGTTACTGATTACTCACAAGACTTGGTTAATATATTTTTCACTGAGGCGGGACCGTGTGGCGTTGACGGTGAGTGTTGAAAAAATAAAATTATATATGCAGCTGACAAACAGCTGTGTAATTCGATGATTGTGACATTTCCCCAAAAAAAATAGCAGTTTTCCATTTAGTCTTATTGAGTTACTTAATGTATATAACTCTAATATGGATCACTCAATATTGCATTTTATTCATATTCCAATTGTCGGTTTTGGTTTCAACCATTTAAAAGTGCTGACTGTGATGTCGATGACACCGGAGCACCTACAAAGACAATTTTAATGATGATACGCTTAGGGAGTCTCTCGTTGGATGTGTGATAATATCGCCCACCTTAAGTGCGCTGGTTTGACTTGTCGTGACCATGACCGCATTTACCGTACGTCTAAACCTGCATGTGGTGGCATCCGGTTGTCTTTCTTGTTCGACTTCCTCTATTCCATGTGCAACTACTGTAATTTCAGCCTCATCTTCTACAAAAGTCTGTAACTCCTTTCGTATTTCGGCTCCCCCTAAGAGTTCTCCGCAGTCTTAGAATGCCTTTACTCCAGTGCCGTGTATTTTGAAGGTGATGGAACCTTGTAATAAGGTTTTCTTTTCCAGGTTGGATAAGGAGACAACCTGTGACGACGTTCCGCGCTATATTTCATCAAAAGCATGCAATCTTTCAAATATAAGTTAAATTTTTCTAGCCCTGTTTGAATTTTGATTCCACTTGGGCCTACCCGATTTTAGATCAGTGTGTGGTCATTGTGGACCTGCAAAGTCTATGTAAAAGAAAAGTAAATAAAAGGAAAAGAAAAGAATATTCATGGTCATAAGATGATGTGAATATGGTGGCATCAGCAAGGTGTAGTGCATTGAACTTCTGAAACCGAACGAAATTGTTACCGCAGATGTATACCATCGTCAGTTTAGAAAATTTGAATAACGCATTGTTGCTAAAAAGGCAAGCCCCAAAGTCATTGGGTCCCATGCATAAAAGTTGTACAATTTCTCGAGTCGGGTCTGTTAAGCTTTACCTCACTCCTTGAGTTTAAGCGAACATCTTGAGCTCAAGCTCAATCCCGTACGCATACAAATGAGTTCAAACCATTGCATCGGGCTTGAGCTGAGTGAGTTCAAACTGCATTGCTTGACCAGTCATGAGCTTTAACGAAAGTGTAGGCAAAATTTATCAAATTCAAACGATTAATTTTTACAATTTAAAAAAACAACAAATTTCTGGAAATAAGTCAACTTTCAAGTTAAAAAATAAATATAAAAATAAATGATTACAAAGAAAAAAGTTGAATCGTTGTGGACAAAAAAAATTGTCCATAAGAATATCTAATATGATGTGCAGAATAAAGGTGTAAATACCCTTGTTGGCGGCATTGGCGTTAAATACAGCATTTAACAGTAACTTTGGTAGCCGCGGCGCTAAAAGCGTTTAATATTTCATCACTATTAACCCTTTCGATCCCAACGTTACCTAGGCGGAACTTGGCTAATTTGTCGACGAATAATAAAAAACATGTGTCGTTTTTATTCAAAAGCTGAACACATACTTATAGGTTGAAATGTGTAGAGTAATTTATTAGAAGCAATTAATAGAAAAATTTATTAATGTAAAAGTTATAAGGAAAAATATTCTACTACATCGTCCAAATATTATCAGAGCAAAATTCGAAGTTAAAAAAAAAGTTTTTATTTCAATAATAATAAAAATGTATAAATAATTAATGAATGATATTTGTTCAAAAAAAAAACCGTTAATTCATAAAAAAATGTAAATAAATGGATTTTCAAGTTGTAATTTTTTGAAGATGACAAGTCATTACAAAATGACTAAAATGTAAAAAAAAATTTCAAGTTACAGGAAAAAAGTCGGGGTCGAAAGGGTTAAACAGCAGTAGCTGTTTAATAGCAACTTTTGTATGGCATTTTTTAGTCGCTTTTTGTTGTTGTTGTAAATAAAACTCTTGTAAAAACGTTTGAAATAAAACATTGCTATTGGTACTTCGGTGACATAAACTGTATTTTTTTTTCGCGAATCGACAGGGGTTTGTGTCCCCGACGTGATCGCGTTGAGTCTGTTGGTTTTCAATCACGCCATTTGCATACCGTTGCAATAGCCACATGGGCAGCTTTGTGAAATAGCAACCAGCGGGTCTTGTATAAATTAAGTTACTTGCTTTATTAGATATTTCTTTATGGCACGTTAGTGCGCTTTTATTTATGCCACGTTAGTCGAGTTCTGCTACAAACTGAGAATTAAAAACATTTCTAAACTAACTCTAGCCTTAACTTTTCCGCTGCTCTGGTGGTGGCGAGTATCGGAATGTGCCACCGCGGCAGTTTGTGCAAACGATCATATTCGCTTGCATGCGCATCCATTGGATCATCGGCTGAGTTCGTCCAGATGTTAAGTCAACATATTTAGGCGGACGGACGATATTGTGATAACTTGTACAAGTGGTGCCAACACCATTTGCATATTGTTTCAAGAACACCAAATTTCATTGTGTTTATCTTGCGTGTTCTAAAATTCAACTGTGAAATCAATCATCTACATTTGTTAAATCCTAATTTCCCGTTTTCCCAACTGCTTACAGGAGTTTGTGCATGTGCATGTAACCAAACTCACGCAGCATTCCTATATACGGTACACCTAACGGGCGATAAGTTGACACTGTTTTAATTCTGAACGCATATGTATGCAATTATACAGGTGCGCACATACAAATATTTACACATAGTAACCGCGCTTGCTTAAGTACAGTTCGCGTTGTAGTTCGCGTACATCCTTACCGTGTTTGTGAACATCGCCTACATACAAAAAACCTCACAAACCGAAATCGAAATCGGGTGTTGTTTTCTCTGCCGAAAAGTGTAACTCAATCAGCCGCCAAGTAACCGTACAAGGCTTGACGAGGCTGAGCTTTCGGTACGGGCGGATTTCGTCGATTGGTTGATGGCCAACTTTGATGAAATGCGGTCGAGTTTGGAGAAGGCTGATCCGGGTCAGTTTCAAACTATCGATGAGTATAAATTTTCACCAATTTATCTCACCGTTAAAGCCAAATTGAGTTGAAGTCGCGACAGTTGCAAGGCAGCAATCATTCGTCCACGGTTAAGCATTTTGCGTTGGAGACACAACGCTGCACCCAGCTCGTCAATCTAGCCATCCTGAGCTCAAGCTACGCACGTTCAAAATAGATTACGCGTACTGGCCTTCGTGCTACGCAATTCTTCTTGCAGCGGTGGATAAGGATCCGTGCATGTGAAAGCTGGAGAAAATGCAGCATCTACGTTCCAAACTATCTAACGCAGCCCTCGATACAATCCGCTCACTCGAACAGAGTGACGAAAACTACGATGAGGCTTTGAGTTTACTTATTAATTGATTCAATAATAAACTCATTTTCAGACACATATAAAATCCTGAAGGACTGAAGGGTGCTGAGAAGAGCTCAGCGAACGGCTTGCGCGAATGGAGTGACAAGGTCAATGGGCATCTTCGAGCTTTGAGTGCATTAGCTAGTCCACACAAAATCCTCGACGGATTGATCATTCATCTGGTATTGCAGAAATTTAATGTACGAACGCAGGAAAAAGGGAGGAAGGATTGTTTGTGATGGACTTTACGCCTTGGACTAATATGGCTGCCTATCTTTTAGAAAAGTTGCTTGATGATGGATAATTTGGAAAACGCTAAGGTATTGCAAGCCCCTGCCAACAGGTGCGCGTCTACCAATATATCACAAACCGTATCTTGCAGCTTTCGTGACTCTAAGGAGCATTTCATCATTAAATGCTCTCGTTTTCTAAATTTAATTCTAAACATTTTCAGCTGCATCTTCGAGCTGAACCCGCACACATAACGGTCTCTGGCATAGGAGAGTCCATACTCACTATCAACAAGTGCGCCGACATCATGATAGAATCGCAAGATGGAAGTTTTCGTCCTGTTGCCCCGGCTATAGTCACACCAAGCGTAACCGACTATCAGCCGAGCTGTGATTTCAACGATTCAACCTGGAACATACTAGAAAACATAAAATTGGCAGATCCACATTTCGCATCATCGCATCGCATAGACGTGCTGATTGGCGCTGGCTTATTTTTTGACCCCATGTTTGTCGGCTAAATACCAATTGCAAATCATCTTCCAACCTTGCAAAAAACAAGGTTGGGTTGGGTTGTTTTTGATGGCATATCGCCCACACACACGAATCAGACAGCGTTAAAAAGCATCAGAAAAACGCACGAACAGCAGGGAAGCGATGACTTACTGAATAATATCGTGAAACAGTTTTGGGAAATAGAAAATTGTCCCCCTCGAATCAAACACTTTTTGAGGACGACGACCTTTGCAAGCAGCACTTTCTAGCGAACGTTAGTCATCTAGCATCTGGTGAATATTCAGTTAGAGTTATTCTCGCGTGCGTGCGAACTATAAAACTATAACTATAAAATAATTGGTGCACTATCTCTAATATGAAGAAGACTACTAACTTTCTCTACCGTTATTTCTACCATTATTTCTAAGAATAACATCGGAATTGAGCGCACGTGTTCACTCGTTTTTTTTTTTCATTTTGAACGGCTGGCTTTTGTAGCTAAACTTTAAAAATTAAAATTATACAATAATACAATAAATAAATAATGTATAATAAATATTAATATTATTATTGTTTTGTAGGTTCTTTATTTAAATAACAATAGCTGAGTAAACCTATGTCCTTTTTGTAGTAAGTAAGGAAAACGAGCTTCATATGAGATATTAGCATTAATTAGACGGCCACCTACTCTAATGACTTCTACCACTTTGTTGCAAACCCCGACCTTATCTATGAATGGAGTAAGTTTTTGCAAACTGGTTTGAGTTGACTTGCCTGAGCGAATGCAGTGCAGTTCATTGATGAAATATGTATGTTGGATGCCTGCAACGACTCGAATAAAGGTGGCTTCCTTTGCCGGTAGGTGAAGAATTCGCTCTGCAATAGCGATCTCTGAATTGGTTCTCTGTTAAACATGCGATATATATATGAAATGATACGCAGAACACGCCAGTACGATGAATTAGCGGCGATAATATTTTCCATCAGCGCCTTAGTGAAGGCTGCTGTGCATGTCAAAGTAGTGGGCCGACGGCCTCTTCGTTTATGACTGACGATGTTTGAATGATGTCAGTTACGGGCCAAGTTTTAGACTCTTTCATCAGGAACGTTGGACCCTGAAACCAAATTGAAGATGGGAGCTCTATTGCACTGCATCCGCGAGATACTATGTCTGCAGGATTTTGCTTCGACGGTACATGTCTCCATTCTACCTGGGATGTGTTCTCTTGCAGCTCACCCACTCTGTTCGCCACAAAACTACTTAGTGTTGAAGCGTGCATCTTGAGCCAATGAAGAACTATTTTTGAGTCGCTCCAAAAGTAGATCCGTCTTGAATATGGCTCAACCTTATGCTTGATGGATTGCCATACACGACTAAGCAATAGTGCGGCACAAAGTTCCAACCGACGTAGCGATTGTGCTCGAATTGGAGCTACCTTTGATTTCGTAAACAATAAATTGACTTCTACCCCTTTGTTTGAACGTGTTTGTATGTATAAACAACAACCATACGCCCGCTGTGAGGCGTCCGCGAAGCAATGCACCTCACATACCGATGAATACTGCATACGTAGCTAGGGATTTCGATGTTGTGAATGTAGTCGAAGTCATTTCGTAATTGAAGCCACAATTTCTCTAAGTTTACTGGAAGCGAGTCGTCCCACCCATGCTGCTGTAACCATCAGGTGGTAAATACGAGCGACTGTAGACAGCACGGATCGTTTCGTAGGTTGATCCACTGTCCCTAAGTCATAGCGGATACAAAACTTGTCCGATTTCGGTTTCCACGACATGCCCAAAGCCTTTGTGATGTTATCGCTGTAGTTAATCGGAACTTCGCCAATTGCTTCTGAAATGATATATGTATGATTAGAATTCCATTTTGTAAGATTTACTCCGTGGAGTCCAAGAATATAAGAAATTTCCTTTTGCTTCAGCTTCAACTCTTCTAATGTTTCACTGGTGCTGAAGCAAATCGTCAAGCATATAAATCCTCTTTTAACACGTTTGCTCCAACTGTATACCTTTTGCTATGCAGCTCTGCAAGCATCGAATTGCCAGAAAATGCGACGGTGCCATTCCGTTCGTAACAGTATTTAGCTCATAAATTTGAATTGATTGTCTCTGATTGAATCTCCAATCTTTGGAATCTTCGATCAACCTTGTCTATCAAAAATTGTCTATACATTTTCGAATGTCTGCTATCAATGCAAACTTGTGCAAACGAAACGCCGTGAGCGTTAGAAGCAACGGCTTTTGAAGTGTTGCACCAACTAAAAAAATATCGTTTAATGAACGATTCGATGTTGCCTTTGCCGACGCGTCGAATACCACCAGCAGTTTGGTAGTTTCACTCTGGGGACGCAACACGCAGTGATGTGGAATAACGTAGTATGATTTGCTGAAGTCGACTGTGTTTACTAAAGACATGTGTCCTAGTTCCTTATATTCATGAATGAATTCAGCATACATTGTATACAGCCTTGGTTCCTTAATCAAACGCCGTTCTATGGCCAAATAGCGTCGTTTAGCCATTTCGAATGAAGATCCTAAGACATCAGTTGGCTCTGCGAAAGGAAGTCTCACACATAAACGCCCATCGGGTTGACTGTTGATTTGAGAGGCAAACAACTCCTCACATCGTTGTTCATTAGGATTCAGAGATGCAACTTTCAGAAATCCTTCTTCGATTTCCAAAAATTACTTCAAAAGATCGCCCACCGTGTCCGGTCGTGATTCGAGAAATAGATTGCATGTTAACGGTCGCTGATGACTGTTCATCTGGTAATTGCCACCAACGATCCAAGTTGTGTATTGAGAAGACACGGTAAACCGGTGCCAAGCGATATTTTACCATCACCCAATAAATCAAAGAATATTTCGGCACTAAACAACAAATCTATTTTATGAGGTTTGAAAAACTCGGGATCAGCAAAGAAAATTGAATTTGGAATATTCCAATCAGTGGTATTAATCGGCTCACTGCTGTTGCGAAGTGATTGATTTCGTAACTAAAAAATGTGTGGTGCGTTGAAATTGGCCTATTCTTGATTTGATTGTTGGTACCACAACGTGTTTCAGTGGTGCACGAATCCCTCCTACGCCAGCTACTTCATTATCTGCGCGATGCAATTTTAACTGCAGACGTTTGGCTATCTCTTGATGAAGTTAATTTCGGAGCAAGAATCTAGAATAGCCCTTACCGGCTGTAGATTTCCATAGACATCGGCTATGTGTATTACTGTAGCCGGGATGAGTGCTCGTTTTGGGCAGGAGCTGGGCTGCTCGTCTGTCAACGATTGTTGGATAGGGGTGTTTGCCAAATTTACAATAACCGGACTAAATTTAAGTAGAATACTATGATGCGGTTGGTGGCAAATGCGGCATCGAGACTTTGACTGACATTTTGATACAATATGGCTTTTCCGTAAACAATTTATGCAGTGTGCGTTACGCTTGACAAAGTCAAAACGTTCAAAGACTGGAAGTGCAATAAATTTTGCACAACCTCCAAGATGGTGTTCAGTGGATTTACAATATGCACATGCAGATGCTGTGCTAACAAGGCTGTTGACCTCTCTATTTGACAACAGACACTTTTTAATGCTGGGCGGTGTGGTACCGGGTGCTTTCGACTGACTTTCTAGAAATAAGCACCGAGGATATAATACCTTTTAGCATTCGGCCCAAGAAGGCAGTTTCTCGTAATCTTGTCCTTCATCGTATTACTCCCTTGTCTCTTGATCTAACCTTGCCTTAAACCTTGCCTTAACTACATAAAGAATTATTGAATTTAAAACACCGCGTTCATTTCCAATTGACAACAGAGAGCGGTACACGGCGACAACTGAATCGCAAATGTTACGCCTTAATCATTTCTGGCAAATTCAACAAGGAGTCAATGTGATTCAGGAAAATTAGCACCTTGTTATCATACCGGTCTCGTAACCGATCTAACGCTTTTTTATAATCATCAGATGTGACTTGAAAGGCTTTAATAATGTTCAATGCAGGCCCGGATAAGCAACTGAGTAAATAATTAAAATTTTCAATATCCGGTATAGTAACATCATCATCGACTAGTGTCTTGAAACTATCGAAAAACCTCTTATATTCACTATACTTTCCATCGAAAGGAGGCAGCTTTAATTTTGGTAATCTATTTCTCTGGCGTTCGGAATCTAATGTGACATTAAATGAACTTTGATCTGCCTCAGGAGTCTGAGTTCGTTTGAGTAGTGAACGAAATTTTGCTTTAACTGAAATGTAAAACTCTTCAAAGTCACTTCTATCCTTATCATCGGCGCTTAACCTTTCGATTTCAGTCTGAAGAATACAATATTGTTGAAAGTTCGCTTCTAATAATTCTAACCTTTATTCAATTGTAGTTGCATCAGTCTTACTACCATCGCTTTCAGTTCTCTTATTCAAACTTCCTATGTTTCTCTTTATTGCACTTCTTTGCCGTTTAAGAGCGTTTAATTCATTTGCATTGCTCTCTCCCCCACTTTCAACATCATTTACTGTAAATAAACCCTCTTCTGCGTAAATAAACCCTCTTCAAAAGCCGCCTGCAGTGATTTCTCTATTACCAAATCCGTTCTACGTTTCGAGTGTCTCCACCAGTCAGTCTCGTCAAGCCAGCCGTTCTATCTCATCTCTCCCGTTCCATCTCATATCTAGCCGATGGTGAGAAAAACGTTTGGCCTGTACACCTGTGCGTCTTTACCTAACAACTTTATTTTAAAATAAATATATAATATATGTTTTATTTGTGTCGTACCTTTTGTAAAGTCAATGTTTACTAATGTGAAGTTTTAAAGTGTTTTGCATTTGTCTATTAAATTTCCACGTAAGGTTTTATTTGTGACACCCCTATCAGCCCCTCTTAATTCTCTTAACGCGAAAGATGTCTTTATTTAAGGATTACAAATTTTAAATTTGGTCTGCGAAAAAGTTTTTTTTTAGAAAGTGGTTGGTAGGGGTGGTTGTAGGTCTAAATAGTTTTCTCATGAAATAGCGTATTTTTTTTTTAGAAAGTGGTTGGTAGGGGTGGGTGTAGGGTGGTCGAACTACGCCCACTTTATCTCTAAATAGTTGACTTTATTCCCTTTAAGATTATTAATATGTTCTTGGAGCTAACAATAAATTTGTTTTATACGGAGTTTAGCTATACAATATGGCATTCTTCTGAATTCTATCCATATTACTACAATTTCATAAGATCATAAATTTTAATTTAGTAAGGAAAATTCGGAAGAGGAAAAAACCTTAGAGTAATGATAAACTTAAACTAACTAGACTAGATTGGAATAGACCGAATTTTAATTGCATTAATGCATTGCATTAAGGCTTAAAGAATCGATCGGACACATGTAAATACGCAATATTTAGTTTTGTATAATAAAGTTTCTTCGGGCAAGAGCTATGTTGTCGTGAATATGCTTAGCGTTTTCTAATTCGTGCAGACGAGCTGTAGAGAAATAAAATGGTACATTTAGGATCATCTTAAGAATTTTATTTTTGATCTTAGTTGTGTGACACTTGGCACAGTCACCTCACACTACGGACCCATACAGTTGGCACGGCAAGATCCCTATGCAGCGTGGTGTTGCGGACGTACCAAGGGGCGCCCGTAAATCTTCTGAGAGCCTTGCTCTAGGCAGCAGTAGTGCCCCAAATTTGTATGGCGTAGGGCCAAGCAGGTGCCACCACTTGCAGATAGATGGGCCTTTTATTAGTTAAAGATAACTTATTCGATGGGCGGAGGAGCCACTCCAGTTTCTTGAGCTTTTGGTAGCAAATATTGAAGTGACACAATGTGCGGAGATTGGTATATTATGGGTATAGATATTATAGAGAATGGGGCCTAGAACAGAGCCCTGGGGTACTCCAGCAGAAATTTGTCTGCTGAGTGATTTTGTTCCGTCCATGAAGACATAAAAGTTCCTCTTAGAGAGACAGCTATTGAAGACTTTGAAGAGGTATAAAGGGAAGTGAGAGCGTTTCATTTTATATATTAAGCCCTTATGCCGAATCGTAGCCAGCCTGCACATCTAACGCCACAATACCTACGGATTTATTGAGTAATAACTCCTGCTTGACGAACATTTTGAGTCTGTTCAGTGGTTGGATACAACTAAGTTTTGTCCTGAAGCCATACTGTTCAGGCGGTAGGATACTGTTTGCTTCTATGTGCGAATTTAATTTAGCCTTAATAAGGCGTTCTAAAATTTTTGAGAAGCCGCACAATAAACTAATAGGTCGATAGCTATTAGGAGTATCAGGAGGCTTACCGGGCTTGGGAATAGCTATAACTTTAGCAATTTTCCATTTGCGTGGGAAATAACCAATACGAACCGAGTAGTTGAATATGTCAGAGAGATATTCGATTGCATTATTTGGCAAGTTTGTAATGCACACATTTGGTATGGAGTCTTGTCCTGGAGCTTTGTTATTTTTAAGGGAGCGAATTATATCCTGAATTTCAAGAGGGGTAAAGCTGGGAACATTATAGTCTTGATTATTTCCTAGCTCATCATGTGAGGCGTCTACTTTTTTTTTGTTTTTTACCTTTATATTTAATTTTTTTGTTATTATTAGAACAACTTCAATTAAATTGTATATACAAAAATTAACAAAACAACTTAAATAATAAGTGGGGATATAGTATTGTGTATTAAAAGGATCTATTGCGGCGGTCGGTAGGGTGCGATCTTCTCAGCCGTCTCGCCACCCTAACACCTCCCATTCTGCGTCATTTTAGAAGGCGCCTTGCTAGTTTATTTGAATAATTTTTTAACCTCTCTATATATTTTTTGGCCTGACGATTTATCACATCGCCAATTTTCGGTATTTTTAAGTCATTTTCTAGGTCCGCCGTTCGCATGAACCAAGGGGCACCAATAAGCATACGCAATGTCTT
This sequence comes from Cacoxenus indagator, assembly GCA_035041755.1. Classification (NCBI taxonomy): domain Eukaryota; kingdom Metazoa; phylum Arthropoda; class Insecta; order Diptera; family Drosophilidae; genus Cacoxenus; species Cacoxenus indagator. Next base: position 254,772 of record JAWNKX010000189.1, on the reverse strand, counting down.
GGCCTGCAGTACTCTCACCTTCGTGGTGTTTGACCTAACTGCTATGCCATACACCTGCAAACCGTATCGCCAAGCAGGAGCAATTATGGTTTTGTAAATGTTCACCTTATTTCCCAAGGACAATTTATTTCGGCTAGTTAAAAGCCAATGCAATTTACTAATCCTGTCTTAAGGAATTCGTGATACTTGAAATATGCGTCTTGAAAGTTAGCCGCCTATCCAAATACACACCGAGGTATTTGTAGCCTGAATGGTGTTCCAGCAGCTGGTTTCCAATGAAAACTCCCGGACAGAAATCCGGCTGTAAGGCGTACGTCACATTGGCACATTTGTTTTAGTTAATGGAAATGTTCCAACGTAGTGTCCAGTTTTCAAAAATATACAGGTATTGCTGCAGTGAGGCTTCGTAAATGCACTTGTTTCTGACGAGAATGGCCGTATCGTCTGCAAACGTGGCAATGATCAGATCCAGAGGATCCTTCAGTGGTATTTCTGAACCAGTGGGCATGTCGTGCGTGAACAGGGTATAGAGTGTAGGCCCCAAAACGCTACCCTGGGGGACACCTGCGCAAATAGCCTTGATGCTAGACTCCACACCATCCAGTACCACTGAGAAGGTCCTGTTATCAAGGTAGCTGCGCACGATTAACCATAGTTGAGGCGGCAAGAGATTCTTGAGCTTACTGAGCAGCCCGTCGTGCCAAACTCGGTCGAAAGCCTGCTTTATATCAAGATACGCTGCCACCACGTACTCCTTAGCCTCAAATCCTTCGAGAATAAAGTTAACCACCCTATTCAGCTGCTGTGAAGTACCGTAGGACTTACGAAAGCCAAATTGAAAGGAAGGAACTATTTGCTGTACCTTTTTTAAGTCCAGGATCCGTGTCAGCAAACAGCGTTCAAACAACTTTGCTGCAGTGGGTAGCAGGCTAATTGGCCTGTAGGAATCTAAGTTGTAAGGGCTCTTGCCGGCCTTATGAATCATGCAAATTCTCGCCTTCTTCCACTGTTTCGGCACATATCTAAATCTCAGCACTGAGTTAAAAATAAGGACCACAAATAGCACAGCTTTTAGCGGCATTGCCTTAAGTGTAAACTTGTCCAGTCTATCTTCACCCGGAGCCTTTTTAGTGTTCAACACTTTAATATGTGCTGAGATTTCCTCTGCTGTAATGGGAGCAACCGGGGGGCATAATTGGCCGGCGCTTTCAAGTCTCATGGATCTGGCGAACGCTGAGTTCTGAGCTGGTATCAAATGGCTGAAATCGAGCTTCCAATTCCTCGGCAAAAGCCTCGGCTCGCTCGCTTAAAGATCTAGCCCAGGATCCGTCAGGCTTCTTGATTGGAAATTCTGGGGTTACCAGTTGTTTTTACCTTCTGGCCAGCTTCCGCAAGGAGTGCTTTGTGGGGTCGTCAGGGGAGACATTTGACAAAAACCTGTCAGTTTCATCCTGTTTATGCAGCGTCAGCAGCTTTTTGACTCTATTCGTCACTACGAAAAACCCTGTCCACAATAGGGTCGCTGGTGGGACAAAGCTGTCTCCTAAGTCTCCTCCTAATAAGTAGCAGTGCTTTAATAGCTGGGGGAAGTCCAGAACGCACTCTTGAACCATGTGGTGGATTTAAGGGGCGGCAATGAGAGCAGCTGAGTGCACCTTATTTAGAAACATCAGGTGCGCGTCTTCAATGTCTTCGGGCATCAGGATTTCCAAGTCTAAATTTAGAGATTCATCCAGATCTCGGCGAAATGTAGCTAAGTCAGTTCCAGGTGGCAGCAGTCGTCCTTTTATTGTTTTGATCTTCGGAGCGGAATCAAAATAAACCACAAGGGGAAGATGATCAGAGGAGAGTTGATACTCAGTCCTGATAGACAACTCGTCCGAACGAAGCCCATTATAAATGAAGAACTCAATAGCCCTGGGTGTGTGTCTTTGGGCGTACGGGAAATGGGTCGCTTGACCAATCGCCAGGATTTGAGCTGTTGAGTATTGCACAACTTCCTGTAAGCAGCTACCCCTTGTATCCGTTCTAAAGTTACCACAGAATCTGCTTTTGGCGTTAAAGTCTCCACCTATGAGAACCATTCTTCCTAGATTGTTTAAAAGATCTTCGAAATCTACCGATGACAAATTAAGATGCGGAGGTAGATATAGATATAATGGTGGCCATCTGTAATTTCGCTGTTCTCACTGGCTCTTGTAAAGAATAGCAGATTTCTTGCTTAATAAGCACAGCCGCTCCTCCTCTAGGCCTGTTGCTGGGATGGTCTGCCTTGTGAATGTTGTAGCCAGGTATAAAGATATGTACCCCAGTTTGCAGCCATATCTCAGTGAAGAGCAACACATCAATGTTATGGTCGGTAAGGAACTTTGTAAGCTTCTCAATATACCCAGAAATTCTATGAGTATTCCACAATCCAAGGCTCAGTGGACGGGGCATCATTTACGGGCATTCACGAAATTTGGGCATAATTGTTTGAGGAAATGATTGCTCTCCTTCAGTTCATTAAACATTAATGTAATTGTGTCAACTTTAGCTGTGAAGGCTGTTATTGCAGCCTCTACCTTCTAATGCTGTCAGGGGTCTGTGGCGATTGCTGTAGATGCACAGCTCTGTTTAATTTATTTTTAAAAACTAGGCAGTCCTTACTCCAAGCAGCATGTTTCTCACCGCAATTTATGCAGCAAAGGTCCTCCACAGCCAAACATTGGGTTGTGATAAGGTTTTGCCCACATTTTCCACAAATCAACTGTCGCAGACAGTAATTTTTGGTGGTGTGAGGTTCTTTTTTGGAATTTCCACAAGGACACGTTGCCTGCCTATATGCTGAATTTCAGAGCCTCCTTATTGTTAGTCGCTTTGGCAAGGTTAATGAAGAAGAAGTTGTTTGGTACCATCTTTTCAGTGTCTGCTCCATTAACCTTAGTGATTAACGTGTTTTGAATCTGCTCCGCATTTTGATTTTGATTGGCATTTGGCAATTAATTTGTCTATTGTCGTTTATCGTTACTTATATTTATTTTCTTTCCGGTGTTAAGTGAATTTATAAGTGAATTTATTTGTGGTGTATGGCTCATTTCACCCGTATAAATTTTGTAGTTATCAATGTTTAATTATTTTTGGCAAGTACAACGCTTAAATTTGCCTTTCCTGTGTATTGAGTTCAATCTCTTTTTTTCCTGCTTTGCTCTCCCTTTAAATTAGTTTTTGCTATTTTAGTCTTTTTCTGTTTCCTTCTTGCTCTTTATACAGTAGTTATTATTTTTAAATAACTGTATTTCCTCTTTTTTTCTCTGGGTAAATATTATTATTCACTTTACTTTTCTCTTTGCAATTCTATCTCTGTGTAGCTGAGAGTGTCAAAATTCGGGCTTAAGTCGTTGTGCTTTTTTTGCACAGTGTGTTGATATTAACAAACACACCGGTGACATTGTGGCCTTTGGTATAAAAGGCTTCCTTGGTAATAGTGTGGGGGATGAAGCTGGCCAGGTTGCGAACAACTACCCTGAAAGCTTTATCTTCCTTAAGCTAGTATGTGTAGTATTTAATGTTACGCTCTCTTAGGTAACGAACCAGAATACGATACGAATCCAAATTCTCAGTATAGACCCTTACAGTATCATTTCTCATAACTTTAACCGAGAAACTGTTTGGTCCGGAGACCAGAGCCGGCTCCTATTCCAAAAGGTGAGCATTGCTCACATTATCAATGTTGATAGGGGGTGGTTTTCTAGTCCTGCGAGTGGTTTCAGTATCAATTCCCTCAAGCAAAGCATCAGCGTCAAGGACCATTTTCTCGGTTTAGGCAAGTGTTTCAGTGGTCTCATCCTTATTCCCAGCGTCAGATAGCAGAGCAAAGCGATTTGATGATGTGCCAGGACTTTCCAGAGAAATAGAAGATTCCACGGTTTGGGCGGACACCTTTTTCCCTTTCTTTACCCTACCATGACGGGAAAGTGGACTAGGTGGTCTTTTTGACGCAGCCGTCTACCAACACACCTGAGCACAAGGAGTCCCAGTTGTGGTACAAATCGGAACCGTGCTAAAAGAAACAGCTGGCGCCGGGGCAGCGCCAGTCAAAAATTGACTCTGAAAATCAACTAACGAGCACATTTCAGGTAAGGCTTTTTAATGCGTCACTATATACTTGGAGACATTGGATGTTGTTGTTGTTGTTGTCGTAGTTGATGTACAGTTGTCATGTAGCCATGGAGTATCATTAGGAACCCGCCGCAACTCGGAGTCAGATAGATTTGAGTCATCTCTGTTAGAATAGCTAACACCCGAAACGTCGCTAAGATTCCGAATTTTTACCATTTTTAATGCATTTGCCGCAGCGCGGCCAACCCATTGGGGTTTAATTTTACCCGTTCTAATTTTTACTTTATTTTTTAATTGAAGTTTTAGCAAAAGAAATTTCTTTATTTAATTTATTTCAATTCTTCACTTGACTTTTTGGACACAAGTTACAACGAAGAACCGAGTCGTCTACTAGACTAACAACGTGGTTTTGTTCTAAAATTTCGCTAAGTATATTCACTTTTTCGTCCCTCGTAGAGTACACCTGATTATTATGATAGAAGCTTGGGACTAACTGTTTTTTATTTTTGATTGCTTTAGTAATGGTCTAGAATGGTTTAGAACTATGATCAATCATGGATAGTATATGATTCCAACTTTTGTTATCAAATTCAAGAAGTTTAACTTTGATAAGGCGGTTTAGATGATTGGGTGATAAGGGCTGTAATAAAATATGGTAATCTTTGTGAGTATTGTTTACTCTTTTTTCTAGGCACGGTATGCTCAATCGTATCAATAATAGTGGAGGTTAATTTATCAACCATACTATCAATTTTTTCAATAGTGGGTTGGATGTCAAAAGTTGGCCTGTCTCTAAAAGCTGCGTTTACGGTTCTTTTGTATAATTTCCATTTTGCATTCGAGCACTGTAAATACGTCTTATTTGTGTAAAGGTCATTGTAAACTACGGATTCAGTCAAGGAGATAGACGAATTTGTCAGAAAGAGGTCTAAGGCTGAAGGCTTCGATTTGTAATTTGTGATTGGATCCTTTGGGTGTAGTATTGAAAATCTTCCGTAAGATGCCAGTTCGTGGAGAGTATTAACCCAACAGTTTCCCCTGGAGCAATTCCACTGGCGATTTCTGCAATTCAAATCACCAGCTACAATGTAGTTACTCTCTATGCGTTAGATTTTCATTAAATCAGTCTTAAACATATCTTTATTGTGTTTGTTATTGTTTAATGCTATACAAGGATTGATAATGCACTTTGCAGATTGTACAGGGTAATAGACAGAAAAAATGTTGAAGGAAATTTGTGCATTCATAAATACCTGTAAGCCAAAATTTTGAATTAGGTGTGTTTGCAGGCATGTTATTCGCCTATGACTTTTATCGTTTTTTACAATAATAGCTACTCCACCACACCTGCTCGAAAAATGATCATTTCTATAAACGATATAATTTGGAATATCAGTATTCATTAGCCAAGTTTCAGAAATTAAGCAAATATCAATTTGGTTTGTATGCAAGAACTGTTGAAGCTCTAATCTTTTGTTACGAACGGCATGAGAGTTCCATGCCATAATAAGTCATTTTAATAAAGATGTAACTAAAGTTTCAGGTTGATATCTCGACTGGAAGTATTTTTGGCTGCTGAGTCCATACAAGTCCGACCAGTGTGGAGTGTCACTATTGCCAAATTGTCTTATTTTCTCCCGCAACATTGCGTGCGCAAGCTTAACACTAGCACTAAATTACGCGCTGTCGATGGCTCAACTTCTAGTGGTCTCTCTCTTAATGACTTGTTGCTAGCCGGACCAACAATTCAGCCCAAGTTATTTTCAGATACACTCCTTCTGTGACGCAAGCGTGATAGCTTACGGTGTATGCGTTTATATTGGAGCTGAATTGGACTGTGATCTCACATCCCATCTGCTTTGTGCTAAATCTTAAAGTGGCCCAATTGAAGTCGGTGACGGTACCTAAACTGGAGTGCCAGCAGCCTTGCTGTCAGTCCAGCTCATCTCAGCAATACGTGAACACGTTAATCTCATCTGCCAATTCTACTGCTGGTCGGACTCGACAATAGTATTATCATGGCCACATAAAGCACCTGCCAAATTCAATGTCTTCGTGTCCAACAGAATCGCACAGATTCAAATACTCACTTCCGAGCCACGTCCCCACCACAATGAAATACGAAGGAGCTGCTTCGCTGTAGTCTGTGGACCCGTGGACACGACCATTGAATCTGTCCAGAAAATCGCACGCTTCGTGTGTGGCGCAATCTTGTACGCGAATTCGTACCAAGTTCGACATAAAAGGAGAGTTGCACATAGCTCTAATCGAGGTAATGATTGTGCCTTGATCGGAGCAACCTTGGACTTAGCAATCAACAGGTTTACCTTTACTCCGTTGTCTGTATCGGCTCGAACGTATATGCAACAGCCATATCCCCGCTCCGAAGCGTCGGCGAACCCGTGAATTTCGCTGTCATTATCAGCTGACGTGTTCACAAAACGTGGAATTTGTAGCCTGGACGTGCCTTGCAAATCGATTTCTAGTTCTTGCCATGTGCGAAGTAAATGACCGGTAATCGGCTCATCCCAACTGAGTTTCTGGAGAATCAGGTCTTGTATGAACATCTTGCACCTAATTATTATTGGACTTACGAGTCTTAAATGGTCGAAGAGTTGTGCAATGATGGATAAAGTTGATCGTCCGGTAGGCGAAGATATAACTCTGCAAGATGAAACTATCAAATTTTATCTGCCATGCCATGCCAAGCGTCTTCGTCATCCCTTGTTCTTCAGGTGTGATAATCACCTCGTCGCTTGGTTGCTCTACGAGTTCTGGCGTATTGCTGTTGTTAGCTTAAGTCTTGCTTCTGCAAGCAACGCCACGATCTCATTCTTCTTGACTTTTAAATCCTCGAAACGATTTGATCCAGTTAACAGGTCGTCGACGTACAAATCGTGGGTTAAAACATCAGCTCCGATAGGGTACCTCTGCGCCCATATATCTGCTATGTGTTTCAAGCTGCGGATTGCCAGAACCGGTGTTGCTGATAGTCCGTCACTGTGTTTAGCTCATAAGTTCGTATGCTGCCTTCGACGTCTGCTCTCCAAAGAATGAGCTGAAACCTCCTGTCTGGCTCAGCGACTAAAAACTGGCGGTACATCTTTATGATGTCGCCCGTCAGAGCAAATTTATGTAATCGGAATGAGAGAATTGTCGTCGTTAAGGTTTGCTGAATCGTCGGGCCAACCATAAGAATATCGTTTAGCGACTTGCTGGACGTGCTTTTGGCCGACTCGTCGAAAACGACTCGGAGTTTAGTTGTAAGACTCTGTGGTCTCAGTACGGAATGATGTGGTATGTAGAAGTGTGGCGTGCTCTAGTCTACATCAGTCCGAATTGACATGTACCCAAGTGTGATATATTCGTTTATGAACTCGGTGTACGTCCCTTCAATTGCTTATCGCGATTAAGTCTTCGCTCAAGCGTTAGAAACCGCTTCAGAGCTTCCTCGTATGTATTGCCCAACATGCGTGGGTCTTCGGTGAACGGGTGCCGTACCTGTATACGCCCATTCGGTTGCAACGTGACTGTTTTGACGTAGTGGTCCTCGCACCGTTGCTCTTCCTCTGTTAACTGGGTAGCCGTCGTTTCGTACTCTTCAAGTTTCCAAAAATTCTCTACTGCTGCATCGAGTGAAGTTGATTCCTGTATTAAATGGCATTGATATGTTTGCAGTTTCGCACTGCTTGTCAGATTGCCGCCTATGATCCATCCGAACGCGGTGTTGACCATACTCGGCATGTCACGCCAAGTACGTACTTGCCGTCCCGTATTAAGTTAAAGAAGTCTTCTGTACCTATTAGAATATCAGTCTTGCTTGTCTCAACGAACAAGGGTCCGCCAAGTCAATATTGCTAGGTAGGTTCCATTGTGAGATATGTACTTTTTCTTGAGGTTGACGAGCTGAAATCGTCTTGATGACTGAAAAAGTCGACGACCACTCGTATTCCAATACTCGTGATCTAAGAGTGGCGCAGACGCTGTGACATATTTGCTTTCGTATCTCTGCTATCCCACTGACTTCTGGGTACACTCTTTGCCTACTTAACTGTAACTGGTTTGCCGTTTGTTCAGTCATGAAGTTCACCTCGACACACGAATCCAGAAGAACTCGGACTGGCTAGAACTGGCCGCATTTATCCCTTGCTAGCACCATGGCAGTTGGTATGATTCCTCGTTTCGCGGTTCGCGACATTAGTGACTTGGGACGCCGTTGCTGGTGTTCATGACTCACGTTGCGACCATCATAATTGGGGTTGGAAGCAGCGCGTTCCGGCTCAGCAGCAACAGGCGCTGCATGAAGTAGTGTATGATGGTATTTCTTGCAGACTCTGCAGTGAGAGTTTGACTGACAGTCCTTTACGTAGTGGCCCTTTCGCAGGCAAATGAAGCACAACTAAGTTTGTGTACGTAACCGTAAAATATCTGCCAGCTACTGATGTAGTGATCACACGCGTAACAGTGTAAGCACCTGACCGGCGAGCTGACGAAAGTCTTTGAGCATGCGGCGCGTGTCGAGTTCTGTTTTGTTTGAGTTGGCTTCTCGCTTTGCCTCATGTTCCATTTACTTTGCAGAAATTGGCATCTGCGTGTTAACACCGTATAGCAATCGTCCCAAGCAGGCAATTTGTCATAGGATTGCCCCTCGTCGGAGCCTAACTTCGTGTCAGCGTCCACCTTCGAGAGCACGAATATCATAATCGCGTTTAGAACATCCTCCACGGATCAAAATTCACCCAGTCTTATAGACTGGGCTCAGCTGGTGTTAATTGCTAAGTTCTTTGGTGAACATGCGATACCAAAGCTAATGTCTACGTACTAAATATTTTGCTACAGATAAAAACATCATCAGCCTCTAATAAACATGCAATATTAAACTACATCTAAGACTTAATTTAGAATTCAGTACCTAAAATGATATAGACAATTCAAACAAAAATTTAGATTACAAGTTTGGAAAGTAAGTTATGCATTAATTCAATTAAACCAATAATGTAGAGGTGGAAATTTCAGAGTTTAGAACATCACGGCGAAGCATAGTCTCAACGAAAACAATAATGACAGAACTCATAGAAAAACTTCTAAAATAAAATGAAGAAAGTTTACACTTTAGCCTAGCCCTCTAATACTTTGAAAGTGTAGTGTTAGTTTTTTGGAGCATGGGAAGAAGCAGAACATGAAGATGAAGCAGTGACTGGTAAGGTTACCTGCAAAAGCCTAGTTTTTTTCCTAGGAATAATCTCATGGACCACCATATGTGCAGGCCAGAAATTAGCGCCACAAATGACAGAAAATACTTCCATAGCAACTAAAAGCTTGAAAGAAGAGCCTTATCTGGGGCTAGAAAAATTAAACTTGTGAATATTAATATTCGAATGGTTGCATGGTTTTGATGATATATAGCTTGCAACGTCGTCACAGGTTGTCTCCTTATCCAACCTGGAAATAAAAACATGTTTGCGAGGATGCAGCACCTTCAAAGTACATGGTAATTGAGTAGCGGCAGTGTTAGACTGCGAAGAACTCTTAGGGGGAGGCAAAGTACAGCCCGAGCTAGAGACTTTAGTAGAAGATGGAGCAGAAGTTACAGTAGTGGAAGCAAAGTTGAAAGCAACAGATGAAGAAATAGTAGAGGGGGTAATGGTAGGAGGAGTTACTGGATTTGGTACGGGATGGGACGATTGGGTAGATATAGAAGGAAGTATAGAAGAATAAGTGGGTAAAGGTTGGGAAGAAGGAGAAAAAGTTGGAGAAGTTGAAGCTGAAGTCACGGTATTAGGACATGGAATAGAGGAAGACGAATAAGTAGTGGGGGGAAAGTTGAAAGCAACAGATGAAGTAGTAGTAGAGGGGATAATGGCTGGATGAGCTACTTGAATTAGAGGGGGATGGGACGATTGGGCAGATATGGAAGAATAATAGAATAAGTTGGTGGGAAATGACAAGAAAGAGGAGGTTGAGGAGACGAAAAAGAAATAAGTGGCGCTGCGGTAGGCTCAAGATTGTGAGGGGATAATGGCGGCAGTTGTACTGGATTAGCCGTTGGAGTCGAGTCAAAAGAGTACTCCATAAACATTTTTGCCCCAGCATCAAACTCTGAGGCGAGCTCAATGAATAGTTTCTTAAGTTTTTGGTATTTAATTCGCATACGGTGGTACATCAATGAGAAGTCCCACTGACGATTGAAGCAGGTGGGGCACGACCACTTGATGCCACAACATACAGGTTTAGCCGTACAGTAAAGTCGGTCATGGTCACAACCAGTCAACCCAGCGCACTTAAGGTGGGCAATGCTATCGCATATCCAACAAGCTTATCTTTATTAAAGTTGGTGCAAGCCCGAATACAGCAACTCATTTTACACGAAATATTAAAACCGTAGGTAACAAAATATAAATAAAATGAAAGCAAAATAAGAGAAATAAGATAGCACAAAATGAATAAACGAAATGAATATAAATGAAAAAAGAAATAAATTTCAAAAATAAATAAGAGAATAAAAATATATTTTTTTTTTTTGGATAAATTTTTAAAAGCTTAAAAATTAATGAATATATCAAATAAATAATAAATAAGCAAAAATAAATATAAAAATAATAATAATGAACTTGAAAGTGAAAATTTTTAAAATTGATTTTCAAAATTTATTTGTGAGTATCAACACACTGTGCAAAAAAGCACAACGACTTAAGCTCGAATGTTGATACTCTCAGCTAGACAGAGATAAAATTGGAAAGAGACAAGTGAGGTGAATTATTAGGTTTTATAAAAGACTTCGCAAGAGAGCAAAGAGGAAATAAAAGTGCTTATCGAGACCAAGAAGGAAACAGAAAAAGACTAAACTAGCAAAAACAATTTAAAGGGAGAACAAAGCAGAAAAAAAAGAGATTGAAGTCAATATACAGGAAAGCCAATTTTAAGTGTTGTACTTGGCAAAATAATTATACAATGTTAAGCATAAAATATATATATATACAAATAAAAGTAAAGATCGAAAACGACAATGGACTGCCAAATGCTAGTCAAACTCCGGAGCAGATGTAAAACAAACACGTCTGTTAAGCACAAACACAACAAGCGAACTCGACTCGAACACTTTGGGTGAATGGTTGCTATGAGCGGAACCAACGACGGACATACTATTCAGGAGGGTCGCGTCAAAGAGTTGGTCGGAACGTTGTGTACCTTTCCGCGAAATAATCTCACTTTTCGTCGTGATGTAGAATTCCTCCAACTCTCCTCTTCTATCATCGGCACCGTTTAGGTCCTCAACCTGTGTTTGGATGGCGCAAATCGATTTAAAGTGTTGCTCCAGATTGCAACCTGCAATTTAGTGAGGTAGGGCTGTCAGACTCGCCACCTTTAACGATCCTTGCCTTCAAGCTGGTGATGTGTTGTTCCATGACACTTCGCTTCTGGCGCAGCGCGACTAAATTTGGCTCACTTTCTGCTTCACTCATGTTCGACTTATGAACTGAAATGCCCTAATATAAGTGATCAAAGTTCCAAACCTGGAATGCGTAGAATGGCTAATCCACAGTTTGGCAATTGACTTTATTTATTTTTGGTTGAGTTAGGGACACGTGTGTACGAACGTATTTGTTGGCGTACACTCGATGGCGTTGAGCAACAAACATCCGTTAAAGAAAAATACAAAGCGCGACGCAGCTTATCGATTTCAGAGGAGCTTCGCAGCAGCTCAGTTCGAATTTATGTATTTATATTCAACGCATGTATGTATGTGGTGCGTCTATATGATTTACTTTCTTTACCAACTCAACGGCAAAAACTGAACTGTACTTGCGCGAAATTTTTTCCTAACAGCAACAACGAAGACCCCTAAGCAAAATGCATACAAATTTAAGTGCAGTGAGACAATCTAACTGATCAATTTGAAACGGTATATATTTATTTACTCTTTCTTATGCACGCGTATGTACGTATGTGCGATTGTAGTTAATTGACGGCGTTGAGCAAAAAAAAGTAATATGTATCAAAGACGAATACGAAAAGCGTGGCGCAGCTGCTTTATTCTAAAAAAGAGCTTCGCACCAGCTCAATTCGTATATGTGTCGTATGTATGTATATTTGGCTTGTCTTCAACTTAACGGATAACGGATAACGGTTACTGTACTCACTCGGCTTATGTATTTTTTTTTGTGTAAAGTTTACGTGCGCGACGAGGCGAAGAATATTGGAGTCGGCTTACTAGCTGTTTCCTGGCTGACGGCGATGTTCCTGATCCTGGCCAGAATTAGTGATACCCGCTCAACAGTCATGTAGTTGTGCTCAGCTACGCATGTGGTACTGTCCTATCCCGGTCGCCAAATGTTTGCTGACTCTTTCAGCAGGGGCCCCTCGGGGGGAATGTGGCGCAGTTGTAGCGACTGAGTCTGTGTTTGCATCGCAATTAAAGTATAATTCAATAACACTTTATTAATGTTCACTTTGATTTCTTGACCTTACACACAACATTGCTGCTTCACAGTTCATAAGTAAGTGGAGTTTACAATTTTCTAGTTCACTTGTCGCTATCGACAAGTGGGAGCGTGCATCTAGCGAGAAGATGAATCGGGAGCGCGACTTGCCCACATCGCCTTGCCAGATTGGCGTATTGTGTGGGTTCTTCTCCAACAACAGCTTTATTGGCTCCTTAACCCTAGATTTAATCTATCGCTAGAAAATAAGCTTTTGATATACAAAGCCATTGGACATACGGTGCGCAAATATGGGGAACATAAAAAAAATGAAATGAAATATAATCCAAAGACAGCAGTCACGTATATTAAGAATAATCGCCAAAGCAGGGTGGTACATCACAAACGCCGACTTACACCGCGACCTCAAATTTCCTACAGTAGCAGAGGAAATAACTAGAAGATGTCGGATTTATCAAACAAAGTTACCGCAACACATGAACGTCAATGTCAGCTTATAAAGAATTACTGTGTAGGCGACGTCTAAAAAGGACAAGACCAGTTGATCTGGTAAGCTAATTTAAAACAATTAATTATTAAAACTACTTCTTACTTACTACTTCTTCTAGTAAAACTTCTTAATTACATTGTACAACTTCTATGAACTGCTCATAGAAGCTAAATACACCTATACTCTTAATTTAAACAATGTACTAATAGTCTTAGTAGACTAAAAGGTAAAAAAAAAGAAGTTTGCAATTTCAAAAAAGGACCATCCTCAGCATCGCATGGGCTGACTGTAAATCACATCAGATTGGGAACTCATCTTTTAAGCAGACACATTCAACAGGTGAACTTTATTGACTACAAATTAGTAGAGATGAAAGCCGCCCTTCCAGCCAACATCAAACTCAATCCTTGGATAGATTCCTTTGGTTTGCTTCAAGTCGGAGGCCATCTACAAAATTCAGTGCTGAACTATGAAGCAAGGCATCCGCTCTTATAACCAAATTATTATGGTGCCACAAGGGCAGTAATGGATTACTACCACATCAAGCATTTGCTTGCTGGGGCTCAAGCTTTGTTGGCGGTCGCAACAGCGTGCAAGCGTGATAAACAAGTGCGTAAGTTGCTATTGCATAAAGGCGAAGGTCGCAGAGCACATCCATAGCTTTTTCTTCAACTTGCGTCGATTATTGCGGGCCATTCCATTGCCGAACAGTCGTAATCGGCCAGCAATAAAGTGCTACATCTCTGTATTTGTTTGCTTAACGTCTAAGGCAACACTCCTGGAGGTGGTTGCGGATTTCTGCAAATCAGCATTAATAGCTGCTCTCAAATGCTTCATTAGCCAACTAGAAAGCCACGGACTATTTGCTCAGATAACGCAACCAACTTTGTGGACGCCAAAAATTAATTGGCAGCTCTAAGGAAACTGTTCCTAGACCAAACACACAATCAAGCAGTGATAGGGAGCTTCATTAACGACGGAATCGATTGTAAGTTTATTCTGCCCAGTAGGCAGCGCATTGTCCAAATACAGCAATCATTTTGGAATGCTGGAGCACTTCCTATGTGAACCTGCTGCAGCAAAGAGTGTTCCGAACAACCAGCCGGGCGACGTCGTGCTCATAAAGGACGAAAATCATCCTCCGCTGAAGTGGCCTCGTGTCGAAGACATCATATGTGGGAGTGATATCGTTGCGAGAGTAGTTGTGATCCCGATGAACGAGCTGTAGTTGAAATCTAGCAATATCAACTGGGAAGAAGATGTTGGCGTCAGCGGCGTAAAAGGCAGAATATAACAGTAGCTTTGGCGGCCGCGGCGCTAACAGCGTTTGATATTTCATCACTGATAAGCAGCAGCACCTGTTTAATTAATAGCAACATTTGTATGGCGTTTTTGAGTCGCTTTTTCTTCTTGTAAAGGCCACCAAACCAAATGCGCGCGTAATTAAACTCGTATAAAAACTTTTGAATTAAAACATTGCTAATGCTACTGTTCGGAGACAAAAACTTTGTATTTTTTTCATGAATCAACGAGTTTGCAAAACATCACCTCCTCACAAAACAACTCTGTTGTATCTTAATTCCGGTCCTGTTCGTGGCATTAGAAACGGCGTTATGAACGAAGTAGTACGACATCGCTTCCATCATTGTGCATTGCCGTGTAAACATTGCAATTTCGCAGCACGCGGCCATCATGTACTGAACCTGGCCACGATAGGTCAAGGCTAGTGAAAGTTTCTTTCGCATCGATTGTTTCTTGTATACTTATAAAATAGAATCCTTTTCTGCTTATATAATCATCCCTTTGCATGCAAATAGCAAATCCCACAGACCAATTCTGACAATGAATTCTAGGGAGTATTTGAAAAGACCTGCCAAGCGACCTTCAAAGGGAGTGGTTTCCTATTCTTGCAAAATTTTAAAGCCAGAAAAATGGTTTTTAATTACCAAAAATATCGTAATATACTCAACGTAAGGAACGATCTCCACCCGAGGTCAATTCGGATTTGGCTGTCCTTTTTTTTAATATAATATTATCATAGCCCTTATTGCAAACGTGAAAATATTTTTTTTTTGTCATTTGCTTTCAGATACTTGGAAATCACCCATTGTGCATGGGAAGTTTAGCCATTCTTGTGCCTTGTCTAGTATAATTTGTGCCATTTCGAAGATCGTTCTTCACCAATACCATTTTGGAAGCCAGGATCAGAATAAAATCTTAAAAACAACCGGATTTTTTTGATTATTTGTGAGCGCACCAACTTGAGTTTCGTTACTTTGCCTAAGCAAATAATAAGCTAACTAATATACTTCGTGTCACAGCGTTATAATTTTTTATTTCCAGCTTTCATAGTATGTTTCCTTTCTTTATAATTTTTTTGATTTAACCGGACGAAACAGTCTACCATTATAGCTGCACGGGTGCTGGAGTCAAGTAAAACACATTATCAAAAAAATGTGAGCTAGAGTTCACAAACTGAACGTTTTTATTATGCATACGAAAGTTAGCTATTGCTCACGAACATGGCAATATGTGAGTTCAATCTTCACCTTTACACTTAAACTCGTATCGTGAGCAAAAGCCCGCGAGTTAAATCATTTTTATGTATACCAAACCGACCTTTTGCTTAAAAACTCGAGTCGGAGCAATTGCTGAGCTTTTATGCATGAGGCCCAATATCTTGCATGACAATGCTCGGCCACACATTCTCACCAAACATAGCGTCTTCTGATTTCCACTTGTTACATCTGACAGGGCTTGGTAGATACACGGTTTCGAAATGCTGAGTAAGTACGAAAGTGGATCAATGCCAGCCCACTATCGTTCCTTCGACGAGTTATTGCCATGTTGCCAAAAAGGTGGGAAAAGATTGTAGAAAATGATGGAAAATATTTTGTATAATACCTATCGATTTTTTGCAATAAATGCTTATTAAAAAAAGCGATCAGAGTTCATGTATTTAATTCAGGTACCGTAACGGTTATTTATTGTTATAATTTTTATTTACAATAATTTAATAATAAATTAATAATTTAATAATAATAATAATATTACAACTTGTTTACATTGTTTTTATTTACTTTTTTCCACCAAAAATAATCGTTATTTGTCAAATTTAATTTTTCATTTAAAAATAATCGTTATTATTGATTTTTATTTCTTCATTGAAAAATATCGGTAGTAACCCAATATATGTGGTTTTCCTCAATCCCGAAATTTCCAAAATATACTATATTGCAACACTAAGATTAATTGCGCAGTGTCTCTTTTGTAATTCAACTAGCCCAAGAGTATTAACACAAATTTAATTAACATCGTTAAATTGTACATTACGCCCTTAATTTTTGCTATTGCATTGTATTGTATAGTATTGGTTTCGGTGGGACTTTAAATGAATTAAGAACACTATTCCTACGGGCTTTTAGTTTCTATGAAGATTCATACCTCCTTGTCGCAACCCAAAAAAACAAAAAAAAAAATAAAATAAAACAAAAATTGATAAAAGTGTTACTTCACTGTGACCAAGTGCCAATTTGCTATATAAATTCGATTTTAATAACAAAAATGTTAAAGTACGACATCTCGACGTTGCGGATAAAAAATTCAAAAAATTTGTAAGAGAGAAATAGAATCTCTATCTCCACTCATGGGCCAGGCGTTGGAATATAGCCATAAACTCTGAGAAATCAGCTCACTGTACCTTCACTTTAAGGCAAGGCGTCTGTCCGGTTGTGACTTACAACACAAGAATCATTCCGCAAATGGAGCAAATCCGGTATCTCGGTTTGATCCTGGATAAGCGTCTTACCTGGCGTGCACACATTAAGGTAGTTACAGCGCGCTGCTATCAAAAGCTCAAGAAACTGGAGTGGCTCCTCCGCCCATCGAATAAGTTATCTTTAACTAATAAAAGGCTCATCTATCTGCAAGTAGTGGCACCTGCTTGGCGCTACGCCATACAAATTTGGGGCACTACTGCTGCCTACAACATCAGAAGAGTGCAGGCGTGTCAGAGCAAGGCTCTCAGAAGATTTATGGGCGCCCCTTGGTACGTCCGCAACTCCACGCTGCATAGGGATCTTGCCGTGCCAACTGTTATGGAGGTGATTAATTCTCACAGCTGCCGCTATCACTACAGACTTTTGTCGCACCCAAATCCTCTAGCTTTCTCCCTCACCCGTATCTCAACAAGGCGTAGACTGAAGAGGCTGCACCCACATGATCTCCCTCTAAGAAGGATACAGCCTTCTATATTTAATTAAGTTAGTATAAGTCTAATTTTTTATTTTTATTGTCACGTCATTATTTTTTAAATCCGACAAATGTTTTATGCAGTTTACTGCGTTTAATGTTATAATTTAATTTAAAAAAAAAAAAAAAAAAAGAATCTCTATCAAAGGTGTCACAGAAAACTCTTTCGGTAGGTTTCAAAACCTCCACAGTTTTGTTGGGATAAATGGTTATTTTCACTCATAAGAACAGCTTTTTAAATAAAACCAATGATACGAATGGATAGATTTTTCTTTCAAAGTAATCTGCATCAATAAAAAACAAATTTATAAAATAATTTGTTTATTTAATTAATTTACCATTTTACAAACCATCTAGTAAACCGTCTTTAGTAGGCAAACCAACTTGAGCATAGAGATGCCAACTCATTTAAAAATGAATGCAAAATTTTTCGAAGATTTTGTTTTATCGAATAGATCAACAAATTGTGCTGTATATTGAAGTAATAAAATTCACAATAACTGTGTTATGTTTAAAATGTTAATTAATCGCGTATTTTCTGTGCATTTAAGGTAAAAGTTATTTCAAAACTTGTTTCAAGTTGGCATGTTGCCAAAATCACAAATCGGGTTGTGAATGCGATGAGAAGAGAAGAGGAAGAAATTTATTAGCATAAAAGCAGGACTTTCAAATGTAAAAACACTTTTTGTGTTCTTAAAAATATTTATGTATAAATGATTTTTGCAGAGGAAATCATTGAACAGCGCAACAAGACAATATTTTCGAAAAAATTCATTGTTTATGTAAAAAAATACACATTAAAAATATTAATAATAATATGAATAATAAATTTTAGAAGAATGTTTGTATGTTCTGACAGCTTATTAAGTCAAGCAAAACATTCAGTTGAAGCGGTTTGGGTATTGGATAAAAATGTTTCGAACAAACGAAAACTCACGAAGTTCTGTGACACCCCTGTATATCTTATATACCCATTGGTATTGGATAATTTAAGGTTGCTGGGATACTTTAATTGTCGCTTGTTTTTATTGTACTAATTCACTTTAATTTGATATTTTACTGAATTTGTATTCATTTCAGGCACTGTAAACGTTCAGATGCGTTTGATTTGCAGCAATGAGACAGAGCGTATCACAGTATTCAGTGATGTGAGTAAAGAGATTAATTTATACTATTTTATAAAATTGTATGCTATTTCTACACGCTATACTAAACCGTTGGTAATATTTTTTCCATTACATACATTTGCGCTATAGAGGAAAGTAGCATACTTAATTTTAAAATTTTTTAAACAAAAATATGTTTTTTTTGGTTTTTGCAATTCCACTGCAAGCACAAAAACGTTTTTTCGTTGTTCATTCCAGGGAGAACTTATTCATATAGAGCAAAGAGTATACAAGATATAGGGGGTTCTATTTCTCCCTTAAATTTTGTTCGAAAGATTCGAACGTCGTCAAATACGTATTATGCCGTTTTCGGTGTTATTTCTGTGTTCGTACATTTTTATCCGCTGTTTGACGTATGTATAGTAACAAATTTCTGTTGTGCCACGTGAGGTGAATAGTAAAAAAACAAACAACAACACTGATATACTCAAACCAGCGAGCCTCAATTATAGTTAGTAATTGTTTATGAAAAATAACTTTAAAATAAATGAAAAAAAAATATATATATATAAAAACATAGAAAAATTAAAACAGTAAAATAATGAAAAAATAATACAAACCACACATGATAAGGTTTTGTATTATGCCCGATTCTGCTGGGCGCACAGGTGATAAGACCTACCAAACCCCACTAACCTATTTTCCTTTTCCTACCTCCTGTAGACCAATTGCTATTTATATCTCATTAATATCCCACTTGACTATCATTCATACACCTGAACACAAACGAGTTCATATCAGCACGCCTGCCTTCTTTTTATTTGCATGCCGTTTTTATGAATGCAAAACCTAGCTTCTCCCGCAAGGAAAAGAATAACAAACCCACACAATTTCATGCACCCACGACACATACTCAACACACACTCACAATGGCACGCTTGTGTTGCTTGACTTCTTCACGAGTCAAAATTTCATAGGAGAAATCCATAACATATAAAACAACCACCGAACGCAGCAAAAAATAAAAAACGTATACATGCTTTGTTGTTGCGTGTGCGAGCAAAGTGCATATGTCTTTCTTTATCTTTCATTATATTCGGCACGGAAGAAAAAATGATCGGTTTTCTTTGTCTTTCCTTTCATTGTGTATATATTGTTGTTTGCTGACTCTTTCAGCAGGGGTCCCTCGGGGGGAATGTGGCGCAATTGTAGCGACTGAGTCTGCGTTTGTATCGAATTTCTGATTTCAATTCAATTACACTTTATTAATGTTCACTTTGATTTCTTGACCTTACACACAACATTGCTGCTTCACAGTTCACAAGCAAGTTGAGTTTACAATTTTGTAGTTCACTTGTCGCTATCGACAAGTGGGAGCGTGCATCTAGCGAGAGGATGAATCGGGAGCGCGACTTGCCCACATCGCCTTGCCAGATTGGGGTATTATAAAGGTATTATCCACCCCCCCCTTTAAAGCACTACCTTTAAATCTAGTTAAATGTTAGGAATTACAGCGACCTTATGGACTGGTCGCCTCATGATGCCTTTCTTGGTTATCACATAAACGACACGGACCTTGCCATCTTGGCCTGGAACAGCTGAAGTTATCCGAGCCAGAACTCACGTCTGGGTCGGCGCATTGTCCTCGTGAGCGATGACCAATTGTCCTGCGTTCACGTTTGGTTGCTCTTTTGACCACTTGGAGCGTTGTTACTAGTGGTGTACCTAGTCCCGTTGCCACAGACGCCAGAAATGCTGTTTCAAGAGGGTGACACGCTGCCAGCGGTCGCGATGGCGAATTGTATCTGGTTCGTCGACGCTCGCCAGCTGTTCTTCTGGAACAGCTAAAAGAGGTGAGCCAATTAGCAAGTGCGCTGGGGTCAACGCTTCCAAATCGTTTGGATCGTCAGATTGTGGTGCGATCGGCCTTGAATTAACCGCTGCTTCCACATCGGTGAGTACGGTCACCAGCTCCTCGTACGGGAAATGGGCCTACGCAACGTTCTTGACTAAGAGGCTCTTTGCGGACTTGACGGCTGCCTCCCAAAGACCTCCAAAGTGCGGCGCTCTTGAAGGAATGAATTTGAAGTCAAACCCCTTGCATGCGCTGTATGACTTGACCAAGTGAAGCTCGTCCGGTTGGAAAACTCGCCCTTTCCAGTCGGCGAGTTTTGTTGCTGCTCCAACGAAGTTCGTAGCGTTGTCGCAATAAACAGTTCGTGGCAAGCCACGCCGAGATACGAACCTTCGAAGACATAAAAGAAATGCATTAGTAGATAATGCTGAAACTAGCTCTATATGAATAGCCTTTGATGAAAAGCACACGAAGATAGACGCGTAAGTCTTGTATGGACTTCTTCCTCTTAACTTGTACGATGTAACGAAAGGACCGCAGAAATCAACGCCTGCAACAAGAAATGGGCGTTGTTTTACAAAGCGATCGGCTGGCAGTTGTCCCATGATCTGCCTTTCGAGCCGGGGTTTGTAGCGAAAACAATGGACGCAGTCTCGCACAAGCTTCCTTACTACTTCACGCGCGTTGATCACACAGAATCTTTCACGCAGCAATGATATTAGGAATTTCTGTCCACCGTGAAGATTCGTTCTATGTAGGAACTCGATATACAATCGAGTGAAACGATGATCGCGTGGTAACAGCACCGGAAACTTTGCGTCGTATCTCAAATCGGTGTTCGCTAGCCTACCACCCACTCTCATCACACACGCTACTCTGTCCGTTTGGCTGAGTTCTTCTATGAAAATACTATATTTTGGAGTTCGATTTGTACGCAATGCGTTAATTTCTTGTTGGAACTCTATGTGCTGTAAATTCTCGACGATTCTCCATAGTGTTTGATCAAGTTCATTAGCCGATATATGCAAAATGTCAACTAACTTGAGGTTGTGTTCCGCTTTAACGCCGTTAAAGCTTCGGTAAATATAAGGTAAGATACGTAATATGCGCATGTATGATGAACTGCTAGATATGACTGTGACGCTGAGCGACCTGCTTGAATCGCTGTCAATCCTCGCAATAAAGGGGCGCGGGCGCTGTTCGATGGGTAGGGCCTCTGCCTCTTGCTGTTTCGGCCACGCTTCAGGTGGTTCATAAAGAAAGCTGGGTCCAGTGAACCACATGTTTTGCGTCAAATCTAATGCGCTGCATCCTCTCGATACTATGTACGCTGGGTTTTTAGCGGGCGGCACGTGTCGCCATATGATACCTGTAGAGCTCTCCTGGATCTCTGATACTCGATTGGCGAAAAAGCACTTCAACTGTGATGTATGTAACTTTAACCATTGTAACACGACCATTGAATCTGTCCAGAAAATCGCACGCTTCGTGTGTGGCGCAATCTTGTACGCGAATTCGGACCAAGTTCAACATAAAAGGAGAGTTGCACATAGCTCTAATCGAGGTAATGATTGTGCCTTGATCGGAGCAACCTTGGACTTAGCAATCAACAGGTTTACCTTTACTCCGTTGTCTGTATCGGCTCGAACGTATATGCAACAGCCATATCCCCGCTCCGAAGCGTCGGCGAACCCGTGAATTTCGCTGTCATTATCAGCTGACGTGTTCACAAAACGTGGAATTTGTAGCCTGGACGTGCCTTGCAAATCGATTTCTAGTTTTTGCCATGTGCGAAGTAAATGACCGGAAATCGGCTCATCCCAACTGAGTTTCAGGTCTGAGAATCAGGTCTTGAATGAACATCTTGCCCCTAATTATTATTGGACTTACGAGTCCTAATGGGTCGAAGAGTTGTGCAACGATGGATAAAGTTGATCGTCCGGTAGGCGAAGATATAACTCTGCAAGATGAAACTATCAAATTTTATCTGCCATGCCATGCCAAGCGTCTTCGTCATCCCTTGTTCTTCAGGTGTGATAATCACCTCGTCGCTTGGTTGCTCTACGAGTTCTGGCGCATTGCTGTTGTTAGCTTAAGTCTTGCTTCTGCAAGCAACGCCACGATCTCATTCTTCTTGACTTTTAAATCCTCGAAATGATTTGCTCCAGTTAACAGGTCGTCGACGTACAAATCGTGGGTTAAAACATCAGCTCCGATAGGGTACCTCTGCGCCCATATATCTGCTATGTGATTCAGGCTGCGGATTGCCAGAACAGGTGTTGCTGATAGTCCGTACGTTACTGTGTTTAGCTTATAAGTTCGTATGCTGCCTTCGACGTCTGCTCTCCAAAGAATGAGCTGAAACCTCCTGTCTGGCTCAGCGACTAAAAACTGGCGATACATCTTCATGATGTCGCCCGTCAGAGCAAATTTATGTAATCGGAATGAGAGAATTGTCGTCGTTAACGTTTGCTGAATCGTCGGGCCAACCATAAGAATATCGTTTAGCGACTTGCTGGACGTGCTTTTGGCCAACTCGTCGAAAACGACTCGGAATTTAGTTGTAAGACTCTGTGGCTCAGTACGGAATGATGTGGTATGTAAAAGTGTGGCGTGCTCTAGTCTACATCAGTCCGAATTGACATGTGCCCAAGTGTGATATATTCGTTTATGAACACGGTGTACGTCCCTTCAATTGCTTATCGCGATTAAGTCTTCGCTCAAGCGTTAGAAACCGCTTCAGAGCTTCCTCGTATGTATTGCCCAATATGCGTGGGTCTTCGGTGAACGGGTGCCGTACCTGTATACGACCATTCGGTTGCAACGTGACTGTTTTGACTGTTTTGGTCCTCGCACCGTTGCTCTTCCTCTGTTAACTGGGTAGCCGTCGTTTTGTACTCTTCAAGTTTCCAAAAATTCTCTACTGCTGCATCGAGTGAAGTTGATTCCTGTATTAAATGGCATTGATATGTTTGCAGTTTCGCACTGCTTGTCAGATTGCCGCCTATGATCCATCCGAACGCGGTGTTGAAGAAGTTAAAGAAGTCTTCTGTACCTATTAGAATATCAGTCTTGCTTGTCTCAACGAACAACGGGTCCGCCAACTTAATAGTGCTAGGTGGTTCCATTGTGAGATATGTACTTTTTCTTGAGGTTGACGAGCTGAAATCGTCTTGATGACTGAAAAAGTCGACGACCACTCGTATTCCAACACTCGTGATCTAAGAGTGGCGCAGACGCTGTGACATATTTGCTTTCGTATCTCTGCTATCCCACTGACTTCTGGGTACACTCTTTGCCTACTTAACTGTAACTGGTTTGCCGTTTGTTCAGTCATGAAGTTCACCTCGGCACACGAATCCAGAAGAACTCGGACTGGCTAGAACTGGCCGCATTTATCCCTTGCTAGCACCATGGCAGTTGGTGTGATTCCTCGTTTCGCGGTTCGCGACATTAGTGACTTGGGACGCCGTTGCTGGTGTTCATGACTCACGTTGCGACCATCATAATTGGGGTTGCAAGCAGCGCGTTCCGGCTCAGCAGCAACAGGCGCTGCATGAAGTAGTGTATGATGGTATTTCTTGCAGACTCTGCAGTGAGAGTTTGACTGACAGTCCTTTACGTAGTGGCCCTTTCGCAGGCAAATGAGGCACAACTAAGTTTGTGTACGTAACCCTTGCGTTGAAGTGGCGGCAGGTCACAAAATATCTGGCAGCTACTGATGTAGTGATCACACGCGTTACAGTGTAAGCACCTGACCTGCGAGCTGAAGAAAGTCTTTGAGCATGCGGCGCGTGTCGAGTTCTGTTTTGTTTCAGTTGGCTTCTCGCTTTGCCTCATGTTCCATTTACTTTGCAGAAATTGGCTTCTGCGTGTTAACACCGTATAGCAATCGTCCCAAGCAGGCAATTTGTCATAGGATTGCCCCTCGTCGTAGCCTAACTTCGTGTCAGCGTCCACCTTCGAGAGCATGAATATCGTAATCGCGTTTAGAACATCCTCCACGGATCCTAATGATAACAAAGAACTGCGAATTGCCGAAGCGGAGTCCACGATCCCTTGCAGCGCATTTGCATCTGGCATGCGCATCGAAAGTAGATTAAAAAAGACAGAGATGTACTTTAAAAATATCAGAACATCGTTGTCGTAACGCTCTTTCAACCGTTTTAGCGCCTTCGGATAGTTATCCTCGGTTACTTGGAACGCTCTAGTACGGGGCCTGACAGGCACTCAAGGAAATAGTTAAATTTATCCATGGGTCCTAGTTGTTGATCCTCGTCGATTAAATGCTCAAATACGCTCCGAAACCGTTTGTATGTCGCGTACTCACCGTCGAATCTGGGCAGTTTTAATTTGGGTGAATAGTTGCTATGAGCGAAACCGACGACGGACATACTATTCAGGAGGGTCGCGTCAAAGAGTTGGTCGGAACGTTGTGTACCTTTCCGCGAAATAATCTCATTTTTCGTCGTGATGTTTCGTCCAACTCTCCTCTTCTATCATCGGCACCGTTTAGGTCCTCAATCTATGTTTGTATGGCGCAAATCGATTTAAAGTGTTGCTCCAGATTGCAACCTGCAATTTAGTGAGGTAGTGCTGTCAGACTCGCCACCTTTAACGATCCTTGCCTTCAAGCTGGTGATGTGTTATTCCATGACACTTCGCTTCTGGCGCAGCGCGACTAGCTTTGGCTCACTTTCTGCTTCACTCATGTTCCAAACGTGGAATGCGTAGAATGGCTAATCCACAGTTTGGCAATTGACTTTATTTATTTTTGGTTGAGTTAGGGACACGTGTGTACGAACGTATTTGTTGGCGTACAGTCGATGGCGTTGAGCAACAAACATCCGTTAAAGAAAAATACAAAGCGCGACGCAGCTTATCGATTTTAGTGGAGGTACGCAGCAGCACCGTTCGAATTTATGTATTTATGCTCGTATGTTCGACGCATGCATGTATGTGGTGCGTCTTTATGTTTTACTTTCTTTACCAACTCAACGGCAAAACTGAACTGTAATTTGGCGAACTGTCGGTACCAAAAAAAAAAAACAAATATATTGTAGTAATAAGTATATCTGATGTTAGTGCAATGTTAAGTTAAGTTAAGTTATGTTATGTTACAGCAATGTTAGGTTAAGCTATAAGAAAAGAAATAAAAGAGTGGCATTCTGAATACGGCGGTCAAACCGAACAGACGTGTTTCATTACTACCATATATATATATATATTTTTCTTTTCTTTCTAATACGAGCTTGCCAGCAACAACGAAGACCCCTAAGCAAAATGCATATAAATGTAAGTGCAGTGATACAATCTAACTGATCAATACCTATCACCCCACTCTTGAGGTGACACTAACTCTTAACCAACTTCTGTCTGCATATAATTCAACTTGTGCTAAGCCAAAACTCGCTTTTAATTTTAAACATACTATTTTCAATCGTCTCAACTCATTGCTTGCTTCCACAGATTGGTCAATATTAAGTTCTTCTTCTGATATTGATACTGCAGTGCGGTTTTTCAACACGACTATGCTGGATTATAACAATAAATGTGTGCCTAAAGTACATGTTACCGATGATTCTAAGCGTCCGCCTTGGTTTTGTATAAATTTGGTCCGTCTAAAAAATATTAGAAATCGGTTATTTAAAAAATTTAAACGCTCTTATTCCGCAACTGATTATGCGAGTTATGCCGCGGCTCGTAGTAAATTAAACATTTTTAATCAATCTTGCTATAGTAGATATTTGTGCAAAGTAAAAGTAAATATTAATCGAGATCCCAAAATTTATTTTTACTCAAAATCAAAAACAAATCAGAGTTATTACTAATATGGAGTTTGATAGAGTTGCAAGTAGCTCTGATGATGGGATTGCGAACCTTTTTGCTAAATTTTTCCAGGGCATCTACTCTAATAGTGCCTGTGGAAATAGTTCTCCTTACCCTTACAAAATTGATGAATTTAATCACTTCAATATGCCGTTTATTGACGGCAGTATTATTTTACGATATCTAAAATTGGTTAAACCTTCTTTTTCTCCTGGTTCGGATATTATTCCTAGTTGTATCTTAAAAAGCTGTGCTGACAACTTATATATTCCCCTTTATACCTTATTTAATTTATCCCATATTACTTCGTCTATGCCAAGTGGTTGGAAAGAATCCTATATATTTCCCTTATTCAAAAAGGGTAGTAAGTCTGATATATCGAACTACAGAGGTATTGCCAAGCTGTGTGCAATTCCTAAGTTGTTTGAGCAGATTATCACTGATCAACTACAGTTCTATATTCGCCCATTATTGAGTATGTCTCAGCATGGTTTTGTAAAGAACCGTTCAACGGTAACCAATCTGTTGGAATTTACCTCTATTGTCAATCACAACTTTTCGGTAGGTAGCCCAACTGATGTTATCTACACCGACTTCAGTAAAGCTTTCGATACTGTATCGCATGCGTTGCTCATAACCAAACTCAAAGCTTTTGGTTTCCCTTCTCCATCGATCCGATGGCTGGCATCTTACCTTGATCATCATAACATATTTATTAATGATCTACCTACCGTCATCAAACACTCTCAGATTTTAATGTATGCAGATGATGTAAAACTGTGTTTCCGCCTTAATAACCCTTCTCACGGGATTTTTCTTCAGAGTGACATAAACTCTTTATCTCGTTGGTGTTCCAAAAACTATTTAATCCTCAATACCAATAAATGCAAAGTTATGTCCTTTTCTCGCAGAGCCTTTATTTCAAATTCTTATTACATTAACTCAAATAGTTTAGATCGTATTTCCCAGTTTAACGACCTCGGTAACTTGCACTGGGATCCTAATGCTTGCCTACCATCTTATCGGTGTCGTCTCAAATTGATCAACCTCCCTAACTTGTCTAGTCGTAGAACGGTCATTGGTGTAACTTTTATGTATAACCTCATTTATGGTAGTATTAAGTCGCCTTTCTTACTTAGACGTGTACCAGCACGTCCAACTAGAAACTATTCTCCTATTATTCTTCCCTTTTGTAGAGCTTCTTATTTGCAACATGATCCATTCTATGTCTTATGCAAATCTTTTAATACCTACTTTGCGTGAGCTGCTCCTCCCACCTTTTATTATGTTATAAAATCTAAATTGTTGGCATCATTGAATTAATGCATAACTTATTTCTATACTTGTAACCTAAATTTTTCGTCCTTGTTTAAATAGATAAGTTATTGTAGGTATTGAATTCTTAATTTAATATTAGCTTTAGTTTAATCTTGCATGCTGATTATATTAATGGCTGATGATGTTTTTGTCTGTAGCCAAATATTTAGTACGTAGACATTAGCTTTGGTATCGCATGATCACCAAAGATATTAGCAATTAAGACCAGCTGAGCCCAGTCTATATGACTGGGTGAATTTTGATGCCACCTGGGCCTGCCCCATGTGAGATCAGTGTGTGGTCATTGCGTACCTACTAAGTCGATGTAAAAAAAAATTTGAAACGGTATATGTTTATTTACTCTTTCTTATGTACGCGTATGTACGTATGTGCGATTGTAGTTAATCGACGGCGTTGAGCAAATAATATGTATCAAAGAAGAATACGAAAAGCGTGGCGCAGCTGCTTTATTCTAACGGAGTTTTGCACGAGCTCAGTTCGTATATGTGTGTTATGTATGTATATTTGGCTTATCTTTAACTTAACGGGCAACTGATACTGTACTCACTCGGCTTATGTATTTTTCTTTTTGTGTAAGTTTTACTTGCGTGATATGTGCAGAGTGGTGGCGACGAGGCGAAGAATATTGGAGTCGGTTTACTAACTGCTCCTGGTTGACGGCGATGTTCTTGATCCCGGCCAGAATTATTGCTCCCTAGCAATTACTAATGGTTTCTGGTTGACGGTGGTGCTCCTGGTCCCGGCCAGAAATTTCATTCCCTCTCACCAATCACGTAGTTGTGGTTTTGCGCAGACACTTCCAGATGCCCCACGACACAGCTACGCATGCGGTACTGTCCTGTCACGGTTGCTGACTCTTTCAGCAGTAGTCCCTCGGGGGGAATGTGGCGCGATTGTAGCGACTGAGTCTGCGTTTGCATCGAAGTTCTGCTTTCAATGATGAATCGGGAGCGCGACTTGCCCACATCGCCTTGCCAGATTGGCGTATTGTGTGCATTCTCCTTCAACAATTGTGTATATATACAAATAACTACTGAAACGACCTTACACATTCATTGCTACTGTTTTCGTTGGGATTACGCAGCGTTGGTCATGAAAATGAGGGGGTGGGTGTCTGTTGTACGATCGATAATCGTGCACAACCACGCGCGAAGGCAAATTTATGTTCTTATCTTTCCTTATGTTCGCGTAAACCCAACTGCTTTGTTTTCGTTTTTAAACAACTATCTCTTGGCCATTCCTCCTCCGGTAAAATAGTTTTATACGTTGAAATTCAAATTCAATTTTTATTTATTTATAGAAATGTATTATGTTATAATATGATAATAAATTATTATTAATTAATTATTTAATTATTAATTGATCAATTAACAAATTAATTACTATTAATTAATTATTATAATTAATTACTACTTATCATAATTAATTATTTTTACTATTATTTATTAATTTGAAAGTTAAAAAAAATTATAATTCCTGTTTTAAAAATAAGCATAAAATAATTGAACTACCAGTTCACAGTTCTACAAGAAAAAATAGAAAAGAAATACATCGCAACGCGATGAGTATTGAGCATTATAGTGTTACTTCACAATGACCAAGTGCCAATTTGCTGTAAATTTGATGTTAATAACAGAAATGTTATGGTACGCCACATACTAATTCATATAGAGTTTACATTTCTCTCTTCAGTTTTTTTATGGATTTTCTAGGAGTCAGGCGCTATTACAAAGAGTATTCATGCATATAGAGGTTACATTTCTCCCTTAACAAAGGCGAGAAAGACTTGTCAGGCACGATTACAATCGGATACTGTACATCAACAGAATTGTTGACACTG
Organism: Cacoxenus indagator; assembly: GCA_035041755.1. Lineage (NCBI taxonomy): Eukaryota > Metazoa > Arthropoda > Insecta > Diptera > Drosophilidae > Cacoxenus > Cacoxenus indagator. The sequence continues at coordinate 225,521 of JAWNKX010000189.1, read as the reverse complement.
TTACGCTATTGCTGTTGGTTTGCTTGGGTTTGCAAATGGACGGACGTTGAACTGTCGTAAAAGGGAAAATATTCAATGATAAGTAAATTATAAAAACACAAGAAAGACGTAATAAAAACAAAAATCAGAGACACTGTCTTATTTCCTCTATTTTTTTAAAGTTATTTATTTGCAAGGTGTTAGAGAATATTAAGCAAATTGTGTGGAGTTTTCTTTAATTCTACACTAGTAACAAAAACGAGCCCATATCAGCAAGGCTGCCTTGTATTTCGCCTATATTCTTTTATATGAATGAAATTAAAATACCAGGTGGCCAGGTAAAAAAGAAGGCATGATCGTAAAACAAAATCATACAAAAATATTCCGGGTGATACACACAATAAGACACCAATCCATTCTTATACGCGCACTACACCTACACAACACACTCAAACTTAACACATTTCGCATGTAACTACACATCAAGGTCACTCACGCAATGGCAAGTTTTGATTTTTAACTTCAACTACTTGAAGACAATTTTCGGTTGTAGCAGAAAACAAAATCCATTTCATGAGCAAGTACAGTGAATTCACATTCATTGAACAGCCAAAGAAACCCAAGTGAAATTTCTAACTACCGTCGAATTTCCATAGGTCAAACTTTTATAAGTCGAATATCTCCATGACTCGAATTGAGTGCGTTTATAGCGAAAAATCAATACAATATGTCTTCCATAACTGAAATATCCCCATACCTCGAACTTTTGTTATGCATTATGCTCATTCGAGATTTGGAGGTTTGACTGTACGAGGAATACTCACAATAAATGAAACGAAAACCGCAAAGTTCGAGTCTCAATCGCGCAAAGTCAATTTTATCCTTACTTTGTGTTGTGTTCTTCCCTCTTCTTTTCTTAATATCGACAAAGAAGAAAAAAACAACTGGTCTAGACTTTGTTATTGCGTGAGCAATTTTTTATACTCGAGTTAGTTGGACATTTGCTGTCTCCTTTCCTTGTCCTCCCTTATAATTAGCAAATAAAAAAAGAAAAACAAATATCACACGCTTTGTTGTTGCGTTCCGAAGGCACAATTTATTTCTTTCTTTCCTCATATTTTCAGAAGCGCAGCTGGTTTGATTTCGTTTTCGCATTGGACACTTGCTGGTTCTTGCTGTTTTTTCTATTTGCCTGGTAGTAAAGATAGAATTAGCTTTATTCAACTTAAATTTTTCGACATACCTAGCACAAAAAATAGTACCTTATTATTTATTACGTACTACATTACATGAATTTTAAATCATCATGCATTGACTTCATAGAGTTCCTTCTTGAAGTGCCAACGCACTAATCCTACCCCCTCCCATTGAGCAGGCACCTAATATGTTTCCCACGACTACTTTCGTCCTATCAACCAACTATTTATCCCTTATCCATTTATACCAAAAAATAATAAACAAAAAAAACCTGACCTTACTTTACCCACCATGGAAAGAAATCTAATTCAACACAATCAGCACCTGCGCCAAACCAATACATGTTACCTTTCGCTATCATTCCCACAACAATATCAATACATCAAAATACAAATGGATGACGTCAATTAAAACAACAAAAACAAAGGTGATACACAGAAATTTCTTTTCACGCTAATTTGCGCCAAGTACACAAGATTGGGCAAGACAATAAAAATGCGCGCGTTCAGTAGTTAGCAGAATGAAGATGCTACTCATCAGCCTGCGCTGACTCTTCGATGTTAATAGCAGAGAAGTAACATATTTTTATAGCTTCTACTTATTTGAAAAAAAACGTAAAAAGTTGTTGAGAGAATTGTAACCTCTATATATTTCATGCTTTTTGGCACAAGCATTAAAACGTACTGCCGGGTCGAACTATAATAAAATAAAGCAAACGGTAAGCGCAAGAGGCAGTCGTTCTTTGGCCGCTACATATAAAATCATCGTTTGATCAATTTTCTTTCTTTTTTGAGAAACATCGTATTTTATTTATTTTGATTTTTCCTTTCTCAGCCTCGTTTTGTATTGTATTCCATAGGTATCTTCGATAGGTTAATACAAATAAGACTCTTTCCCTTTGTCCAGCCCTTGGGTGCTATATTCGGCAATTCCTTTGGGATGATGTTAATTGCTTCATTTATTCACTTGTTTTATAATTTGGTTGCACTGTTTTTAATCAAACATACCAGGTTTCCTCTTCCGTCTGTTTCTACATGAACTTTTTGTTTTACAATATATTGAGATTTGTCAAGGAGAGACATTTCTTTAAAAAGTTATGTTATGAATTTACATGTTTTTGCCTGCCCATACTGTCTATGTACTCTTATATTAGCATAAACCTACATTTTTTAAATTCGCTTAATCCTTCTGGCTTGCCACCTCAAGAACTATCATTAAATGCCGGATTTTTATCATGATTTTAAGCAATATAAACTCTTTCAACGTGTTCAACGTCAACAGATAATGTCTTAGTCATTAACATTAGTCATTATAATCTACGATTATACTATCAATACTAATATTCTAAGGGGTAATGTTTGTGAGTTTGCATGTAGGAGGTAATAAGAATATTTTTTTTAAATTTTGTCTTTTATTTTAATAATATATTTATTCAAGCTCCAAACACGGACTCAATATTGCCGTACTTTGTAGCTACGTTAATATCACCCAGTTTTCACAAAGATAATTTTTACAATATATAAATGAAAAAGAAAACAATTTAAGACAATACGTGGTTATGTGGATGCGGGTTAATCTACGGTTCAGGCGCCGCCTACTCCATTGGAGGAGTATTCCACTTCTTTGTGCAATATGGAGTTCTTGACGTAGCAGGGGCATCCAGTGATGATGCGTAAGGTTTTATTTTGCAGGGTTTGCACTTTTCTAATCTGAGTCCTGAAGGCAACACCCCATATTTGGATACCGTACCTCCTAGCCAGTGCAACAATTTGTTGGTACACTGTACGTTTGTTGCGTAGGATCAGTTTGCTCTTTTTGTTTAGGAGCCAGTATAGTTTTCCTACCTTGTGTCGGCTGCTCTGAATCACCCTGGTTATGTGCGCTTGGAAGGACAGCCTTTGGTCCAATACTAGTCTCAAGTATTTGGCTACCTTGTGTTGAGGAATAATGTCGCCGCAGCAATGTACAGCGGGCGGCCGGCTTCTCTTAAGAGTGAAACACTCGTTTTTGCACTTCGTCGAGTTAATTTTAATATTCCACCTTCTGGCCCACTCACCAAATACGTGGAGGTACTCCTGTATGCCGTCTGCGGCTTCATACTAATATACAGTGTTGTAAAGGATGCTGACGTTGTCAGCAAACGATGCTACCAGCATTTTATTGGTGTTAATGCCCATCACTTCGGCGTCAGGGACGGGGATGTAGGCTGCGTATATAGAGAAGAGCAGGGGCCCAGTACGCTGCCTTGTGGAACACCTGCTAGCACCGGATGAACTTCTGAGAGAGTCGACCGTGACTTAACAGAGAAAGTGCGGTCCTTCATGTAGGACGTAATAAGCCCAAAGTATGGCGAAGGAAGAGCGGAATTAATCTTGGCTAAGATACCGGGGTACCAGGCCCTGTCGAACGCTTGTTCGACATCTATGAATACGCCATCGCAATGTTCGCCAGCATCGAACGCCTTTAAAATGTGGTTTACCACCCTGTTCTATAGTCCGAAAGCTGAACTGATGACCTGGAATTATGTTGCGAAAGTCGATGATTTCAGTGAGCCTTTCGACAACCAGTCTTTCCCACAGCTTAGAGATTGAAGGCAGGAGACTGATTGGCCGGTAAGACGCAGGGTAGTGCTCCGGCTTGCCAGGCTTACTAATCATTGTGATGACGGTGAACTTCCAGGCAGTGGGAAAATATTCGGTTGCATATTCTGTCATGTCCAGCAACCTTGTTATTGTTTAGGCGTTGGATGGTGCAGGGCACCTCGTTGGCAGTGAATGGGCGGATGGGAAGATCCATCTGCAATGGTGCACCCAGCATAGCGTTGTTGTCCTGGACGTCACATAGTTGTACCAAGTCGTGCGGCTGGTACCTTTCGGCCAAGTGAGTGGCAAAAACGTTCGCCTGCTCCTCGTCGGAGCGACACCAGTTCCCATTCGCGTTTCTAAGGGAAGTCGTTCGAAGCTGTTGCCGTTTCGCCCAGCGTGTGGCTTTCCATAGCGAAAAGGGGTCATCAGCCCTGGTACCGGTAGACTGCAGCTGGATGTCGAAATACTGAGCCCTGTGAATCCTTAGCGCATTAGACAACTGGTAAGCGGGTTATGCCAGTTAGCTTTGTCGACAGCATAGTTAGACTTGATATATTTTTTCTGCCTGCGAATAACAATAATTATTTTGTATACCTAACACCGTTTTAACATGCGCTATTGGTAGCTAATCTGTAGTCTGTAACCTTTTCGCTAAGTCCCGTGAAGATTTTACTTAATTACTTAAAAAAATTAATAAAGCTCATCGCACAACATACAGGCAGGAAGGACCAGAACAACGTCTGCCGGGCCCGCTAGTTTTATAAAAAGTTATACACGCAACAACTAAGTCAAAAGAACAAAGTTTTCTGAACGCTTTCTTTTTGAAATGTTGAACTGGGAACAATATAAAGGGCTACAGGCAGTGATGCCATTTTGCCGTTTTTTCCGTCAGATTTGACATTTCTGGCTTTGTTTTCATATCTCTCAGCTTGATGTCAGGTGAAAAATTATGGAACTGAAGTACAGCGCACAGCGCTACATAGACGTGTTTTTAATTTCCTCGGAGTTATCGTATTTAATTTTTTTTTATTGCGATCATGATATTCCTTAGTATTGATTTGAAGACTTATTCCGGTATTTGTGAAGTGTTGGTTTGGTTTGTGGTTTAAACATTTTATATTATCCTGTTTACATTTGTTTTCAAAACATATGTGCTGTGTTTTTGTTCCTCGCGAAATTTCTTTACGTGGCTTGTGGTAGGAGTGAAATTACGGAGAAGTAACAAAAACCGTAACAACGTTGTTGTCTTCTGTTGTGCTCATGCAGAGAGCGTAAAACCAAACAGCAGCAACAACAACAACGGTAACAACAGCAAGACAAATGCCCGCAATTTGAAGCGGTCGCTTTTGCGAAGAGAGAGAGTGAGTTTTATTTCTTTGTGTGTATATCCTACTCAACGCCGATCTCGTATATCAATGGGCATGCAAGTCGCTGAGGCTTGGCTCTTATATTTTACATAAATATATACGTTATGTGCCTCAATTATAAATTATAATCCAATAGCTAATATAAAGGAAGGTGAGCTATAAGTTTGCATTTTCGAACATAATATTACTTGTCAGCAAAGACGAATTTTGTTTTGGCAAGGGAAACGAGGTAGGTGTGGTGACGACGTTTTGTTCGATTTGGGGTTTCGATGGAGTCATATTTTACATGCGCGGCATCGCGTCATCGCATTATCGTTCTTCGTGTAGCTTTCGAGCGTTGAGCCTAAGTTGTAAAACGAAAACGAAGTCGTTAGCTGTAAAAACAAGTATTTTTTCCTGAGAGCGCAATAGTTTGATTGAAGCAGAGAAATGAAAACAAAAATGATATTCTGTCAAAACAAGAACAAATGCATGTGTTGTTACTGAGAGAGAAGTCGTTTCAGCAAAGCATTGAAACTAAAACCAAGACGGCCGTTGTAAAAACAACAACAACGAAGGCATGCGTTGATACTGATAGAACAATCGTTTGATCGAAAACAACAGCAAGAGGAAAGGCATGTGTGTTGTTATTTATATATTTATGTACATATTTATTCATTCAGTTACATATTGAATATGTTTCGCATCTTCTTTTGAGGGTTTCGTTTATTGATGCATATTATTTATCATTTAAAAACAGGCGCTGGTAAAACTTTCGTCAGTAGACTCATAATGGAAATTTATAACAGATTTACTGACACAAACAGCTATTGTAATGCTTATTAACTACCGCTGGTGAAGCTTCTGTCTCAATTGATGGAATAACAATTCATTCTGCACTTAGAATTTCATATTCAAAACTATTGCGCCTATCATCAGAAATAGCTCGTTTGTATAGATCGATGTAATCATCGATGAAATAAGTATGATCAGCCCAGAGCTTATAGTGAAAATTGACTTGCGTTTAAATTTTGTGGTTTAGATATTAGATGTATTGTAGATTTGCGACAGCTACCACATGTACGACCAACACCAATATATAACCCTGTTTAGAAAAGACATGGTTAGTTAAAAGACAGGCTAATGCTGCTTTTTTAAATTACTAACTAAAATAGGCAATGATGAACCTTTAGAAAAACAAGAAATCGAGTTGATAGAATCAAGGTTTTTTACAAAAGCCAATACTCAAAAATTGTGCCCTAATGGGATTTACCTATTTTTCAAAAAGGAGCATGTAAACACCTACCAGTATTACGTACTACAATAATTCGAAGACAAAATTATATCTACAGCCATTGATTCAATTACAGGGTCTAAAAATCATGAACAAAGTGCTAATTTTAGAGTAAAGATACACAAAAAGTCAGTTATATCATACGAAATTATTTTTGTAAAGGACAAACTGTTTTATCTTATCACAATAAATATTGATATATCAGATGGCTTATGTAATGGTACGACAGGAAAATTGGTTCATTTAGATCTTGATACAAACAACATTGTAGTTAGAGTTTGGAGTTTTATGGTCCAACAACGATTGGCTGGAGGAAAAGCAAAAAAAGCTGTAGTTGCTGTGCCTGTTGAACTACGATCTGCGAACATTCCATTGGCATCAGATAAGAAAATTGTTGCTACTCGAAATCATTTTCCTTTAATTTTGACTTCCGCTATTTCCATACATAGTGAAATAGCTTACGAGTACAGCAAATAATATTTGCAAGAACTTGCTTACGGTGCGATATCTCGACTAACACAAATCGAAATTTTGTATATTGTAACACCCTAAGATGATCCAATGAAATTTTAATTTTATCATAATCGAAAGCAAGCTAGGTCAAAACAGAAGATTATCGTTATTGAAGATTATCGTTATTGTAGACCAGAACTTAAATTATCCTGGATATGATTTGTAAGAAAGGAGTCTTTCATTATTCATCTTTAATTGCCAAAGTTTGAGAAGACACCTTAGATTTCATGGATCCCGTTACTAAAAATTCGAACTTACTATTACTTTTCGAAACCTGGATAAAAAATAAAGAAGAAATTGCCCTTCCTAATTTCAATTGCATTTCTTATAATAAACGAGACAATTTTCATCAGTTAGTGACATTTGTTTAGTTATTTGTAAAATAGGAAACGATATTGCAATAGTTATTGTAGCTATTTATATATCCCCAAATCAAAAGATTGAGGATATTATATTATTCACTCATCGATCATTCTTAAATATACCGAGGGAGGTTCTAAATTACTTAAACAAAGTTTTCATAAGATTCCACTCATATTGCGTAGAGACTTCAACGTCAACTTCAATAATAAAGACAAATTCCAAGAATTAACGTCCCTTTTATTATATACATTTCATTTACATATTAATAGTGATCCAGCGCAATTCGCAACAAATTTCTGTACTACCATTGACGCTGTTTTTTCAAGATACTTGAACAAAATTGAATCTCAAGCATACGCATCTTATTATAGTTTCCATAAGCCATTAATTACCATGGTACAATATGATGAGATTTAAAAAGCGGACTGGCTTTCAGTAGAAGTTGACAAGTAGAAACCGCAACATAACGAAAGAGCATTACATAAGTAAAGTAAAGAATCACAAAAATGAACAATGGCACACTTCTCCGAACTGTAACTTTAAGTTGCACATCACAAAATGAGACATTTGCGTAAGTTTAAGGCCACAAAAAAATCTTTGTAATATATATGTAAAAAGGCTTGAGGAAACTCGTTCTTGAAGGCGGTCCCCCGACACACCCATTTTAATTAAATTATTTGCTCTGTACTCTTTACTCTGCTCTTCCTCTGTTTTTGCTATTTATGTTTAATTTATTTTTATTTTTGCATTTTAATCCTCTTATAATTTGTTTTCGCTTCAGCAAAACTGAATAGCTGTAACTCATCTTCGCTCTTCTTGCGAAGTTTTTACAGTACTAATTCTTCACTCTTTTAATTTTCTCTTAACATCCGATCCTAAATTAGTCTTTGTAATCTCTACACAGTATGTCGATATGCTCATACAAATTCTCTACACACATTTATTTATATTTATATATTATATTTTATAATTTTAATTTATATTTGCATCAACATCAGTGACTCACACCAAGCCTCACTTCCCGTTAACTTCGAGAGAGCGCGTTCTTGCTCTCCCGCAATACATCAAACAGCTACACACTCCCAAAGAGAAAACAATAACGGATCATCAATCCAAACAAACGCAGCCTCTCGCTCTACCACTCAACTAACTGTCAGCTGTTCCATGGCAGCAGGTAATATGCAGCCTCTGCCGTGGAGTGCACAATGCGCTTCACCAACGACGCCACTCTCCTCGTTCCAACCAACAACAACAACAACAACCACAACGCAGACATCAGCTGCTATCTCACTAATTACAACAACCACCACGTCATCTTTCTCAGCTACAATGCCAATTTGCTCCCTCTCTTCGGCAACAACATTGATCAGAGAAAAGACATCAAACACGCAAGTACAAACTTCAACCAATCAAAACCCACAAGAGTCAAAAATAAAACGCAACCGTAGTAAGCTCTCTCCCAACAACACTTCCGAACAAAATAGCAATATTAAAAAAAGTAGGACAAAAACTCAAACACAAACGACAACACAAACAACACTCCAAAAGTACTGGTTGAGCGCGCCTAACACTAATAACAGGTTCGAACTCCTCTCACAAGACGAAACGGCTGAAGACGGCAGTGGTACAGAAGCAAATTCTAATGCGCCAAATCAACCTCGACCACCTACTAAAATACACAAGCCACCACCAATATACGTACAGGACGTAGAACAAATTAACGTACTAAACAAAGCTCTGAAAAACATAATACAACAAAACTACATTTTAAAAACACTTAAAAACAACGAAGTATGCGTACAGACAAATGACTCGTCGAACTACTCGGCGGTGGTTAAGATGCTCAGGGAAAACAAAACTAAATACTACACCTTTAAGCCGAAAGAGGAGCGGGGATTCAAAACAGTACTTAGGAATATGCACTACGCCACTGACCTTGACGAACTTAAGAACGAGCTATCGGAACTAGGCCACGACGTTATTAATATACACAACGTACAACAAAAACTGACAAAGAAACCACTGCCGCTATTTTTCATTGAACTAAAAGCCAAAGCAAATAATAGAGAAATCTTTAATATTACAACACTCCTATGTACCAAAGTCATATTTGAGCCACCACACCACAAACGCACGGTAGCTCAGTGCTCAAACTGCCAAAAATATGGTCATACACGAAATTTCTGCACCAAAGACCCGATTTGCGTGAAATGCGCTGGCAAGCACAAAACTATTGACTGCAAACTAATAAGTGCAGATCAAATTAAATGCGCTCTTTGTGGCGGCTCACACACAGCCAACTATAAAGGATGTGACGTATACAAACATCTAAAAATTAAAAGATTTCCCTCACTAAAAGAGAAAGACGATAAAAAAGATGACCATCAGGTAGTAGAACAGACATCAAACAAAGTCAAAATTGGAATAACGTACGCCCAAACAGCAGCCAGTAACCATAGAAATCCCACAAATCAGTTACAACCCCAACAAAAAGATGAGGAACACAACAAAAACGAAAGCAACAAAAATGAATCCAACAAAAACGAGACTAGTGAAAACACAGAAAAAAAGACTGAATTTTCAAAAGATTTAGCGGAAATAAAAGATATAATAAAACAACTAGCGCAACAAATGAGTAATATGATTAACATCATAACAGTACTATTGACAAAACTCGACAACAAGAATGGACACTAAAATAAAAATTTTAACTTGGAATGCAAACGGATTAAAAAATCACCTCAATGAACTACAGCTTCTCCTACACAACAACTACATTGACATTGCTTTGATATCGGAAACACACTATACAAGTAGCCAGCACATGAACATAAGTGGATACAAGATGTACCACACATGCCATCCCGACGGTACAGGACACGGTGGGACTGCTATCATTATTAAACAAAACATTAAACATAACGTACTGCTTCCATTCCAAGAAACCTATATCCAGTCGACAAGCATACAAATCTTCGACTCATCCGGACCACTAAGAATAACAGCCGTGTATAGCCCACCAAAGCACAATATCTCGCAGTCGCAATACCTTGACTTCTTAAAAACTCTCGGACACCGTTTTATAGCTGCAGGCGACTACAATGCGAAGCATACAGACTGGGGCTCCAGAATATCAAACAAAAAAGGTAAAAACCTACAGGGTGCACTGCTGTTAGCAAAAGCTAAACATCTTAGTACTGGCGAACCCACGTATTGGCCAACAGACAAAAATAAAAAGCCAGACCTCATTGACTTTTATATACTCAAAGACATAGACTTAAATAAATGTGTCATAACATCAAGACTGGAACTATCGTCAGACCATACACCTATACTACTCGAACTTAATTCAACTGAAGTGAACACAACCAAGTCCAAACTATGGCACAACAACAAAACTGACTGGGATACCTATCGAGACTACATTAACACAAACTTAAATACAAGCATTCCACTGAGATCACCCGACAACGTAGAATCAGCTATAGTCCAACTAAACGATACCATTGAGAAGGCAGTATTGCAAGCAACTCCGGACAAGATAATACACCATGCAAAGCGATACACACCCCCTGCGCTTCGCAAATTGATATGCACAAAACGAAAACTAAAAAAAGCATGGACCTTTTGCAGATCCCCCGATGCGAAAAATAAATATAACAAGGCAACTAAAGAAATTAAAAAATATCTCCAAAATCAGAAAAATTATGAAATAACGAAGTATTTACAGAGGCTAACTCCGACAAGCTTTACCGACTACTCCCTGTGGAAAGCTACAAAAAAACTGACAAATAAAACAATACACCAGGCACCTATAAAAATGGACAATGGATCATGGGCAGTAACGAACCTAGATAAGGCGACAGTTCTAGCGAATTATTATGAAAAAATATTTGCTGATGAAACTATCAACGAAGATGTCTGTCATATAAACTCAACAGTCACTCCCCAGCCAACTCGCCTAAAAAAAATATGCACAAATGAAATACTCAAATGTATACAGCACGACATAAAGCCCAAAAAAGCACCCGGGTATGACAAAATTGACGGAAAACTTTTAAGGGAGCTACCACTTCAAGCAGTGGTATACATACGCAATATTTTCAACGCGATAATTCGACTAAATTACTTTCCTAAAGTATGGAAAGTGGCTGAAGTCATTGCAATTCCAAAACCTGGTAAAGACGTATATAATCCAGCATCATATAGACCAATTAGCTTACTTCCACTGCTGTCAAGAATATTCGAGAAGCTCCTGTGCCAGCGACTGTTACCTATTATAGAACGCAAACATATAATACCTGACCACCAATTTGGCTTTCGACGAAAACACTCGACCATACAACAAATCCATCGTGTGACTCATAAAATTTTAAACGATCTTGACAACAAAAAGTTCTGTATAGGAGTTTTTCTAGATGTAGAAAAGGCATTCGACAAAGTTTGGCACAAAGGACTAATCAGAAAATTGCGCAATATATTCCCGCATAACGTACTACAGATATTAGTACACTATATCACAGAAAGACATTTTTTCGTTAAGTACTCAGATGAATATTCCACATTAAGAAAAATCAAAACAGGCGTACCACAAGGAAGTGTACTAGGACCGTTATTATACACTATCTTTACAGCGGACATACCAACACCAAATGACGACGCTTCAATGATAGCCACATTTGCTGATGACACTATAATACTTAGCGCACATAGACAAGTAAACACAGCAACATCCAAACTGCAACACCATCTGGATACTACCCTAAGGTGGTTTGAAAAGTGGCAAATAAAAGTAAATAATACCAAAACAGTACATGTTATATATACAACTAAAACTAAATTCACACCACCTCGTATAAAGATTGACGGAGCTGACGTAAAAATTGAAAACGTAGTCAAATACCTAGGATTATATATTGATAACAAACTCAACTGGAAATACCATATACTTAAAAAACGGGATCAAATCAAGCTGAGGATTAGTCAATTATATTGGCTGCTCAAATCAAAATTAACATTAGAAAACAAAATACTGATCTACAAAGCTATTATAAGACCAATCTGGACGTACGGAGCACAAATCTGGGGAACGGCCAAAAAATCAAATACAGACATAATACAAAGACAACAATCAAAAATAATTCGCATGATCACCAAGGCTGGGTGGTATATAACTAACAATGATCTGCATCGTGATCTTAATATTCCAACAGTAACAGAGGAGATTACAAAAATAAGTCGTATCTACCAGACCAAGCTTACCAAACACCCAAATGTTGGTGTCAATCTACTACCAATACAGGAACTACAATGCAGACGCAGGTTACAGAGGACAAGGCCAGTGGATCTGGTTGAATAAATTCGAAATTATATATATATATATCTCAATACCACTTTTTTTCTTTGCTTTTGTTTAATGTGTTTATTTTTGTTTTTTATATTTTTATTACATTTATGTTTACTTTACTATATTTTGCTCTATAATTGTATTAATTTAATTTAAATGTATATTATTTTTGTTACTATTTTGATTTTTTCCCCTACATCCTTACAAAAATAAAAAACTTTTGTGATCTGCTCACATAAATTAGTTACAACCCAGAAATAACTTTTAAACCATGTACTAATAGTCTTAATAAAAAATAAAGACATATGTACACGACATATGGGAAATAAAAAAAAAAAAAAAAAAAATTTATATTGAAATTTTGTATCGTTTCGTGCTCCATCAAAAATGACTTTGATGATGAAAAAAGTAGAGGATTCTTAATCTAATCAAGATCCTAAAATTTTATCATCTCTTGTTTGTAGTTATAATTCTTCCTCTGCTCCTTCATCTTCTTTGAATTCTCCGTCTCCTATTAATGCTTCTACTTTAGCACCTAGAACTTTAAAAGAGTGTTGGAACCCTTCAATCATGTAATATCAAGGCTGACCATGGAGACAACTTGTGAGGATGTTGAACTTTATATTTCCTAAAGATAGCCATCTAACAAATATTGTAGTTTATAAATTTAATTCTTCCAACCCTGGAGAAAGTTCCTATTTTAAGTTTTCTGTTTCTTCTGATAGTTTCTCTGTCATCTGTGACTCCAAAATTTTCTAATATGGTGTTCCATGAATTCAGTCCTAGAAAACAAAAAACTCATCAATTTCAGGTAACCTTCCTGTCTCTACCACACCATCTATGTCTTCTAAAGTTTCGAAAAACTAACTGTATCTGTTAAGGAACTATTTGACTTGCTAGGTAAGAACGAATACAACGTACGTATTCTTCAAGCGCCAGAATAGAAGAGAGAGCACTTTAATAAGTTCAATTCAGATTTTACATTAAAAGTAGTTAACTAATGTTTTTAGTGCATTTCAAAAGAGGTTCATATTATTACTTATGTTATTAACATTACATTTTACTCATTACATTTTAACATTCCTTTTTAATGTTGATAACAATAAGTTCTTCTAATAATTCATAAGTGAACAAACAAAGGAAATAATTCATATTTATAAAAATTATTTGCTTATCTTAGTTCTTGCATAATCCTAGTAATTGAATGCATTTAATATTATTGACTTTAGCAAGGTTTATTGTTAGTATGTCCGCTGTCATATCATTAGTGGAACAATAATTTAAATTAATAAAATTCTTTTTATATATCTCCCTAATATAATGATAACGAATATCTATATGCTTGCCTCTGGAATGATAAACAGGATTTTTAACTAGATCTTGCGCGCTCAAATTATCTCCAAACACTCCGATTGTTTAAATCTTTTTGTTCAAATACATTTCATTTAATAATTTTCTAATATATACAGCTTCTTTCGCAGCAAGCGAGTATAGCTTCGGTGCTGCTTAAGGCTACTGACGATTGCTTCTTGCTCTCCCATGAGAACACACATCCACCAAGTATGAATGCATATCCTGTAAAGGATTTCCTATCGGTTGAATCGCCTCCCCAGTCAGCGTCGACCTAGCCTACGACTCCTTTGCCGGTCTTCTCGTATTTGAGCTTTACGTTTATTGTTGAATTTAAATAACGTAACACTTGTTATGTGGGTCTGTATTTCGCTGCGACAACTTGCATACCGAGTGTAAGATATCAGGCCGTGTCGTGATAGCTATGTACATTAGCGATCCGATGAGCGATTGGTACTCGGTTTGGTCAACAGGTTTGCATGCTTCCTTATGGCGCTGCACTTGAAAACCTGGTACCAATGGAACTACTGCTTTGCGACAGTTCTCGAAGTTGTATTGCTGCAAGAGTTGTGTAATGTGGTGCCGTTGGTTAATGAAAATGGTACCTCTTTCACCAACCCTTTCCACCATCATTCCCAAAAAAAGACTAATAGGGCCTTTGTCGACTATCTGGAATGAATTAGACATTTTTTGTTTGATATTATTAAGCTCGATTTTATCCGAACTGGCCACTAATATGTCATCCACATATACAGTCACGATGTTAATATTGTTGTCTTCATTCCTTGTGTACATACATGGATCACTTTTGCATGGTGTGAAACCAATTTTTTGAGCATTGTGTCCAGTGTCATGTTTCACATTCTACCGGACTGCTTTAGCCCGTATAATGATTTCTTCAACTTCAGGACTTTGTTGCCAGGGACTTCAAACATTTTTGGTTGCTTCATATAAACGTCATCATTTAGTTGACCATTTAAGTATGTTGTTGACACGTCCAGCTGATGCATGTACAACTCCATCTCTGCTGCCAACGCCAATACCATTCGAATTGTAGAGTATCTTACCACAGGTGAAAACGCATAGTTTAAACCAAACGTTTGTGAACAGCCTTTGGCAACTAGCCTTGCTTTATACCGCTCGATTTCGCCTTTGCTGTTCTTTTTCAGTGTAAATAGTCAACGATTTCCAATGGCCTTGTCATTACGAGGAGGGTCTAAAAGCTCCCACGTATCATCTTCGATGAGTGCATTAAATTCATTTTGCATTGCGTTCCTCCACTCATCTGCTTGCTTGCCAGACAATGCCTCTTCGACCGTTTGCGGCTCCACGACGGTACTCCTCATTAAATTAACGATATTGTACTATTTTTTTGGTCTACCCCTAATCCTGTCTTAATATTTCTTGGACGACCTGGCCCTCGTCTCGGTTTAATCTCATTGCTGCTCTCTTCAACTGAATCTGACTCGACAGCCTCAGTCCCGATTGCTTTTTCATCTGTTATGTCATCTAAAATTTGATCGTAATCATTTACGGGGGTGTCGTTTACCAAATCTCGTTCTTCTTTGTGGATAACATATTCGGCGTCATCTGGAGGATTAGTGCTTTTACTAGGCTCGTTGTTAAGTTCAATACTATGCTCTCGGTGGTGTTTTCCACAAAGGAAACATCACGGCTAATGATGATATTGTTGCTGCTTTCATCAAATAATCGATAAACCTTCGACCTATCATCGTAGCCAACCATTATGAGTTCTCTCCCATTGCGCGGAACTTCTTATGCTGAGTCTTATCCAGTGCGACACCTAAACAGTCAAATATTCTGAAATGACTTACGACAGGCTTGTTTCCATTCCAGGCTTCGTAGGGCGTCATATTGACTAAAGCCCTTGTAGGTGACCGGTTTCTGATATATGCTGCTGTAGCATACTGCTTCAGCCCAAAATTTTTCAGGTAAATCTGCGTTTGTCAGCATAAAGCGAGCCATTTCCACCAGCGTTCGGTTGAACCTCTCAGCAATTCTATTCTGTTTGTGAGTATGGGGAACGGATAATTGACGAACAATACCATTATCTTTTAGATACTTAACAAATTCCTTCTTAATGTATTCCGTGCCATTATCGATGCGCAGAATTTTTATTTTACAAACTGTTTGTAGCTCAGCCATGTTTTTTTAAGTTTTAAATATGTTTAAAGCTTCATTTTTCAGTTCATAAAATAAACATTTACAAAACGCGTTTTGTCGCCGATCATCGTAATAAAATACCGCGAGCCCCCTACGATTTTAGATTTATTGGACCACATACGTGAATTAGTTGTAGCTTTTTTAATGTTTTGGTTTCAGACGCTTTAAATGGTTTTACGCTGCACTTGCTTTTTAAACAAATGGTACAATCAATTGTTTGCACGTTGTGCTAAACTTTAAACCACGCACTAGTTCTTTGTTTTTAAGCTCCACTTGGTATTGTAAATTTAAGTGTCCGTATCTTTTGTGCCACTTAAATATTTCTTCATAAGAGTTTTCGGCATGGTGCAATTTACCCGTTATTTCAAGTTCGCACATAAATATATCACCCGATTGTTTTGCAAATAATATTTTATGATCGTTTTCATCGAACACAATAGCTATGCCTTTCTCAAACAATACTTTGCACGTACTGCTCACTGAAATGAAGTTGCGGTACGAATAAAAAATTTTTCAGCTTAATAGTGCACATTTTTGATTTTATTAAAACATCACTACGTCCAATTGCTTCTATATATTCATTTCCAGCAAGCAAAATTTTGCTATTGTACTCTTTTAACTGTACGAAAAGCTCACGCACTCCACACATGTGTGACGTTGCTCCACTGTGTAAACTGCACTTGGTTTTATCAACCGTTGTTCTCTCATTTGCATTGAAGATTGCGAAAAAAGACTTAGCTGTCTCTTCTTGCTCTTCTCCACTCGATCCGTTAGTTGCACTTACAACTTTTTCGTCTCTCTTGTTTCGGCAATCTGCTGCGTAATGTCCCCTGCGACTACAATTATAACACTTAAAGTTACCGTTTTTTCTCCTTACGCTTTTGTTTCTGTCGGCGCCATTATTCTTGCTGTGATCCACACCTTCCGAATTTGTATGCATTTTGTTGTTGTTTTGCCGAGCAACAAATGCTTGTCCCGTTTCTCCCGAATGTAACAAGTCATTAAGTTTCACTTTGAGGGAATTCAACTGTGGCAAATCGTCGCGAGATTCCAATGCAACGACAAAATGTTCGTAGCACATAGGCAAACTAGCAAGAAGCATAATGACGAACAATTCTTCTTGCAATTCGCTCAGTTGTTCAATGATTCTACTGAAATCCGATATATATTGCTGCATACTGTCATCTTCAGTCATTCGCATATGAATACATTTTTTGAATAGTGACACCTTCCTCAGAGGTCCAAATGGTTGATGGATTTCTTTTAGTGCTTGTCTATAGCCATTTTTGTCTATAGCCATGTAGAACGTAGACATTAGCTTTGGGATCGCATGCCGACCAAAGAAATTAGCAATAAGACCAGGTGAGCCCAGTCTACTATGTTACTGGGTGAACTTATATAACTCTTGTAGTATCACGACTTTTGAATGTTCAGTTCGTATCGACTTTTCAACATCCAAATAAAGTAGCAAGGCGCCTTCTAAAACGAAGCAGAATGGGAGAAGTTAGGGTGGCAAGACAGCTGAGACCTCCCTAGTAGATCCTTTTAATATTATTATTAAAGCATATCCCCAATTACTAATTTAAGTTGTTTTGTTAATTTATGTATATACAGTTTAATTTAAGTTGTTCTAATAATAACAGAAAAATTAAATATTAAGGAAAAAATAAAAAAAATTACTTTTCTAGTGATTTAAATTTAAATATTTAATTTAATTTCCTCTTTTGTTCTATTCCAAGGACACCGCCTGCAATTTATTGTATGACCAACGCACACCGGATATCTGTAATTTCTTGGGTTTGACAGTGCCTCCACAAAATGTTAAACCGACCGATGAGAAGTCATCAGCTACGCCAATAACGGCACCAGCCGCGACCACTACGACTAGGGCATCAGAGGATAACAGTGCGAGGGCACAGGAAAAGCCGGCAGTACCGGCCCAAACCAAGGGCTCCATTGGCAGTGCGTATTGGATTTAGTTAAGTTGTTTCTAGTTTTTCTACCAAACGAATTTTCCTTTCTCTTTCTTTCGCACCCAATGCATAGCCATACTCGCTGCCATTCTCTCGCTGACATTTTTCGGCGCCTGCATGGGCATCCTTGCGGTTTTACCACAGGGTCGTCGCATCTTGACACATTTCTTCAGACGCAGCTCGTCCGCTGTAAGATATTCAAGGGTACTTATTCTTATCCCACTGGCCCCATATTTTTCCTAAAACGCGCCTCTAGTGATTATTTTATTATTTTTACTCTTCACGCAATGAGTACAATTATAATATATATATATAGATTACATAGCAGATCCCATGCTTTCTGTCTTTGAAGTTTAATATCAGCTGAACGAATAAATCTTTTAGGATGGATTTTTTTGCCAATAAAATTATACAGAAGAATAAACGACAGTTAGGATATTAACCGTATTAATAACATTTTGAATTAATTTTCACAAATGTAACAAAAAAATGTACTTTTATTTTCGCGACAGTGTCGAAATGTCAAGTCGATTTGTCGTCTACTCTCGCGGTCTGAAACAAAACAAAAAGTAAAACATAAAAACAAAGACAAGCAAAAACATGAACAAAACAAAATTCAAAATGCCTGTTGAACGCAGTCCCCCGACTGCGCTCAGCTCGCAACATCACCAACAGATATACACCATGGAGCTGTCTCTCCCCCACTCGACACGAAGCAATGAACTCTCCCGCAACTTCATCTGAAGAAGTAGGAAACAACAACAGCAAAGAAATTACAAACGGAATCAACCAACAGCAACAGCGATGTTTTCAATACTAATTTTCCTCAACTGCCGTGGAGCGATCAATGTTTCACGCCGACGCTGGACACACCTTCCAAACAGCTACAACAACAACAACAAAGTCAACGAGCACTGCTAAGATGACAACAACTACAACTGCTAACAACGCGATGAATATAACATCGATACTCTTTCCGTCCTTTTCTTTCCACAATACAACGTCGTAAGCAACGGATTTAGCAGCATCATTAACAACAAGTATTCATGCACAAGCTCAAAACATTAGAACAAAAACCGAGACACATTATCTATTATCTATCAGATAAGAAACTATTTATTTTTATAACTAAGTATGAGTGGACGTCAGAATTTTTTAACTTATAAATTAGGCCCTTGTGCCATACAGTATCGAAAGCAGCTTTTAAATATTTTTTAAGTTTACCTCTTCCTTGAAAAAAAGTTGTAATTTTGATTAACTGATGAATAGCGATAAGTTTCGCTCTAAAATCAAAGTGTGTTCGCTGAAGTATATTATTACGTTCCTTATTTCTTAATGACTTCTAAGTTCATTAGTTCACAGAGGATTGAGTGAGTTGTTAAGTCGTGCAAAAGTCACCGAATTAAAAAAGGACTCAGTTATATCACTTAAAATATATCACTTAAAATATAACACTTTTGCACCCTAGTTCTGTAAACTTATGCCAAAATCTGGGGACGAATTGTTTATTATTCTTTAACATAGATTATATTGGTGATTTTCCAAAAGGGTTGGGTAGGGGGGAGTTGCTATTAAGACAAGATAGTTAATTGTTCCAGTTGGCATTGTTGTGAACAAACATTGAAGATTTGATTTCTCGATTGAGATAATTTAATATGGCTTTAAAGAGTGGTATCCCAGAACGTATATAGTGCCTTTGAACCAGGTTCCTTATCTTCATGAGCTACTTAATGTCATCAGGGATGGTGGGCATAAAGTTGACGGTCGTTTCAATTTTGGGTACTCAACTGAAGTCAACTGTGAAATCTATGTTATCAGCAGAGGGTGTTGTGCTAATTTTGAGAGTTGAAATTTCTCGAAAATGTTGGTTTGCTTTGGAGAATTAAAATAATTTGGTAATACTTCCAGTTTTGGAAGTAATTGGTAAGTGGTCCGGAGAACTATCTGTTCAGTAAGCAGATGAGAGAACTAACAATGGAGAGATAAGGTGTGGGGGGCTTAGATTTAAGGCTCGCTGGTATAATCTTCTCTTCATGGAAAGCTCTTATAAAGTGTTACCCAAGAAATTGGCTCTGAGACAGTTCCATTTGCAGTGTCGAGAGTTGAGATCTCCACCTAGTACGTAAGTGCCTTTAATGTGTTGAAACTTAAGCAAGTCTACGCGATCAATGCTTCTTATGAGATGAGTTTCAGCTACCTGTTTTTGCTTGATTTCATTTGTAATAATAATGGCTATGCCTCTTCCTCTGCTACTACGCTTATCATTTCTATAAATTCTAAAACCCGAGGGACTAAACTAAATCAACACTCAACCAAATTTCGCATAAAAGGAAGATATCGATTTACATTATTTTCACATACTTACTCCTTATTTTACTCCTTACGGCAGGGGCATTCCATCCCATGACATTAAAATGATCTCCTAGATTATTTACAGGAGTACACCTATTTATCAATATTAATTTATTCTCTTTTGATTGTACAACAGCGAGCTTGTCCAAGAGTTCCTTTAAAAGTGCGCTGACTTCGTTGAGTGAAAACAGATCAGGTGCAGTAACGTTAGCAGTAACGGCATTGTTGTTGTTGTTTATGAGAGCTTGCTTGTAGGTTAGAGCATTGTTGTGATTGTTTATATCTGTTTGTTTATTTATAGCATTGTTGTTTGAAAACTGCATATGGCGGAGGGTAAAAGGCTATTGTTGTTGCTGATAACATTTAAGTGCGTAAAATTGTGGTTTTTTGTGTTGTTTGCGATTTGCGGGTGATTACTGCGTTCACCTCTTTAGTTGCATGTTTAAGGCATCATCAGATATGATGCTCGACAGCGTCACGAGGGAGCGGTAGGTGGGTAATGATCTTTGCAGATTGCACAGTATTGCTTGACGGTTTTTGTGCAGTGGTTTTTGTGTGGTCCAGCGCAAAAACAGCATGAGGTTTTTAAATTGCACTTATTTGGATCGTTCCCAAAGAGTTGAATGTTGTAGCACTGTGTGAGTTGGTTTGATGGCTTAGATTTAAACTCACAGCGAACATTGGTATTGTTAATGCAAGAGTGGTTCTTGCTTAGGTCTTGTAGTGTGGTCGATCTATTTTGGAAATAAATGACATAAAGCAGTAGTTTTTTCGATAATTTTTAAATTGATGCAATAGAGTCCCCGAATGGTCATTGATGCTGTCAGTTCTCCATTTTTCCAGTCAAGAGAGGACCGTCTTATACGAGGTCTTTCCCAAAAGTACCCGACCTGCACTTATATCTTCGCGCCAAAGCACTCAGTCGACCTCTATAGGGTAAAAACATCACCAGTAACTCCTCACGAACCTACCAGTTGCTCGCAGTTCTCAATAGGATGGTTAATTTATGCTCAGCGTTTGTTTACAGTGTCTTTTCCACGTTCGTCGGATTTGTTCATTGTTAAAAATGACTAAAAGAACAGAGCAGCGAATTTGCATTAAATTTTGTTTTAATCTTAGAAAAGGTTGTGCGGAAACTATTGAAATGTTGCAAAAGACCTTTGAAGAGGAGTGTATGAACAAGGAACTAGAAGATGTACTGTTTGTCGAATTTGAAGCGAGAGTTTGAGCATGCTAAATGCATCCCAAAATTGCTCTCGAAACAGCAAAAAACCCTTCGATTAGAAATCGCTCAGGACAATCGGGAAATGATTAGGTTATTACTGGTGATGAATCATGGGTTTATAATCCTGAAACAAAACAACAGTCTTCGCAGTGGAAGCCGAAAAAGCCCGTCAAAGCCGAAGCAACGTCAAATCAATGTTGATTGTTTTTTCGATAATGAAGGCATCGTGCATCACGTATGTGCTACTACCGGTCAGACCATCAACAAATAGTACTATGTTGAAATTTTGAAAAGATTTCGCGATGCAAACGGAAGAAAACGATCGCACTTTTGGCAAACCGTTGTCTGGTTTCTTCACCACGACAATGCTCCAGCGCATGCATCAAACATTGTGCAGCAGCATTTATCAAACACGGTGTTGTACAGCTTCGCCAGCCTTACAGTCCCGAAATAGCTCCTTGCGACTTTTGGCTATTTCCTCGATTGAAAGTGCCGCTTAAAGTACACCGATTCGACGACAAGAAGACTGAAACCAATGCGATGAATGCACTAAAGGCGACTCCAATAACTGACTTTCAAGACTGCTTTAGGAAATGGAAGCATCGATATGAGCGTGTTGTTCAATCAAATGGGGACTACTTTAAACTACAACAGGACGACGAAGAATAAGTCAAAACACGGCATTTTTATTAAGTCTGAAGCGCCCGATTCGTCCGACTCACAGTCTTCACTACTACGTTATCGCTTAATGCTTAGTATTATTTGCCTTAGGAAATTGCTAATGAGCACAAGGTGCCTAGACTTAATTTCAGATTTGTAACTCGCGAAATAGGCTTAAAACAAAAATGCAGCAATTCCGACTCTAAGACAACCGCACGCTTTGAGAGTTCCACAGCGCCTGAGTTTGTAACGCAGTAAAGGGGTCATCAGATTCTACATAAAGTATATGTAGAAATGTAGAGTAAAACGGTGATGAAACCAACAACGTTGAGAGCAGCAGCAACGATGATGGCAGCAATGAAGATGATCAGCAGGGACAACGATCGTAGAGGCAGTCCCTTACAGTCGATGATTTAGGAAGCATCGAAAATCGACGGTCTTGTAGTGAAGCCAATACGTCGCTTGTGGATCTCTGAACCACATGATGAGTTTCACCTAACTTAAACTTGAACCTATAATATATTAAACAAACAGAATTATTATTATATTTATTATTTATTTATATTCATTCATTCATTTATCCACAATAATGCGTTGACTTAGCTGTGTTCGTCTTTCTGTCTGTCAAATATGATTGTACCGCACGTTCATACTCAAAGCGTCAAAGGCCTTAGAATTACTAGATCGAATAGCTCACAAATGCATGTCTCAGCATTGATCTCCAGTATGTGGAATTTCACAAAAATATGTGTTTTGAGATTAGAAGGGTTAACCAGTGGCTCGTTCTTAACCATAAATCAGATCAATATTATGCTCAAACACATGAACGTTAGCTGAAATTTTTTCGTGGGGTGCGTGACGGGTATTACAAGTTAAAGTTTTTTCTTCTGTTTCATTATTGTTTCTAATTTCTGATAAAATTTCCACTGCTCCATGACAGATCCAATCGAATGAGGAGGCCAATTTGCTGCTTGAACCCAATGGCGAATTTTCGGACAGCGATGATGATATGTTGCTCTAGGCAACACCAACGGACGATTTCGGCATTTCGTGTCAATGCTTTGCGTTTAGCAGTTAAGCCTCCACTGATTTTATAGTCGTCATCTGGTACGATAGTGTTAAAGTTGAACAGTAAACCAACTAAAGACGAGTTTGAACCCAATGAACGAAACACCAAAGATAAAATGAAACTGATTGTGAGTAACCAAAAGAAGTAAGTAGCAAGTGTTGTAAGATTGTTCAATACAATGGGCGAATAATCTATATAAGCATAATTAAATTATAACAACTTAAAAATGTAAAAAAAAATATTGTACACATTATTGTATTTATATTTTATATACTTATTTATCAAAAAGAATTGCAAAAATAAAATTAAAGGGTGCAAAAATATATATATTTAAACATTTCAGTCATTATATTTTGTGTAAATTTTAGAATTTTGGGTACTTTGATTAGTCGCTTTTCATGCGAATAAAGTCGCTTCTACTTTTTACTTATCCAAAAACGTTATTATAATAAAGCAACAGATAAGATAAAGATTGAGACTGATTGCGAGACTGAACGAAGGAAAGCAGATGAGAAGATAGGTTGAATAGTGACAGGAAACCTTAATTTATATCTTCGCACCACACCACTCAGGCGACCTAAATAGAGTACAAACATCACCATTAACTCCTCACGAACTCACCAGTTGCTCGCAGTTCTCAATAGGACCGTTAATTCATGCTTATGTGAACAAATATGAACAAAAACGAAAGCAAATTCTGAATAAAAACAAAAAAATAAATATAAATCAGTACAGTAATATATTAAGAAAAGAAGTTATCAAACCCAAGCGACCAGAAGCATCAAAAACATCAAAATACATAACTTCGAACAAAATTACCATAAAATAACATAAATAAATAATAAAAAAAATTCCAAAGCAAAAGCCGCATCTAACAAACAGTGCATTACCAAAATGAACATAAACTAACGAAAAAAAAAATATAATTCTAAGTTATTATCTAATTATTATCTAATATTACATAAAGTTTACTCTAAAAACAAAGCAAAGTTAATTGTTTGTATATTAAAATAAACAATATTAAATGAATGTGAGTGTGTGAATAAATTTGGCACTTTGAGACTTAAAAACGAAAGAATAGTAATAAATAAATAAATAAATAAACAAATTAGAATATAATTTATAACCAGTTGGAACAACACTTCTTACAAGCCACGAACAACAAAAATTGTTATGAAACAAGAAGTGATGAAGGGTGTTAACCGTGACAGAAAAAGAGATAAGCAGTAACGGAGCCAGCACAGCAGAGGCAGCCGATCATAAATTCAGCAAGGACAACAACATTAGGTCAGATTTAAAAATAATATTAATTAACGCATTTTTCTTATATTCTTCTAATTGTTCAAATTTCAAAGTTCCATAAATTCCCAATTTTAATTTTAAAATTTTTAAATATTTAATTTTCGTATTTCTTATCAATCCATGTACGGCTGCCGTTCGCTGAAGACCCACATATG
This sequence comes from Cacoxenus indagator, assembly GCA_035041755.1. Lineage (NCBI taxonomy): Eukaryota > Metazoa > Arthropoda > Insecta > Diptera > Drosophilidae > Cacoxenus > Cacoxenus indagator. The sequence continues at coordinate 200,627 of JAWNKX010000189.1, read as the reverse complement.
TTGGGCAATACATATGAGGTAGCTCTGAAGCGATTTCGCTTCAGCGAAGACTTTATCGCGAAAAGCAATTGAAAGTTGCGTAAACCGATTTAATGAAAAACTTGGGCATATGTTAATTCGGACCGATGTAGACTTGAGTATGCCACACTTCTACATACCGCATCATTGCATACTGAGACAACAGAGTCTTACAACGAAACTTTGAGTCGTTTTCGACGCATTGGCCAAAAGCACATTCAGCAAGTCGTTAAACGATATTCTTATTTATTTATTTTTTTATTGTAGCTTAGAATTAATCCTAAATTACAATACTTTTATAGCCAGAGCAACGAAGGCCTTCAGGCTGTTTTTTTTTACATGTATTTAGAGGCTTATATTTAGTTTAAAAATAAGTTTTACAAAATTTTTAATATTTTCAATGTTGGCCTCTGCGAGGAGTTGGGTAGGACTGGGAATTTTTAATTAGATGCATTGGTTGAGGATAAATTGGCAGTTATTCGTGAAATGTTCAATAGTGAGAGTGCTTCTATTGCAGTATGGACAGATCGGTGGTGATGTTTTCTTGAATAGGTGTTCGTGTGTAATCTTCGTGTGGCCTAGCCCGAATCTAGTGTAGATAATTGCGTGTTTTCTGTTTACAGTTATTGGTATGTTTGTTGGTTTCCGATAAGGATTTATTGTTTTATAATAGTGTGTGTATTCGCTCCAGATATTTTTTAAAACTAGTTTGCTTGTCATATTGACGAGGTTGTTAATGTCTTTCTGACTAAAAGTGTTGTGAAGAATTAGTGGGGCTGTTGTGGCGGCTTTTGCTGCTGTGTCCACCAGCTCATTTCCTTTTATTCCTGCATGTCCTGGTGTCCACATTAGTTTTATTTTTTTATGGTTTGCGAATATCATGTCTCTGATTTTGCTTATAATCGGATCATTGTTATTTACATTTTGTACAGCGAGGAGTGTTGAAAGCGAGTCGGTGCATATCACATGTTTGGTTTTTTTGATTGCACTTGCCAGTTCCACAGCCATTAGAATTGCTTCATCTTCGGCTGTAAAAATGGACGTGTAGAAGGGTGTTATAGCCAATCTTAGAATTTCATTCTCTTCAGTGACAAGCTAAGTGCTGTTGAGTTGTCTGTTTTTGAGCCGTCGGTAAAGATAAACTTCCACGTAGGGAAATTGGATCGAATACTATTGAAGGTTGTCGTGTAAATCTCTTTGGGAGTTGAGTCCTTTTTATAATGTGCGAGTTGGAGTATAATTGAGTTTTCACCTTTTGTTTGTATTTTCGGTGAGTAGATATAATTATGTTGAATTCTGCAGCTTTTTTGATGATGAGTTGGAGGCTTGATGGTATTTTAAGATCTCGTTTCCGCTTCATTTGGTTGATTAGCGTTGTATGCATTGAAGATCCGGGTGTATTGGTTAGTCTGTTTATTTGTCTGCTGATGCTCCAATCGAGTCTGGTACTCAGGTCGGGGAGTCCAGCTTCTGCGAGGATGTTGGCGATGGGAGTGGTTCGGAAAGCACCTAAAGACAGTCTGATGGAGGAGTGGTAGGGGGTGGATAATTTGTTAATATTGGTTTTGTTTGTTTTGCCGTATACACAGAGGCCGTAATCTATTTTGGATAATATTATTGCTTTTGTAACGTTTATGAGAGAGATAGTGTTACATTTAAGATTTTTGCTACTTAAACATTTTAAAATATTTAATATAGTGTTTAATGATTTTATTAGTGTATTAATATGTTCATTCCAAGAATGTCTCTTATCAAAGATAAGCCTAAATATTTTAAGATATTGTGTTTTAGGTATGATTGTATTGTTTATTTTAATGTCTATGTTTGTACAGTTGTGTTTTTTGCATACATGTAAGTCTGAGGATTTTTCGCTGGATATTTTTGTGCCACTAAAAGTGCACCATTGATTTAATTTTTGGAACAAATTTTTTATTTCAGTATCATAGCCTACTTTTGGATTAAAAATGAGACACAGATCGTCTGCGTACATTGTATGTATAAAAAATTTGTTTTGATTTATTATGTGGCTTAATTTGTTGTAAGCTATGAGGAAAAGGGTGACAGACAGTGGCGATCCCTGCGGGATGCCATTATGTAGTTACCTCTCTTTTGATAGGGTGCTATTAACTTTTACTCTGCATCGTCTATTACTAAGGTAACTGCGAGTGTAGTTAATAATTTTTGGTCCGAGTTTCCATTAGAGGAGCTGTTGAATAATGCAGTGAATTCCTACTCTGTCAAAAGCTTTTTATATATCAATGGAAAGAACTGATACATGGTTTTTTGATGACAGTTTGTTGCAAATGTAATTATCTATTATTAAAAGAGGATCTATGGTGCATCTGTTTGCTTGGTATGCGTACTGGTTTTGGGACAGCAAGTTTTCTTGGTTTAGATACCACATAATTCTTTTTGAAATAATTTTTTCTAGGGTTTTTGATATGCATGAGAGTAGAGATATTGGACGATAGCCATTAATTGAATTTTTTGGTTTATTGGGCTTCCTTATAGGGATTATAGTTGCTATCTTCCATGATGCTGGTGTCAAATATTTTATTATAAAGGTCAAGTACTTTATTGATGCCAGCAGGCGGAAGCTTTTTTAACATATCGTAGGGTATGTTATCAAAGCCAGGTGTTGATCCTTTTAGGCTACTAAGACGGGATTGAAGCTCAATTGACGTTATGGATGTTTCAATTAGTTTTGCTTTTGGTTCCGGTATATATGTCAAGGGTTGGGCTGTGTAACGGTGTTTGTTTTGCTTGAATGATTCTGAGAAGTTTGAGTCTTTTGAGCAATTAGACCAGGCCCTGCTGAATGCATTGGCGATCTCCTTAGAGTCACAAGAGTTACCTGCTGCGGTTTCTATTGTATGTATGTGTGTGTTTTTTCGGATCCCTGTAATGATATGTACTTTATCCCAAAGCGTTTTCGTAGTTGAACTCGGGTTGATGTCATTGGTAAAGTCTTCGAAAGCAGTTTTTTGGGCTCGCTTTGCTTCATACTTAAATTTAGCATTTGCTCTTTTATATTTTAGCATGTTCTCTGTGCTTAAATGTTTCCTGAGATTATTTAGACATTTTACCTTTTCCCTTTTTAAGAGCTCTAGTTCCCTACTCCACCAGTATGTTGTCTTTTTCGTAGCGATTATGGGATTTTTGGTTGGTACGGAATCGTTTGCACATGCCCTAATTATTTTAAGGAATTTGACAGCTGCTTGATTTGTGTTGTTTGTGATATTAATTTTTTGTGACTGTTCGTTGATGTTTTTCTGAAATTTTTCCCAGTTGGCTAGGTGCAGTTTGTATTTATGTGTTTTGAAATCTACGTTATTTGGTACTTTAACAAATAGATCGAAATATAAATTATCGCAAATAGACCAGGAGGCATTAAGGTTAAGTGGTGGTGAGCACATGGAGATATCTACGTTCGTAAAAGTGTTCATAGTTGTGTAGTGTGTATGATCGCCATTGTTAAGTACGATCAGACTACTGTTCTGTATGAAATTTGCAACTACGTTGCCCCTTTGATTGTTTGAAGATGATTCCCAAAGTGAATGCCAGGCATTGAAATCTCCTAGCATAAGTACTGGCTTGTTAAAGTTTTTGAAAAGGTCATGAAGATCCTGTTCAACGAACTTGTCAGTTGGCAAGATGTAAATATTTAATATTATAAAAGGAGTTTCTGGAGTTTGATATGAGGAGAGCAACTCCTCTGCTGGCTTTTGTGAATAGTGTATTTATATAATTTTTTTGGTATAGTGCAAATTGTTTTGGAGTGTGAAGCGGTGTGTTGTTGTTGATGAGGTGGGTTTCTTGTAATGCTATTATCTGTGGCTTATATTTGTTTAATAAAAGAGAGAGGCTGTGATATTTGTCTTTATATCCGTTTATGTTCCATTGTATTACTTTAAGTGTCATAGTCGTGAAAATTTTATGATATGTTTTGTTTTTATATGTTTTTATATTTTTGTTCATTGTCTCTCCTCTCTTTGCTCTTCACCTGCTCCCCTCATCAACAACGCGCTTACAATCTCATAATGCAACGGGACATTATGAGCGAACGCGATTGCTGAAGGAGGAGAGCAAAGAGAGACCGATAGAGGCTTGTTATGATTATAGCTCAATGTCTTCTTCTCTGATATCATTGTCTGTATCAGAGAGAATTGAGTCATTTTTAGTGTTTTGCTTATTAGGCTTTCGAAGTCTATGTCTGTGTTCATTTTTGAATTGTTTGTTTTTGTCGCTTGTTCGTATGTTGAGTGATTTTCTGGTTTGGAGGTGGATTGTGTTCTTTCGGTTTCATTTGTTTTTTGAGTTTGTTGTGAGTAATTCGTCATTGTGGTTTTTCTAGAAGGTTCTTCGCATTTATTTTGTGTGTGTGACCTGGAATCAATATCGTGATGTTTATTAAACCTAAACAACTAAATTGAAACATAACAAAACTGCGATCCTCTACGATTACTATCGCCACTCATCATCGTAGCAAAAATTATACTTCAGGAATTATGGCTGCTAAAACTCAACTGGGATGAGTCTGTTCCTCAGAACTGGCATCAAGCTTGGATCAATTGTTTAGAAACACTCTCGTCGCTTTCATCGCACGAGGTGCTTTCTTACTGTCTACAATCAAACGCTAGCAACATACAGTTACACGGATTTTATGACGCATCCATACGAGCATATTGTTGCTGTATTTATGTGCGCACAAAGGACGCGTCTGGTAACGTATCAGTATAACTGCTTAATGCGAAGTCCAGGGTGGCACCCGTTAAAAAGGAATCTTTATGCTAAGATAAATCTTTATGGTCAGACTCTCAGATCGTATTACATTGGTTGCAGCATGATTCAGTCACACTATCCACTTTTGCTGGTAATCGAGTATCAACCATAGAGGAGCTTGCAACCCAAACTTATTGGAGATTCGTACATACATATGACAATCCTGCAGATATTGTTTCTCGTGGCTGTTCAATTAACGACTTGCAGAAATCTTTTTGGTTTATTGGGCCTAAGTTATTGTGTGAAGTATCATCGAAGTGGCCAGATGAAAAGTGCGCTATGACATTGACATTAAGACGGTTGATTTCGAAAAAGCGAAAAGTATATTTATTGTAAGTGAAGAAAGCAACCACCTACTCAAATCGACTGTAAAATTTATCTCACACAATCGTATTCTACGCATAACGGCGTGGATGTTTAGATTTGCAACACTTTCTACAGGAAACCTACAATTCAATCAACAATGTTCACTCATTAGTAAGGAGCTTCATCATGCACTGTATTGCATCATTTTGAACATTCAGAGACAATAATTTAGATAAGATTTACGTTTGCTTAAAAAGGAAAAGCCACTAACTAGCCATTTGAAATTTCTCAGCCCTTTTTTAGAAAATTCCACTGGCTTAGAACTACTTAAGCTCGGAGGTAGAATCGAAAACGCTGATTTAAGGGAATGTCAAAAACATCCATTTTTGCTACCGAGTAAGTCATCATTCATATCAAAATATGTTCGTCACTTACACCTGCAAAACGTTCATGCTGGACCAAGAGATCTAGTTGCTCTAATTCGTGTTCGATTTTGGATAGTTAATGCCAGAGACGTGAATCGATGCATTGTACGGTCGTGTGTCCATTGTGTTCGCTATAGACCACGGCTACAACAAGAAATTATGTGTGAACTGCCAGTGGAACGTTCGGCAGTACCTAGGCCATTTACTCGCTGCGGTGTTGACTTTTGTGGACCGATCAACACGTACCATCGTATACGAGGAAGGGTACCATACAAAACGTACATTGCCATATTCATTTGTTTCGCCAGTAAAGCTGTACACATGGCAGTGGTGTCAAATTTGTCCACGGATGCATTCTTAGCTGCTCTCAAACGTATGGTAGCACGTCGGGGACATCTATTGTGATAAGGCAACGAATTTCGTGGGAGCCTCGACTAAATTACTTGAATTGAAGTCGTTTATGTTCAATATAGAGACTCAAGAAGAAATTTATACATATTCAGAATTTAACAATTTTCAGTTTATTCCAACCAGGTCACCACATTTCGGCGGTCTTTGGGAGGCAGCTGTGAAAAGTGCGAAAGGTTTGCTGAATCGCACTTGATGATCGTCGTGATGGTGGAATAAAATTGCAATATTTCCTTCATCTTGAAAGAAGGTTCTTTCAAGGGGGTCGGGAAGTTGGGTCAAATCAACAATGAACTTAAATATATTATTAAACTAAAAGAATATAATATACCTTGTTTGCTGTTTCATGAATGTAATAAAAAAAAGTCATCTGCGAGTAAGCAACAAAATAAAACACAAATTTTGCTTTTGATTTGCGTATATACCTTTATTTACACACCGCACGCTTTCTGAAGTTTAATGCGGTCAAGAAACACGCTTCTTGATACAACTGGTATGTTTGCGTCTCCGCATTGCATGTCAGATTCTGACTATGATCCAGCTGAACGCGGTGTTGACCATATTAGGCATGTCTACGCCAAGTACGTACTTGACATCCCGTATTACGTTAAAGAAGCCTTCTGTACCTATTAGAATATCAATGTTGCTTTTCTCAACGAACAACAGGTCCGCCAACTCAATATTGCTAGATAGGTTCCATTGTGAGGTATCTACTTTTTCTTGAGGTTGGCGAGCTGAAATCGTCTTGATGACTGAAAAAGTCGACGACCACTCGTATTCCGACACTAATGATCTCAGAGTATGGCAGACGCTGTGACGTATTTGCTTTCGTATCTCTGCTATCCCGCTCACTTCTGGGTACACTCTTTGCCTGCTTAACTGTAACTGGTTTGCCGTTTGTTCAGTCATGAAGTTCACCTCGGAACATGAATCCAGAAGAACTCGGACTGGCTAGAACTGGCAGCATTTATCCATTACTAGCACCACGGCAGTTTGTATGATTCCTCGTTTCGCGGTTCGGAAGCAGCGCGCTCCGGCTCAGCAGCAACAGGCGCTGCATGAAATAGTGTATGATGGTATTTCTTGCAGACTCTGCAGTGAGACTTCGACTAATAGTCCTTTACATAGTGGCCCTTTCGCAGGCAATTGAAGCACAACTTAGTTTGTGTGACGTAACCCTTGCGTTGAAGTAGAGGCAGGTCACAAAATATATGGCAGCTACTGATGTAGTGATCACACGCGTTACAGTGTAAGCACCTGACCTACGAGCTGAAGAAAGTCTTTGAGCATGCGGCGCGTGTCGAGTTCTGTTTTGTTTCAGTTGGCTTCTCGCTTTGCCTCATGTTCCGTTTACTTTACAGAAATTGGCATCTGCATGTTAGCACCGTATAGCAATCGTCCCAAGCAGGCAATTTGTCGTAGGATTGCCCCTCGTCGTAGCTTAACTTCGTGACAGCTTCCACCTTCGAGAGCAAGACGTATATCATAATGGCGTCTAGAACATCCTCCATGGACCCTAATGATAACAAAGAACTGCGAATTGCCGAAGCGGAGTCCACGATCCCTCGCAGCGCATTTGCATCTGGCATGCGCATCGAAAGTAGATTAAAAAAGACAGAGATGTACTCTAAAAACTCTTTCAACCGTTTTAGCCCCTACGGATAGTTATCCTCGGTTACTTGGCCTGACAGGCACTCAAGTAAATAATTAAATTTATCGATGGGCGCTAGTTGGTGATCCTCGTCGATCAAATGCTCAAATGCGCTCAGGAACTGTTTGTACGTCGCGTACTCACCGTCGAATCTGGACAGTTTTAACTTGGGTAAACGGTTGGTGTAAGCGGAAGCAACGACGGACATACTATTCAGGAGGGTCGCGTCGAAGGGTTGGTCGGAAAGTAGTTCACCTTTGTGCGAAATAATTTCACCTTCGGCCGTAATGTACAATTCCTCCAAATCTCCTCTTCCATCATCGGCACCGTTTAGGTCCTCAATATGTGTTTGGATGGCGCAAATCTGCCTAAAGTATTGTTTCGGATTTTCAACCTGAAATCGAGTGAGGTAGCGCTGTTAGACTCGCCACCTTTAACAACAACCCTTGACTTCTGGCGTAGCGCAACTAGCTTTTTCTCACCTTCTGTTTCACTCATGTTGTTCGATTTATGAACTGAAATGCCCTAACGTAAGTGATCAAAGTTCCACACCTATAATGTGTAGAATGGCTAGTCCACAGTTTGGCAATTGACTACCAACTTGCAGCGATGCTTATTTATTTGTGCTTGAGTTAAGGACACGTATGTACGTATGTATTTGTTGGCATACAGTCGATGGCGTTGACCAACAAATATGCGTTAAAGAGGAATGCAAAGCGCAACCCAGCTTATCGATTTTAGCGCAGCCTCGTAGCAGCTCAGTTCGAATTTATGTATTTATATTCGTATGTTCAACCCATGTATGTATGTAATGCGTTTATATGATTTATTTTATTTTCCAACTCAAAATTAATATTTTTTAATATTTTCGTGAGCATCACAACAGCTTGCTTCCACAAGTCTGAGTTTAGAACTGAATTAAACCGTTCCCCAGTCGCTAACTTTATAGCTAGCGTAGTTCTAAGAATAACGATCTCCCGCGGTGCTGCTGCATGCGCGGTGTCAGACTTAGTTCGCCATTGGTCCTAAATGCCAACGTTGGTCGGTTTGCTGTTAATGACAACCCTGGTCTTCTACGGTGTTGCTACATGTGCGGTTTGAGGTTCGGTTTGCCGTTAGGCTTAAGAGTGTCGACGTTGGTCCTCCGCGGTGCTGCTGTATGCGCGGTGTCAGGTTCAAATTTGGTTCGCGGGACATACTCCAGACGCACAGTCAGCTACTTCGTTTCGCTTTTTGCCGACTCAGTGTTTTCTCATGGGCTGAGAATACTGTTGCTGTGGTCGACACGATAGCTTTGTTGTCGTCTTATGCCATCGTGTTATCTCCCCCTTGCTCAAGTGAGAGCAACTCGTCCTTTACCACTTGAAGAACGCGTCGCTGACTTGTCTTCCTCTAGACTTAGATGAGCTTGACCAGGGCGTAACACATAATAACACCGGTAAACGTAATTGTTCCAGACACAATATGCTCCTTAGTTAATTTTGTTTTTATTCCGTCGATGTGCCGCAGGTTGCCAATACTCATTTTATGAAGATACGCCATGCTCAGGATTTCGTCATGGCTGGTTATGTTCAGCAGTGCTGATGCCGAAACGCCGGGCGTCTTTTTCACTATGTATATTTGATTCACGTACACGGAATCGTTAACATGAACCTCGCGGTCGAAAGTGAACTGGAACGTGCCAGTGACAACCTTTTTCGGACTATCCCCTTCCTTTACAGTGACCGTGTTGCCACTGATGACGATGACACCATCATCGACCACTGTAATAGGTTCGAGGTAATTTGGTCGGGTACTGCAGAGCGCAACTTTTCCGGAGTGAAGTTGTTGAGCGCACGTTTCTTTCGGGAGTTGCTTGCAGAAAGTTGATGTAATGGTATGGCTGCAATCTCTTATGGCCAATATCTGCTTGTTGCATTCCGCAATGTTGTCGCTGTCGGCTAGGTTGACTATCTTTTCATTATGAGGAACAGGGAAAACAATAATCCTCTTACATACTATCTTAGGCTTGGGATATTTTATTACCAAATGCAGTACATCTCTATTTTGTAAAACTTTCACATGAGAAGCTTCCATTAAACTAATTCCTGTAAAGTGCTCATCAACTAAATTTCTAATGTCACTACTATATGGTATTGTTGGATTTTCTGTGGCAATTTTTGCAAGTGTAATTGATAACATTAAATTTTCCAGTTCAGTTATTAAAATTCTATTTCGTGCTCATTAAAATGTTCAGTGTTTACTTTTTTTTGTGAGTTACTAAAGTCAGTCCCTGCAAAAATGATGTGAAAAAGTGCTTGAAATAATATTACCGTAAATTGTCCTTATGGACCACTCTCCCCTTAATGAGGACATTTGTCCCTAAGTCGGCCTCAAACGGAGGGTTGTTATAGTCTCTGAGTTTAATGATGGCTCGTTATCGCAGAAAATCATTCTTGTATTCGGGTAAAAGTTTAATAGCTGGAGTATTGCTTTTTCAACATTTACTATTGTCCTCGAAGGTATCGGCTGAAGAAGGGCAAACTTCGAGAATTTATCGACACAAGTCAAAAAGTGTACCCTGTCTGTTGAGAAAATGTATATATGCAGCATTTCGCCAGCGTATGATGGTACGCTCGTTTTTCATAATATTTGTTTTTTTGGTTGCCGATCATTTTTTGCCCTCGTACAAACCCCGCAGTTCCCTACAACCTCATTGACTACTCTTGTCATCTTGGGAAATAAATAATCCAGAAGGATCTCTTTTACGTTTTCCTGTGCCGCTCTGTGAGCCCGGTTATGCTCTGCTGTGGGTATCTCCTTTTGTTCCCCTTTATTTACCACATCGGTCATAAGTTTTTCAGTGAACCAAAATGTTGTAGCCGGAAAGGTCTCCACAACGCCATATTGTATGTGGGCCAAAATCGGTACATCACAATGAATAGCTTTTACAACCGCGGGGTTTATGGCCGCTTTTACAGTATCCAGCAAGGTACTTTTGTCTGTGAAGCAAATAATGTGTCGAGTCTTTTCCCCAAACATTATAAAGGTCCGGACTTTATTTTTGTTTTTTTTCCCTTTATATCTAATTTTTCTGTTATTATTAGATCAACTTTAATTAAATTGTATATACAAAAATTAAGAAAACAACTTCAATAATAATTGGGGATATAGTATTGTGTTTTAAAAGAATCTATTACGGAGGTCGGCAGGGTGCGATCTTCTCAGCCGTCTCGCCACCCTAACTCCTCCCATTCTGCGTCGTTTTAGAAGGCGCCTTGCTAGTTTATTTGAATAATTTTTTAACCTCTCTATATATTTTTTGGCCTGACGATTTATCACATCGCCAATTTTCGGTATTTTTAAGTCATTTTCAAGGTCCGCCGTTCGCATGAACCAAGGGGCACCAGTAAGCATACGCAATGTCTTGGCCTGCAGTACTCTCACCATCGTGGTGTTTGACCTCACTGCTATGCCATACACCTGCAAACCTTATTCACCTTATTTCCCAAGGAAAATTTATTCCTGCTAGTTAAAAGCCAATGCAATTTACCAATCCTCTCTCTTAAGGATTTCGTGATACTTGAAATATGCGTCTTGAAAGTTAGCCGCCTACCAAATACACACCCAGGTATTTGTAACCTGAGTGGTATTCCAGCAGCTGATTTCCAATGAAAACTCCCGGACAGAAATGCGGCCGTAAGGCGTACGTCACATTGGCATATTTGGTTTTGTTAATGCAAATGTTCCAACGTCGTGTCCAGTTTTCAAAAATATGCAGGTATTGCTGCACTTGTTTCTGACGAGGATGGCCGTATCGTCTGCAAACGTGGCAATGATCAGATCCAGAGGATCCTTCAGTGGTATTTCTGGCCCAGTGGGCATGTCGTGCGTGAACAGGGTATAGAGTGTAGGCCCCTAAACGTTACCCTGGGGGACACCTGCGCAAATAGCCTTGATGCTAAATTTCACACCATCCAGTACCACTGAGAGGGTCCTGTTCTCAAGGTAGCTGCTCACGATTAACCATAGTTGCGGCGGCAAGAGATTCTTGAACTTACTGATCAGCCTAAAACTCTGTGCCAAACTCGGTCGAAAGCCTGTTTTATGTCTAGATACGCTACCACCACGTACTCCTTAGCCTCAAATCCATCGAGAGTAAAGTTAACCACCCTATTTAGCTGCTGTGGAATATCCGTGGGACTTAAAATTAAGTTTCACCGGTACACAGAATGGCTTTCAAGTTCCGTTATCATGGTTCTCCACTTATTCTTTTGTTCTTCTCTATGTTTTATCAGATTTACACAGGTTTCTATGTATCTATGTATGTTGCCGTTAAGGTTCATCGGTTGTTGGTTTATATATTTCACGTTCGCGGTCACCACTCGCTTACAGTGTTAAGGTGTCACCGATAAAGACTTCAGTTTTTGCTTTTATATATATAATTTTATTTATTAATTTTTTTCTAAATATTTTATTTATGTATTAAAAAATTTTGTGTTTTTGACTACCAATTTGGATTGTTTTTGGTCAGACTTTCGATATCTCACCGTTTTCCTTTGAGGGTTCAACCGCTTTCTCTCGTGACTGGGTCGCGGCTTACTTCCATCTCCTCAGTCTTTGCTCACCAAGGCTCCGCCAACGTTCATTATCCCCTTGTACACGTAGTGATGTACAGTCTGTTGTTAACCAGGGGTGACGCAAGAAAAATTTGAACGAGAAAACTGTGTACCTATCAGTGAGGTTTCTATGTATACGTAAGCCTGAATAATAGAAAGAACTCCACCACAGGGTCACCTATCGGTTTCAAGAACCCAAGGAAAAAATTAGAACCCGATAGCCCTTAAACGGAACATCTGTTTCTAACAAACAAACTCTCAACGAGTTTAATTTTTATATATGTATAAGTTAACATGATGGCATAAAACGACAAAAAACTATCGTGTCGACAACAGCAATAGTATGTTCAGCATATGGGAAAATACTGAGTCTGCTACCTACGTATTTCTAGTGGTCATTGACTAGAAATACAAACAATAAAAAATAAATACCAAGAACCCGGAACATAGGACCGGTGTCTAAGGAAAATACTGACGCCAGATGTAATGAAAAATGTACCAACGCCAGACGTAATAAAAAACATACCGACGCCAGACGTAACACATTTAAGAGACTCGGAGAGACTTGTCAGGCACGATTAGAAACGGAGACTGATTCTGTATATCAACAGAATTATTGGCTGTTCAACTTATGCAGCGTAACATATTGCTGTTGGTTTGCTTGGCTTTGAATAACCAAATTTAATATTCAAAGAAAATAAATACACAAGAAAGTCATAATAAAAACAAAAATCAGAAATACTGTATTCTTTCTTTGAAAGTTCTTTATTTGCAATGTGTTCAAGAATATTAAGCACATTCTGTGGAGTTTTCTTTAATTTTATCTCATTACCAACGAAATCGAGCTTATGTCAGCATGGCTGCCTTGTATTTCGACTATATTCCTTTTTATGAATGAAATGAAAATACCAGACGCTCAGAAAAAAAGAGGATTGATCACAAAGCAAAATCATACAAAAATATTCCGAGAGATACATATAATAAGAAACCAATACAATATTATACACGCACTATACCTACAAACTTATCACATTTCGCACAAAAGGAAGACAAAAAAACCAAAACATTCTCATACGCGAACTATACCTACACAACACATTCAAGCATTGGCTTTTGATTTTTGATTTCAACTTCTTGTTGAGTCCAGCCAAATAAATTTTTTATTTCCGCACGCTCTCCACTTAACACTTCACGACTTCTTTCCTTGTCAACAAGTAGACAATAGCAGTAGACAAAAACACAGTTGCTAACTCGAACCATGGGCATAGAAGAGGGCCGAAGCCCAAAATAGGAATTTTTTAATTCCCGCATACCCCAACTTCACGACACAGTCATCAAGTCAATTTTCGATTGTCGTACCAAATTTATCAGAAGTCAGATCTCGAACGTGTGCCTCGTTGTTGTGTTCAAATTTGCGTGTCGCAAAAAGTATACATATTCATAATATGCGGGTGGTGCAAAGCAATACCTTCAGGAGCTGCTTGAGTCGGTGTGGATAAGTAAAATATATGTGAGTGGGGTGGCGGGTGGTGCAAAGCAATACCTTCGCGAGCTGCTTAAGTCGGTGATGATAAGTAAAATATAAGTGGGTGGGGTGGTTATGGTGCAAAGCAAATGCAGATAACAACGAGCAAGCAATACTCGATCGCAGTGCACAAGCCGACGCACATATATACAAGCCCCAACAACGCTATTTTTAGAAAAAAAAGGATCGAAGGTTCACGAGCCTCACATTTGCTTGCGAGCCTAAGGGTTGTTCACAAGCAGAACTTAATGATAATGAATACACTATGAAGGGTGAAAGCCTTGTGCTTCACACATTTTGAGCAAAACGAATGTTAAGCAAAACAATACACAAGCATTACTACCTTCACGTTTACGAAATATTTTGTTTCGTGAGCGTAAGCAGGCTTGGCTTCACTAAATGCTTGTTAATTTGTTAGCACTTCGTGAAAACGAGGGTTTCGCTGCACATCTCTGATTCATATACGCAATCATATTTTTTTTCTTTGTCTTCCCTTAATAAGAAAAAAGAAAAAAAAATAAGAAAAAAAAATTTCACCCGCATTGTTGTTGCGTGGTCAAAGGTAAAATTTAGTTCTTTGTCTTTCCTGATATTCCTAATGCGGAGATGGTTTGATTTCAGTATGACATGGGACACTTCCAGACATAATTGGTATGGCATGTTTCTGGGACTGATGGTGGACTTTAGTTCGATCAGTAGCCACAAAAAAACACTGCGAAATAAACACAAGTAAAAGCACGCAAGAGAGTTATAAGTTAAATTCGCGAGTGGCGACGCCTGATCGGAACAAATTTTATTTCGCAATTTATTATCGCGACACTCATGCTTACGCGCATGCAAACATAACCGCCAATATTGAAAGCATTTTGAATTTTGCAAGAGGCGAAGTTTGCGGCAAATGGTCGTTAGCTTAACGGCTTTCACAACGTCGGAAATTGTGTGTGAGGCGGGGAAGCATCCTGCGCAGTTCGAATTTCGCAAGAGGCGAAGTTTGCGGGGATGTGCCATTAGCTTAATGGATTTCGCAACGGCGGAAATTGTGTCTGTGGCGTCGGAAGCATTTGTATTTCGCAAGAGGCGAAGTGTGCGAGAGTGCGACGTTAGCTTGGCCAATTTCACAACGGCGAAAATTTTGTGTGCCGTGTTGTAGGCATTTTCTATTTCGCAAGAGGCGAAGTGTGCTGGAGTGCGACGTTCGTCCAATTTTACAACGACGCACATGGGTGTTACGGATCTACCAAAATGCGCTGCGGAACAACACTCGCAAAAAAAGGCTTTGTTCGTGCCAAGATAGGGGACCTATGGATCTACAGCTGCTACCTGCACCCCAGATCCAGCTTGGAAGAATATGGTGCAATGATGGACGAACTAGTAGAGGATGCAAGATCCAATAACACCACTGTTATAGCGGGCGACTTCAATTCATGGGCCATCGAGTGGGGCTGCCCTGCCACAAATGCGAAAGGACGCTGTCTACTGGATACATTCGCTATACTTGGTATCGTCTTGGCAAACTCGGGCTCAGGACATACGTTCTCTCGACAAATAGGCGGGTCCACCATAGATCTCATATTCGTAAGTGCTTCGATAGCCAATGCCATGATTTGGTCCCTTAGCGAACACTATACTGGAAGCGATCACCTGGCTATAGTATTGTCGATCCACGAAGGCGTAGAGGAAAGTACGCAGCGCCAGAGCCCCGACATCTTCCACGAGATGCTGAGCACAGAGACTACCGAGGAGCCGATGACTGCTGAGGGCCTGATGACTCGGGTACAAGTCGCCTGCAACGCCAGCATGCAGCCCAGACGCAGATATAAGAGACACCACGAGGCAGCCTACTGGTGGAACGACGAAATAGCAGCGGCCCGTGAGAGATGCTTGCGAGCACGGCGACTACAGAAGAGAGCGCGCGATCGGGAGAGGGCACTCGAGTTGCAGATTTTACTCAAGCGTAGGCGTAGAAAGAGCTCAAAGTGCGATTCGCGAAAGTAAGAGGCGTTGCTTTTTGGCCCTATGTGATGGGGCTGACCGCGATCCTTGGGGACGAGCATACCGGATCGTGGTAAAGAAAATAAAAGCCCCAAGACCAACAGCGCCTACCGATACATTGGAAATGGCACATATAGTGGCGACCCTGTTTCCCCAACAGCCAGACGACACTGAGAGGTACACCAGCACAGCACTGGAGGATAATAATGGCTTTTATCCAGTAAGCCAAGAAGAGATGTGCAATGCAGCCCGGAGGATAGCGAACTCGAAGTCACCTGGTCCCGATTTGGTGCCAAACTTCGTACTAAAGGCGGCTTTAACTCTGCTCCCGGACACTTTCAACAGAATGTACACGGAATGTCTTCGCTACGGTGTCTTTCCGGCAAGGTGGAAAATACAACAACTAGTGTTGATTCCAAAAGCGGACAAGGATCCAAGAGAACCATCCTCGTACCGGCCCATCTGTCTACTCGATTCCGCCGGAAAAATTCTCGAGAGAATAATATGCGACAGGATCGAGGCAGCAGTGCGGAGTTCTGGTGGCCTGTCTTCTATGCATTTCGGGTTCACTAGGAAGAAAAGCACTGTGGACGCTATCCAGGAGCTAACCAATACAGCTAAGGCGGCAATCGAAGGTACGCGATGGAAGGGGGGTACCAAGCAATACTGTCTTGTAGTGACCCTAGACATTAAAAATGCCTTTAACTCGGCGAGGTTGGACAAGGTGTTGAAAGCTCTCGGTTCCTTTCGGGTCCCTAACTACCTTATTGATATCATAAGGAGCTACTTCAGCGAACGCATACTTCTCTACAACACAAACGAGGGCGTCACACAGTATAATGTAACCGGAGGCGTCCCACAGGGATCGGTCCTAGGACCCACTCTGTGGAACATTATGTACGATGGAGTGCTAAAACAAGCTTTGCCGAGTGATGTCAAGATTGTTGGATTTGCTGACGACATTGCCATTGTGGGAGTAGCCAAAACAATCAGCGAGGTGGAGCGATCGTGCAACCGTGCCATATCTGTGGTCTACGAGTGGCTACGGACGTCCGGGCTGCTGCTGGCCGAACACAAGACGGAAGCCGTGCTCATCAGTAGTCGAAAAAGAGTGGAACAGGCTCGGGTGCAAGTAGGCGAAACTGTCATCGTGTCAAAGAGGTTCATTAAATACCTCGGGGTGTAGGTGGATACGCGACTATGTTTTAAGGAGCACCTTGCGTATGTAAACCAAAAAGCCGCTGCGGCGTGCAGAGCCCTAAGCAGGATCATGGCCAACTCTTGTGGACCCCGGCAATGACGATGGATGTTACTCCAAGGGGTAACTAAATCTATAATGTTGTATGGAGCCCCAATCTGGGCTAAGGCTATGGCCATAAGGAGCTATCGCAGAGGACTCGACTCCACATACCGCTTGGCGGCCTTAAGGGTATGCAGCGCCTTCCGTACGATTTCAGAAGATGCTGCTCTTGGCATTGCAGGGATGATACCGATTCACATCCTAGTGGAGGAGGCTTCGGAGATCCAAGACGAGATTCAGCAGACGGGCGCGATGAGAGAGGTCGCACGAGCGCAAGCAAGAACGCGAAGCCGAGCAAAGTGGCAACACAGATGGAACGGCTCAACAAATGGGCGTTGGACGAATAGGATCATCCCAAATCTGGATGTTTGGCTGGACAGGAAGTATGGGGAGGTCAACTTTCATCTCACCCAGCTCCTCAGTGGACATGGATGCTTTAGGGCATATCTGTACCGCTTTAAGCACGCAACCGATCCGTACTGTCCCTCTTGCGAGGGCCGGGTGGTGGAAGACGCAGAGCATGTACTACTCAACTGCGACAGGTTCCAAGACGGTAGAAGACAAATGGAAACGACACTGGGGGTCACCCTTACAGATAGGAATCTAGTTGCCCTAATGGTGTCGAGCGAGCAATGCTGGAGGGCGGTGAGCAGCTACGCGGCATCGACAATGACAACGCTGAGGTCACTAGAGCGGTCCCGGCGTAATGAAGAAGCCGGTTAATAACCGGAGCCATACCCCGTGATGCAATGCCTCGCGGTGGTTCCACGGGGTCATGGTTACATCTATTTCTCTCTTCCTGTTCTAAACAGAACTTTACTTCTTATGTCTTAACTCTCTAATATGTCTGTATACTATGCATATCTTATAATGAATTAAAAAAAAAAAAAAAAAAAAAAAACACACACACACACACACACACATACACACACTGATGGGTTCAACATAAAAAAACAACCCCTTGTTTGCGACACAAAAACGGAACAGAGAGAGTTAGGCAGGTAGACCAAGTCGAAGAATCTGATGGGCGGTACACCAAGCCCATCGTCCTTTGTGAAATCCCTAGGGGCGACACGGTCAGTGGATCACAGCGCCAAGGTCACTTCTAACAGCAAACCACCATTCCAGAGTGACGAGAACCAAGCAGTAACTAGAATGGAGAAATGGCAGAAGGTAGCGCCGAGAGAAAAAAAGGCATCCGTTCCTCCACGTAGAGTGAGACCGGATGCGATCCTGATAGAGAAAACGGGTGAGATTTCGTACAGCGAAATACTCCGAATGGTGAAGAGTGACGGAAACTTTCAATGTGTTGGCGACAGTGTGAGGAAAATCCGTCGTACAACGAAGGGCGAGATACTCCTCGAGCTAGACTGGTCAATGAAGGAAAATACCCAAATCCTCCATGCCGAGGTGGTTAAAGCCCTCGCAAACCACGCAACAGCTCGATCCCTGACGCAGGAGTAGCAGGTGGAGATTAAGGACTTGGACGATGTGACAACAAAGGAAGAAGTACTAGGGACGGTTAATGCATATCTGGGGTGCGATATGCAACTCTCGGCAACTGCATGAAACAGCTTAGACTTGCTGGTACTCAAATAGCTATAATCAGCCTACCGGTTAAACTCGCAACCCAGCTACTTCAAGCTGGGAAGCTGAAAATTGGGTGGGCAGTATGTCGTATTAAGGAGAGACCATCTGTTAAACGTTGCTCTAGGTGCCTCGAATTCGGCCACCTGGCAAGAACCTGCAGGAACAGCGTTGACAGAAGCGGGAGCTGCCTGAGGTGCGGATGATTAGGCCACAAAGCCGTAGAATGTAAAGCTGAACCAAGATGCTTCATATGTGAAAAGAATAATGCCAAGGATGTAAGTCATCAAGCGGGTAGCCGTAGGTGTCCTTTGGCTATCGAGAAGCGAGGCAGAGGTATCCAGGATTAAGTTTCTACAGCTCAACCTCAACCGCTGCGCGGAAGCTCAGGCTTTGTTATCCCAAGCAATATGCGAACTGGACATAGATGTGGCGATACTTAGTGAGACATACACGCCCAAAAATCCTAGTGCATGGTGCTCAGATAGGGAGAACAAATATGCGATACTTGTGTGTAACACTCGATTGCTGAGACTTGACTCCGTCCATTCTGCGCATGGTTATGTAAGATCGCAAATTGGTGGACTGTGGTTTTACAGCCTATATTTGGCCCCGAGTACCAGCCTCCCGGATTTCGGGACTATTCTCGACGACCTGGTTGAAGATGCACGCCGTCATCATCCCGTCGTTATCGCTGGGGATGTCAACGCATGGGCAATCGATTGGGATTGCCCTCGGACCAACTCTAGAGGACGCACGCTCCTGGAAGCCTTTGCAACTATTGATGTTGTTCTGGCAAATACAGGATCTGAGCACACTTTCAGCAATGGCAGGGCGGGATCCATAATCGACCTTATATTTATAAATGGCTCAATCTTCAGCTCGACCTCCAGGCCCCTAAGCGATTGCTTCACCGCAAACGACCACCGAGCCATCGTTTGCACCGTTGGTGCACGGGACTCTAATAGGACAGAGATTACGTCAAGACGAAGCTATAAACTGTAAACCCTAAACTCGGTGGCATTCATGTCTACTATGCCCAACTTCGAGCTCACGGGGAATGTGGACGAAAATACTGAAACTGTTGTGCAGTCGGTTCAACATGCATGCAATGCGAGTATGCAGCTCAGACTCCAATATAACCGACACCATGAAGCAGTTTTTTGGTGGTCAGAGGTACTGGCCGATATCCGCAGGGACTGCATCCAAACAAGACGACAGCGGACGAGAGCCCATGGTACTGATAGGTACTATGACTTACACTTGCAGTACCTAATCCAGCGTAAGGCGCTGAAAAAAGGTATTCCCTCCAGTAAGAGGCGTTGCTTTCTTGAGATATGCGATGACACCGACAGAGATCCATGGGGAGAAACGTTTAAAATAGTGACGAAGAAGATAAATTCCTTTGCAGCCACTGCTCCCCAGGATCAAGGGCAGATGCTGCAAATAGTGTCCACGCTTTTTACCGAACAACAGCCATGATTCAACTGTAACCAGGGAAGTGATATGCAGGTTGATCCAGTCTGCGAGACAGAGGTTCTGTCAGCGGCAAGAGAGATAAACGACCGCAAAGCACCTGGCCCAAATGGCATCCCCAACAACGCACTCAAAATGGCCATTGTAATTTGAACGGAACAGTTCGCGCAGCTATACAGCAACTGCCTCCTAAGCGGAAATTTTCAAACACAATGGAAGAGGCAGAGACTTGTCTTGCTCCCGAAGCCAGGTAGACCACCCGACGTTCCATCGTCATACCGGCCTATCTGTCTACTAGATACTGCGGGAAAAAATCCTTGAACAGATCACTTGCAAGAGGACTGAGGCAGCATTGGAGCAATCAGGTGGCTTGTCACAGTTACAATTTGGATTCACCAAATCGAAATCCCCGGTAGATGCTCTACTAGAACTAATGACGACTGCGCAGAAGGCAATTGTGGGCACTAGATGGAGAGGTGGTACTAAAAAGTATTGCTTAGTGGTCACTTTGGATTTGAAAAACGCCTTTAACACGCAAGCTGGCACGAGATTCTAGGCCGAGGAAAAACAGAGGCTCTCCTTATATCAAGCCGAAAGAGCGTGTCTCCAAACGAGCGATAGTGTACCTAGGTGTCACCCTGGATGACCGACTCTCTTTTAAGTGCCATTGTCAAATGATCCAGAAAAAAGAGGCGGAATCATGCAGGGCACTTTCAAGAATGCTAGTTAATACAGGGGGACCAAGACAGGGACGAAGAATGCTACTGCAAGGGGTGACGAGATCCATTATGTTTTATGGCGCACCAGTCTGGGTGCGCTAAAGACAAGGAGTTACCGTAGCGAAATAGAGTCGGTCTACAGACTGAGGGCCATAAGGGTATGCTGCGGATTTCGGACGATATCGGATGACGCCGCGCTAGTGATTGCCGGCCTGATTCCGATAGACCTGCTAGCCACTGAACTTGCAGATTCCTTTACTGCAAGAAGATCAGGCCAGCAGCACATGCACAGAGTACGGAGGGATTTGCGAATGAGAAGCATACGCGAGTGGCAAGCCCGCTGGTCGACTTCGAGGAAGGCTCGTATGACACACCGTCTGATACCCAATCTGGAGCCAAGGCTGAGCAGAAGACACGGCGAGGTAAATTTCTACCTAACACAATTGCTATGTGGACACGGCTGTTTCCGCAGCTACCTTTATAGCTTCGGCCACAAAGAGTCCCAATTGTGCACGTTCTGCGAGGACGGGAGTATCGAAGACCCCGATCACATCGTGTGCGTCTGTGGCAGATTCGTGTGTGCCAGACGAGAACTGGCTGATGGCATAGGGGAGCAGCCGATGAGCAGCAACTTCTGCGAAGTGATGCTCTACAGTGTAGATAACTGGCATGCTGTTTCCGACTACACAGCGGAAATCTGAAAACACTGAGGTGCCTGGAAAGGACACGAAGGCAGCAAAGAGCCGGCTAAGGTGCCGGGCGCGCACCCTACGAAGTAATGCTCATCGGCGGTACCATAGGGTAGTGCGCTCATGTTAGTTTAAGCTGTTTTTGAAATTTAAAAAAAACACACACACACACACACAAACACACACACACACACACATACATACACACTTGCCCAGACGCAGATATAAGAGACACCACGAGGCAGCCTACTGGTGGAACGACGAAATAGCAGCGGCCCGTGAGAGATGCTTGCGAGCACGGCGACTACAGTTGCTTACAGAGCACTCGAGTTGCAGATTTTACTCAAGCGTAGGCGGAAAGAGCTCAAAGTGGCGATTCGCGAAAGTAAGAGGCGTTGCTTTTTGGCCCTATGTGATGAGGCTGACCGCGATCCTTGGGGACGACCATACCGGATCGTGGTAAAGAAAATAAAAGCCCCAAGACCAACAGCGCCTACCGATACATTGGAAATGGCACATATAGTGGCGACCCTGTTTCCCCAACAGCCAGACATCACTGAGAGGTACACCAGCACAGCACTGGAGGATAATAATGGCTTTTATCCAGTAAGCCAAGAAGAGATGTGCCATGCAGCCCGGAGGATAGCGAACTCGAAGTCACCTGGTCCCGATTTGGTGATAAACTTCGTACTAAAGGCGGCTTTAACTCTGCTCCCGGACACTTTCAACAGAGTGTACACGCAATGTCTGAGCGACGGTGTCTTTCCGGCAAGATGGAAAATACAACAACTAGTGTTGATTCCAAAAGCGGACAATGATCCAAGGGAACCATCCTCGTACCGGCCCATCTATCTCCTCGATTCCGCCGGAAAAATTCTCAAGAGAATAATATGCGACAGGATCGAGGGAGCAGTGCGGAGTTCTGGTGGCCTGTCTTATATGCAGTTCGGGTTCACTAGGAAGAAAAGCACTGTAGACGCTATCCAGGAGCTAACCAATACAGCTAACGCGGTAATCGGAGGTACGCGATAGAAGGAGGGTACCGAGCAATACTGTCTTGTAGTGACCCTAGACATTAAAAATGCCTTTAACTCAGCGAGGTGGGTCAAGGTGTTGAAAGCTCTCGGTTCCTTTCGGGTCCCTAACTACCTTATTGATATCATAAGGAGCTACTTCAGCGAACGCATACTCGTCTACAACACAGACGAGGGCGTCGCACATGTAACCGGTAACGTCCAGCAGGGATCGGTCCTAGGACCCACTCTGTGGAACATTATGTACGATGGAGTGCTAAAACAAGCTCTGCCGAGTGATGTCAAGATTGTTGGATTTGCTGACGACATTGCCATTGTGGGAGTCGCCAAAACAATCAGCGAGGTGGAGCGATCGTGCAACGGTGCCATATCTGTGATCTACGAGTGGCTACGGACGTCCGGGCTGCTGCTGGCCGAACACAGAGTGGAACAGGCTCGGGTGCAAGTAGGCGAAACTGTCATTGTGTCAAAGAGGTCCATTAAATACCTCGGGGTGCTGGTGGATACGCGACTATGTTTTAAGGAGCACCTTGCGTATGCAAACCAAAAGGCCGCTGCGGCGTGCAGAGCCCTAAGCAGGATCACGGCCAACTCTCGTGGACCCCGGCAAGGACGACGGATGTTACTCCAAGGGGTAACTAAATCTATAATGTTGTATGGAGCCCCAATCTGGGCTAAGGCTATGGCCATAAGGAGCTATCGCAGAGGACTCGACTCCACATACCGCTTGGCGGCCTTAAGGGTATGCAGCGCCTTCCGTACGATTTCAGAAGATGCTGCTCTTGTCATTGCAGGGATGATACCGATTGACATCCTAGTGGAGGAGGCTTCGGAGATCCAAGACGAGATTCAGCAGACGGGCGCGATGAGAGAGGTCGCACGAGCGCAAGCAAGAACGCGAAGCCGAGCAAAGTGGCAACACAGATGGAACGGCTCAACAAATGGGCGTTGGGCGAATAGGATCATCCCAAATCTGGATGTTTGGCTGGACAGGAAGTATGGGGAGGTCAACTTTCATCTCACCCAGCTCCTCAGTGGACATGGATGCTTTAGGGCATATCTGTACCATTTTAACCACGCAACCAATCCGTACTGTCCCTCTTGCGATGGCCGGGTGGTGGAAGACGCAGAGCACGTGCTACTCAACTGCGACAGGTTCAAAGAGGGTAGAAGACAAATGGACACTGGGGGTCACCCTAACAGATAGGAATCTAGTTGCCCTAATGGTGTCGAGCGAGCAATGCTGGAGGGCGGTGAGCAACTACGCGGCATCGACAATGACAACGCTGAGGTCTCTAGAGCGGTCCCGGCGTAATGAAGAAGCCGGTTAATAGCCGGAGCCATACCCCGTGATGCAATGCTTCGCGGCGGTTCCGCGGGGTCATGGTTACATCTATTTCTCTCTTCTTGTTGTAAACAGAACTTTACTTCTTATGTCTTAACTCTCTAATCTGTCTGTATACTATGCATATCTTATAATGAATAAAAAAAAAAAAAACACACAGACACACACACACACACACACACACACACACACACACACACACACACACACACACACACACACACACACACACACACAGCAAGCTGAAACCAGCGTTCGCGGGAACCCAAATGGCTATCCTCGCTCTACCAGCCCCATTGGCAAAGCAGCTGCTGACAATAGGCAAAATCCGGATTGGCTGGACGGTTTGCAGGGTCAAAGAGCGTGTTCAAATGAAGCGTTGCTTTAGATGTCTCGAATTCGGGCATATCGCTGGAGTTTGCCGGAGTAGCGTGGACAGGAGCACGTGGTGCTTTAAATGCGGAGAGGCCAACCACAAGGCAAACGATTGCACTTCATTGCCAAAGTGCTTTATATGCGCAGCAAAAGGCAAGGACGCAAACCATCAAGCAGGCAGCCGGGGTTGCCTACCTGTAGCTGAGAGGAGCGGACGTCTCAGGAAAAACCAAAATTAGATTCTTACAACTGAATCTAAACCACTGCGCGGATGCCAACGACCTACTAACCCAATCAGCGCACGAGCTCAAAATCGACGTTGCCATACTTAGCGAACCATACCGTGGCCACCCCTCCCCGGACTGGTGCGCTGACTCATCAAAAAAGGCAATGATTGGGTGTTACGGATCTACCAAAATGCGCTGCGGAACAACACTTGCGAAAAAAGGCTTTGTTCGGGCCAAGATAGGGGACCTATGGATCTACAGCTGCTATCTGCCCCCCAGCACCAGCTTGGAAGAATATGGAGCAACGCTTGACGAACTTGTCGAGGATGCAAGATCCCATCACCCCACTGTCATCGCGGGCGACTTCAATGCATGGGCGATCGAGTGGGGCTGCCCCACCACAAATGCGAAAGGGCGCTGTCTACTGGATGCATTCGCCGTACTTGATATCGTCTTGGCAAACTCGGGGTCAGGACATACGTTCTCTCGACAGGGAGGCGGGTCCATCATAGACCTTACATTCATAAGTGCCTCGATAGCCAATTCCACATCTTGGTCCCTTAGCGAACACTATACTGGAAGCGACCACATGGCTATAGTATTCTCGATCCATGAAGGCGTAGAGGAAAGTACGCAGCGCCAGAGCCAATACCAAGCAGGATACAGGGAGGAGACTTTCAACCCCGACATCTTCCACGAGATGCTGAGCACAGAGAATACCGAGGAGCCGATGACTGCTGAGGACCTGATGACTCGGGTACAAGTCGCCTGCAACGCGAGCATGCAGCCCAGACGCAGATATAAGAGACACCACGAGGCAGCCTACTGGTGGAACGACGAAATAGCAGCGGCCCGTGAGAGATGCTTGCGAGCACGGCGACTACAGAAAAGAGCACGCGATCAGGAGAGGGCACTCGAGTTGCAGAGTTTACTCAAGCGTAGGCGGAAAGAGCTCAAAGTGGCGATCCGCGAAAGTAAGAGGCGTTGCTTTTTGGCCCTATGTGATGAGGCTGACCGCGATCCTTGGGGACGAGCATACCGGATCGTGGTAAAGAAAATAAAAGCCCCAAGACCAACAGCGCCTACCGATACAGTGGAAATGGCACATATAGTGGCGACCCTGTTTCCCCAAGAGTCAGACGTCATTGAGAGGTACACCAGCACAGCACTGGAGGATAATAATGGCTTTTATGCAGTAAGCCAAGAAGAGATGTGCCATGCAGCCCGGAGGATAGCGAACTCGAAGTCACCAGGTCCCGATTTGGTGCCAAACTTCGCATTAAAGGCGGCTTTAACTCTGCTCCCGGACACTTTCAACAGAATGTACACGCAATGTCTGCGCGAAGGTGTCTTCCCGGCAAGGTGGAAAATACAACAACTAGTGTTGATTCCAAAAGCGGACAAGGATCCTAGAGATCCATCCTCGTATCGGCCCATCTGCCTCCTTGATTCCGCCGGAAAAATTCTCGAGAGAATAATATGCGACAGGATTGAGGCAGCAGTGCGGAGATCTGGTGGCCTGTCTTCTATGCAGTTCGGGTTCACTAGGAAGAAAAGCACTGTAGACGCTATCCAGGAGCTAACCAATACAGCTAAGGCGGCAATCGAAGGTACGCGATGGAAGGGGGGTACCAAGCAATACTGTCTTGTAGTGACCCTAGACATTAAAAATGCCTTTAACTCGGCGAGATGGGACAAGGTGTTGGAAGCTCTCGGGTCCTTTCGGGTCCCTAAATACCTTATCGATATCATAAGGAGCTACTTCAGCGAACGCATACTTCTCTACAACACAGACGAGGGCGTCACACAGTATAATGTAACCGGAGGCGTCCCACAGGGATCGGTCCTAGGACCCACTCTGTGGAACATTATGTACGATGGAGTGCTGAAACAAGCTTTGCCAAGTGATGTCAAGATTGTTGGATTTGCTGACGACATTGCCATTGTGGGAGTAGCCAAAACAATCAGCGAGGTGGAGCGATCGTGCAACTGTGCCATATCTGTGGTCTACGAGTGGCTACGGACGTCCGGGCTGCTGCTGGCCGAACACAAGACGGAAGCCGTGCTCATCAGCAGTCGGAAAAGAGTGGAACAGGCTCGGGTGCAAGTAGGCGAAACTGTCATCGTTTCAAAGAGGTCCATTAAATACCTCGGGGTGCTGGTGGATACGCGACTATGTTTTAAGGAGCACCTTGCGTATGCAAACCAAAAGGCCGCTGCGGCGTGCAGAGCCCTAAGCAGGATCACGGCCAACTCTCGTGGACCCCGGCAAGGACGACGGATGTTACTCCAAGGGGTAACTAAATCTATAATGTTGTATGGAGCCCCAATCTGGGCTAAGGCTATGGCCATAAGGAGTTATTGCAGAGGACTCGACTCCACATACCGCTTGGCGGCCTTACGGGTATGCAGCGCCTTCCGTACGATTTCAGAAGATGCTGCTCTTGTCATTGCAGGGATGATACCGATTGACATCCTAGTGGAGGAGGCTTCGGAGATCCAAGACGAGGTTCAGCAGACGGGCGCGATGAGAGAGGTCGCACGAGTGCAAGCAAGAACGCGAAGCCGAGCAAAGTGGCAACACAGATGGAACTGCTCAACAAATGGGCGTTGGACGAATAGGATAATCCCAAGTCTGGATGATTGGCTGGACAGGAAGTATGGGGACGTCAACTTTCATCTCACCCAGCTCCTCAGTGGACATGGATGCTTTAGGGCATATCTGTACCGTTTTAAGCACGTAACCGATCCGTACTATCCCTCTTGCGAGGGCCGGGTGGTGGAAGACGCAGAGCACGTACTACTCAACTGCGACAGGTTCAAAGAGGGTAGAAGACAAATGGAAACGACACTGGGGGTCACCCTAACAGATAGGAATCTCGTTGCCCTAATGGTGTCGAGCGAGCAATGCTGGAGGGCGGTGAGCAACTACGCGGCATCGACAATGACGACGCTGAGGTCACTACAGCAGTCCCGGCGTAATGAAGAAGCCGGTTAATAGCCGGAACCATACCCCGTGATGCAATGCCTCGCGGCAGTTCCGCGGGGTCATGGTTACATCTATTTTTTTTCTTGTTCCTAACAGTACTTTACTTCTTATGTCTTAACTCTCTAATCTGGCTGTATACTATGCATATCTTATAATGAATTAAAAAAAAAAAAAAACAGACACACACACACACACACACACACACACACACCTGTGTATGTATATATGTGTGTGTATGTATGTATATACGTATATGTATATATATATATGTATATATATGTATATGTATGTGTTTATGTGTATATATGTATATGCACACACACACGCACACACACACACACCTGCGTGCAATTCTCTTCGTTGAGGGCGGGGCTTAAAAGGTCCCATATGCCCAAGGAAACCGTACTCACAGACGAGTAGGCGCCGTCCAAAGTGCCCACCACTCTAGAGTGGCAACGTGGGAATACATCAAACACCTGGCAGTAGGTCGAACTGTCATCTAGACCGAGACAGGTAAGGTCTAGATCATGGCATACCGGAACTACTATACGACTTGTCAGACATGGGCTGACGGAAATAGCATTCTGGAACCTGAGTACGTCGAAGTGACATTCTACTGAAACGGCTTTCAGGTTAATGCTATCACCGCCCCCATCCCGTTAAAACCTTGGCAGGCCTCTTAGAACGCTCAAAGGTCGTCACCATTAAGTTGGCGGTACAGGCTCGGAAGTCAGAATTCCCGACTAGCACCGATCCGGCTCTGAACACACTACCCCATGAAGGTGTGTGTCAACCCTAGCATGGCCTCACTGCGTGCAAAGACAACCATGGGAACAAGATAGGTGACTGTACAACGACCAATGACAACGGCTAAGAGTGGGGACCCAAAAGAAAAAATGAACAAAAACCAAAACCAAAAGGAGGAGGAGGGCGGCATAAGTACCGCGCGTAATGCAGAGGATGCCTTCAAGGTGAGCTCTAAAACCGCGAGGTCACCAAGGCAACCGGAACATACCGGAACAAAGAAAGTGAACGAGGAATCAAGAGCAAGTTCACCAACTAGCGCTGAGAAGGAAGAAAATAGCGCAAGCATCGAGCGTGATGCTCCAGGTTTATATTCGGCGCTTGCGGACATGAAGACACGCCTCGACGAAATTGTTGCAATTTTCAATGATAAGGAAAAGAGGCATATCAACCAGGCGATACGGGATAAGATAATGGCTATCTCTGCTTTTCAAAAGAGGGTAATGAAGCTGTGTGACACGCAAAAATGATAACCAGGGCAGGAACACAGACGGAGGCAACACCGGCGGCTGCCACTTCAATTAACAATGGCACGCCTAAAAGAGGAAGAGACTCTAAATCAAAGCAAAGGAAAACACCACCCAAAAAGGTTAAAACGTCCGTTGGCCAGCAATCTACGACAGAGAGTAAGGAGCTGCAGAAGATCGAAAATAGTAGGCAAATAGACCCGGCAGCACCACAGGATGATCAAGTAGTGAGGGACCAGAACCAGTGGCAAAAGGTTGGTCCAAAGGCAAAAAAGAAACCAAAAGTGCCCCCTAGACGAGTAAGACCAAATGCTCTGATCATCCAGCAGACGGGGAATCTCTCGTACATTGATATCCTCCAAATGGTTAAGAAGGATGGGAGCCTCAAGATTGTTGGGGATAATGGAAGGTAGGTGCGCAACGGTGAGTGCAGGAGTAAGACGCAAGACCTAAAGGACAAAATTAGTGAGGCCCTGGCCGAGTGAGCGACGGTTAGAGCAATCACCCAGGAAATCCAGGTAGAGCTCAGAGACCTGGACGATGTAACCACCGAAGGCGAGGTACTGGAGGCGGCACGGGAAATTTTGAAGCAGCTGGAGCTTACAGCGTCCTTTATTCGCAAGCTGAAACCAGCATTCGCGGGAACCCAAATGGCTATCCTTGCTCTACCAGCCCCATTGGCAAAGCAGCTGTTGACAATAGGCAAAATCCGGATTGGCTGGACGGTTTGCACAGTCAAAGAGCTTGTGCAACTGAAGCGTTGTTTTAGATGTCTCGAATTCGGGCATTTCGCTGGAGTTTGCCGGAGTAGCGTTGACAGGAGCACATGGTGCTTTAAATGCGGAGAGCCCAACCACAAGGCAAACGTCTGCACTTCATTGCCAAAGTACTTTATATGCGCAGCAAAAGGCAAGTAGGCAAACCATAAAGCAGGCAGCCGGGGTTGCCTTCCTGTAGCTGAGAAGAGCGGACGTCTCAGGAGAAACCAAAATTAGATTCTTACAACTGAATCTAAACCACTGCGCGGATGCCAACGACTTACTAACCCAATCAGCGCCCGAGCTCAAAATCGACGTTGCCATACTTAGCGGACCATACCGTGGCCACCCCTCCCTGGACTGGTGCGTTGACTCATCAAAAAAGGCAATGATTGTGTGTTACGGTTCTACCTAAATGCGCCTCGGAAATGAAGATGCAAGATCCCATCACCCCACTGTCATCGCGGGCGACTTCAATGCATTAGGGATCGAGTGGGGCTGCCCCGCCACAAATGCGAAACTGCGCTGTCTACTGGATGCATTCGCCGTACTTGATATGGTCTTGGCAAACTCGGGCTCAGGACATACGTTCTCTCGACAGGTAGGAGGGTCCATCATAGATTTCACATTCGTAAGTGCCTCGATAGCCAATTCCATGATTTCTTCCCTTAGCGAACACTATACTGGAAGCGATCACCTGGCTATAGTACTCTCGATTCATGAAGAGGTAGGAGAAAGTATGCAGCGCCAGACACCAAGTAGGATACAGGGTGGTGACTTTCACCCCTGACATCTTCCACGAGATCCTGGGCACAGAGGCTACCGAGGAGCCGATGACTGCTGAGGACCTGATGACTCGGGTACAAGTCGCCTGCAACGCGAGCATGCAGCCCAGACGCAGATATAAGAGACACCACGAGGCAGCCTACTGGTGGAACGACGAAATAAGAGCGGCCCGTGAGAGATGCTTGCGAGCACGGCGACTACAGAAGAGAGCGCGCGATCGGGAGAGGGCACTCGAGTTGCAGATTTTACTCAAGCGTAGGCGTAGAAAGAGCTCAAAGTGGCGATTCGCGAAAGTAAGAGGCGTTGCTTATTGGCCCTATGTGATGGGGCTGACCGCGATCCTTGGGGACGAGCATACCGGATCGTGGTAAAGAAAATAAAAGCCCCAAGATCAACAGCGCCTACCGATACATTGGAAATGGCACATATAGTGGCGACCCTGTTTCCCCAACAGCCAGACGTCACTGAGAGGTACACCAGCACAACACTGGAGGATAATAATGGCATTTATCCAGTAAGCCAAGAAGAGATGTGCCATGCAGCCCGGAGGATAGCGAACTCGAAGTCACCAGGTCCCGATTTGGTGCCAAACTTCGTACTAAAGGCGGCTTTAACTCTGCTCCCGGACACTTTCAACAGAATGTACACGCAATGTCTGCGCGACGGTGTCTTTCCGGCAAGGTGGAAAATACAACAACTTGTGTTGATTCCAAAAGCGGACAAGGATCCTAGAGAACCATCCTCGTACTGGCCCATCTGCCTCCTCGATTCCGCCGGAAAAATTCTCGAGAGAATAATATGCGACAGGATCGAGGGAGCAGTGCGGAGTTCTGGTAGCCTGTCTTCTATGCATTTCGGGTTCACTAGGAAGAAAAGCACTGTAGACGCTATCCAGGAGCTAACCAATACAGCTAAGGCGGCAATCGAAGGTACGCGATGGAAGGGGGGTACCAAGCAATACTGTCTTGTAGTGACCCTAGACATTAAAAATGCCTTTAACTCGGCGAGGTGGGACAAGGTGTTGAAAGCTCTCGGTTCCTTTCGGGTCCCTAACTACCTTATTGATATCATAAGGAGCTACTTCAGCGAACGCATACTTCTCTACAACACAGGATTTGCTGACGACATTGCCATTGTGGGAGTAGCCAAAACAATCAGTGAGGTGGAGCGATCGTGCAACCGTGCCATATCTGTGGTCTACGAGTGGCTACGGACGTCCGGGATGCTGCTGGCCGAACACAAGACGGAAGCCGTGCTCATCAGTAGTCGAAAAAGAGTGGAACAGGCTCGGGTGCAAGTAGGCGAAACTGTCATCGTGTCAAAGAGGTTCATTAAATACCTCGGGGTGTAGGTGGATACGCGACTATGTTTTAAGGAGCACCTTGCGTATGCAAACCAAAAAGCCGCTGCGGCGTGCAGAGCCCTAAGCAGGATCATGGCCAACTCTTGTGGACCCCGGCAATGACGATGGATGTTACTCCAAGGGGTAACTAAATCTATAATGTTGTATGTAGCCCCAATCTGGGCTAAGGCTATGGCCATAAGGAGTTATTGCAGAGGACTCGACTCCACATACCGCTTGGCGGCCTTACGGGTATGCAGCGCCTTCCGTACGATTTCAGAAGATGCTGCTCTTGTCATTGCAGGGATGATACCGATTGACATCCTAGTGGAGGAGGCTTCGGAGATCCAAGACGAGGTTCAGCAGACGGGCGCGATGAGAGAGGTCGCACGAGTGCAAGCAAGAACGCGAAGCCGAGCAAAGTGGCAACACAGATGGAACTGCTCAACAAATGGGCGTTGGACGAATAGGATAATCCCAAGTCTGGATGATTGGCTGGACAGGAAGTATGGGGACGTCAACTTTCATCTCACCCAGCTCCTCAGTGGACATGGATGCTTTAGGGCATATCTGTACCGTTTTAAGCACGTAACCGATCCGTACTATCCCTCTTGCGAGGGCCGGGTGGTGGAAGACGCAGAGCACGTACTACTCAACTGCGACAGGTTCAAAGAGGGTAGAAGACAAATGGAAACGACACTGGGGGTCACCCTAACAGATAGGAATCTCGTTGCCCTAATGGTGTCGAGCGAGCAATGCTGGAGGGCGGTGAGCAACTACGCGGCATCGACAATGACGACGCTGAGGTCACTACAGCAGTCCCGGCGTAATGAAGAAGCCGGTTAATAGCCGGAACCATACCCCGTGATGCAATGCCTCGCGGCAGTTCCGCGGGGTCATGGTTACATCTATTTTTTTTCTTGTTCCTAACAGTACTTTACTTCTTATGTCTTAACTCTCTAATCTGGCTGTATACTATGCATATCTTATAATGAATTAAAAAAAAAAAAAACAGACACACACACACACACACACACACACACACACCTGTGTATGTATATATGTGTGTGTATGTATGTATATACGTATATGTATATATATATATGTATATATATGTATATGTATGTGTTTATGTGTATATATGTATATGCACACACACACGCACACACACACACACCTGCGTGCAATTCTCTTCGTTGAGGGCGGGGCTTAAAAGGTCCCATATGCCCAAGGAAACCGTACTCACAGACGAGTAGGCGCCGTCCAAAGTGCCCACCACTCTAGAGTGGCAACGTGGGAATACATCAAACACCTGGCAGTAGGTCGAACTGTCATCTAGACCGAGACAGGTAAGGTCTAGATCATGGCATACCGGAACTACTATACGACTTGTCAGACATGGGCTGACGGAAATAGCATTCTGGAACCTGAGTACGTCGAAGTGACATTCTACTGAAACGGCTTTCAGGTTAATGCTATCACCGCCCCCATCCCGTTAAAACCTTGGCAGGCCTCTTAGAACGCTCAAAGGTCGTCACCATTAAGTTGGCGGTACAGGCTCGGAAGTCAGAATTCCCGACTAGCACCGAT
This sequence comes from Cacoxenus indagator, assembly GCA_035041755.1. Taxonomy (NCBI): domain Eukaryota; kingdom Metazoa; phylum Arthropoda; class Insecta; order Diptera; family Drosophilidae; genus Cacoxenus; species Cacoxenus indagator. Next base: position 167,434 of record JAWNKX010000189.1, on the reverse strand, counting down.
CCGGCTCTGAACACACTACCCCATGAAGGTGTGTGTCAACCCTAGCATGGCCTCACTGCGTGCAAAGACAACCATGGGAACAAGATAGGTGACTGTACAACGACCAATGACAACGGCTAAGAGTGGGGACCCAAAAGAAAAAATGAACAAAAACCAAAACCAAAAGGAGGAGGAGGGCGGCATAAGTACCGCGCGTAATGCAGAGGATGCCTTCAAGGTGAGCTCTAAAACCGCGAGGTCACCAAGGCAACCGGAACATACCGGAACAAAGAAAGTGAACGAGGAATCAAGAGCAAGTTCACCAACTAGCGCTGAGAAGGAAGAAAATAGCGCAAGCATCGAGCGTGATGCTCCAGGTTTATATTCGGCGCTTGCGAACATGAAGACACGCCTCGACGAACTTGTCGCAATTTTTAACGATAAGGAAAAGAGTCATATCAACCAAGCGATGAGGGATAAGGTAATGGCTATCTCTGCTCTTCAAAAGAGGGTAATGAAGCTGTGCGACACCCAAAAAAAGATTACCAGTGCAGGAACACAGACGGAAGCGGCCACGGCGGCTGCCGCTTCAATTAACAATGGCACGCCTAAAAGAAGAAGAGACCCCAAAGCAAAGCAGAGGAAAACAACACCCAAAAAGGTTAAAACGTCCTCTGTCCAGCTATCTACGGTAGAGAGTAAGGCGCTGGAGAAGATAGCAAATAGTAGGCAAATAGACCCGGCAGCACCACAGGATGATCAAGCTGTGAGGGACCAGAACCAGTGGCAACAGGCTGGTCCAAAGACTAAAAAGAAACCGATAGTGCCCCCTAGACGAGTAAGACCAGATGCTCTGATCATCCAGCAGACGGGGAATCTCTCGTACAGTGATATCCTCCAAATGGTAAAGAAGGACGAGAGCCTCAAGATTGTTGGGGAGAATGTAAGGCAGGTGCGCAAAACACGGAAAGGAGAAATTCTCCTGGAGCTCAACGGTGAGTGCAGGAGGGAGATGCAAGCCCTAAAGGACAAAATTAGTGAGGCCCTGGCCGAGCGAGCGTTGGTTAGAGCAATCACCCAGGAAATCCAGGTAGAGCTCAGAGACATGGATGATGTAACCACCGAAGGCGAGGTACTGGAGGTGGCACGGGAAATACTGAAGCAGCCGGAGCTTACAGCGTCCTGTATTCGCAAGCTGAAACCAGCGTTCGCGGGAACCCAAATGGCTATCCTCGCTCTACCAGCCCCATTGGCAAAGCAGCTGCTGACAATAAGCAAAATCCGGATTGGCTGGACGGTTTGCAGGGTCAAAGAGCGTGTTCAAATGAAGCGTTGCTTTAGATGTCTCGAATTCGGGCATTTCGCTGGAGTTTGCCGGAGTAGCGTGGACAGGAGCACGTGGTGCTTTAAATGCGGAGAGGCCAACCACAAGGCAAACGTTTGCACTTCATTGCCAAAGTGCTTTATATGCGCAGGAAAAGGCAAGGACGCAAACCATCAAGCAGGCAGCCGGGGTTGCCTACTTGTAGCTGAGAGGAACGGACGTCTCAGGAAAAACGAAAATTAGATTCTTACAACTGAATCTAAACTACTGCGCGGATGCCAACGACTTACTAACCCAATCAGCGCACGAGCTCAAAATCGACGTTGCCATACTTAGCGAACCATACCGCGGCCACCCCTCCCCGGATTGGTGCGCAGACTCATCAAAAAAGGCAATGATTGGGTGTTACGGATCTACCAAAATGCGCTGCGGAACAACACTCGCGAAAAAAAGGCTTTGTTCGGGCCAAGATAGGGGACCTATGGATCTACAGCTGCTATCTGCCCCCCAGCACCAGCTTGGAAGAATATGGTGCAATGCTTGACGAACTCGTCTGGGATGCAAGATCCCATCACCCCACTGTCATCGCGGGCGACTTCAATGCATGGGCGATCGAGTGGGGCTGCCCCGCCACAAATGCGAAAGGGCGCTGTCTACTGGATGCGTTCGCCCTACTTGATATCGTCTTGGCAAACTCGGGCTCAGGACATACGTTCTCTCGACAGGGGGGTGGGTCCATCATAGACCTCACATTCGTAAGTGCCTCGAATCCCAATTCCACGTCTTGGTCCCTTAGCGAACACTATACTGGAAGCGATCACATGGCTATAGTATTCTCGATCCATGAAGGCGTAGAGGAAAGTACGCAGCGCCAGAGCCAATACCAAGCAGGATACAGGGAGGAGACTTTCAACCCCGACATCTTCCAAGAGATGCTGAGCACAGAGACTACCGAGGAGCCGATGACTGCTGAGGACCTGATGACTCGGGTACAAGTCGCCTGCAACGCGAGCATGCAGCCCAGACGCAGATATAAGAGACACCACGAGGCAGCCTACTGGTGGAACGACGAAATAAGAGCGGCCTGTGAGAGATGCTTGCGAGCACGGCGACTACAGAAGAGAGCACGCGATCAGGAGAGGGCACTCGAGTTGCAGAGTTTACTCAAGCGTTGGCGGAAAGAGCTCAAAGTGGCGATTCGCGAAAGTAAGAGGCGTTGCGTTTTGGCCCTATGTGATGAGGCTGACCGCGATCCTTGGGGACGAACATACCGGATCGTGGTAAAGAAAATAAAAGCCCCAAGATCAACAGCGCCTACCGATACAGTGGAAATGGCACATATAGTGGCGACCCTGTTTCCCCAACAGCCAGACGTCACTGAGAGGTACACCAGCACAACACTGGAGGATAATAATGGCATTTATCCAGTAAGCCAAGAAGAGATGTGCCATGCAGCCCGGAGGATAGCGAACTCGAAGTCACCAGGTCCCGATTTGGTGCCAAACTTCGTACTAAAGGCGGCTTTAACTCTGCTCCCGGACACTTTCAACAGAATGTACACGCAATGTCTGCGCGACGGTGTCTTTCCGGCAAGGTGGAAAATACAACAACTTGTGTTGATTCCAAAAGCGGACAAGGATCCTAGAGAACCATCCTCGTACCGGCCCATCTGCCTCCTCGATTCCGCCGGAAAAATTCTCGAGAGAATAATATGCGACAGGATCGAGGGAGCAGTGCGGAGTTCTGGTAGCCTGTCTTCTATGCATTTCGGGTTCACTAGGAAGAAAAGCACTGTAGACGCTATCCAGGAGCTAACCAATACAGCTAAGGCGGCAATCGAAGGTACGCGATGGAAGGGGGGTACCAAGCAATACTGTCTTGTAGTGACCCTAGACATTAAAAATGCCTTTAACTCGGCGAGGTGGGACAAGGTGTTGAAAGCTCTCGGTTCCTTTCGGGTCCCTAACTACCTTATTGATATCATAAGGAGCTACTTCAGCGAACGCATACTTCTCTACAACACAGACGAGGGCGTCACCCAATATAATGTAACCGGAGGCGTCGCACAGGGATCGGTCCTAGGACCCACTCTGTGGAACATTATGTACGATGGAGTGCTAAAACAAGCTTTGCCGAGTGATGTCAAGATTGTTGGATTTGCTGACGACATTGCCATTGTGGGAGTAGCCAAAACAATCAGTGAGGTGGAGCGATCGTGCAACCGTGCCATATCTGTGGTCTACGAGTGGCTACGGACGTCCGGGATGCTGCTGGCCGAACACAAGACGGAAGCCGTGCTCATCAGTAGTCGAAAAAGAGTGGAACAGGCTCGGGTGCAAGTAGGCGAAACTGTCATCGTGTCAAAGAGGTTCATTAAATACCTCGGGGTGTAGGTGGATACGCGACTATGTTTTAAGGAACACCTTGCGTATGCAAACCAAAAAGCCGCTGCAGCGTGCAGAGCCCTAAGCAGGATCATGGCCAACTCTTGTGGACCCCGGCAATGACGATGGATGTTACTCCAAGGGGTAACTAAATCTATAATGTTGTATGTAGCCCCAATCTGGGCTAAGGCTATGGCCATAAGGAGTTATTGCAGAGGACTCGACTCCACATACCGCTTGGCGGCCTTACGGGTATGCAGCGCCTTCCGTAAGATTTCAGAAGATGCTGCTCTTGTCATTGCAGGGATGATACCGATTGACATCCTAGTGGAGGAGGCTTCGGAGATCCAAGACGAGGTTCAGCAGACGGGCGCGATGAGAGAGGTCGCACGAGTGCAAGCAAGAACGCGAAGCCGAGCAAAGTGGCAACACAGATGGAACTGCTCAACAAATGGGCGTTGGACGAATAGGATAATCCCAAGTCTGGATGATTGGCTGGACAGGAAGTATGGGGACGTCAACAGGTTCAAAGAGGGTAGAAGACAAATGGAAACGACACTGGGGGTCACCCTAACAGATAGGAATCTCGTTGCCCTAATGGTGTCGAGCGAGCAATGCTGGAGGGCGGTGAGCAACTACGCGGCATCGACAATGACACTACAGCAGTCCCGGCGTAATGAAGAAGCCGGTTAATAGCCGGAACCATACCCCGTGATGCAATGCCTCGCGGCAGTTCCGCGGGGTCATGGTTACATCTATTTTTTTTCTTGTTCCTAACAGTACTTTACTTCTTATGTCTTAACTCTCTAATCTGGCTGTATACTATGCATATCTTATAATGAATTAAAAAAAAAAAAAAAAAAAAAAAAAACACACACCTGTGTATGTATATATGTGTGTGTATGTATGTATATACGTATATGTATATATATATATGTATATATATGTATATGTATGTGTTTATGTGTATATATGTATATGCACACACACACGCACACACACACACACCTGCGTGCAATTCTCTTCGTTGAGGGCGGGGCTTAAAAGGTCCCATATGCCCAAGGAAACCGTACTCACAGACGAGTAGGCGCCGTCCAAAGTGCCCACCACTCTAGAGTGGCAACGTGGGAATACATCAAACACCTGGCAGTAGGTCGAACTGTCATCTAGACCGAGACAGGTAAGGTCTAGATCATGGCATACCGGAACTACTATACGACTTGTCAGACATGGGCTGACGGAAATAGCATTCTGGAACCTGAGTACGTCGAAGTGACATTCTACTGAAACGGCTTTCAGGTTAATGCTATCACCGCCCCCATCCCGTTAAAACCTTGGCAGGCCTCTTAGAACGCTCAAAGGTCGTCACCATTAAGTTGGCGGTACAGGCTCGGAAGTCAGAATTCCCGACTAGCACCGATCCGGCTCTGAACACACTACCCCATGAAGGTGTGTGTCAACCCTAGCATGGCCTTACTGCGTGCAAAGACAACCATGGGAACAAGATAGGTGACTGTACAACGACCAATGACAACGGCTAAGAGTGGGGACCCAAAAGAAAAAATGAACAAAAACCAAAACCAAAAGGAGGAGGAGGGCGGCATAAGTACCGCGCGTAATGCAGAGGATGCCTTCAAGGTGAGCTCTAAAACCGCGAGGTCACCAAGGCAACCGGAACATACCGGAACAAAGAAAGTGAACGAGGAATCAAGAGCAAGTTCACCAACTAGCGCTCAGAAGGAAGAAAATAGCGCAAGCATCGAGCGTGATGCTCCAGGTTTATATTCGGCGCTTGCGAACATGAAGACACGCCTCGACGAACTTGTCGCAATTTTTAACGATAAGGAAAAGAGTCATATCAACCAAGCGATGAGGGATAAGGTAATGGCTATCTCTGCTCTTCAAAAGAGGGTAATGAAGCTGTGCGACACCCAAAAAAAGATTACCAGTGCAGGAACACAGACGGAAGCGGCCACGGCGGCTGCCGCTTCAATTAACAATGGCACGCCTAAAAGAAGAAGAGACCCCAAAGCAAAGCAGAGGAAAACAACACCCAAAAAGGTTAAAACGTCCTCTGTCCAGCTATCTACGGTAGAGAGTAAGGCGCTGGAGAAGATAGCAAATAGTAGGCAAATAGACCCGGCAGCACCACAGGATGATCAAGCTGTGAGGGACCAGAACCAGTGGCAACAGGCTGGTCCAAAGACTAAAAAGAAACCGATAGTGCCCCCTAGACGAGTAAGACCAGATGCTCTGATCATCCAGCAGACGGGGAATCTCTCGTACAGTGATATCCTCCAAATGGTAAAGAAGGACGAGAGCCTCAAGATTGTTGGGGAGAATGTAAGGCAGGTGCGCAAAACACGGAAAGGAGAAATTCTCCTGGAGCTCAACGGTGAGTGCAGGAGGGAGATGCAAGCCCTAAAGGACAAAATTAGTGAGGCCCTGGCCGAGCGAGCGTTGGTTAGAGCAATCACCCAGGAAATCCAGGTAGAGCTCAGAGACATGGATGATGTAACCACCGAAGGCGAGGTACTGGAGGTGGCACGGGAAATACTGAAGCAGCCGGAGCTTACAGCGTCCTGTATTCGCAAGCTGAAACCAGCGTTCGCGGGAACCCAAATGGCTATCCTCGCTCTACCAGCCCCATTGGCAAAGCAGCTGCTGACAATAGGCAAAATCCGGATTGGCTGGACGGTTTGCAGGGTCAAAGAGCGTGTTCAAATGAAGCGTTGCTTTAGATGTCTCGAATTCGGGCATTTCGCTGGAGTTTGCCGGAGTAGCGTGGACAGGAGCACGTGGTGCTTTAAATGCGGAGAGGCCAACCACAAGGCAAACGTTTGCACTTCATTGCCAAAGTGCTTTATATGCGCAGGAAAAGGCAAGGACGCAAACCATCAAGCAGGCAGCCGGGGTTGCCTACTTGTAGCTGAGAGGAACGGACGTCTCAGGAAAAACGAAAATTAGATTCTTACAACTGAATCTAAACTACTGCGCGGATGCCAACGACTTACTAACCCAATCAGCGCACGAGCTCAAAATCGACGTTGCCATACTTAGCGAACCATACCGCGGCCACCCCTCCCCGGATTGGTGCGCAGACTCATCAAAAAAGGCAATGATTGGGTGTTACGGATCTACCAAAATGCGCTGCGGAACAACACTCGCGAAAAAAAGGCTTTGTTCGGGCCAAGTTAGGGGACCTATGGATCTACAGCTGCTATCTGCCCCCCAGCACCAGCTTGGAAGAATATGGTGCAATGCTTGACGAACTCGTCTGGGATGCAAGATCCCATCACCCCACTGTCATCGCGGGCGACTTCAATGCATGGGCGATCGAGTGGGGCTGCCCCGCCACAAATGCGAAAGGGCGCTGTCTACTGGATGCGTTCGCCCTACTTGATATCGTCTTGGCAAACTCGGGCTCAGGACATACGTTCTCTCGACAGGGGGGTGGGTCCATCATAGACCTCACATTCGTAAGTGCCTCGAATCCCAATTCCACGTCTTGGTCCCTTAGCGAACACTATACTGGAAGCGATCACATGGCTATAGTATTCTCGATCCATGAAGGCGTAGAGGAAAGTACGCAGCGCCAGAGCCAATACCAAGCAGGATACAGGGAGGAGACTTTCAACCCCGACATCTTCCACGAGATGCTGAGCACAGAGAATACCGAGGAGCCGATGACTGCTGAGGACCTGATGACTCGGGTACAAGTCGCCTGCAACGCCAGCATGCAGCCCAGACGCAGATATAAGAGACACCACGAGGCAGCCTACTGGTGGAACGACGAAATAGCAGCGGCCCGTGAGAGATGCTTGCGAGCACGGCGACTACAGAAAAGAGCACGCGATCAGGAGAGGGCACTCGAGTTGCAGAGTTTACTCAAGCGTAGGCGGAAAGAGCTCAAAGTAAGAGTGCGGAGTTCTGGTAGCCTGTCTTCTATGCATTTCGGGTTCACTAGGAAGAAAAGCACTGTAGACGCTATCCAGGAGCTAACCAATACAGCTAAGGCGGCAATCGAAGGTACGCGATGGAAGGGGGGTACCAAGCAATACTGTCTTGTAGTGACCCTAGACATTAAAAATGCCTTTAACTCGGCGAGGTGGGACAAGGTGTTGAAAGCTCTCGGTTCCTTTCGGGTCCCTAACTACCTTATTGATATCATAAGGAGCTACTTCAGCGAACGCATACTTCTCTACAACACAGACGAGGGCGTCACACAATATAATGTAACCGGAGGCGTCGCACAGGGATCGGTCCTAGGACCCACTCTGTGGAACATTATGTACGATGGAGTGCTAAAACAAGCTTTGCCGAGTGATGTCAAGATTGTTGGATTTGCTGACGACATTGCCATTGTGGGAGTAGCCAAAACAATCAGTGAGGTGGAGCGATCGTGCAACCGTGCCATATCTGTGGTCTACGAGTGGCTACGGACGTCCGGGATGCTGCTGGCCGAACACAAGACGGAAGCCGTGCTCATCAGTAGTCGAAAAAGAGTGGAACAGGCAGGATCATGGCCAACTCTCGTGGACCCCGGCAAGGACGACGGATGTTACTCCAAGGGGTAACTAAATCTATAATGTTATATGGAGCCCCAATCTGGGCTAAGGCTATGGCCATAAGGAGCTATCGCAGAGGACTCGACTCCACATACCGATTGGCGGCCCTAAGGGTATGCAGCGCCTTCCGTACGATTTCAGAAGATGCTGCTCTTGTCATTGCAGGGATGATACCGATTGACATTCTAGCGGAGGAGGCTTCGGAGATCCACGACGAGGTTCAGCAGACGGGCGCGAGGAGAGAGGGCGCACGAGTGCAGGCAAGAACTCGAAGCCGAGCAAAGTGGCAACACAGATGGAACGGCTCAACAAATGGGCGGTGGACGAACAGGATCATCCCAAATCTGGATGTTTGGCTGGACAGGAAGTATGGGGAGGTCAACTTTCACCTCACCCAGCTCATCAGTGGACATGGATGCTTTAGGGCATACCTGTACCGCTTTAAGCACGCAACCGATCCGTACTGTCCCTCTTGCGAGGGCCGGGTGGTGGAAGACGCAGAGCACGTACTACTCAACTGCGACAGGTTCCAAGACGGTAGAAGACAAATGGAAACGACACTGGGGGTCACCCTAACAGATAGGAATCTAGTTGCCCAAATGGTGTCGAGCGAGCAATGCTGGAGGGCGGTGAGCAACTACGCGGCATCGACAATGACAACGCTGAGGTCACTAGAGCGGTCCCGGCGTAATGAAGAAGCCAGTTAATAGCCGGAGCCATACCCCGTGATGCAATGCCTCGCGGCGGTTCCGTGGGGTCATGGTTACATCTATTTCTCTCTTCTTGTTCTAAACAGAACTTTACTTCTTATGTCTTAACTCTCTAATATGTCTGTATACTATGCATATCTTATAATGAATTAAAAAAAAAAAAAAAAAAAAATACATACATACATACATACATACATACACACATACATACACACACTGATGGGTTCAACATAAAAAAACAACCCCTTCTTTGCGACACAAAAACGGAACAGAGAGAGTTAGGTAGGTAAACCATCGCATAAAACGCCACCAAGGAAGGCGAAGCATCTGATCATACAACAATTCCATCGTCCTTTGCGCAATCCCCAAGGGCGACACGGTCAGTGGATCACAGCGCCAAGGTCACTTCTACCAGCAAACCACCATTCCAGAGTGACGAGAACCAAGCAGCAACTACAATGGAGAAATGGCAGAAGGTAGCGCCGAGAGCGAATAAGGCATTTGTTCCTCCACGTAGAGTGAGACCGGATGCGATCCTGATAGTGAAAACGGGTGAGCTTTCGTACAGCGAAATACTCCGAATGGTGAAGAATGACGGAAACCTTCAATGTGTTGGCGACAGTGTAAGGAAAATCCGTCGTACAACGAAGGGCGAGATACTCCTCTAGCTAGGCAGGTCAATGAAGGAAAATACCCAAATCCTCCCTGCCGAGGTGGTTAAAGCCCTCGCAAACCACGCAACAGTTCGATCCCTGACGCAGGAGTAGCAGGTGGAGATTAAGGACTTCGACGATGTGACAACAAAGGAAGAAGTACTAGGGACTGTTAATGCATATCTGGGGTGCGATATGCAACTCTCGGCAACTGCATGAAACAGCTTAGACCTGCTTATGATGGTACTCAAATAGCTATAATCAGCCTACCGGTTAAACTCGCAACCCAGCTACTTCAAGCTGGGAAGCTGAAAATTGGGTGGGCAGTATGTCGTATTAAGGAGAAAGAAGCTGTTAAACGTTGCTTTAGGAGCCTCGAATTCGGCCACTTGGCAAGAACCTGCAGGAACAGCTTTGACAGAAGCGAGTGCTGCCTGAGGTGCGAACAATCAGGTCACAAAGCCATAGAATCTAAAGCTGATCACAAAATGCTTCATCTGTAAACAGGGTAATGTAGGTGTCCTTTGGCTATCAAGAAGCGAGGCAGAGGTATCCAGGATTAAGTTTCTACACCTCAACCTCAACCGCTGCGCGAAAGCTGAGGCTTTGTTATCCCAAACAATGTGCGAAATGGACATAGATGTGGCGTTACTCAGTGAGCCATACACGCGCAAAAATCCTAGTGTATGGTGCTCAGATCGGGAGAACAAATCTGCGATATTTGTGTGTAACACTCGATTGCTGAGACTTGACTCCGTCCATTCTGCGCGTGGTTATGTAAGATCGCAAATTGGTGGACTGTGGTTTTACAGCCTATATTTGGCCCCCAGTACCAGCCTCCCGGATTTCGGAACTATTCTCGACGACCTGGTTGAAGATGAACGCCGTCATCATCTCGTCGTTACCGCTGGGGATTTCAACGCATGGGCAATCGATTGGGGTTGCCCTCGGACCAACTCTAGAGGACGTACGCTCCTGCAAGCCTTTGCAACTATTGATGTTGTTCTGGCAAATACAGGATCTGATCACACTTTCAGCAATGGCACGGCGGCTCCATAATCGACCTTACATTCATAAATGGCTCACTCTTTAGCCCGACCTCCAGGCCCGTAAGCGATTGCTTCACCGCAAGCGACCACCGAGCCATCGTTTACACCGTTGGTGCGCGTGACTCTAATAGGACAGCGATTACATCAAGACGAAGCTATAAACCGGATACCCTAAACTCGGTGGCATTCATGTCTACTATGCCTAACTTCGTGCTCACGGGGAATGTGGAAGAAGATACAGAAACTGTTATGCAGTCGGTTCAACATGCATGCTGACTTACACTTGCAGTACCTAATTAAGAATAAGGCGCTGAGAATAGGTATTCGCTCCAGTAAGAGGCGTTGCTTTCTTGAGCTATGCGATGACGCCGACAGAGATCCATAGGAAAAAGCGTTTAAAATAGTAACGAAGAAGATAAATTCCTGTGCAGCCACTGCTCCCCAGGATCAAGGGCAGATGCTGCAAATAGTGTCCACGCTTTTTCCCGAACAAGAGCCACTACCCCCCTGTAACCTGGGAAGTGATATGCCGGTTGATCCAGTCTAAGAGTCTGAGTTTCTGTCAGCGGCAAAGGCAGATAAATCATCGCAAAGCGCCTGGCCCAGATGGCATCCTCGCATTGTAATTAGAACGGAAGAGTTCGCGCAGCTATACAGCAACTGCCTCCTAAGCGGAGGTTTTCCAACACAATGGAAGAGGCAGAGACTTGTCTTGTTCCCGAAGCCAGGTAGACCACCCTACGTCTCATCGTCATATCGGCCTATCTGTCTACTGGATACTGCAGGAAAAATCCTCGAACAGATCACTTGCAAGAGGATTGAGGCAGCATTGGAGCAATCAGGTGGCTTGTCGCAGTTACAGTTTGGATTCAATAAAACGAAATCCCCGGTAGATGCTATACTAGAACTAACGACGACTGCGCAGAAGGCAATTGAAGGCAATAGATGGAGAGGTGGTACTAAAAAGTATTGCTTAGTGGTCACTTTGGATGTGAAAAACGCGTTTAACACGGCAAGCTGGCACGAGATTCTAGACGCACTTAGCAACTTTGGAGTACCAGCTTACTTACGTAAGTTGATCCGCAGCTACTTCGACAACCGCGTACTGCTATACGACACTAGCGGAGGACAACAATGCCACCGTGTAACGGGCGGGGTGCCCCAGGGCTCAGTCTTTGGACCCCTTCTCTGGAACATTATGTACAAGGCGTGATGCAATTGAATCTGCCCAGCAATGTTAAAATCATTGCTATGGCTAAGGTCCGCGATGTGGAGCGCCTGGAAAACGTGGCAATTGATAGTACCCAAACCTGGCTGAGGTCAGTTGGTCTCAATCTGGCCGAGGAAAAAACTTATATCAAGCCGAAAGAGCGTGGAGCACGCGACGGTTATAGTAGGCGGAACGTCAATTTTCTCCAAACGAGCGATAGTGTACCTAGGTGTCACCCTGGATGACCGACTCTCTTTCAAGTGCCATTGTCAAATTCAAGAGGTGACGAGTTCCATTATATTATATGGATCACAAGTCTGGGTAAGTGCGCTAAAGGCAAGGAACTACCGTAGCGGAATAGAGTCGGTCTACAGACTGGGGGCCATAAGGGTATGCTGCGGATTCCGGACGATATCGGATGACGCCGCGCTAGTGATTGCTGGCCTGATTCCGATAGACCTGCTAGCCACTGAACTTGCAGATTCCTTTACTGCAAGAAGATCAGGCCAGCAGCACATGCACAGAGTACGGAGGGATTTGCGAATGAGAAGCATACGCGAGTGGCAAGCCCGCTGGTCGACTTCGAGGAAGGCTCGTATGACACACCGTCTGATACCCAATCTGGAGCCAAGGCTGCGCAGAAGACACGGCGAGGTAAATTTCTACCTAGCACAATTGCTGAGTGGACACGGCTGTTTCCGCAGCTACCTTCGTAGGTTCGCCCACGAAGAGTCCCAACTATGCACGTTCTGCGGGGACGGGAACATCGAAGACCCCAAGCACGTCGCGTTCGTCTGTGGTAGATTCGCGCGTGCCAGACGAGAACTGCCCGATCGCATTGGGGAGCAGCCGACGAGCAGAAACTTGATGATGCTTCACAGTGTAGATAACTGGCATGCTGCTTCCGACTACACAGCGGAAATTATGAAAACACTGAGGTGCCTGGAAAGGACACGAAGGCAGCAAAGAGCCGGCTAAGGTGCCGCACCCTACGAAGTAATGCTCATCGGCGGTACCACAGGGTAGTGCGCTCATGTAAAGTTAAGCTGTTTTGAAATAAAAGAAAAAAATAACAAAAAAACACACACACACACACACACTTGCGTGCAGTTCTCTTCGCGGAGGAGGGCGGGGATTAAAAGGTCCCCTCTGCCCAAGGAAACCGTACTCACAGACGAGTAGGCGCCGTCCAAAGTGCCCACCACTCTAGAGTGGCAACGTGGGAATACATACCGGAACTACTATACGACTTGTCAGACATGGGCTGAGGGAAATAGCATTCTGGAACCGTTTTATGGAAACGGCTTTCAGGTGAATGCTATCGTCGCCCCCGTCCGGTTAAAACCTTGGCAAGCCTCTAAGAACGCTCAAAGGTCGTTAGCATTAAGTTGGCGGTACAGGCTCGGATGTCGGAATTCCCGACAAGAACCGATCCGGCTCTGAACACACTACACCATGAAGGTGTGTGTCAACTCTCGCATGGCCTCACTGCTTGCAAAGACAACCATGGCATCAAGATATGTGACTGTACAACAACCAATGACAACGGCTAAGTGTGGGGACCCAATAGAAAATGATCAGAAACCAAAACCAAAAAGAGGAGGAGGGCGACATAAACACCGCGTGTAATATAGAGGATGAGGTCAAGGTGAACTGCGAGGTCGCCAAGGCAACCGGCACAGACGAAGAAACTGAATGAGGAAACAAGAGAAAGTTAACCAATTAGCGCTCAGAAGGAAGAAACTGGCGCAAACATCGAGCGTGATGCTCCAGGTCTACACTTTTCGGTTGCGGACATGAAGACACGTCTCGACGAAATTGTCGCAATTTTCAATGATAAGGAAAAGAGGCATATCAACCAGGCGATACGGGATAAGATAATGGCTATCTCTGCTTTTCAAAAGAGGGTAATGAAGCTGTGTGACACGCAAAAATGATAACCAGGGCAGGAACACAGACGGAGGCGGCACCGGCGGCTGCCGCTTCAATTAACAATGGCACGCCTAAAAGAGGAAGATACCCTAAATCAAAGCAGAGGAAAACACTACCCAAGAAGGTAAAAACGTCCCTTGGCCAGCAATCTGCAGTAGATAGTAAGTCGCTGGAGAAGATCGAAAATAGTAGGCAAATAGACCCGGCAGCACCACAAGATGTTCAAGTCGTGAAGGTCCAGAAAAAGTGGCAACAGGTCGGTCCAAAGGTAAAAGAGAAACCGAAATTTCCCCCTAGACGAGTAAGGCCAGTTGCTCTGATCATCCAACAGACGGGGAATCCCTCGTACAGTGATATCCTTCAATAGCTTCTGGGTGCTTGTGCTTAACAGACGTGTTTTGAATCTGCTCCGCATTTTGATTTTGATTAGCATTTGGAAATTAATTTGTCTATTGTCGTTTATCGTTACTAATATTTATTTTATTTCCGGTGTTAAGTGCATTTATAAGTGATATAATATTATATTATAATATATAATTATAATATTTGTGGTATATTGCTCGTTTCACCTGTATAAATTTTGTACTTATCAATGTTTAATTATTTTTGGCAAGTACAACGCTTAAATTTGACTTTCCTGTGTTTGAGTTCAATCTCTTACTTTCCTGCTTTTCTCTCCCTTTAAAATAGTGTTTGCTATTTTAGTCTTTTTCTGTTTCCTTCTTGCTCTCTATACAGTAGTTATTATTTTTTAAATAACTGTATTTCCTCTTTTTTCTCTGGGAAAATATTATTATTCACCCTACTTTTCTCTCTCTATCTATCTCGGTCTAGCTGAGAGTGTCAAAATTCGGGCTTAAGTCGTTGTGCTTTTTTTGCACAGTGTGTTGATACTAACAAATAAATTTTGAAAATAAATTTAAAAAAATTTTTACTCTCAGGTTTATTTTATTGTTATTATTTTATTTATTTATTTTATATTTGCTTACTTATTGTTTATTTGATATATTCATAAATTTTTAAGCTTTTATAAATTTATACTAAAAAAAAAATTTTTTATTAATTTTTTTTAAATTTTTTATTTTATTTTTTATTTTTATTTTATTTTATTTTATTATTATTATTATTTTTTTTTTTTTTTAATTCTTTTTATGTCTTTAAATTTACTTCTTTTTTCACTTATTTTTATTTTATTTATTCATTTTTTTTTCTATATTATTTATCTTATTTTGCTCTTATTTTATTTGATATCTTGTTTCTATACTTCGCGCAAAATGAGTTGCTGTCGGGCTTGCACCAACAAGGACAACTTTAATAGTGATAAGCTTAGAGGTGTCTCTTGTTGGATGTGCGATAACATCGCCCACCTTAAGTGCGCTGGGTTGACTGGTCGCGACTATGACCGACTTTACGGTACGGCTAAACCTGCATGTGGTGGCATCAGGTGGTCGTGCCCCACATGCTTCATTCGCCAGGGGGACTTCTCACTGATGTACCACCGTATGCGAATTAAATACCAAAAACTTAAGAAACTATTCACTGAGCTCGCCTCGGAGTTTGATGCTGGGTCAAAAATGTTTTTGGAGTAATCCATCGACTCGACTCCAACGCCTAATGCAGTACAACTGCCGCCATTATCCCCTCACAATCTTGCGCCTACCCCAGCGCCATTTATTTCTTTTTCATCTCCTCAACCCCCTTCTTGTCATTCCCCTCCAACTTGTTCTACTTCTTCCCAACTTTTACCCACTTACTCTTATGTACTTTATTCTACTTCTTCCCAAACCCCCCATCCTACTCCAATTTCATTAGCTCGTTCAACCATTATGCCCTCTACTATTTCTTCATCTGTCGCTTTGAACTTTCCATCCACTACTTGTTCGTCTTCCTCAATTCCTTGACCTACTTCTGTGACTTCAGCTTCAACTTCTCCAACTTGTTCTTCTTCTTCCCAACCTTTACCCAGTCACTCTTCTGTACTTTCTTCCATATCCACCCCATCGTCCCATCCCTCTCCAATTCCGGTAGCTCCGTCAACCACTATCCCATCTACTACTTCTTCATCTATCGCCTTTAACTTTCCCTCCACTACTTGTTCGACTTTCTCTATTCCATGTCTTACTACTGTGACTTCAACTTCAACTTCGCCAACTTGTTCCCCTTCTTCCCAACCTTTACCAACTATTCCAATCATACCATCCCGCTCCAATTCCAGTAGCCTCTTCAACCAATATCCCCTCTACTACCTCTTCATCTGTCGCTTTCAACTTTCCCTCCACTAATTGTTCATCTTGCTCTATTCCCTGTCCTACTACTGTAACTTCTGCTTTATCTTCTACTAAAGTATCTAACTCCGCCCGTACTTTGTCTCCCCCTAAGAGTTCTTCGCAGTCCAATACTGCCTCTACTCCAGTGCCATGTATTTTGAAGGTGCTGGATCCTCGTAAGCATGTTTTTGTTTCCAGGTTGTATAAGGAGACAACTTGTAAGGACGTTATATTTCATCAAAATCATGCAACCTTTCGAATATTAATATTCACAAGTTTAATTTTGCTAGACCTAGAGAAGGCTCTTCTTTCAAACTTTCAGTTTCTATGGAAGTATTTTCTGTCATTTGTGACCCTACATTCTGGCCTGCCCATATGGTGGTCCATGAGTTCATTCCTAGGAAAAAATCTAGGGCTTTGCAGGTTACCTTACCAGTCACTGCTTCAGCTTCATCTTCTGCTTCTTCAAAATCTCCAAAAAACTAAGTCTACATTTTCAAATTGTTAGAGGGCTAAATTCTAAACTTTCTTCGTTTTATCTTAGAAGTTTTTCTTTCAGTTCTGTCATTATCGTTTTCGTTGAGACGGGGCTTCGCCCTGATGTTCTCAACTCTGAAATTTTCAATAACTCTTACTCTACGTTTCCTAAAGATCGTTATGGCCGCGTAGGTGGTGGAGGCTTAATCTCTGTTCTTTCATCTTTTTCGTCAGAACTGGTCTCTCTTGACGATACTGAAAACATTGAATTCATCTGCGTCAAAATTTCATTCCCTAATTATAACATGTTTATTACTTGTTCATATATCCCTCCTTCATCGTCCGACTCAGTCTACTTGGATCAAGCGAAGGCTATCCAGAATGTATTAAAGCTCATTAATGACGCTGATATTTTGCTTGTTTTGGGTGATTTTAATCTTCCCTCTATTAATTGGATTCCTTTTTGTGACTCCAATATCGTTCTTCCTTCTGTTGGCAGCGAGTTCATTGATTTATTGCTGGATCTCTCTCTCTCCAGCAAATAAACCACATTTCCAACATGAAACATCGTATGCTAGACCTAGTGTTTACTAACTGCCATGAAAATACCTCACTGTCGAGATCCTCTCCATTGTCAATTCCAGAAGATACCTATCACCCCACTCTTGAGGTGACACTAACTCTTAACCATCTTCTGTCTGCATCTGACTCAACTTGTGCTAAGCCAAGACAAGCTTTTAATTGTAAACATACTAATTTCAATCGTCTCAACTCATTGCTTGCTTCCACGGATTGGTCAATATTAAGTTCTTCTTCTGATATTGATACTGCCGTGTGGTTTTTCAACACGACTATGCTGGATTATTTCAATAAATGTGTGCCTAAAGTGCATGTTACCGATGATTCTAAGCGTCCGCCTTGGTTTTGTATAAATTTGGTCCGTCAAAAAATATTAGAAATCGGTTATTTAAAAAATTTAAACGATCTTGTTCCGCAACTGATTATGCGAGTTATGCCGCGGCTCGTAGTAAATTCAACATTTTTAATCAATCTTGCTATAGTAGATATTTGTGCAAAGTAAAAGTAAATATTAATCGAGATCCCAAAAATGTTTTTAAATTCTTCAAAATCAAAAACAAATCAGAGTTATTTCCAACTAGTATGGAGTTTGATGGAGTTGCAAGTAGCTCTGATGATGGGATTGCGAACCCTTTTGCTAAATTTTTCCAGGGCATCTACTCTAATAGTGCCTGTGGAAATAGTTCTCCTTACCCTTACAAAATTGATGAATTTAATCACTTCAATTTGCCGTTTATTGACGGCATATTGTTTTACGATATCTAAAATTGGTTAAACCTTCTTTTTCTCCTGGTCCGGATAATATTCCTAGTTGTATCTTAAAAAGCTGTGCTGACAACTTATATATTCCCCTTTATACCTTATTTAATTTATCCCTTATTACTTCGTTTATGCCAAGTGGTTGGAAAGAATCCTATATAATTCCCTTATTCAAAGAGGGTAGTAAGTCTGATATATCGAACTACAGAGGTATTTCCAAGCTGTGTGCAATTCCTAAGTTGCTTGAGGATTATCACTGATTATCTACAGTTCTATATTCGCCCATTGTTGAGTATATCTCAGCATGGTTTTGTAAAGAACCGTTCAACGGTAACCAATCTGTTGGAATTTACTTCTATTGTCTATCACAACTTTTCGGTAGGTAGCCAAACTGATGTTATCTACACCGACTTCAGTAAAGCTTTCGATACTGTATCGCATGAGTTGCTCATAACCAATCTCAAAGCTTTTGGTTTTCCTTCTCCATTGATCCGATGGCTGGCATCTTACCTTGATCATCGCACTCAAAGGGTACTTTTTAAGTCTTCAATATCCAAGTCTTTAAAGGTAACCTCAGGTGTTCCCCAAGGTAGTCATTTGGGGCCTTTGCTTTTCAACATATTTATTAATGATCTACCTACCGTCATCAAACACTCTCAGATTTTTATGTATGCAGATGATGTAAAACTATGTTTCCGCCTTAATAACCTTTCTCATGGGATTTTCCTTCAGACGGACATAGACTCTTTATCTCGTTGGTGTTTCAAAAACTATTTAATCCTCAATACCAATAAATGCAAAGTTATGTCCTTTTCTCGCGGAGCCTTTATTTCAAATTCTTATTAGTTTAACTCAAATAGTTTAGATCACATTTCTCAGTTTAACGATCTTGGTATTTTGATGGACTCGAAGTTGCATTTCGGTACCCACATTTCCACTTCGGTCTCTAATGCTAGAGGTGTCCTTGGCTATATTAAACGCTGCTCTAAGGAATTTGATGATCCGTATACTACCAAATACTATACACTTCACTGGTAAGACCTATTCTGGAGTATGCGTCTTGTGTCTGGGATATTCAATATCAGATGTATATCGATCGTATTGAGTCGGTGCAAAAGCAATTTATACTTTTTGCTCTCAAAAACGTGCACTGGGATCCTAGTGCTTGCACACCATCTTATCGGTGTCGTCTCAAATTGATCAACCACCCTAACTTGTCTAGTCGTAGAACAGTCATTTTTTTTTTGTATTTCCCATATGTCGTGGACATATGTCTTTATTAGAACAGTCATTGGTGTAACTTTTATGTATAACCTCATTTATGGTAGTATTAACTTACCTTTTTTACTTAGAATGATTAACTTTAGTGTACCAGCACGTCCAACTAAAAACTATTCTCCTATTACTCTTCCCTTTTGTAGAGCTTCTTATTTGCAACATGATCCATTCTATGTCTTATGCAAATCTTTTAATACTCACTTTGCGTGTGCTGCTCCTCCCACCTCTTCTTATGTTATAAAAACAAAATTGTTGGCATCGTTGAATTAATGCATAACTTATTTTCTAAACTGGTAACCTGCATTTTTTCTCCTTGTTTGAATAGTCTAATATTGTAGGTATTGAATTCTAAATTTAATATTAGCTTTATTTTAATCTTGCATGCTGATTATGTTAATCGCTGATGATGTTTTTATCTGTAGCCAAATATTTAGTACGTAGACATTAGCTTTGGTATAGCATGATCACCAAAGATATTAGCAATTAAGACCAGCTGAGCCCAGTCTATGTGACTGGGTGAATTTTGATGCCACCTGGGCCTGCCCCATGTGAAATCAGTGTGTGGTCATTGCATACCTACTAAGTCGATAAATAAAAAAAATAGTTTCACATATAAATTGTCCATTACTCAAATTCGTTGGTATTGGAATAATCTTTTTTGATA
Source organism: Cacoxenus indagator (assembly GCA_035041755.1). Lineage (NCBI taxonomy): Eukaryota > Metazoa > Arthropoda > Insecta > Diptera > Drosophilidae > Cacoxenus > Cacoxenus indagator. The sequence continues at coordinate 147,601 of JAWNKX010000189.1, read as the reverse complement.
GCGCTGGGATGATGTGTGTTTCTGAAACTGTATTTGTCTTCATGGAAAGTTTCAGCTGTGCCTTCGGTGTTTGCAGGACGCTGGTTCGTAAGTTTGTATTTGCTTTTAGCTGCTTTAGAGCGTCTATACCTAGTAGTACGTCAAAATAGGAATAAAATTTAAATATGGGAAAGTGGAGAATTTCTGTGTCCTTGAATTCTTTGAATATATGGTAAGTTGTCTTTTTCGTAACTTGGTGTTGGTCTAGTACGGTTTTAATTATCAGCGGTGTTTCGAGTTCTTGTTGAAGATGTTTCGCGAATAATTCTGGGTTAATAAATGAAGTACTTGAGCCAGTATCTATAAGGAATCTATGTGGGAGTCCGAATGCTCAGTCGATAAATATGTACGGTTGGCTTGATCCATGTTTTTCTATGTCTATATACCCTGTCGGTTGTAGGAGGCTGGTGGACGAAAATTTACAGTGTCAGATTGTTTGTTCTTGATATGTTTGCGGTTCTTGATGGGCAATATTATGAATTTCCAATTTTTTGCGTCGCGTTGCTTCGAGAATTATTCGTGTATCTAGATTGTCCGAATTTATGGTTGGTCGATTCATGATTAAGCGGTTCGATAGCTTTAAGTTGGTTATTTTGCATGTTAGTGTTATGCCGTCGTCCTTCAGAACTGTTTCGGTAATTATTGATATTTTGGTAAGAGTCATTTTGGTTTTGGTGATTATTATAGTTGCGGTTACTATTGCTATTACGGTTCCTGTGTTGTCCGTAATCCTGATTATAACATTGGTTATATTGCGTAGCGGTAACTCGCGCAACGCTAGGTTTTGCACTCATCGTTGTCGTTGTGGGTGTAACCAGTGGGAAATTTTTAGGAATTCTTTTCTGATTTACGCACTTTTTTCTTTTGGTTTGTTATCATTCATAAAAAGGCATGCAAATAAAAAGGATGCAGGCATGCTGATATGAACTCGTTTGTGTTGTGAGTGTCAAGTGGGATATTAATGAGATACAAATATCAATGGCTCTACAGGCGGTGCCCGCAAAGAAAATAGGTAACCCTTTTTAGTGGGGTTCGGTGGGACTTAGCACCTGTGCGCCCCACAAAATCGGGCATAATACAAAATCTTATCATGTGTAATTTTTATTATTTTCTCATTATTTTACTATTTTTTTTTTTTTAAATTTTATTTCATTTTTATTTTGTTTGTCTTTATTCCCAGAAGATTATTAATATGTTCTTAGAGCTAACAATAAATTTATTTTATACAGAGTTTAGCTATACCATGTGGCTTTCTTCTGAATTATATCTATCATTATTATTACAATTTCATAAGATCATAAATTTAAATTTAGCAAGGAAAATTGGGGAAGAGGAAAAAAACCTTAGAGTAATGATAAACTTAAACTAACTAGACTAGATTAGAATAGACCGAATATTAATTGCATTAATAATTGCATTAATGCATTACATTAAGGCTTAAAGAATCGATCGGACACATGTAAGTGCGCAATATTTAGTTTTGTATAATAAAGTTTCTTTGGGCAAGAGCTATGTTGTCGTGAATATGTTTAGCGTTTGCTAATTCGTGCAGACGAGCTGTAGAGAAATAAAATGGTAGATTTAGGATCATCTTAAGAATTTTAATTTGGGCCGTTTGGAGCTTGTTTGTGTGACACTTGGCACAGTCACCCCACACTTCGACCCATACAGCATTATCGGAAGAAAAATTGATTTGTAGATGGTCATTTTATTTCGGATAGATAGTGCATATTTACGATTGATAAAGGGGTATAATTGAGGCTCGCTGATTTGAGTATATCATTCAACTTACGTAGCACAATAGAAATATGTTACTATACATATGTAAAAAGCGGATAAAAATGTACAAATACAGAAATAACACCGAAAACAGCATAGTACGTATGTATTTTGACGACGTTCGAATCTTACGAACAAAATTTAAGGGAGAAATAGAACGTCTATATCTTCTATACTCTTTGCATTGCAGAAACAACGAAAAATCGTAAAAAAACGTTTTGTAGTCTTGTAATCTCATAGTTGTTTTAAAAAAACTTAATACTAAAAAAACGCATATTTGACTTTAAAAACTTTTTTAAAAAAGTATGCTTCGACCTTCCTACCGTAATTATCTACATTTTAAAACAAAACAAAAAAAATTAATTGTTAAAAAATGACGGGCAGCTGAGGAAAACACAGGTTTTTTGCAACTTTGTTTTATAGATATAGATTATTTGCGGCTGCTGTTCCAGAATTCCAAAATGTATTATAATTTGTATTTCGTTTCAATTTAAACAAAATTCGATTTATTTCACTTGTTCTTTTCGAGAACAACAAAAGGAACCGCTACTGATAAGCATATGAGTTCGGCTCCCCGAACCGCAAGGGCAAACTTGTACGCAGAAACTGATTACTTACTTAACTAATTGTCATTACAATATATATATATATACACACATCAATTACATATATACATACATTACATTATTACACACGTATAAGAATTAATCATTACATTTCAGTTGTGAGTGAATTGATTATTATGCTTGCGAATAAAGTTAAGTAAAATGTGTTTAAAATAAATAAAGAAAAATAATTTGTTTAAAGATAATTTTTTTGATTCTGTATTTATATTTGGTGCGTCGCCTTAGTATTGTAAACATATTGAATTGAAGGAAATAAGTTAAAATAATTTATTTTTATTTGATTTTGGTGTTTTGCGTCTGTTTCGCACATTAATTAAATAATTGTGCGTCTACAAGAAATAAATTAACGACAAAAAATAATTGTTTTTCCTTTTATTTCATTTGATATTTGGTGTGTAGTGTAATTCATTTGGTAGTTTTACGTGGAACGGTTTCCGGGAGTTTTGAAAAGTGGTACCTATATGGATTGATGTGCTCGTTCCAATTTTTAACTTTGCCATCTCGTATCTCTGCCGCTCTCGCCAAAACCAGTTTTTTTTTACCATATCTCCTTTCAGGTTCATTCTACGAGAAAAACATCAAGAGAAACTAGAAATAAATTCCTACAATTTATAATCTGTTATAATCTTTTATTTCTTAATATTAATATTTTTGGCATAGGAGCGCCGCAAATTGTAGTTCAACACGTGCTTGTCTTAAAAACATTGGCATTTTCACACCACCGTGAGGTAGAGTAAGGGGCGCATTTTATTTAACCGTTGTATTTCCAGTAGGCCTAATCTACATGCAATTCACTATCTTAAAATTTAGTGCATTCTTCTTCGCTTTGCTGTTCTTGATGGACCAGGTGTTGCGACTTCATCGCCATTAGTACTGACCTAAACGTCACAGACCGAAATTTCTCCTCGATCATCCTCGATGGAATTATCGATTTCATCGCTATCTTCTTCGTTCTCGATTTCATCATACGTTTGCTCGAAAATAGTGTCCGTTTCTTCCTCTTCGTCACTATCTTGTGTTGGAACTTCCGAGTTGTCACAGCTACCACTACAATTTGTGCATATAACGGACCACTTTAACTCAGCTTTTCTGCATTCACAGGCTTTCTGACATTTATTTTTGCATTTGCAAGAAATAGGCTTTAAAAACTTTCCGGATTTGGGGGCTCGAGTGTGGTTTTTTTTTTTTTTTTTTTTCTTTTTATTTTTATAAATTAATTTTTCTGTTATTATTAGAACAACTTAAATTAACTTGTATATACAAAAATTAACAAAACAACTTAAATAATAAGTGGGGAAATGATTTAATAATAATATTATAAGGATCTAATAGGGAGATCGACAGGGTGCGATCTTCTCAGCCGTCTCGCCACCCTAACTCCTCCCATTCTGCGTCGTTTTAGAAGGCGCCTTGCTAGTTTATTTGGATGATTTTTTAATCTCTCTATATATTTTTTTGCCTGACGATTTATCACATCGCCAATTTTCGGTATTTTTAACTCGTTTTCAAGATCCGCCGTTCGCATGAACCAAGGGGCACCAGTAAGCATTCGCAATGTCTTGGCCTGCAGTACTCTCACCTTCGTGATGTTTGACCTCGCTGCTATGCCATACACCTGCAAACCGTATCGCCAAGCAGGAGCAATTATGGTTTTGTAAATGTTCACCTTATTTCCCAAGGACAATTTATTCCTGCTAGTTAAAAGCCAATGCAATTTACCAATCCTCTGACTTAAGGATTTTGTGATTCTTGAAATATGCGTCTTGAAAGTTAGCCGCCTATCCAAATACACACCCAGGTATTTGTAACCTGAATGGTGTTGCATCAGCTGGTTTCCAATGAAAACTCCCGGACAGTAATCCGGCCGTAAGGCGTACGTCACATTGGCACATTTGTTTTTGTTAATGCAAATGTTCCAACGTCGTGTCCAGTTTTCAAAAATATGCAGGTATTGCTGCAGTGAGTCCGTGGCTTCGTAAATGCACTTGTTTCTGACGAGGATGGCCGTATCGTCTGCAAACGTGGCAATGATCAGATCCAGAGGATCCTTCAGTGGTATTTCTGACTCAGTGGGCATGTCGTGCGTGAACAGGGTATAGAGTGTAGGCCCCAAAACGCTACCCTGGGGGACACCTGCGCAAATCGCCTTGATGCTAGATTCCACACCATCCAGTACCACTGAGAAGGTCCTATTCTCAAGGTAGCTGCGCACGATTAACCATAGTTGAGGCGGCAAGAGATTCTTGAGCTTACTGAGCAGCCCGTCATGCCAAACTCGGTCGAAAGCCTGCTTTATGTCAAGATACGCTGCCACCACGTACTCCTTAGCCTCAAATCCTTCGAGAATAAAGTTAACCACCCTATTCAGCTGCTCTGGGGTTCCGTGAGATTTACGAAAGCCAAATTGAAAGGAAGGAACTACTTGCTTTACCTTTTTTAAGTCAAGGATTCGTGTCAGCAAACAGCGTTCAAACAATTTTGCTACAGTGGGTAGCAGGCTAATTGGCCTGTAGGAATCTAAGGTGTAAGGGCTCTTGCCGGCCTTATGAATCATGCAAATTCTCGCCTTCTTCCACTGTTTCGGCACATATCCCAATCTCAGCACTGAGTTAAAAATGAGGACGAGAAATAGCACAGCTCTTAGCGGCATTGCCTTAAGTGTAAAGTTGTCCAGTCTATCTTCACCTGGAGCCTTTTTAGTGTTCAACCCTTTAATATGTGCTGAGACTTCCTCAGCTGTAATGGGAGCAACCGGGAGGCATAATTGGCCGACACTTTCAAGTCTCATATGGAGCTGTTGAACGCTGAGTTCTGAGCTGGTATCAAATGGCTGAAATCGAACTTCCAATTCCTCAGCGAAAGCCTCGGCTCGCTCGCCTAAAGATCTAGCCCAGGATCCGTCAGCCTTCTTGATTGGAAATTTTGGGGTTGCCTGCTGTTTATACCTTCTCGCCAACTTCCACAAGGAGTGCTTTGTGGGGTCGTCGGGGGAGACATTTGACAAAAATCTGTCAGTTTCTTCCTGTTTATGCAGCGTCAGCAGCTTTCTGACTCTATTTGACACTCTACGAAAAACCCTGTCCACAATAGGGTCGCGGGTGCGACAAAACTGTCTCCTAAGTCTCCTCTTAATAAGCAGCAGTGCTTCAATAGCTGGGGGAAGTCCAGAACGCACTCTTGAGCCATGTGGTGGATTTAAGGGGGCAGCAATGAGAGCAGCTGAGTGCACCTTATTTAGAAAGATCGAGTGCGCGTCATCAATGTCTTCGGGCATCAGGATTTCCAAGTTTAAATTTAGAGATTCATCCAGATCTCGGCGAAATGCATCTAAGTCAGTTCCAGGTGGCAGCAGTCGTCCTTTTATTGTTTTGATCTTCGGAGTGGAATCAAAATCAACCACAAGGGGGAGATGATCAGAGGAGAGTTGATACTCAGTCCTGATAGACAACTCGTCCGAACGCAGCCCATTATAAATGAAGAAATCAATAGCGCTGGGTGTGTGCCTTTGGGCGTACGGGAAATGGGTCGCTTGACCAGTTGCCAGGATTTGAGCTGTTGAGTTTTGCACAACTTCCTGTAAGCACCTACCCCTTGTATCCGCTCTAAAGTTACCCCAGAATCTGCTTTTGGCGTTAAAGTCTCCACCTATGATAAACATTCTTCCAAGATTGTTTAAAAGATCTTCGAAATCTACAGATGACCAATTAAGATGCGGAGGTAGATATAGTGCAGAGACTATTAACTCGCCCCTACTGGTTGAAATCTGGATGGTGGCCATCTGTAATTTCGCTGTTCTCACTGGCTCTTGTAAAGAATAGCAGATTTCTTGCTTAATAAGCACAGCCGCTCCTCCTCTTTGCCTGTTGCTGGGATGATCAGCCTTGTGAATGTTGTAGCCAGGTATAGAGATCTGGACTCCAGTTTGCAGCCATGTCTCAGTGATGAGCAACACATCAATGTTATGGTCGGTTAGGAAATGCTTAAGCTCCTCAACATGCCCAGAAATTCCATGAGCATTCCACAATCCAAGGCTAAGTGAACGGGTCATCATTTACGGGTATTCACGAAATTGAGGCATAATTGTTTGAGGAATTGATTGCTCTCCTTCAGTTCATTAAACATTAATGTCATTGTGTCAACTTTAGCTGTGAGGGCCGTTATTGCAGCCTCTAACCTGCTAATGCTGTCAGGGGTCTGTGGCGATTGCTGTAGATGCACAGCTCCGTTGTTAACATTGCAAGATCGCTTCGGAGGATTAGTTATATGCAAACCAGCACGTAATGTGTCTGCATATGAGGTGTCTCCTTTGACCATTACCGCCGGGACATAACTCACTCTTCTCATAGAATCTTCCCTGTTGCTGCCACGCGCCGAAATTGATATATTGGGTTTTAGGCTGTTTAATTTCTTTTTGAAAACTCGGCAGTCCTTACTCCAAGCAGCATGTTTCTCACCGCAATTTATGCAGCAAAGGTCCTCCACAGCCAAACATTGGGTGGTTATATGGTTTTGCCCACATTTTCCACAAATCAACTGTCGCAGGCAGTAATTTTTGGTGTGCCCAAATCCAAAGCATCTATAGCACTGAATGACAGCCAGGTTCTTTTTTTTTGGAATTTCCACCAGGACACGTTGCCTGCCTATATGCTGAATTTTCAGAGCCTCCTTATTGTTAGGCGCTTTGGCAAGGTTGATGAAGAAGAAGTTGTTTGGTACCATCTTTTCAATGTCTGCTCCATTAACCTTAGTGATTAATTTGCGGGGGTTGGGATTAAACACACCGGTGACATTGTGGCCTTTGGTATAAAAGGCTTCCTTGATAATATTGTGGGGGGTGGTGCTGGCCAGGTTGCGAACAAATACCCTGAAAGCTTTGTCCTCCTTAAGCTGGTATGTGTAGTGTTTAATGTTACGCTCTTTTAGGTAACGAACCAGAATACGATACGAATCAGAATCCTCTGTATAGACCCTTACAGTATCATTTCTCATAACTTTAAGTGAGAAACTGTTAGGTCCGGAGACCAGAGCCAGCTCCTGTTCCAAAAGGTGAGCATTGCTCACATTATCAATGTTGATAGGGGGTGGTTTTCTAGTCCTGCGAGTGCTTTCGGTATCAATTCGCTCAAGCAGAGCATCAGCGTCAAGGACCATTTTCTCGGCTTCGGCAAGTGTTTCAGTGGTCTCATCCTCATTCCCAGCGTCAGATAGCAGAGCAAAGCGATTTGATGATGTGCCAGGACTTTCCAGAGAAATAGAAGATTCCACGGTTTGGGCTGACCTCTTTTTCCCCTTCATTACCCTACCATGACGGGAAAGTGGACTGGGTGGTCTTTTTGACGCAGCCGTCTGCCAACACACCTGAGCACAAGGAGTCGCAGTTGTGGTACAAATAGGAACCGTGCTAAAAGAAACAGCTGGCACCGGGGCAGCGCCAGTCAAAAAATGACTCTGCAAATCAACGAACGAGCACATTTCAGGTAAGGCGCTTGAATGCGTCACTATATACTTGGAGACATTTGATGTTGTTGTTGTTGTTGTCGTAGTTGATGTACAGTTGTCATGTAGCCATGAGGTATCGTTAGGAACCCGCCGCAACTCGGAGTCAGATTGAATTGAGTCATTTCTGTTAGAATTGCTAACACCCGAAACGTCGCAAAGATTCCGAATTTTTTCCATTTTTCGAGTGTGGTCATAGAAATTAGAGCGTTCTTATTTTTTTCCCATCCCCATTGCTCTACATTTTGTTCATTCACATACCACTGCTGAATCTGGTGATATGTTCGGAAATAATGTTTTCGTACTGCTGATTCTGTTGGTGGGAGTGACGCAACATTAAATTTGCTTTTATATGTTGATGTTTTAAAGCATGCATCTATAGATTTTTAAAAAGATATTTTTCTTATGCTTCAAATTACTGTAACTGTACTAAAAGGAATCGTTCTCCAGCTTTAGCAATGACCTCTGGATCTGCATTTGAATTTTTAAACACCTGGATTAACTCGTCTAAATCTGCGTTTTTTCGGAGTACCTTGAATTTCATAAATGATTAAATAATGCTGATGTTGTATCACAGCCACTGAAGGCATGCAAGAATAAAATATGATCTGCAGCTGTTTATCTATAATACTTTTTATGGAGTATATTTGTTGCAAAATTTTGTCTTTTCCTGGTTTAAGAATATATATGTTTGAATTCGTAGATAGAGCCGTCAAAAGATTAAGAAGATCTACATCTTCACCGACAACTGTTACAAAATGAAATGCCGATAAAACGCTTATGGCGGTATTGATTATTAGTGTATATGCTTCTTCCGAATCTTATTTGACTATGAAGTTCTGAGATTTAAATTTTGTTCCAATTAGACGGTTCTTGTTTACATCATTGCCTAGAAATTTACTTTGTGACACAGTTGGAATCACTGTCTCGTCAAAAAGTATATATACCGAAGCATTTTTTTGTGATCGTCGGGATCGGTCGGAATATTTGGTACTACGGTTTACTATATCTTCCGGATATGCATCAAATACGATAATGGCATTGGATGTATAGTTCGATCGAACTTAGGTAGCATTTTTGTTGCAAATGGATGAACACGATTCACCGGGCTGCCAAATGACGTAATACGTTTTGTTCTAAATGAATTAGAGAAAAAACTGCATTTTTACTTTTTTCTCTAAGTAATTCCTAACATCATTAATAAGCGGTAGAATTATACTTTTAGAGGTATTTTTCGTTTTGCAAACAATTTCTTGGCAAACTGTAAGGGGCCACCGATATGAAAATCAGGCATCATTTTATGGATGCCAGGTTCTTTACATTTTTAGGGTTGTCAAATATTTTTGAATTACATGCTATTTATAAACTATTTATTATTATTAATTATATGCTAGATATTACTTATTAACTGATTACATACTACCTATTTCTTATTAACTAAATTTACAAACTAACTAATGACTAATATAATCTATATTACTACAAATTACAATGCAATGGATAAAGCCTACTGGTTAAAAAAAAACACGCCGCTTACTCTACCGCAAGGTGGTGTGGAAATGAGTTTTTAAGCCAAGCGCATGTAGAACAACCATTTTTTTTTTGTTTTGTAAATATTACGTATTTATTTTTTTACCCTTTTTATAAATTTTTCTTAAACTTGTGAACTACTATTTTATTGGCAGCTTAAACTAATTATATGTAAACTACAATTTGCGGCACTAATACGCCAAAACTATTAATTTTACGAAAAAAAGGTTATGACGTAAATTGTAGAAAGTTATCTCTAATTTCATTTTGTGTATAGATAGATGTTTTTATCGTAGAATGAACCGGAAAGGAGATATTGCCATTTTGAAAATATGGCGGCGCGAGCGGCAGAAGTACGAAATGGCAAAGTTTATTATTATGTGAATAAATATCATATGTGATACAATATTATTATTATTATTAACCCATAAAATCTTATTACAACTTGTTTACATTATGTTTATATAGAGTTATAGTTACATTTCCTAACTTTACAACTAAGAATTAAATTGTGGATAATTATATAATATTTAAGTAATATCATGTTTTCGTAAGGAAAATGTGGGAAAACCTTACATTGGAGGTTAAAATCCGTAACCTAGGCATTAAAGCTAACATTAAAACTAAGGGTCTGTACTTGATAAAGCTAGCTTAAGCATTAGCTTGTAAAGTACGGATCGTCACCAGGATTGTAAGATAATTGATGTTTCCTATTAAAGCTTGTTACTGCTTGAGAGATTTGTTCATCTATCTTACAAACATGTGCCATGGAGTAGGGAAGTGGAAAAGAAAAAGGAAAGAACTAACTGCACAGTCGCCTCATATTACAGACCTAGCTTAATTGGAAAGAAGATCGACCTAAATATAGTTAGCTTATTACTAACTGACAGCTTCGACTTTCTGTTAATAAACGGATATAGTAATCTAATTGTTTTTTGGTAACTTTATCTATTGTATTGCTTATGAGCAAATTAAATATTAGTTTTTTGTCAAGCGTTAATCCGAGGTATTTAACACTGTTATCCCATACCTATAGTATCAGAGTTACCTCTAAATTGGTGTTAGGCAGGTGGCAGTGCTTTCGCTTACGAGTGAAGTATATCGCACTTGCTTTATTCGCATTTAATTTGATTTTCCACCTGTGGAAGTAAATGGCGAAGGAATGTAAGGCTTGCTCAAGATTAAGCTTAATGCCATTACAGTTGTGGTCAGAGCAGTATAGAGCAGTATCATCAGCGAATATTAAAGTACTGCAGTGATCAGGTGTAGGTATGTTATGGATGTATATATTGTAGATCGTGTGCACTAAGACAGATCCCTGAGGAACGCCAGCTGTGATCCGATTTTTATTGGACTTTAAATACCGCTCATTTCAACCCGAAAGAGTCTATCAGTTAGAAAACAGTCGATGATTTTTGTTAGGCACAACGGGGCATGAGCTTGTGTATAAGACCTTTGTGCCAGACAGTGTCGAAGGCTGCTTCAACATCTAGAGTAACCATGCCTACTGATTTCTTTGAGGGTGGGAGAATATTATTATTTTCAATATAAGTATTCAATCTATATTTGAGAACACGCTCGAAGATTTTGGAAAACCCTCACAGTAAGCTAATCGGTCGTTAGCTTCTAGGAGACTCGGTAGGTTCACCTGGCTTTAGAATCGTTAAAATTTTAGCTAGTTTTTATTTGTTCAGGAAATAGCTAACGCTTAAGCATTTGTTGAAGACTAGGGTTAATAGTTTAAGTAAGCGTTTAGGGAGATACTTAATGCAGATATTGGGTATTTTATCTGTACCTGGCGACTTCCTGGTTTTGAGAAAGCGAACGACATTTTCGACTTCTGCAACTGTAATAAAATGTTCATTGGGGAATTCTTCACAGTATAGTGTACTTAGTGATCTGTTTTTAAAAGGATGGTAATTTCATCACATAGCAAGTCAGTGAGGTGATGTTTTTCCTCGAAGATCTCACTTAAGATGTTGGTCTTTTGTTCCCTAGTGCAGTATAACTGGTTATTATGACATAAACTAGGGATAAATTGCTTCTTATTTTTAATAATTTTGGTAATATTCCAAAACGGTGTAGAGTTTCTGTCCAGTCGTGAGAGTTTTTTTATTAAACTTAGCATTATTTTGTTCGACCAATTCCACTTTAATTTAATTTAATTCCACTTTATTAATTTAATTACACTTTAATTTTAGTTAGCTCTTTAACTCTTTCAGAAGTTCTGGATATGAACGCAAGATCCTTTTTAATTTTGGTTACGGCTTAGTCAATAGCGTCTCAGACGCTGGACGTTAATACGTCAATCATGGAGTCAATACCGGTAGGAGTAGAGATAACGCTTACAATAAGCCTTGGCATGATTAATTAAGGGAATGCCTAAACAGATTCCAGTTAGTTTTCGAGTACTGTAGGGTTTCACTGTTAGAGGTGGTTGTACTTGACTTAATTTTACATAATATTGGCAGATGGTCAGATGAGAGGTCTTCATGGGCAATCGGTTCAGAGAGGAGATAAGGTGAACTTACTATGAATAGATCAAGAGTGGACGGTTTTGCTTTAAAGCTTGACGGAATGTACGTGGGGTCTTTGGAGTGCAGGATGCTAAACTTGCCTTCCATAGACAGCTGACTAAGAATGTTGCCCCAGCAGTTTCCTCTTAGGCCATTCCATTGGCGATTTTGACAATTTAGATCACCACCAAGAATATAGTGGCCATTGATACGATGGAGCTTAAGCAGATCCGACCTAAACATATAATTTTTAAGCTTAGTATCGTTTGGCAGGCTACAAGAGTTTGACAAATATTTCACAGAAGAGCCTGGAAAGTAGACGGAGAAAATGTTTAAGGAGTTTCATGGATTTGGTTCCAGCTGTAAGCCAACATTTTCGATCAGGTGGGTATTTACTCCAGTAGTCTCCCTGCGCTTAATGTCACTTTTTATAATTATGGCAACACCCCTCTCGTGTTACACCGGTCCTTTCTATATACTAAATAACCCGGGAAGAGTAATCTGCTATCTGGGGTTAGCCATATTTCGCATAGGACGCAGATGTGAACCTGATTTGTGTTTAAAAAATTTAAAAGTTCGTCGCTTATTTTGAACGGTACGCGCATTCCATGCCATGATATTTAGATGAAGTTATCAATTAGAGTATACATATTTAACTGCTGGTTGGGTGATGATGTTGAATTGTTCTTTTTTAGTAGTGCAGTTGCTTAGCTTATCTAAGAGCTCATTTAGGAGTGAGCTGATTTATTCAACTGAGAATAGATCCGATGACATTTGATATTATTGCTGTTATTCATAAGAGATTCCTTATAACTTAAGATGTTATTATTTTTAAAAACGGTGTATTTGTTGTTTGACCTCTGTTACACTGTTATGGTTTCTTATTTTTAGCATAGACTGATACGAAGCACGACAAGGGCATGCTGGATCGGTAGAGGGGTGATCACCTGTGCAGTTATAGCAGCGAAAGTTACCCGTTTAATCGCAGAGAGCAGTTTTGTGTGGTCCAGCGCATAAAGAGCATGCAGTTGTGACGTTGCACGTGCTTGATCCGTGGCCAAATAGTTGGCAATTGTAGCACTGAATGAATTGATTGGATGGCTTGGATTTGAACTCAAAGCGAACTTTAGTATTACTGATACATGAGTGTTGTTTTCGTAGACCTTGGAGAGTTATTGAGCCGTTAAGAAAATATACAACATACAAAAGCAGTTTGTAACCAGATCGTGTTGTTTTCTCGATGATCAATCATAACGTCAATGCATTGGTCCCACGGTCAATCAATAAGCCTTTTATTGTTTCATTAACTAATGAACTTATACAGATAGAACAGCCTTATAAGGTCTAGTTTGTTTTGTCACGTGAGAGTAAAACTCAAAGTTGAGCTGGTGCAGCTCGTGACAGATGGAGTTGAAGTCAGCCGACGAGTATAATAATATTTTAATGCCGATGGAAATTGATTTGACGGAGTATTCTGTTATAGATGCTGCTTTAACTATATCGTGAACTACTTTTGGCGATTTCTTCAAAACCGTAATTGTTGGTGGGAGAATTGTTTTTACTGATGCTGGCTGATCATCCTCGCTGGCAGTGTCCGTGTTGTCATCGTCGATGGTTTGGAGAAGCCCAAAATAATTATAAAACTGATTCCTGCCAGAGGTTTTAGACTTATCGTTTCTATTTAAGCGCGGCATTTTTTGAATGCCTGCAGCGCTAAAAGCACCAGGCCCAATATTAGAAGATATTTGGTGTCGCTTATTGTTGCTGCTCTTTGTTTGGTAATTTTATTTGCTTATTTTTAAAGTCACGAAAACAAAATACATTTATATTTGTATGCCTTTTTGATCTATTATATTACTTTATTACTTTTTATCTCTTTACTTCACTTGAAATAAAAGGCAACTGATGGCAAAGTTTAAAATTGGAGAGACCACATCAAAATCCATATAGGTACCAATTTTCAAAACTCCCGGAAAACTTTCCAGGTAACCCCCTTTGTGTTGGCTTCAGCTATGTCCCACGTTGGTGGAGCACCAAACTGCTAGAAATATGATGCGGCCTTCAGTCGATCTGTTGAGGCGGCTTGGAGGGTTCCACACCGATACTGAAGTTTTCGTCCTTAATACTGTCCGTCTACCAACCGCGATCACAATTAAACAAACTTCGCAATGGCCAACGATTGGTTGGAAACCGCTCATCTCTGATAAGAATAAGATCGCCAACACGTAGATCAACTTGGGCCTGTAACCATTTTGGCAGACGCTGCAATCGACACAGATATTCAGCGCTCCACCGTTGCCATAATTGTTGGACATAATATTGACAATTACACCATCGATCGAATGCGCTTAATCTAACCAATTCTGGTGTGGGTGGTGCTAATAATGAATCTCCAGTTATGAAATGACCAGGCGTTAGTGCCAAAAGATCTTCACGGTCGCTCGATATTGGGCATAATGGCCTTGAATTAAGACACGACTCGATTTGCGTGAGAGTGGTCGCTAATTTCTCAAATGTTAGCACACTTTAACCCATGCTTCTTCTCAAATGACGCTTCATGGACTTAACTCCAGTTTTCCATAGCCCTCTCAATTGTGGGGCGGTGGGAGGATTAAAATGCCAGTTAATTCCTTTATTCGACAAATCCGGTAAAACTGACTTTGTGATGAAAGCCTTATAGGCGATTTTGTCAGCGTGCAATTTCTTGTTGGCACTAACGAAATTCGTGCCGCTATCCGCGTCTGCCAATGAATCAATGCAATGCTCCCAGGAATTCGTCCGACGACAAGTCCCCAAGAGGCTCCAGATGGACAGCCTTGGCGAAACAAACAAAAATCGCTATGTATCCTTTCAGTATGTATCCTGCAATGCGACCCCTGCCCTTCGTTGGCGAAATATTGATCGGACCAGCACAATTGACACCAACAGACGAAAACGCTATTGCTGGCCGCACGCATATTAAGGGCAAATTTCCCATTTGCTGCCCTGCGAACCAAGGTTTCAATCTGTAACAAATGAGACACTTATGTATAATAAAGCGAAGCGCATTGCGGCCATTCACAATCCAAGATTTTTCTAACGTGGTTAAGTGCAGTGCCACCATGTAAAGTGCAGGCACGACTATGACGAACGACCAGGTCCGTAAAGTGATGTTTATACGGAAAAATGTAAGGGTACTTCTCGTTCTTAGGTAACAAAGCGTCGCGTAATCTGCCACCAAGCCGTATGACGTGTTGCTCAGTGTCAAAGTACTGGTTCAAGGGCAATAGAGTACTGTCCTTCGCAAATGTTTTCCTATCAGACAAGCCTTCCACTCTGCAGAGAATGAACACATTTGAACAAGACGAACTGCTAATATAAGTCATTTAGCCATTTCAGCTGACGACATGTGCTCAGTTATGCCATCCGTACCTGCTCTACGACAATTGTGTATAAAACGTTGTATGTATGATAGAATGCGTATTAGTTGTGTATAAGATGAGTAGCGCTCCAAGAACGATGGCTCAGAAAGTTTAAGGATTGCCATAGCATGCGCATTATGTCCCCACATCTCGTTTTGAAGATTTGATGTTGATTCCTCGTTACGTGGCCCCTTGGGCCAGTTTGCCTCTGCATCTTTCAACCAAATCGACCCATGCCACCAGAGCGGGCATCATACTAATCTGGAAGCACTCACTCCTCGGCTCAGTAGGTCCGCAGG
Source organism: Cacoxenus indagator (assembly GCA_035041755.1). Taxonomy (NCBI): domain Eukaryota; kingdom Metazoa; phylum Arthropoda; class Insecta; order Diptera; family Drosophilidae; genus Cacoxenus; species Cacoxenus indagator. Next base: position 131,915 of record JAWNKX010000189.1, on the reverse strand, counting down.
ATTGTCTTCTGACGCTACGTGTCGCCACTTCCAATCTTCCGTTAACTCCAAAATTTGATTGATTCGATTTGCCACGAAGGTTTTCCAGCGCGGCGGGCCTCCACGAAACCAACTTAGAGTGATCGTCGAATCTGACCAAAAAACTATTTTTGAATAATTGACATTAATGTTCAAATGAATTTTGCAATAATTATAGATTCTGGCTACTACTATGGCTGCGCAAGTTCTGCTCGAGGTATGGTCAGCTGTGGCTTAACAGGAGTGACTTTACATTTCGCAAGAAGCAACTCAACATTATATTTGCCATCTCCTGTCGGTAACTGTGTGAGTTAAGCCGCAGCACCATAGGCTCTGGCAGACGCATCACAGAAGATATGCATTTTTCCAGCAACGATCTATAAACATCCTGCAACATATCGGGGTATTCGAATTTCAGAGAATTATTTGGCAGTTCCTTGATGAATTTTGCCCAATCGTTTCGTACCAACGCACTTCATCATCCCAGTTCAATTATGTTTTTCACAAGACTTGCATTAAGACCTTCGTAGTAACAACGATCGGACTCAACTATCCCAACAGGTCAAAGAGACCTGGTATTGTAGAAAGAATTTATCGATTTGTAGGTCTACCAGTTGGAAAATCAAAATTTACAAGAAACCGAGACGAATCGTCCTGAGGAGTCCAGTAAATTCCCAAGGCACTTATAGTATCGCTCGTTTGCAAATCCGACACTCCTTTTGTTTCCAAATGATTCGAAGGTACGTTGTTAAGTAATTGCTGAACATTACTTGCCCCTTTAACGTAACTCGAATGTGCCACTGTGCAGCATTCCAATCACTTGATTTTTCACTGCTTCCGCTTATACATTAGGTGTTTGACCACATCTGCAGCCAGAGGGAACCTCTGATCCTCATCTGCAGCCAATTGCTGCATGACTCTAATTGCCAGAAACGGCGCAGAGCTAGTGCCAAACATTACAGTTGAACAATAGAATTCATCTATGTCCTCCTTCTTACTTCGCCACAATATGCGCTGATATTGTGCAGCTTCCTCATCGACATCAATACATCTGTACATCATTTGAACATCCGCCATAAATGTATATTTTGTGGCTAAAATGTCGTTCAATGAACGCCCGTCGCAAGTGCACTGTCAAGTCGACTAGTCGTCTCTTTTCGCTTTCCGAATTTAACAACACAAAAAACTAAATCAAAAGACAAGATAATCAATTGTTCTTATGTCAGGATGCCTGTTGAACGCAGTCCCCCGACTGCGGGCACCTCGCAAAAACAAAATCATCCATCAAGGAACAGCATGAGCGTACCCCACGCTCAAACAGCTGTCCGCATAAATAACAACAACTAATACCTTGGCACATCAACAAGCGGTTCAAACAACAGCATCAACATCAGTGACTCACAACAAGCCTCACTTCCCGTTAATTTCGAGAGAGAGCGTTCTTGCTCTCCCGCAATACATCAAACAGCTACACACTCACAAAGTGAAAACAATAACGGATCATCAATCCAAACAAACGCAGCCTCTCGCTCTACCACGCAACTAACTGTCAGCTGTTCCATGGCAGCAGGTAATATGCAGCCTCTGCCGTGGAGTGCACAATGCGCTTCACCAACGACGCCACTCTCCTCGTTCCAACCAACACCAACAACAACAACAACAACAACAACCACAACGCAGACATCAGCTGCTATCTCACTAATTACAACAACCACCACGTCATCTTTCTCAGCTACAATGCCAATTTGCTCCCTCTCTTCGGCAACAACATTGATCAGAAAAAAGACATCAAACACGCAAGTACAAACTTCAACCATTCTTAACCCACAAGAGTCAAAAATAAAACGTAACCGTAGTAAGCTCTCTCCCAACAACACTTCCGAACAAAATAGCAATAGTAAAAAAAGTAGGAAAAACACTCAAACACAAACGACAACACAAACAACACTGCAAAAGTACTGGCTGATCGCGCCTAATTCATATAACAGGTTCGAACTCCTCTCACAAGACGAAACGGCTGAAGACGGCAGTGGTACAGAAGCAAATTCTAATGCGCCAAATCAACCTCGACCACCTACTAAAATTCACAAGCCACCACCAATATACGTACAGGACGTAGAACAAATCAACGTACCAAACCAAGCTCTGAATAACACAATACAACAAAACTACATTTTAAAAACACTTAAAAACAACGAAGTATGTGTACAGACAAATGACTCGTCGAACTACTCGGCGGTGGTTAAGATGCTCAGGGAAAACAAAACTAAATACTAACCTTTAAGCCGAAAGAGGAGCGGGGTTTCAAGACAGTACTTAGGAATATGCACTACGCCACTGACCTTGACGAAGTTAAGAACGAGCTATCGGAACTAGGCCACGACGTTATTAATATACACAACGTACAACAAAAACTGACAAAGAAACCACTGCCGCTATATTTCATTGAACTAAAAGACAAAGCAAATAATAGAGAAATCCTTAATATTACAACACTCCTATGTACCACAGTCATATTTGAGCCACCACACCATAAACGCATAATATCGCAATGCTCAAATTGTTAAAAATACGGCCACACGAGAAATTTCTGCACCAGAGACCCGATCTGCGTCAAATGCGCCGGCAAACACAAAACAATCGACTGCAAAATTGAAGCCAACGGTCAAATAAAATGTGCATTGTGCGGTGCTGCACACACTGCAAACTACAAAGGTTGTGAGATATACAAGGCACTAAAAATAAAAAGATTTCCATCCCCTAGAGAAACTAGCCACCAAGTTCCGGCTGAGACAGTAGCAGTAGCTCCAATCGAGTATCAAACTTAAACAAAATTAAGACCGGTTTATCGTACGCTCAAGTAGCTAAGGATAAGAATGACAACAATAATGGCGAAAAGAATAAGAAGGAACAACTCACGAATCCAACCAGTGAATACGCAAGTAGACGCATTGACATAAATACTGACATTACTGAGATGAAAGACCTGATGAAACAATTGTTTCAACAAATCACAAATATTATAAACGTCATAACAATTCTCATATCGAAGATGGACAAACAAAATGGAAACTAAATTAAGGATCATAACTTGGAATGCAAACGGACTGAAAAACCATATTGACGAACTACAAATACTTCTTCATGATAACAGCATTGACATAGCCCTAATCTCGGAGACACATTGCACAAACAAACACTTCATACAAGTTAGAGGGTACAAAGTGTATACTACAAACCACCCCGATGGCACAGCGCACGGTGGAACAGCCATAATTATTAAGCAGTGCATAAAGCACGACGAGCTTGAGCCTTAGCACAACTACATACAAGCGACGAACATTCAAATTAATGATCTCGTAGGACCACTCACAATATCTGCTGTATATAGCCCACCAAAACATAATATTACAGACAGAATATAAGAATTTCCTCAACTCTCTTGGACAACGCTTTATTGCAGTCGGTGATTACAACGCGAAAAACACTATGTGGGGATCGAGGCAAACGAACATAAATAAAGGAAAAAAAAGTCCCCTGGGTATGACAAAATAAATGGGAAACTCCTGAGAGAACTACCTGTAAAAGCTATAGAATATCTAAGAAACATCTTTAACGCTATGTTCAGACTAAACTATTTTCCGAGAGTCTGGAAAGTAGCTGAGATTATTGCCATTCCGAAACCAGGCAAAGACGCAACAAAAGCAGTCTTATAGACCAATCCGTCTACTCCCTGTAATCTCAAAAATCTTCGAAAAGACATTAAGAAGTAGACCATTGCCACTACTAGAAAGCGGGCACATCATTCCATATCACCAATTTGGCTTCCGAAGAAGTCACTCAACGATACAACAAGTGCACAGAGTTACGCACAAAATTCTAAATGACATTGAGGATAATAAATTGGGTATTGGACTCTTCTTGGACGTGGAAAAAGCTTTTGACAAGGCTTGGCATAAAAGACTCAAATGGAAACTTAACAATATATTCCCTCAAAAAATAGCACATCTATTAACATCATATATCACAGGTAGATACTTCTTAGATACTACTCAGACGAATATTCAACCCTTAGAGAAATAAATTCAGGAGTTCCACAGGGAAGTGTGCTAGGACCTTTATTATATACCCTATACACAGCAGACATACCATGTCCCACTCACAATTCATCGATGATTGCAACTTTCGCCGATGACACAATACTCCTAAGTGCTCATAAAAACATAAATACTGCAACATCCATGTTACAAGTAGACTTTAATAAAACACTTGACTAGCTTAGAAAATGGCATATTAAAATAAACAAAAACAAAACAGTCAAGTTATATACACTACTAAGACTAGATTCACACCAATCCATATAAATATTGACGGAGACGACGTAACCATTCAAAAAGAAGCCAAGTACTTAGGATTATATATTGACAGTAAACTAAACTGGAAACACCATATACAAAAAAAACGTGACCAAATCAAAATGAAAGTAAGACAACTGAACGGGCTGCTCAAACCAAATGCATACATCTAACTTGAAAACAAGCTCATAATCTATAAGACAATTATTAAACCAATTTGGACATATGGAGCCGAAATATGGGGAGTTGCCAAAAAATCAAATATAAAGTTAATCCAGAGGCAACAATCAAAAATTATTCGCACCATCACCAAAGCCCAATGGTATATCACCAACACGGACCTTCATCGAGATCTAAGAATTGCGACAGTAGATGTGGAAAATACCAAACCAAACTTTCCCAGCATTCGAACGATGGTGTGAATACATTACCATTAGATGAACTAACTCGGCAACGTAGGCTAAAACGGGTGAGACCAGTGGACCTCACATAACACATTAGTTCCAAATAATAATTGTTAATTGGGGTTATCTTTAATTGTTTATTTATTGTTAAAATACATGTATTGTTAAATTCCAGTCACAACACGACTTTACAAACTGATTGTAAAATTGAAATTCACCCATTTGTCCTAAATACTAATCTGTACAATAGTCGATTTATTTTTCTATAATAGACAATGTACTCTTCTTTTGGGAAATAAATAAAAAAAAAATATTTAAAAAAATAAAAAAAAAAAATATAAAAAAAATTAACGCCCGTTGCTGGTATTCATTGACCCGTCAAACACCACTCGGACTTTGGTTGTAGATGAAGATTCCTTGATCACTATATGGTGGGGTAAGTAGCTGTGACTGCTCCCTTGGTTGCACCTTTTATACATTCTGGCCTTACAGCTTTCATTTGATCTAAAAGTAAATACTCGTTAATCGTTTGCGTGTGAACGTCATTCAAATCACTGTCCGTCGGTCTAAGTATAATAATCGTTTTACTGCCGATCGATACGAGGATCCAATAACCAGTGTTGGGTTCAAATACGTGAGTACAGGAAGCCTCACAATATATTTGCCTGACGATAATCGACGATGTGTGTTCACGAAGAAGTTCTTGCACCATTTCTCTTCGTGTGTAAAATCTGCGAATCGCTCGCTGAACTGCTCTAGTTCCCAAAATTTAGATAAAAGGCTTTTAAGTCCCTCAGAGTCATCGTCGCGTTTTATTTTGACTGTATGCGTGGCAACTGACGACGCACATTGCGCAACCTTACCGGAAATGATAAATCCCAGTTTTGTGTTTTGAGCAATTGGAGAACCTTTTGAACCTCGCTGAATTCCGGTGAGCATAAATGTCGCTTCCAAGCAACACATCAATATTTTGTGGCATATAATAATTCGTATCTGCCAGACATAAATGCTTTAAATGAGGCCATCTTGATGTTGAGATATGCTATCTGCCATAGTGTGACTTACCTTAGGCAAAATGTATGCATTACCATTATATTTTACCTTATTGTCGTATACAGAATAAAAACTTAAATCCACTGCGTCTTGAAAGCCGCAGTTGTTGTGCAGCGCGCTCCGTGATGAGTGACGCTTGAGAGCTCTGGTCCAAGAAGACTCGAAACTGCAATGGCTGTCCGTTGGCTGACTCGATTGTAATTATTGCCGTGCGCAACAAAACTTCGCACTTTATTGGAGACAAGGTTGCATGTGACCCACTAATCACATTTGTTGACAATTGCTGAGTACCCGTATCCTGCCCCGGTGGGGCGTCCCTAGGCGTATTCGTAGGATCACTCTGTTTATAAAGGTGGATGAGGGTGTGATGACGTTCAGCACACTTCATACAATTGCGTTGACTGCTGAACTTCGTTGACTGGTGATTTTGTCCTAAACAATTGAAACACAATCGATGCTTGGACACTACTACTCTCCGATCTGGCAACATTGATTGATTACCATTGCCACATATCACACACGCACCCTTTTCTCGGGCGGTACATGCTGATTTAACCCCTTTCCGATTGCCAAGTGAATCTGATCCATCCTGCTTTGCACTTGCACGCCCATTTGTCGATGTCACTGGACAATCACCGTTAGAGGGCGTAATTATAGTCCGATATTGGACATCAAGAAATTTACAGAGCTCGTCGAAAGTCGGTAAGTCTTGCGTCGAGGATAGTGATTTTTCCTATTCCACTCGTAAACTAGCTGGTAGTTTCTTAAGCATCTCAGTTAACTACAATTTGAGTGTGCTGTTCGAGATGAACTCCAACTATTTGCAAGGAGTTCACACATGACCGACAAGTTTGAACAAAACATTTCAGTAAATTTGCGTCGTCACGTTGAACTAGCGATTGCTGATCAAAAACATCCATGTAATGTTGAAACAACACCCGATTGTTGTCGTATATATTCTCCAGCATTTTCCATGCTACTTGATAATTCGATCCGTGTTGGATGTCTCGCGATGTATCCTCTGACAAGGAACCCTTCAAATAGTGGAAGCGATGCAAGTCCGTAAGCCTCGTACAATTGTGCACCCGCGCTAGGAACACCTCTTTGAATGCTGGCCAGTTCAAAAATTTCCCACTGAAAATTGGCAATTGAATAATTGGAAGCTGCACTTCTTCTTATACTGGCAGCACGGTGTGTATTGTAGCAGAATCGTTAAGTGGCGTTGATGAGCCTGGGTTTGTTCCGTGTTGCAGCACATGAAGCTCGTAACACAAATCAGCAACCCCTTCGATGTAGGTTTCTTCAAATTCACCCCTAATGTCTGTGTTCATATATAATGCTTTTACCTGTTCGTTATTACTCGCACTGACAAGCTTATGATGATTTTGTTCGAATTCCGCATGTATATCGGCCAAAGACTCAAGTCTCGCCGTCAAATGCGTTTCGGTTTGCAATGTAGAATCAACCTTCCACTTCTGCATGGATATTTTTACCGAATTGAGCAAAGCACATTGCTCGGAAATTAGATATGTAACATTTTCGGCCATATTGCACCCACTATTAATTAATGTTCAAATGCACTGACTTTGCGTTTGAAGTTAGGTAGATGAAGTTTTAACCTCGATTCCAGTTGTCTACGTGTAAGTTCCTCACAGGAGTGACCAAGAAATGTGTTGGCTATGGCTGCGTCCTACGTTGGCGAAACACCAAACTACCAGAAATATGATGCGGCCTTCAATCGATCTGATGAGGCTTGGAGGGATCCACACCGATACTGAAGTTATGGTCGTTAATACTGTCCGTCTACCACCCGCGACCACAATTAAACAAACTTCGGCACTTTTCTTAAATATCAAATTATAATGACGTTTTTATTTTGCACAAGTTCAGTTTTGCTGTGACCTTTTGAGGTCTCTCTTAAAAAAATGGCCGGAGAGACTCTTCAGAAACGATTAGAATTCGACATTGATTCTGTACATCAACATTATTGTTGGCTGTTCAAGTTATTCAGCGTAACATATTGCTGTTGCTTTGCTTGGGTTTGCATAAACAAATTGGGCGGGAGTATGATATTCAAAGAAAATAAATACACACGAAAGACATAATAAAAACAAAAATCAGAGACAGTGTCTTCCTTCTTTGATTTTTTTAAAGTTCTTTAATTGCAAGGTGGGTCGAGAATATTAAGCAAATTCTGTGGAGTTTTCTTTAATTTCAGTCGTCGACTAAACCTTGCATCGTTCGGTTGTGTTTTCGCATATCAGTCAATCACAGTTTAGTTCAAAGCTTATCATACTTTCAAGTGCCTATTCTCTCTTTTCTTTTTCTTCTTTATTTTTTTCACTCATTCGTTGGTAAACAAGTACAGTAAAGTACAGTAAAAAAACAACTAAGTAAGCGGCATCATGCCCTCTAGGCACAACAGCCTAGGGGCAAATCGCTTCGCTTTGCTTAGCGATAGCTCCAAAAGCAAAAGAAAAAAGCCAACTCCTCTTCCGGAAGCTTTCCCAGAACTTTCTACTGTCAACCTACCAAACCCCAAATATATAATTATGTCAGCCCTAGACCCTCAAAAACCACTTTCCTCATTTTCTTGTTTTGCGGTCGAACGAGCTATAAAACTAATAAGCAATAAGATTTTAAAAATTAATGAAATGCGCGATGGAAAACTACTACTTTTTGTTGAAAGTTCAACAGTTGCCGAAAAATTCCTCAGTGCAAAAGAGCTTTTCGGTATATGCAAAATCCAAACAGAGTTTCACGAAAATCTTAACCACTGCAAAGGCACTGTGTATGCGCCCTACCTTAATCAAGTCTCAAACGAGGAAATAATCCAAGAGCTTAAAGCACAGGGAGTAGTCGACATATATAAATATTCACGACAAATAAATGGCAAAGCTACTCCGACCGGTGTAGTGCAGCTAACTTTCGACCGTTTCAGTCGACCGTTTTCAGAAAAATGCACAATGTATGAAGCTAAGACAAAATTTTGCAAACAACAATCACCACTACTACCAAGCAGCAGTAAAACATATTCAGAAACTACAGCTACACAACCACCTACATCCACAAAAGAAAACAACTCAAAACCAACAGATCACTCAAATAAAGACAAAATAAATACGAAGAACACTCTAGAAAAACCATTTACCTTCACAATGACGAATTACTCACAACAAACTCAAAAAACAAATGAAACCGAAAGAACACAATCCACCTCCAAAACAGAAAATCACTCAACACACGAACAAACGACAAAAACAAACAATTCAAAAATGGACACAGACATAGACTTCGAAAGCCTAATAAGCAAAACACTAAACCAAAATGACTCAATTCTCTCTGATACAGACAATGATATCAGAGAAGAAGACATTGAGGTATAATCATAACAAGCCTCTATCGGTCTCTCTTTGCTCTCCTCCTTCTGCAATCACGGTCTCTCATAATATCCCGTTGCATTATGAGATTGTAAGCGCGTTGTTGATGAGGGGAGCAGGTGAAGAGCAAAGAGAGAGACAATGAACAAAAATATAAAAACATATAAAAACAAAACATATCATAAAATTTTCACGACTATGACACTTATTAAAGTAATACAATGGAACATAAACGGATATAAAGACAAATATCACAGCCTCTCTCTTTTATTAAACAAATATAAGCCACAGATAATAGCATTACAAGAAACCCATCTCATCAACAACAACACACCGCTTCATACTCCAAAACAATTTGCACTATGCTCTCCTCATATCAAACTCCATTGAACATAAAATAATAGATTTAAATTCCAACATTCTTGCCATAGCTGCAGAAATTGAATCAGAAACTCCTTTTATAATATTAAATATTTACATCTCGCCAACTGACAAGTTCGTTGAACAGGATCTTCATGACCTTTTCAAAAACTTTAACAAGCCAGTACTTATGCTAGGAGATTTCAATGCCTGGCATTCACTTTGGGGATCATCTTCAAACAATCAAAGGGGCAACGTAGTTGCAAATTTCATACAGAACAGTAGTCTGATCGTACTTAACAATGGCGATCATACACACTACACAACTATGAACACTATGAACACACTCACCACCACTTAACCTTAATGCCTCCTGGTCTATTTGCGATAATTTATATTTCGATCTATTTCTTAAAGTACCAAATAACGTAGATTTCAAAACACATAAATACAAACTGCACCTAGCCAACTGGGAAAAATTTCAGAAAAACATCAACGAACAGTCACAAAAAATTAATATCACAAACAACACCAATCAAGCAGCTGCCAAATTCCTTAAAATAAATAGGGCAATTATGAAGTAAAGCGAGCCCAAAAAACTGCTTTCGCAGACTTTACCAATGACATCAACCCGAGTTCAACTACGAAAACGCTTTGGGATAAAGTACATATCATTACAGGGATCCGAAAAAACACACACATACATACAATAGAAACCGCAGCAGGTAACTCTTGTGACTCTAAGGAGATCGCAAATGCATTCAGCAGGGCCTGGTCTAATTGCTCAAAAAACTCAAACTTCTCAGAATCATCCAAGCAAAACAAACACCGTTACACAGCCCAAACACCCTTGACATATATCCCGGAACCAAAAGCAAAACTAATTGAAACATCCATAACGTCAATTGAGCTTCAATCCTGTCTTAGTAGCCTAAAAGGATCAACACCTGGCTTTGATAACATACCCTACGATATGTTAAAAAAGCTTCCACCTGCTGGCATCAATAAACTACTTGACCTTTATAATAAAATATTTGACACCAGCATCATGGAAGATAGCAACTATAATCCCTATAAGCAAGCCCAATAAACCAAAAAATTCAATTAATCGCTATCGTCCAATATCTCTACTCTCATGCATATCAAAAACCCTAGAAAAAATTATTTCAAAAAGAATTATGTGGTATCTAAACCAAGAAAACTTGCTGTCCCAAAACCAGTACGCATACCAAGCAAACAAATGCACCATAGATCCTCTTTTAATAATAGATAATTACATTTGCAACAAACTGTCATCAAAAAACCATGTATCAGTTCTTTCCATTTTGACAGCCGAAGCTGAAGCAATTCTAATGGCTGTGGAACTGGCAAGTGTAATCAAAAAAACCAAACATGTCATATGCACCGACTCGCTTTCAACACTCCTCGCTGTACAAAATGTAAATAACAATGATCCGACTATAAGCAAAATCAGAGACATGATATCCGCAAACCATAAAAAAATAAAACTAATGTGGACACCAGGACATGCAGGAATAAAAGGAAATGAGCTGGCGGACACAGCAGGAAAAGCCGCCACAACAGCCCTACTAATTCTTCACAACACTTTTAGTCAGAAAGACATTAACAATCTCGTCAATATGACAAGCAAACTATTTTTAAAAAATATCTGGAGCGAATACACACACTATTATAAAACAATAAATCCTTATCGGAAACCAACAAACATACCAATAACTGTAAACAGAAAACACGCAATTATCTACACTAGATTCGGGCTAGGCCACACGAAGATTACACACGAACACCTATTCAAGAAAACATCACCACCGATCTGTCCATACTGCAATAGAAGCACTCTCACTATTGAACATTTTACGAATAACTGCCAATTTATCCTCAACCAATGCATCTCCTTAAAAATTCCCAGTCCTACCCAACTCCTCGCAGAGGCCAACATTGAAAATATAAAAAATTTTGTAAAACTTATTTCTAAACTAAATATAAGCCTCTAAATACATGTAAAAAAAAAACCAGCCTGAAGGCCTTCTTTGCTCTGGCTATAAAAGCATTGTAATTTAGGATTAATTCTAAGCTACAATAAAAAAAATAAATAAATAAAATTTTCTTTAATTTCGTTCTTTAACAAACGAAATCGAGCCATGGCTGCCTTGTATTTTGCCTATATTCATTTATATGAATGAAATGAAAATACCAGGCGGCCAGCAAAAAAAAGTAGGCATGATCACAAAGCAAAATCGTACAAAAATATTCCGGGTGATACACACAATAAGAAACCAATACAATCTTATACACGCACTATACCTACATAACACACTCAAAATTATCACACTTTGCACGCAAGGTCGAAAAAGAAGACCAACACAACCTTATACACGCACTATACTTACACAACACACTCAAACTTGTCACATTTCGCACGCAAGGAAGACAATAAAAACCAACACAATCCCATACACGTACCACACCTACACAACAAGGTCACCCACACAATGGCAAGTTTTGATTTTTGACTTCAACTTCTTGAAGACAATTTTCGGTTGTGGCAGAAAACAAAATCCATTTCAAGAGCAAGTACAGTGAATGCACATTCATTGAACAGCCAAAGAAACCCAAGTGAAATTTCCAACCAGCGTCGAATTTCCATAGGTCGAACTTTTATAAGTCGAATATCTCCATGACTCGAACTGAGTGCGTTTATAGCGAAAAATCAATATAATATGTCTTCCATAACACGAATATCTTCATAATTTAAAATTTTGTTATGCATTATGGTGATTCAAGATTTGGCAGTTGACTGTACGAGAAATACGCACAGTCCGCAAAGTTCGAGTCTCAGTCGCGCAAAGCAAATTTCGTCACCCTTACTTTGTGTTGTGTTCTTTCCTCTTCTTTCCTTGTGATCAGCAATGAAAAAAAAAACAGATGGTCTAGACTTTGTTGTTGCGTAAGCGTAGCAAAAAGAGGAACTTTTATTCCCGCACGCGCCCCACTTCACATCGTAGCCGACAAGTCAATCTTCGCTTGTCAGGCCCCGAGCGCGTTTCGTTGTTGACTTCAAATTTGTGTGCACGCAAAAAGTATACATATTCATTCACGCAGGAATATCTCTTTTCTTTGTCTTCCCTTATGTTCGGCAAATAAGGAAAAAACAAATGTCACACGCTTTGTTGTTGGGCGGTCGAAGGCAAATTTTATTTCTTTGGCTTTCCTGTATTCGCAGTAGCGCAGCTGGTTTGATATCGTTTTCACATGAGACATTTGCAGTTGCTTGCTGTTTTTTCTGTTTGCCTGGTAGTCAAGGTAGAATTAGCTGTATTCAACTTGGGTTTTTCGATATATATAGCGCAAAATATACAATTTAAATCAATTTTACTTATTTATTTCTTTATTTCTAACAGCCCGAACGAATAATTTATTCGTTTTTATTATAATTATTTATTCATTAAAAGTCCCACCAAAACCAATACAAGTAGGTGGTGGGAATTGCAATAACAAAAATCATGTACCTCATTCATAAAAAAATCGCGTCAAACCTATACATGTTCCTTTTTTGCTATCATTTCCACAACAATATCAATACAATCAAAATAAAAATGGATGACGGCAATTAAAATAACCAAAACAAAGGTGATATACAGAAATTCCTTTTCATGCTAATTCACGCTTAGAACACAAAATAGTGGAAGACACTACAAGAAGGGGAAACATTGCTTGCTTCGATTTCACAACAGTCACCCACCTTCTAATATTTCTGTTTGCCTAGTTACTTCAGTTCAGTAGTTAGCGGCTGCGCTGCTACTTCGATGTTAAGAGAAGTAATATATTCGCATAGGTTCTACTTATTTGAAAAAAGCTCAAAAAGCTTTTGAGAGAAATGTAACCTCTATATAAATGAATACTCTTTGGTTCTGGCGTAAACTGACTTTTTACGACTAAATGACTGGACTAATATTCGAGTTTCTGAATTTAGAATGTCGCTTCCCAAATTCTATAGACGGGCGGAACTGTTTCTCCGCATTAAAGCGTCCAGTGACCAAAGGTCCTATCTTCAACAAACCCTGAATGCTTTAGAGCTTCAGGAAGAAGTCAAGCTACGCTGTGGGGAACTTCGGTTTGCATTCGATACAGCAATGGCGGATATTCCCGAAGAGCGAGAAGACGCTGATAAGTGGCCGGTCGACTCCAATGAATGCTTCGACGTGTACTTGCGGAGCGGCAATTCGGCAAGCGACTACGTGCGTATGGCGGAAGATCGAGCTCGAGCATTCAACTCAACATCTGTGCAGGAACTCAAACCCGGGCTTCAGTGTACCCCCATGTGATACGGAAGTTTTCGATGGGGATTACAAATCCTGGCCTACGTACCGGGATATGTTCAAGGCCATCTACGTGGACAACCCCCGCCTATCACAATTGGAAAAGCTTTACCAATTCAACCAGAAAACACGGGGCGTGGCAAAGGAAATCGTACAGGTGGTGACGCTAACAGGTGATGGCTGACTTCATAAACGGAACACTGCAAAGCAACACTGCAATGCATACTGTTCATAACCGGCATTGCTAAAAATAAGTCAATGACGAGTGTTCGTGAACGATAGGCAATACTTTGAGATCATTACCATTTGTGATACATTCAATTTTTTGGCGCGTGAAACAATGGAAATGTCGTATGAAATATTTTTTACAAGTAATATAAGTTGTTAATCAATTTAATTAATTTAAATTTTAAAATTTAAAATTATTAAAATTTAAAATTTAATAATTTAATTTAATATTGCAATAGTGAGAAAAAGTGTACTTACGAAAGGAAGAAGGGTCTTGTAGAAGTACGTTTGCGCCATGATGGAGAATTTAGCGCCAAAAAAAAAGAAGAGGAATACAATTTGGGAATGAATAATGCGAGAGATGGTTGGATGTGTGCGTGCTCCTAGATCCTTGATGGGCAGATACGAATGTCGACGAACGAATCCGATGTCAGATTTACCAGCAATCTGGCTCAAATTCGTTCGAGCTGAAGATGAAGGGCAAGGTAGGGGCTATGGAAGCCATCCAGGTCATATGGGAAAGCGTCCAGAAAAGGGAAACTCGGGAACGCAAGACATCCGCCTCGTTCCATCAATCAAGCAAGCTGGGACCACCTTAGGTTCCTTCAGCTGGCGGATCCAGGCTTTACTGAAGCAGGACCAATCAATATCCTGTCCGGAGGAAAAGTCTACGCACGAATAATGGAGAGTGGAGTGTTACGTCGAGAATCAGGGCAGCCAGTGGCGCAATGTTCTAAATGGGGCTATCTGGTGTTAGGCACGTGCACTATGCTGATGAGCAGACGACGGAAAGGTTCGAACGACCACAGAAGAGACGGCGGCGCGGGATCTTCAGTAGGTGTAAGTTGAATTGGCAGATTTAATTTGAATTTGTAGATTTAAGTTGAATTTGTTAGATTTAAGTTGGATTTGAAATCAATCCTCCCTCCCGCCAACTCCAACTCAGTCCCACGTCAGCAGCCTCACCACAACCGGGTAAGTGCAACTTACTATTCGATACAGTCCACAAACAATCACAATAGAAAAAAAAAATGAAAAAAATTATTTCTGTTTATTTTCAGGACACATAAATAGGTAAGTAAACGCATATACGATTTCATGGAAATAATTTTTAAACGTGGAAGACAATATGAGAGAAAAATCATGAGACTTTTTACGCTTGAGATTCGCAGTTTTCAGTTAACTTTCTTCTAGTCACACTAAAATACAATGCATAACTTATGTTTATTCTAAAAACTACTTAATTGATTAATTAAAATATATTCATTCTGAGAATATTTCCAGCGCTTGACCCACTTTAAAGCATTAATATAAAATAACGAAACGTGAAGTAGAAATGAAATTTAGGTATTACAAATTAAAGACTAACGAAGGCCATATTGAAATCTTGAAGTATTTTATAACATTAAATTTGCTTAACTATATTTAAACTATACTTAAAGAAAGTTCGAAGAGGCGCATTCTTTGTCGCCGAGTCAAAAATTGTTTCGATCCACAATGGTATGGCATTATGTATGTACAAGCAACTCGCTTGGAACAATGGAATTTGTTGTTGGTGATGAAAGTACTCAAGAAGTGTTCTGAATTTGTCAAATGTAGGCATGATGTGTGTGAGAGTAAGAGTGGGCGTTGAATTCAGACTTTTGCAGTGGTGAATTGGCATTGCGTGTTAAGCGTGGTGTACGCTCCTTCTCCAAATTCTATACATCACTTTGCTTGGCATTGGTGTTGATAATGAAAGCGCCATTGATGTGTCCATTTTCGACTTTGGCATTGCCATTGGATCTGGCATAGTAAGTGGGTAGCATATTCTTACCGTTGGCGGTCATGACGGCTGTATGTGCAGCACCGCCGTTCAAATGCGCCACCAATGGATTTTTGGTTGCTTCCGCCGGTGGCGTTGTCATTGCGAGTGGTGTAACAGGCGATGGTTTGATCAATTCGAGCTTGTCATCAGTTGAGCCTTTAAGCGCTGGCTTGACCAAACCGCTACCTACGACGGCGTTACCGATGTTTATGGGGCGTTGTTTCGGGTGTGGCAGTGCATAGCGGAGCTTATCCCAGAACCACGGATCGCCCCATTTCAAGTAGGTGTTCATTTTCAGATAGGCCTGAAGTTCCTTGTCCAGTTTCTCGATGTTGCCAATGTCGCCATAGATGATAACTATAACGCGTGCGCGGCCCTCATTCAAGGCTGCCGTGTGCGCCATACGAAATTCCATGCGCGCCCATTCAGAAATGATAAAATTCTGGGAGAGCAGAATGACTGTTCGCCGCGACTCTTCAACAGAGCGTACAATCTGCTCGGGTATAAAGCCGCCTACAGGCCAATCGCGTTCGTGTAAGCACAACTTATACGGTATGGGACCGTGTTCCAGTTGTGGCACTAGATGATCGACCAGTAATTGTTCATCCTTATGCGAGTACGAAATGAATGCATCGTATTTTTTGTCTTTGTCCAGCTCCTCCTCGGTGACGAACCAAAGGCAGAGATTATGCGCATACAACCAGATCTTAATCTCATGCTGATACTTGTAGTACAAAGCAGCAGTGAGGCCTACGAAGAAGCCGACGAGCGAAATGACAACAACCACTGCAATGAAGAGCACTTTGTCGCCGGCACAGATGTCGCTCGGGGAGAGATCTGTCATTTTGGTGAGTACTTTCGCATACATACAGTACATATCATTGCGATCCTCAATTTGCTTATAGTTTGTTTGTGTGAAGAGCAGCAAGTCCTTCGCTTCACACTGGCAGCGCCAAGGGTTGTTGGAGAGACTTATGGAATTTGGTGGGAAAGACTCATTCAAAAAATTAAGTACGGATGCATTGAGCGCCATGATTTGATTGTAACGCAAATCGAGATAGCGCAATCCACGCGGCAATTGCTCCACTGCAACCTCAGTGAGATTGTTGCCCGCGATATGCAGCTTTGTAACATTTGCATAGCCAACTTCATCGCCGCGTGGCAGGCGAGATATGCGATTATTTTCAATGAACATCTCCGTGGCGTACAGTTGGAACTTATTCACTCCCGGCAGCTGTGGGACACGCATCAGATTGCCATTTGAGCAGTTGACGATCAGCATTTTGTCGAAATTGCGCTTCCAACATTCGCAGCCACGCGGACAATGCGGCGTTTGTGAATCATCGGAGACATCAATGGGGCAGAGCAGCTCCTTTGGTATGACGGTGCGTACAAAGCGACCATACATATTGTCTGGCTTATCACAGCGTAAATTGTCAGTGGTCAGATGCATCTTGTCTGCGTTGACTGTCGCGTATTCAGAACGCAGAAACTGCACAAAATGCAGCAAATGACAGTCGCAGTGTAACGGGTTATCGTTAAGATCAACATTGAAGGAGGTGTCACTAGGCATTGGATCCAATACAAGACCAATGTTCTGGAAATCGATATGGCGGATTTGATTGTGTCTGAGGTTAATTTCAATGCCGCGCTTCGTTAGAAACTGCAGGTCAATAAAGGTAAGTGAGGTGAGTTTGTTGTAGCTGAGATCGAAATTTTTCAGTTCGAGCAGATGGAATTTCCAGTCTTCGTAGATAAACATAATCGAGTTATTGCGTAAATTGAGCGACTGCAGTTTGGTCAAGCCACTGAAGGGTGAGAATTGGTTTTCTCCACTCTGCGCAAAACCATCGAGCACGCCGTGTATAGGTTCACTCAAATCGATTCGATTATGTTCCATAACGATATGCACTAAATTGACAGTGTTGGCGAATGCATTTGGGTTTATCGTTGTCAAACGGTTGTTGTTCAACACTAGCGACTCGAGGTTGACGAGAGATTTGAAGATTTCACTGTGGGTGAGAAAAATAGATCAAAGTTAGAGCTAGAGGATGAAATACTTGTACAAGTTGTGGGGAACTGTAATGGGAAATAGGAAACATGTAATTGGGAAATGTAATAAAGGACCGTAATATATATATTTAGGACTGTTAAAAATTGGTTATTGTGAAGAGCGTCTGGAAAATAAAACAATGGGGGAAATCTTTGGACAGATTAGTTTTTTTTTTAAAATACTTACCTCGTGATTTCTGTTAGTAGGTTATCGCCTAAATTAAGCACAGCCAAATGTCGCGTATTCAGAAAAAGGTCATCAGGTAAGGATATCAGACGATTACGTCTCAGATCAATACTGAGCAATTCCGTTTGATCAGCCAACAATAAACCGGGCAATGTTGATAGCCGATTATTGATGATAGTTATATTTGTTACGCTTACCGAGTTGTGTAGCAAGTCACCGGGAAGCGTAACCAGTTCACATGAGATCCATAACTCCTTCAACTCTGGTAGGTCAGCAAACAGTTGCGGGGGCAGGGTGTTCAAAGGTACGCGATTATTCATCAGGCGCACCTTGACCATATTCTTGTTATATACAAAAAGTCCCTCTGGAAGCTCACGGAAACGGTTCGCATTCAGGTTGATCACACCAAGATTGGGCAAACGCGAGAACACATCCGGCTGTAGATACTCAATGCCGTTCGTACTTAAATCGATGTCAAACACGGAAGTGGCGCCCTCAAACGCGTGCTTACTCAGATTGCGCAATTGGTTGCTCCAGAGATTCAAGTGTTTCAACTTGTGTAGATTACTGAAAATACCCGATGGCAGATTCTCTAGATTATTGTGAGCCAGTTCCAGAAAATCCAGATTCTCCAGATTCGCGAAGAGACCCACAGGCAGATGAGCAATATTGGAGCGTATATCGAGCCATGTGAGATTGCGTAGATCGCTGAGCAAATCAGCGGGTAGATGAGTTAAGCCGCTTGTTGTGAAGCGCAGACGTCGTAAACTGTGTAGCCGATCGAAATGTTTACGCATTAAATTCACACCCAAATTGTTACTTTCGTATATCAACGATGTGACATTCTGTATCCCCAGGTGATCGAGTAGGCCCGCAATGGGCGTGTGATCTGGCAGCGGGCACTGTTGAATCTGTACATTTGTGGTGTTGCCAATATGCATTCGGGGAAGTTTCTTATACTCGCGTGCATCTGCGATACCGCATTCGATCTGTACGTCATTCCCGGGACGTATGTACAGCCTAAATATCGGATTATCTGAATTCATCGGACACTCAATCTCGAAGTCAGCCAATACTGACGAGCACAAACACTGTGCATTTGCAGTAAGCTCGTTGCAGTCATCACGTCGAAAATAGGCATCACTGTAGTGTTGCTGCAGCAGTGCGATGAAAAAAAGCAGCAGGAGGTTATAACATGCTGTTGGACTGCGTAAAAGACGTCTAAGGATCATGATTAGTTGCTTTTTTAACGAAAAGTGTTAACTCTCTTTTTGTTGCTTCCGTTCACTTTTGTGTTGAAATCTGTAAAAGACTAAAACAAATACGCACATTTAAACAAGGCAGTCGAAATTGTTATCCTACTTCTGCGCATAACAGAAGACGAGAAAAAAACAGCGTCTTGTAGATTGGAAAGCATTATTGCTCATAGTCAAATAAAATTTTTCGAAAATAAAAGTTTTTAGCGGTTATGACATTGACATCTTCGGTAAACTTCAGAAGAGATCTATGGATGAATAACGTTATATCCTCAATTTTATTACCCGGCGATAAGTAAACTGCTATGACTAGTTTAATATAGTGCTCTATCCTAGATTTCTGCGGAACGAATTTTCCAAATACTTGACCGTCGTAACATGAATTTGGTACAATTTCTCATGATTATTTTCGGAGGGGAGCACTCGCACATTTCGGCAATATGGCAAAGCAATGGGATTAAAAGCCTCTCTGTCAGTTTATACCTAGCAGTAAGCAGGTCCGAAATCGTAAGTGGTTGGGTTGCGAACAGTGGATTAAAGACCCCACTTCGCGCGAGTTACGTACCTTTACCACCCTTCACTAACAAAGCACAAAATCTTCGGTCATTGACTCCACCAACAGTTTCTCCCAAAAGAAAATAAGATAACATAAACTGACTTCACTAACAGTTGTCTTCTGCACCCAACACAACTAACTGTCAGCACGTATCACCTAAGGAATCATCTGTGCAGAAAGCAACAAATAAAAACTTTGTTGGTCATCGACCCCGCTTGTTGTTGACCATTCGTAACCGAACTATGTATGTACGTTGTTAGTTTTTCTCTATACGTGTTGTATTAGCTGTTATCTTAAGCTAGCAGTTAAGTTTCCTATCAGTTAAAACTTTTTCTACTGAATAAGAAAGAAATATAAAATTAGTCTTAAGACAATAGAGCAATAAAGATGCCTTTGCTTTGAAGAGCTTTGTGTGTTACATTATTCTATATAAATATAACGGGCGCAGTCGAAGGTTCAATTTTCTAAAGAAAGAAAAAAAAATACAATCAAGTAAAAAAGGGAGACAATTGGTTTTTAATGTGAAACGTGTTTGGTTTACATGCGCGTTATCGCGTTATCACATCATCGTTCTTCGTGTAACATACGAGCGTTGAGCCGAAACGAATACGAAGTCTCCAGTTGTGAAAACAACAACAAGAGGAAAGGCACGCGTTGTTGTTATTTATATAAATATGTATTCATTCAGCTACATAATGTTGATGTTTAACATCAAACGCTCGTGTGTGCTAAGCACACTCAATTTTTTATAGTTCAGGATAACATTTATCGCAGTAAACCGCATAACACATTTGTCGGATTATAAATAATTACGATTAAAAAATTTGACTTAGACTACGGTAATGAATATTGATTCCTTCTAAGAGAGAGCGCATGCGGGTGGGGCCATTATAGTTTACGCTTTGTTTAGATATGGGTTAGAGAGGACGCCAGCGGCTTAGGATGCGTCAAAAGTTTTGAGTGATAGCGGCTGCTATGACCATTAATTACTTCTATAATCGTTGGCACGAAGAGGTCTCTGTGCAGCATGGTGTTGCGGACGCACCAAGGGAAGCCCGTAAATCTTCTGAGAGCCTTGTTCTGACGTTGTAGGCGACCCCAAATTTGTATGGCGTAACGACATGATATAGAAAAAGAACATGATTTTTGTTATCGGAATTGACACCGCCCACTTGTATTGGTTTTGGCGGGACTTATAATGAATGAGGAACATTATTTTGTTGATTTTCTTTCGCGGAACACTTGCATTGTTTTTGGCGCGAATTAACGGCAAAAGTGCATATTGTATAAATAAGAATTTAAATAGTGCGTGAGAATGTAACTAAAAAAGCGAACTATTAGGTGTACAAATAAGTTTAGAGGGTTTTTAGTGACTTTGAAGGTTTATACCGAGGAACTGGTAAAATGCATTTTATTCATAATATTGTCCATCGAGCGCTCCGACTTTTTCCCATCTTTCAGGCAGCACGGATACCGCGTTGGAAAAATTCCTCGTCTTTTGAAGCTATCCAAAACTCGACCCATTTTCTGGCTTCTTCGAAAAAAGTGAAGTGCTGCTCAACTAGGCCAAGAGTTATCGACCGGAACAAGTGGTAGTCGGACGGAGCAATGTTTGGTGAATAAGGCGAGTGGGGTATGACATTCCATTGTAGTGCATCCAAAGATTCCTTAACGACTTTTGCAACATGTGATCGAGCGTTGTCGTGAAGCAAAATAATTTTGTCGTGCCTTTTGGCATATTGGGGGCGTTTCACTCCGAGCTGGTCCCACCAGATGCACAGCATTACTTTCTTGCCATGAATATTCGGTTTGGCCGTTGAAGTTGACGCATGGCCAGGCTTACTCCATGATTTTTTGCGCGTTGGGTTGTCGTGGTGCTTCCACTTTTCGTCTCCCGTCACAATTCGATGCAAAAAACCCTTCCTATTATGTCTTTGGAGCAATTGTACGCACGCGAAAAAACGACGTTCGACGTCTCTTCGCTTGAGTTCATATGGAATCCAATTGGAATCCAATTGCCAAGTTTTTGCATCATATCCATGGTCGTTTTTTTTTTGTCGCGATTAAGCTTCTGAAGTAGGCGGACGTACACGCAGTGTGCCTCCGCTATCCAAGGCAATTGCCCTTTTCTACTAATTAGTGTAATATACCAATTAAAATTAGCATTGCCCCTCTGGCCCTACGGTGAACATTCATGGTCTTTGCATTTGCAACGGCACTATATATTTACCCTAAGTGTAGATGTAAGTCCTAGATGTATGGCGAATTCACTATGAGGAAAAGTTTAAAAAAGATGATACGACTCCGGATGAGGAAGGAGTCTTCTATGGACCGCATATAGAAGAGGAACTAATTGATGGGCCGATTAGATAGAAAGAGGTGGATTTCACTATTAAAACAATGAAAAGCGGGAAAGCCGCTGGGCCAGACAGAATAGCCCCAGAAATGATAAAATATGCAGGACCAAAGGCAAAGAAAGCATTAACCAAGTTGTTCCAAGAGGCCTGGAAAGAGAACAGGGTCCCAAATGAATGGAAGGAGAGCCTCACTATACCAATCCACAAAAAGGGTAATAGTTATGACTGCAACAACTACAGACCAATTAACCTCTCCTCAACAGTGTATAAGCACGAAAGTGCTAGAAAAGCGGCTCAGAAGAACCGTGGAAGAAAACTTGGAGGAAAAACAGGCAGCGTTCGTGGATCTAAAAAGCTGCATACGATAGTGTCACAAGATAGCATGTGTGGGAGGCATTAACAGCAAGGCATCTACCTGAGAGACTGATCAATGGCATTAAAAGAGTATACTACAATCCCACCGCCAGAGTAAGATTAGAGGGGGAAAATTCAGCAGCGTTCAAGATGGAAAAGGGATTGAAACAAGGGGACAGTCTCAGCCCTCTGTTGTTTAATATATTCCTCGATGAAGTAGCCAAGTCATGTAGAACACGGACTGATAGAAACCAAAACGGAAGGTGGAGATTACAACCTATATATCTGCAAATCCTACTATATGCATACGACATCATCATCTTTGCAAACAATCCAAGCAGACTACAACAAGCGGTGAGGTATGGTTTAATGAACTAAAAAGAAAAAGAATGAAGGTGAATGTTGATAACACTAAAGTTATGTGGGTCTCTAAAGAGGATAGATCGGATGAGAATTTCACAATAATGTACGATGGAAAATCTCTGGAAAGAGTGGAAGCCTTTGAATACCTGGGGACTATAGTAACTTGCGATGGAAGAATTGACCAGGAGGTGATGAACCGTACCAGGAACGTAATCGGCCTACTACCAAATTAGCAGTACCATTATAAGTAAGCGAGAGATAAGCACACAAACCAAAAGGAAGCTGTATAATGCAGTAATCGTGCCAATAGCTCTAAATGGGACTGAAAGCTTACCTCTATTAGATAAGCACTTGAGTAAGCTGCCGAAATGAAGTGCCTAAGAAGAGTTGCAGGGAAAATTAGAAGAGACAGACAAAGAAATGAACGAATAATAGCAGAATTTAGTCAGAGAAAGCCCATAATAGAGATAATAGAGGAAAGGCAACTGAAATGGTTTAAGCTGTATATGCGCTGCACGAGAAAAGATAAGCAAAACAAATAGCTGAAGTAAAAGTTGAAAGAACTGCACCAAGAGGTAGACCACGCAACACTTAGGATGACCGGATCCCAGCAATAGGAAGAAAGGGGTAAGACCAAAGAGTATGAAATATATAGAGGTTAGCATTTTTATCTTAAAAAAATGGCCGTAGACGGCTTACCGGCCCTAATAGCTTATGTTAAGTTTTCTTTAGTTGTACAGATTTCTTATTTGTTCAACTTAGGTGAGGTAGAATATTCTTTCGGTTTGCATAAGGTAAACACCCAGCAAATAGACGGACGTCCAACTGCCGCAAAAGGGGAAAATATGCAATGATAAGTGAATTATAAAAACACAAGAAAGACGTAATTAAAACAAAAATCAGAGACTCTGTCTCCTTTCTTTGATTTTTTTAAAGTTCTTTAATTGCAAGGTGGGTCGAGAATAGTAAGGAAATTGTGTGGAGTTTTCTTTAATTTTACACTAGAAACGAAATCGAGCCCATATATGCATGGCTGTCTTGCATTTCGCCTATATTCATTTATATGAACGAAATGAAAATACCAGGCGGCCAGGAAAAAAAGTAGGCATGGTCACAAAGCAAAATTATTCCGAATGATACAAACAATAAGAAACCAATACAATCTTATACACGCACTATACCTACACACTACAAATTATCACATTTCGCACGTAAGGGAGACAAAGAAAACCGAAACAATCTCATACACGAACTATACCTATACAACACATTCAAGCATTGGCTTTTGATTTTTGATTTAAACTTCTTGTTGAGTCCAGCTAATCAATTTTTTAATCCCGCACGCTCCCCACTTCAAACTTCATGACTTTTTTCCTTCTCAACAAGTAGGCGATGGCAGTAGACAAAAACACAGTTGCTAACTCGCACCATGGGCACAGAAGAGGGTCCAAGCATAAAAGAGGAAGTTTTATTCCCGAACGCACCCACCTCCACATTTGTTAGCGAGCCTAAAGCGAGCACGCCACGGTCCCACATTGCAGTATCAAGCAGTTGTGTACGTGTGTGCTGGAAGCAGCCGTGTTGCAGTTGTATCGTTCATTTCATTGTAAATTTTCAAGTGAGCAAACATGACCGAAAATGACAACAATGACGGACGAAGTATTAATACCAGGACCGATTCTTCGATATTCTACAGTGGTTCGGAGTTCCTAGGCCAAAGGGTTTACATTTGCTTTGTATAAAACACTAATACGACCAGTGCTTACGTACGGTGCAGAAATATGGACATTAAACATAAATGATACCAATCAATTATTGACTTTCGAAAGAAACGTGTTAGTAAAAATATACGGCCCAGTGCATCTAGAAGACAGAACGTATCGAATCCGATACAACAATGAACTTCAAAACATTAGGGGCGCCAAAATCTTGTAAAGGCAAAACGTATTTGGTGGATTGGTCACGTGATGAGGATGTATGCAGAAATAATGCCAAAAAAAAAGACATTTATAATGCGCCCAATTGGAGGAAGAAAACGTGGGCGCCCAAGAAAAGGATGGATAGACGATGTCGAAGCAGACGTTAACAACCTAGTGTTGGCAACTGGAGAGCTCTGACTAGAGATAGAGCGGAGTGGAGGAAAATTGTTTATGAAGCTATGGTCCACACCGGACTGTGAAAGCTAAGAAGAAGAAGAGATAGATTCATTATATTCTAGGGCCAAAATATTCCCTTGTACGCCTTCATCAAGTCTTTCTAATATTTGAAATTTTGACAATGTATTTTTTTACGTTTATTTGAAATTTTTGATATTATTTTCACTTTTGGTAAAAAAAAATGTGTGCGTCACCAGCGTTTGAAAACTTGCTATAAGTTTCACTGCTTTCGCTTGTGCTTCTGAAAAATCGGCTGTCGCAGTCAAAGTAGAAGTCAAAAACGGAAATTGGAGACTTGAGCAGTGCTTTGGCATTAGCCAATTTCGGAAGTTTTGATTTGGCTTGACTTCGACTTTCGTTAGAATAACAAGTCGAAGCAGAACACTCTTTCTGTTTTCACAAGTCGATCAAGTCGCAGTCGACTGTTTGTTGGTATTTCCTTTTGATTATCCTAGTACAGTTAGTTTTTGAAAATGTTCAAGGCGAAAGCCCTCCCTTGGAAGGCAGTGTTGTTCCTGACGCAGCTGTTCAACAGCATGCTGCGGATCTGCCATTTTCTAACTCAGTGGAAGTACGCAACGATCTCCATCATACCTAAACAAACAACTGCATCGAGTTGTTCATCACACAGCAGCTACGCTGCAGTCGCGGCGACCAAACAAAAGAAAAACAACACAAAAGACTAAAACGATAGAAAAACAGCTAAT
Organism: Cacoxenus indagator; assembly: GCA_035041755.1. Taxonomy (NCBI): domain Eukaryota; kingdom Metazoa; phylum Arthropoda; class Insecta; order Diptera; family Drosophilidae; genus Cacoxenus; species Cacoxenus indagator. Next base: position 105,982 of record JAWNKX010000189.1, on the reverse strand, counting down.
GATTGGAGCGCGTTCGCTAGCTCTAGTCTGGCGTCTTGCCAGTCCCCGATATTCCCTTCACATAATTCAACTTCTAATCTAACAACAGATTTCTCCACAACAAACATATATGAACCAACAACTGAAAACACACATACTTGCAAACTCACTCAACATAATCTCCCATCCTCATCACAAAACAAAAAATTCTTCTTTTTCTGATATTGACTCCGACGAGTCAATGTCACATGAATTAAAATAATATTTTAATACATTTTATTAAATACAAATTAACCCTTGAATGCATATAATTCTGTCCTTTGCTTCTTATGGTAACTAAAGTTATTCAATGGAATTTAAAAGGTTACATAAAAATTACGACGAGCTAAGCATTTTAATAAATAATTACAGCCCAGATATTATATGTCTTCAGGAAACACACTTACCCTACAATGCTAAAAACATAATTTGCCCAAAACAATATTTTGGGTACTTTAACAATCTACTAGTTAATTTATCTGCAAAGCAAGGGGTAGGGTTTCTTATCAGAAAGCACCTACCGCACACTTCACTTCCCACCAACCCCAACTCCAATATTTTGCATATGTATATCCTAATGGGTACTATGGGTGCTATGCTAATGGGTGATTTTAATGCATGGTGTTTGGCTTGGGGCTCCAGTTGCACAAACGCCAAAGGAAAAAATCATGGAAGCAGTTGCTACATCCAACTTAGCGCTTCTAAACGATGGCTCTGCAACACATTTTTCCACCCATAAAACATTCACTCACGTTGACTGAAATTCATTTCCCCATCGCTTTACCCTCTTTGCAAATGGGAGGTCTTACCCGACCTACATAATAGTGACCACTATCCCATAGCTACGATTCTACTCCAACAGGCTAACATTGAAAAAGCCATATTTTCTCCTAAGTACAAAACCGAGTTAGCTAATTGGGATCTGTTTAAATCGTTATGCGACCAACCCTTTGAATTCACTCATCCTTTGGACATTCAACTGCAAGTGGCCAAGCTCACTAAAATAGTTAGATTTGCTGCCAATTTTGCCACTCCGCAGACTAAGCCCTACATATATAAAAAAAAAAGATATGCTGGTGGAACAGAAACCTTAGTAAACTACGGGATATTAAACAACAGCTCTGGCAGACATACAAAGATAAAATGACTGACGACGATTTAAATGACGATTTTACCAATCTAGAACTTGAAATCGCGCTACAAAAGTCTAAAGGCAAAACACTTGGACAGGACCGCATATCCTACCCTATGCTTAAACACTTGTGGCCTTCTAGCAAGGCCAGGCTTTTGGGAGCGTACCATTGCATTTTTAACGAAGGCCGTTACCCCCATGTTTGGAAATCGGCGATTGTAGTGCCTATCCCTAAACCGAACAAGCCGTCCTCCGATATTTCCAGCTTCCGTCCGATCTCCCCCATCTCTCATGCCCCATTAAAATTCTCGAGAAAATGATAGCTCGTAGGCTTATGTGGTTTATTACCAAAAATAATTTCCTAAGTTCAAATCAGGTGGGATTTAAGTCCAAGCGCAGCACAATGGACTTCCTGCTGCACCTGCAGCATTTCGTGTCGGACGCTCTTTCGAGTAAAAATAATGTCACCCTTCTGGCGACTGATTTCGAAAGAGCGTTTGATCGCGTGGGTGTTCATACTGTTCTTCAACAACTCGTAACGTGAGGGGTGGGTATGAAGATCTTCAATATTGTGAAGACTATTATGACCCGACCCTCATTTCGAGTTAAGATTAACAACGTGCTCTCCGACTACCATAATCTATATGATGGAATTTCGCAAGGTTGACTGTTATCCGTAGTTTTATTTATTATTGCATTTGATCAAATTAATAAAATAATTTTGAAACATAGACATGTAAGGCTTATAATGTACGCAGATGATGCCATAATTGTTAGCAAAATTAAGGACCTTATTAAGCTTAATACTACTTTAAATAATGCATTGGATGACATTTATAACTGGGGACTGGGCTCTGGTGCAACCCTTTCCCCTATAAAATGTAAGATTCTCCACATCTGCATAAAATCCGGTGTAAATATCCTAGTTTAAACTTTAATAATTTTAACATAGAGTGCGTCGAGACCCTTAGGGTACTTGGTGTTTACTTTGACAAGAGAATGACCTTCAAAAACCATTGTTTATATTTAAGAGATAGCCTTGAAAAAAAACTTAATGTAATTAAATTCCTTACCTCAAAGCATTAATGAAAATTAATATAAGTAGTCTAATTAACGTCACAAGGGCCCTGGTACTCTCCAAAATAGAATATGCGCTTCCGATATTCGGTTGGTGCGCAAAGGCACATATTAGGCTGATTAAGCCCGCCTATCACACAGCTGTCCTTCGTAGCATCAGCGCTTTCCCAACTTCACCAATCAAATGCATTTTGGCCGAAGCTCGTCTGACGTACATTGAAGACAAAATCGCCGAAACGACAGCAAAACTTATCCCAAAGCTGTTTTGCTCACCAAACCAACTCCTCCAAAGCGATATTTGTAAGGCGGGCATCCAAAGGAAAAAATACAAGTGCCTTTCCACATTGCGGCGGTGCGCCTCTCTCGCCAAAGAACTTTATATTCAGCCACCATCAGTTACAAAAAAGTCGACAAACCCACCATGGATTTTTCGTCCCTCATCAATTAACACTTCGCTAACGGAGTTCCGAAAAAATTACATCAGAGGCGATGCTTTCCGGAAACTATTTGCCCAAGAGTCAGCTAAATCCAAATACAAAAACCGTGAATAGCCCGTCACGGACGGAACGAAAACCCAACACATCGCTGCTTTTGCATGTGTGGATCAGGGAGGCCGTATCGTAGCAGCAGCAGCGATCCAAATAGCTGTTAGCTATGCACAAGAAAGTAAAGGAAAATTCGCATATGCACCGACAGCTTGTCTACAGTCGAAGCTGTTACCAATATTGGAAACTTAAATCCCACTATTGTCCAAATACGTGTGCCGTTATCAAAGACTTCTGACAAACTGCACCTCTTTTGGGTGCCTAGCCACAAAGGTATCATTGGTAACGAACTAGCCGATGCTGCAGCAAAATCAATGATTATGTACCCCATCTTTACTGTCATTCCATCCGCCGAAAAGGACATAAAACAAATCCCTACCTTCGCGGGCAGATAGATAACAACTGGGCATCTTTCCAGCATATGTATAATTTGGAAAAATTCTGCTACCCTGCTAACTGTCCTCGATCTAAATCCCGCATCTTTGACCGCCTTCGCATTGGGCACAGCCGGATCACTTACGCACACCTGCTCACCAGTGAGTTCAAGCCCCCGTGTCCTCTATGTGGACAATATTTAGTGACAACCTACATTCTGGATAACTGCACAAATCTGGAGAGTATCATGAAAGCCCTCTTTGCAGACTCATTACCTACATCATATTTAGCTACAGTCACATCCGCCAATATAAAAAAATACATAATTTTATAAAAGCATTCCATTACCTCGATCAAATTTTAAACTATAATAATGAATAAACCGTGATACATACAAAACACGGTTTATTTATTATAATAATTATTATAATAATATAATTAATTATAATATTATTATTTTTTTCTAAATGTATTATAGTTAATTTTTTTAATAAATAAATAAATAACTCTATGCAATCTTGTGTGAACGCCTAAAACCTTTTGTCAACAACCTGATAGGTTCTTATCAGTGTGGAAGTTCACGATATAGACCAAAAGACCCAAGAAATACAAATCGACACTCACCACCTATGTGTCGATTTCAAGGCCGCATATGGCAGCAACCACAATGACGAGCTATATAGTGCCATGTTTAGTATTGACATCCCCACCAAACTCGTAATATTGTGTAGGATGACGATGAAGAATGTTCGTTGCTCCGTCAAGGTCGATAATGAACTCACCGAGACCTTGGTTTTAAACAAGGCGACGCGCTATCATGTGTCTTTTTCAACATCATACTTGAGAAACTCACAGTTCAACACTAGAGGCGCGATCTTCCAAAAGTCCGTTCAGATGCTAGCTTACGCGGATGACGTGACTGGTCTAGCGGTAAACGGGGAAAAGCAAATTATATGCTGTAATCACGGAAGCACGCACAACATCGACGTTTCGGACAGAGCGTCACAGTAAGCATCAAAAACTTTGTCTTCGTCTACCTCGGCTCCGCAGTAAGTAGGGTCGAGAACATCAGTACCGAAATCAAGCGCAGAATTACTCTTGAAAATCGCTGTTGTAAGAGGCAATTGAATAATAGAGCCATCTCTCGAAAAGACAAACTGGCTTTATACAACACTTTAATCGTCCCAGTCCTGCTCTATGGTGCAGAGGCATGGAAACTGTTGAAAGTGGATGAATAAGCGCTTAGTCTTTTCGAGAGAAAGGTTCTGCGTTCGATTTTTGGTCCTGTTTGCGTTGATGGCATCTCGAGGAGAAGATTCAACAACGAACTTTACGGGCTGTACGGCGGCATGAGCTTGATCAAGCGCCTTCAGATACAACGCTTGAGATGGCTGGGCCATGTAGAGTGTATGGACAACACAGGTATGGCCCTGTGCATATGGCATATGCAAGATGTATCGCTGTGTGCGGATAAAGGAGACAGATTCTTTTTTGTAGTGCATCGTATGGCATGAGCATTCTGAAGACGCATTACAAATTTATAGATTGGACATCGTGACCTATGGTACAAAGCCGGCGGCATTGTGGGACCATTCCGGCAATGTGGCAGGTAGCTATGGACAAAGAGATGAATTCCCTCTTGGCTCGAAGATAGTATTGCGATACACCTATGTTGACGATCTTATCTGGAGTGAAAGTACAGAAGATGAAGTCTTAGAAATCATATCAAAAACAAACTCGCTGCTTTTACGAGGAATGTTCGTGCTGAGAAAGTGGTATTCAAATAATGAGCGGGTCTTGCAAGCAGTTGAAGAATCGAACAATGGAATAATTTTCTGTTTTCTGTTTCGATTATGTCACCAGACGCCAAGTGTTGGCTGCCGTGGCAGGGACTTATGACCCACTTGGACTAATAGTCCAGTCGTTCTGAAAGCTACGGTGTTTCTTCAGTCCTTTTGGAAGCAAAAGTTAACGTGGGATGAAAGTGTGCCACAGTCGTTACACTCTAGTTGGAAATCACAAATAAATACAATCAGCAGCATCCGTTTCCCTCGGTTTATTGGACTGGATCGTTCAGATTTGCAGATACATGGATTTTGTGATGCCAACACAAAGGCTTAAGGAGCGTGCGTTTATGTGCGTGTAAGGAAAGTCGTGCTCAAAGTCGCTAGAAGCCCCGTTGAAAACGCTTACCGTGCCTAAGTTGGAATTGTGCGCGGCAATGTTGCTGGCTGAGCTAATGAAATCTATTTTTGAGCTGCAAGCTTTTAGTGGAGATTTCTTCTGTTGGTCCGATTCAACAATAGTGTTCTCCTGGTTGGATGATGTCGCCGAATTACAAAATTTTTGTTGCAAATCGGATTAGCAGTATCCAGCAGATGTCGTATGGCATAGCTTGGAGCCATGTGACAACGGATCACAATCCTGCGTATATATTATCGGACACACTTCTCAGGCTTTGATCAAGTTAGCAAAACATCGTCTTCGTCGCTCGATGGGTCGTTCGGTGCTCAATTTTGAAGAACTTCTTCTTCTTTATCAAACTGCACCCATAATAAACTCACGACCTCTTTTTCAACTCACAGAAAGACATCATGATCAAAAGTCCCTACTCCACGTCACTTCTTGACTGGTGGAATCAGAGACAACGTATTCATACAAAGTTTGCATTTCTCTCTTAAAAAAATGGCCGGAGAGACTCTTCAGAAACGATTAGAGCCCGACACTTATTCGGTACATCAAGAGAATTGTTGGCTGTTCAACTTATGCAGCGTAACATATTGCTGTTGATTTACTTGGGTTAGCATAACTAAATTGGGCGGGAATACGATATTCAATGAAAATAAATACACAAGAAAGACATAATATAAACAAAAATAAGACACTGTCTTCTTCCTTTGATTTTTTTCAAAGTTTTTTATATGTATGGTGATCGAGAATATTAAGCAAATTGTGTAGAGTTTTCTTTAATTTACGAAATCGTTCTTTAACAAACGAAATCGAGCCATGGCTGCCTTGTGTTTTGCCTATATGCATTTATATGAATGAAATGAAAATACCAGGCGGCCAGGAAAAAAAGAAGGCATGAATGATCACAAAGCAAAATCTTACAAACCTATTCCGAGTGATACACACAATAAGAAACCAATACAATCGTATACACGCATTATATCTACACAACACACTCAAACTTATCACATTTCGCACGAAAGGGAGACAATAAAAACCAACACAATCTCATACACGTACTACACCTACACAACAAGGTCACCCACACAATGGCAAATTTTGATATTTGACTTCAACTTCTTGACGACAATTTTCGGTTGTGGCAGAAAACAAAATCCATTTTAAGAGCAAGTACAGTGAATGCACATTCATTGAACAGTCAAAGAAACCCAAGTGGAATTTCTAACTACCGTCGAATTTCCATAGGTCGAACTTTTATAAGTCGAATATCTCCATGACTCGAACTGAGTGCGTTTATAGCGAAAAATTAATAGAATATGTCTTCCATAACTCGAATATCCCCATAGCTCGAAATTTTGTTAAGCACTATGGTGATTCGAGATTTGGAAGTTTGAGGAATACCCACAGTAAGTAGAAACGAAAACAGTGAAGTTAGAGTCTCAAACGCACGAAGCAAATTTCGTCATTATTACTTTGTGTTGTGTTCTCTCCTCTTCTTTCCATGTAATCGGCAAATAAGAAAAAAACAAATGGTGTAGATTTTGTTGCGTGAGCGTAGGGAAATTTATTTTCTTATCTTTTTTTATATTCGGGTTAGCGCAACGGCTTGGAATTGTAACCTCCACACATTTCATACTCTTTGGGTGGAATGCTGACAGGGGATGTGGAGCCAGACCTATCCAGCATAAACCCAAACCATTTGATGCATTGGAGGATGGCATGGAGCACGGCTTATCTCACTCTCTTACAGGAGAGAGTTAAGTGGCACTTGAAATCAGCAAGCATCCCCGAGGGCGCTCTGGTGCTGCTCAAAGACGACAGCCTACCACCGATGAAATGGGAAATCGGCCGTGTAGTCGGGAGAATTACAGGCGATGATGGCGTAGCTCGTGTTGCAAACGTTAGTACCAGAACTGGAATCAGTAAGTAAGCCGTGGCCAAGTTGTGTCTACCACCAATGGATCATATTGAAAGCCGTAGACCTTCAACGGGGGAAGGATGTTAGAATCAGTTAATTGCCTAATCAACACTTCTTGTTTTCTCATCATTACATCAAGCTCAGCTCTGCATAACTTCTTGTCTTCGTGACACTAAGCTAATTTCTACATTAGTACGCACTTCTATTGTTCTAAAAATATCAACTCTGTTGTACTGTCTATTGCTAAAATACAATTCGTTCGCAAATTGTCAAGCCATACACACGCATTTCGGCGCGTTTTACTTTTCGAAATTTTATCGTTCTAGGGCTTCTCAATCAGCAGTCAGCAAAATCGCTTGCTGTCCCCTAAACACATGGATTACGGTTAATGGTGCATAATGTACAGAACGTATGCTCCGCGCAGGACATAATTTGCCTTTTAGCTAGAAATACCGTAAAATCATCAAAGATTCAGAAGTTGATTCCTTTTATTGATCATGCTGAAAATGTCTCTATTATTGTGGTGGTCGTTTGTCCCGATCTAAAGTAGCATTTGGATATATTTTTGGATATATTTTTGCCTAAAAATCATGTTTTTGCAGAATCACTGCTGTTATATATACATCAAATTAGATCACATGATCTTTGTGCATTTGCTCGCCAGAGGTACTGAGATCATCAATTGCAGACTCTTGGTTCGCCGCACCGTCCGGAATTGTATTGCCTGCTTCCGTCAACGGCCTGTGTTAGCAAGAAAATGTTTGGGTAATTTGCCAGTATACCCAGTAACAGGAGGAGAAGTCTATCCATTGCAGAGTGCCGTCGTCAACTTTGCGGGACCAATGCAGATGCATTTCAATGGACATGGACGGCCACCAACCAATGTCTATCTCCGCCTATTTCTGTGCTTTTCGACGAAGTCATCTGGAGTTAGCTTCAGGGAGAGGCAAAACCACGAATACAATTTCTAATTTCCTGTTTTCTCTCAAAGAGATTACATCATGCAGAATTAAAGCGGTATGAAGAATAACGAAAAAAGAAAGAAAAAATGCTGGAAGGAATGGCTAAAGAAAAGAGAATTTTTTACATATATAAATTAATTGATAGCAATGGAGAATTCCTTTGACTAAGAGTTTCAAAATTGTTTTCGAATGGATGCAAACACAACAGCATGAAATATTGTGCACTAGACTAAACTATTGCAACGTGTGGCCGGGTACGTGTTTAAATTTTTCGGCGCTCAATTGATTGGAGCGCATCAGTATTTCAACGGTTCCTGAATAACCCCACTTTGGAACAACCAACATTAATTACCAGCAAGGATTCGCTAAAAGAGGCTCTCCATAAAACCTGGTCTGAACCGCAGAATTCGGTACTGTCCATGCCACGTCGGCTGCAAGCAGTTATAAATATTCAGGGCGGTCCAACAACATAACAAAACGAGTGATAAGTTTCCGGTCTGATACACAAATGGCGCAACAATGTACATAATTCAACTGCATACTTAAAATTTTAATTAATAGTTTAATTTTCTTTAAACTCTTAATTTAAAGGATGTATTTACAGTTTAGTACCTGACTGTATATGCAATCGTCATTAAAGCCTGCGGCGTAGGCATTGGTCTCAAATTCGGTTACTGCTAGACTAGACCTGAAATCCAAATATTTGAGGGCAGAGTATTAAAACAAACAAAAATTTGTTTAAAAAAATAGAGTGCATTCGAATGACACAAACCCACAAGCGACGCAATGAACCCCAACAGAAAAAAGCAGCACGTAAATAAATAAGAGAGCATTTTTATGAAGACATAGGCATTTATCTCTCCTGATACCAACGCACAAACTGAAGAACCCGTCCGACTGACCAAAACCCCGAATGCAGAGAAGTTCAACTAAAAGAAAATAAAAAGTAAATTTTCGTTTGAAACCTGCAATAGGCGTTGGCGATCAAATCATCCACAACAAATCAAAAGTAATTGTTTTCCATTACGGTTGTTGCTATTACAGTAAAAACGGCAATATCTACGTACGACTTAGTATGGATAGTCAATGATAAACGTTTGCTGTCAACACAAACTGTAATATTAAATTAATTAAATCTATCCTTAGGACGACCCGGAAAGTGGTTTTCTGATGAATATCTAGTCAGAGTTAGAAAGCTTTATGAGACTATGATGAGAGCAAATTGAAAAACCATTTAGTGAAGATGTATTTATATTAGACCTTCTCCACAACATAGGTCTCTACAGAATAGCCCAACCACTTTAACATAAATAAAGGATTTTTTCCTCTGTTGGTGCCCATTTGTAAATTAAGCGTTTCACTGAGCGATAAACTTAAACTTTTTTTGGTTGTTTAAATATTACTATTAGAGATTAATGTGACCCACTTTATACCATACTTACTTAATACCATTCTATACTTAAATGAATGCATCTCGTTAAATAAGAATTTAACCTTGTTATAATAAGGACCCAAATATCTGTACATTTTCAGAATCCATCAATTCTAAGTAATTCCAGTATACAATTTTTTCTCCCAAAAATTAAGGTTTCATTGAGAACAAAATAATGTTAAACAACTTAGAAGCCACAAAGAGTATCTTGTAAAAGTAACCTCCAATATATACAGGATGGTCTTAAGGAGAATATTACTAAAATGGCATTTAATCTAATTGGATTTACCTAATAATTTAACGTGAGAAAATAAAACCAATAAAAAATTTTAGACCAGAACTCCAAGTACTATTGGGAGAACTTAGAACGTTATATTTACCTCGTTTACATGACAGCTAAGACCGATTTCATTGAAATTGGTTTGACGTGATGTGCGCACATCAAACTTTTTCCAATCTCGGACTGTGTGTATGCATTCATCATGTAAATTTCAAATTTTTATTAGAGGGCTACTCAAAAGTCATAAAATCGTTTCCCAATTACTTCCAAAGTTTTCTATAATCTGTTTATTGCAATATTGAGGATGAACATTTTATGACGAAAATTGTTCACAGGATGTTAAAATCAATATAGTTCCTCTAGCATACTGGACTAAAATGAATGAAAACATGGAATGGAAACATTGGAGGAATGTGGATGATCGGATAGCTTTAACTTACACTGCTGCTCCGTTTTCATAATTAATTCATGATTTGCAAGTTCAATTACCACTTTTCATTTCTTTATTAAGCGAGCCCAACAATATTATTTTTAAACCATAAGGGAAAATATTAACCTAGGGGAATTAGTCTTACAAATTGATTTTCCAGTAAATTATAGGCTGATCTGTCAAAATGAAGTCCAAAGCGCGCCCTAACTATAGGCAAGTTTCTATTTTTAATTGCGTATCGTGGCTGTTTGGTAAAACCAAGTCATTAGCTATAATCAGTGACAGTTTAAGTTATAGTAAAATGGATGTTTACGTTTTCATAATGAAACTCGTTTAGGAGATGAAAAACGAACATGGCCATTTTTAAAACGAATTTCTTCTTTTCGGACGCAAGTAGCTGCCAATTTAAAAACAAATATATAATTTGGAGTTTTTCCGTTTTTTTTTTTGTTCAATTCGGTTAAAACAATTGAATTGAACTATTTTGCAACCTCCCATGGAAAAGGAGCAGTCGATGGACTAGGAGCTACTATTGAAAGAAAACTCCAATGGATCGGTTACGATCATATTCAAAAAAAAATCATATTCAAAAAAAAAAATGTTATATTTCAATATCAATAATATAAATGTAAATATGAACCTCTAATAATAGATATAACGCTTTTTGGTAGATTATGCTATCTTGAGTTGAAATTACTTGAACTAATCCATATTAAAATTTTGATGGAAAAATTTGTCGCGTGCTAAATGTCGCGTTCTAAATTATACTTATGCTTGAAAGCCACCAAAAGAAACCTACATTAATCTATTTTAGTCTAAAATTAGTCGCTTTAAAATATTATGTTGCAATTCGCAGACTTTTGCATTTGTCCTAGATGAAGTCGAACAACAATTCCATTTTTGTCGCGTTCGTCATCTAAGGTTTATTGCTAATATATTGAAAACCCAAAATCGACAGAACCTCTCTTTTGCACTGAACACAGTGCAACTAAAATACTATCTGAAAAAAAAAAATTTTTTTTGTTATTTGAAGTTTTAGTTATTTTTAATGTTTTAAATGAGTGCGAATGTCGCGTTCGCCATCGTGGAAATGCCCATATGCATTGTAACTCAAACCCAAATGAGTTGGTTTAATCTGTCATGTAATCGGAATTACAGAGTTGGAATGTTTGGAAGATGAAAATTTTTTTTCTCCCATAATACCCTCAAATTTTTGTGAACCCTCCTCCTTCCACACGGTTGTGGAGTTCAGTGTTCTGTTAAATGTTCCCCAAAGGATCAATATCAAAAAGAAAAGAAAAAACAAGAGCAGAAGAAATGTTGCATAATTGTCTAACCCTTCGAAATTCATGTCTCTTCCGCTATTTATATATACAGTTTGTCAAGAAATTGTTTCGACACCATAAAAAAGAAGAAATTTTAGATTTTAATCAGTATATTTAATATCGACTGCTTGCGAAATGAAAACAGTAATAAAAAAAAACGGGCAGTTAATTAGAGCGTTATATTAATGTACATGCATGTGTGTGGCTCTATCTGCAGATTATATCTATTCTACGCTCGCTACGCTTGCCAATCCATTTCATTGTTCTCCCCTCACTATGCTAACAACTCAACTAATTCGGTATACCTTGCTAAGCAGTGAAAACACATTATTCATTATGTTCATACATACATATGTCGTCAAAGCCAAAAGAAAAACAGCCAAAAGAACAATAAAATCATAGAAGTCAAAGTTGACGGGTTGCATATCAACAACAAAGCATATCCTGCTTTACCTAGCAAAATAAATTATGTGAAAAAATAAATGAATACAATAAAAGAAGAACAACGGAAGAACAAGAATAATATAAGAAGATACATGCAAGAAATATCATTGCAAACGATCACAAACCCTACCTTTCTTAAATATCCTAGATGCTAAATGTGAAATTTTAATAGTCAAGTCGAATTTGCAAATGGGAATAACTAAGCCATCAGATTTCCATTCGTCTATGTGGAAAACGAGTCATCGACAACATGTTCAGCACGAGTAACGCAATGTTCAAGTTTATGGGAATTTGTCGCGATTCAGGCAGACGGAATTAGTTGTCGGCTTTCTACGAAATCGAATGCAATTAATTACAATATTTAAAAGTGAGAATTGCAAGCAAACACTAACACACATCTATATATATATATATATGGGGGGAAAGAAGAGAGAATGACGACATCACGAAGACGGCAACGACGGCAACGAAGGCAACGACGGCGAAGACGGCAACGAAGACGAAGACGGCAACGAAGACGAAGACGGCAACGACGGCGAAGACGACACGAACGCAACTTCGGGCATTCGAGTGGATGTGCGCATTGATGACGGATGCCAAACGACCAGGATGTGTTTATACAAGAAGATTGTACTGAATTTGTAATCGGTCCTATGCCTAAATCCTACATTTTGGGGGTCCGTCCTAACATAAAAAAAAAATATATACAACGGGAACGTAGTGAAGTGAAAATTCAACATGTCGTGTTTGTTAGAGTTCAAACAAATAGAAATCGCGCTGCGTACGGTAAAAAAGAAAAATATTGAGCTGTTACACGCGTTCGTATTTGAAAGCAAAGGCGATAGAGATAATCGCAAACGGTTACGTGCATTTCAAGGATTCGAATATGATTATACTGACGAACGCTTTGAGAAAAAGAGCAAGTACATTGAAAAAAACTTGCCAAAAGAAGATCTCGCAATAATATCTAATTTGCTATACTTGCAACACATAACGGCAGTGACATTAACAGCATATTTTTAAAAATTTGATGAATGGTCATTTACTGAGGGACGCAGATTTTAGCGTAAACGATGAAACCGACGACGAAACAGACTACGAAGACGCCGACAAAAATGAAAGTAGCGAAAATAGCGTGAGTCAGGCACACGGCATAAAGGCAATTCGCGACACATTGCAGACAACGAATATAGAAAGTGAAGGTCGGAACGGCAGTGATGGCAGACGGGGTGTTGATTCAAAGGAAAGTAATATACAGACGCCGCCAGTAACGGTAAGCTATCGCGACATGGAAGAGAATATTCGCAGCTACGACGGCACCGAAACCACTTCAATCGAAGCTTGGGTGAGCGAGTTCGAAGAAACGACTGAGGTAATGCGTTGCAACGAGCTTCAGAAACTGATATTCGCAAAAAAAATCGCTGAAGGGAGTAGCGAAATCGTTTGTATTGAGAGAGAGAGGTTTGACGTCATGGAATTCTCTCAAAAGAGCATTGCTGAGCGAGTTCGAATCTAAAGTAAACAGCAAACTCATACACGAAAAACTAGCTCATAGTAAGCCAGGAAAGAGCGAAGGCATTTTTGAGTATTTTTACCGTATCAAAGAAACAGCTGCACGAGGAAAAATTACTGACGATGTTTTGATGCAGTACATAATCGACGTTATCAATGGTAAAGCGGCGAATAAAATCATTTTGTATAATGCGAAAAATATGACCGAATTCAAAGAAAAATTAAGGTGCTATGAAAAAATTAATGAAAAAGATAACTTAAATAAGAATGAAACGCACGACGAAAACAAAGAAAGAAAAAACATTGTGAACAAAAATGTGAATTGCTATAATTGTGGTGAAAAAGGGCATCTGTCGAATGATTGTCAAAACAAAGGAAAAGGAAAGAAATGCTTCAAGTGTAACCAGTTCGGACACATTTCGAAAAGTTGAAAAGAAACTAAGGCGGTAGAGGATTCAAACATACGTCGAGTGCGAGCACAAACAGATCTTACGAGCAAGGAAGTTGAACTTCAGAACAAAAAGTGTGTTGCCTTGTTCGATACGGGAAGCAAATTTAATATTATTCGAGAAGATTTGTACTGTGAGATGAACAAGCCGAAATTAGAGAACAGTAATATAACGCTTATGGGTTTTGGTAGCGAACGTTCCGCCAACAAAATTAAACCATATGGACACATGAAAGAAAAAGTTTTAATCGACGACAAATATTTCTTGTTGGATTTTCATATGGTTCCAGTTAGAGGCCTTGATGTGAAATTACTTATTGGTGACGAACTATGCTTGTATGCCGAAATTCTATTCAATCGCGATGGTATTAAAGTGCGTAAGAGTTAAACGAAAGTACAGAGAGACAAATTAACATATTTACATCGGCACTATGAATAAATTTTGTCCACACTGCAAGGCGGCAAAATTAAACTGCCTTAACTTGAGCCACTGCAACGCGTGACCGGGTACGCTAGTACAAAATAAAAATGGATTTGTTGGATGTAAGTAGAATTATAAAACTTAATAATTACATTATTGTTCAAACTATTATACAATTTTTTACTTGTAAGAATCTACGAACGACTGGACTTAGCTTAGCAGGCTTAGCAATTGAGATCAAATCAAAATATTAAGCGGTGAATATTAAATTAGCGTAAAACGTGACCTCAGTAATGTATGGAACAGTTTGGGCAGCATTAAGACTGATATCGTATCTGAGGTACCCGGCTTTTTAGTCTGCCGTAAATGCCAAAATATTTATAAATATAACAAAAAAAAACGACATCAAATTTAGTAAAACACAAATGTTACGTCATCAACGCAGAGTTGAACAAACCGCTGTAGTTCCAAAAATGGATGCTGACACTGCAACAAAAAAGGAAGCGCTTGACGTCTTTACAAAATGGGTTGTGGGGAACTGTAGGCCATTTAAAATCGCCAGCGATGCTGTATTGTAAGAAATTGCAGTTTGTTTTTCCTTTATTAATGCATTTTCTTATTTCTCCTATGGTGGTTTTTTCATGTTTTATATGTTCTGAACCTCTGCTAATATCTGTGTTCAGCTGTGGATCATCTGAGTTGGTGGCGATTTCTGTAAAAACCCTTTCGAAATAGTCCGCTAATATTTTAGCTTTGTCCAAGTTAGTCTTTGCCCATTAACCCGTTTTTAATTTTTAAAGGAGCCTGATGATGACTTTTATTCGTCCATCTTTTAGTAGCTTTCCATAAAGAGTATTTTGAGATATGATGTTAATTGTTTGTTTTTTAATACCTGAATCATTTTTTTAATCTCTTTAGTTGCCTTGTTGTACTGTCTTTTTGTGTCAGGAGATCTTGTGGTTAACCAGGTTTTCCGTGGTTTACATTTTTTATTTAATAGTCGTCGTAGTTGAGGTTGTGTGTAGAATGTCCAATTTTGCTGCTTCTTTTTTGGTGTCGATTGTATGACTGCGTTCATAATGGTGTCATTCAGGAATACTATAGCTGACTCGATGTCCTCACATGATTTAAGAGGGATGTCGGTCATTAAATTAATGTCAATGTATTACTTATAAGTATGCCAGTCAGTTCTGTCGTTGTACAAAAGTCTGTTTGCATGTGTAGGCGTAACGTGCGAGTCATATATTAATTCTATAGGGTTGTGGTCTGACGAGAGTTCGGATTGTGATAAGATTTTACATTTCCGAATATCCAGGTTCTTTGTGATGAAAAAATCTATCAAGTCAGGTGTTTTATTAATGTCTGTTGGCCAATAAGTTGGTTTGCCTGTACTCAAGTGTTTAGAGTTTGTGAAATGCATAGCGCTAAGGAGATTTTTGCCTTTTTTGTTCGTTAGCCTCGATCCCCACATAGTGTGTTTCGCGTTGTAATCACCGACTGCAATAAAGCGTTGTCCAAGAGAGTTGAGGAAATTCTTATATTCTGTCTGTAATATTATGTTTTGGTGGGCTATATACAGCAGATATTGTGAGTGGTCCTACGAGATCATTAATTTGAATGTTCGTCGCTTGTATGTAGTTGTGCTAAGGCTCAAGCTCGTCGTGCTTTATGCACTGCTTAATAATTATGGCTGTTCCACCGTGCGCTGTGCCATCGGGGTGGTTTGTAGTATACACTTTGTACCCTCTAACTTGTATGAAGTGTTTGTTTGTGCAATGTGTCTCCGAGATTAGGGCTATGTCAATGCTGTTATCATGAAGAAGTATTTGTAGTTCGTCAATATGGTTTTTCAGTCCGTTTGCATTCCAAGTTATGATCCTTAATTTAGTTTCCATTTTGTTTGTCCATCTTCGATATGAGAATTGTTATGACGTTTATAATATTTGTGATTTGTTGAAACAATTGTTTCATCAGGTCTTTCATCTCAGTAATGTCAGTATTTATGTCAATGCGTCTACTTGCGTATTCATTGGTTGGATTCGTGAGTTGTTCCTTCTTATTCTTTTCGCCATTATTGTTGTCATTCTTATCCTTAGCTACTTGAGCGTACGATAAACCGGTCTTAATTTTGTTTAAGTTTGATACTCGATTGGAGCTACTGCTACTGTCTCAGCCGGAACTTGGTGGCTCTAGGGGATGGAAATCTTTTTATTTTCAGTGCCTTGTATATCTCACAACCTTTGTAGTTTGCAGTGTGTGCAGCACTGCACAATGCACATTTTATTTGACCGTTGGCTTCAATTTTGCAGTCGATTGTTTTGTGTTTGCCGGCGCATTTGACGCAGATCGGGTCTCTGGTGCAGAAATTTCTCGTGTGGCCGTATTTTTGACAATTTGAGCATTGCGATATTATGCGTTTATGGTGTTTTTTTCCTACTTTTTTTACTATTGCTATTTTGTTCGGAAGTGTTGTTGGGAGAGCTTACTACGGTTGCGTTTTATTTTTGACTCTTGTGGATTTTGATTGGTTGAAGTTTGTACTTGCGTGTTTGATGTCTTTTTTCTGATCAATGTTGTTGCCGAAGAGAGGGAGCAAATTGGCATTGTAGCTGGGAAAGATGACGTGGTGGTTGTTGTAATTAGTGAGATAGCAGCTGATGTCTGCGTTGTGGTTGTTGTTGTTCGTTGGAACAAGGAGAGTGGCGTCGTTGGTGAAGCGCATTGTGGACTCCACGGTAGAGGCTGCATATTACCTGCTGCCATGGAACAGCTGACAGTTAGTTGAGTGGTAGAGCGAGAGGCTGCATTTGTTTGGATTGATGATCCGTTATTGTTTTCACTTTGTGAGTGTGTAGCTGTTTGATGTATTGCGGGAGAGCAAGAACGCGCTCTCTCGAAATTAACGGGAAGTGAGGCTTGTTGTGAGTCACTGATGTTGATGCTGTTGTTTGAACCGCTTGTTGATGTGCCAAGGTATTAGTTGTTGTTATTTATGCGGACAGCTGTTTGAGCGTGGGGTACGCTCATGCTGTTCCTTGATGGATAATTTTGTTTTTGAGAGCTGCCCGCAGTCGGGGGACTGCGTTCAACAGGCATCTTGAGATAAGAACAACTGATTATCTTGTCTCTTGATTTAGTTTTTTGTGTTGTTAAATTCGGAAAGCGAAAGGAGACGACTAGTCGACTTGACAGTGCACTTGCGAATGAAACCAAAGAAATAATGTCTCAATTTATTGAAAGCCATCAATCCAGCAGTGTTCCTAGTGCAATGATTTCCTTGAAAAATAGTGATCTGTTTAATCGTTTTGTTACTCAACCTTCAGACAGAGTATCAGAAGAGCTGGTGGTGATATATGAAAGTTCGATTATACACTACTACGATGAGTTTGACGCATTAAAATGATGGGATACAAATAAAAATCAGTTTCCATTGTTGTATAAAACCAGTTGCAGGATATTAGCTATTCCAGCCTCAAGTGCACCCTCAGAAAGAGTATTTTCAGCCGCCCGGGCCTTATTAACAGAAACAAGTTGTGCGCTGGGCGGTAATTCAGAAACTGTGAACCAAATAATGTTTTTACACTACAATTTCGCTTTTTAAATTACATTATATTTTCTAATTCATTTTTAATATTATTAACTAATGTATAAATAAAAGTCTACCTATGCTATGAATTTAATTGTTTTTTATTTTTATTATTCTTTTTATAATTCTAATTTAAATTTGAAATATTACTTTTTATAATAAAAGACTGAATATATTTACATTACACCAAAAAAAACGAGAGTATAAAAATTTTCATCATATTCGATAACAATAAGCCATTGAAGTATGGTTCTAATTATGTTTTGTTCTGCTTGATTTGATTCTACTTCAGTTTTGTTCTATAGTTCTAATCAGAGAGAACTAATTTATATATAGTTTACATTTCTCTCTTTTTTTACGGTGTTTTCTAGAAGTCAGAAGCCAATAGCTTATGTTATTTGGCTGTTATTAACATCGAAGTACCAACGCAGGCCTTTGTGTAGCAACCACACTCTGCTAACTAATGAACGCGCGTAAAATTGGCTTGCCCAATTTTGTGAAAAGGAATTTCTGTGTATAACCTTTGTTTTTGTTGTTTTAATTGGCGTCACCCATTTGATTTTGATGTATTGATATTGTTGTGGGAATGATAGCGAAAAGGGAACATATATTGTATGTATGGTTTGGCGCGATTTTTGATTTTTGTTATTACAATTCCCACCACCTACTTGTATTGGTTTTGGTGGGACTTTTAATTAATTAGGAACATTATTGATAACTAAAATTGATTCAAAATGCACCCATACCTATTTCTTGCGCTAGGTATGACGAAAAATCAAAGTTGAATACAGCTAATTGTACCTTTACTACCAGGCAAACATATAGGAAGAAACAGCAATGTCAAAACGAAATCAAACCAACTGCGCATTGCGAATATCAGGATAGGCAAAGAAATAAATTTTGCCTTTGGCCTCGCAACAACAAAGCGTGTGACATTTGTTTTTTTTTTCTTATTTGCCGAACATAAGGGCAGACAAAGAAAAATGATATGCTTGCGTAAATGAATATGTATACTTTTTGCGTGCACGCAAATTTGAATTCAACAATGAAACACGCGCTCGGGACCTGACCTGTGATAAATTTGGTACCACAAACAAAAATTGACTTGACAACTTTGTTGCGAAGTGGGGGCGTGCGGGAATAAAAATGTTTAATTTTGCTTCGACCCTCTTCTATGCCTATGGTGCGAATTATCAACTGTGTTTTTTTTTGCGTGCAATTGCCATCGCCCACTTGTATCGGTTTTGCATGTATACAAATAGCAATAAATGCTTAAATTATGGAAACATGTAACTTATTTTCAATAATTCTTGACTAATTGGTGAAATTTGAACAGGAACGAGCTAAAGTGTACGGGCGGCATCTTCACAGTCACAAGGCAAATAGAAAAAACAGCAAATGCTGTTTCGAGAATATTAAGCAAATTGTGTGGAGTTTTCTTTAATTTTAAACTACAAACCAAATTAAGCCCATATCAGCAAGGGCTGCCTGGTTTTTTGCCTATATTCATTTATATGAATGAAATGAAAATACCAGGCGGCCAGGAATCTGTCAAGCAGAGCCTCCATAACAAAGAATCGGTCGGTATGGTAACATTGGACATACAAGCTGCATTTGATACTGTATGATTAATGGACTAATCCACAAGCTTTTAGTCATCAACACTCAAATCTACCTTATAAAAATAATACAAAAATTCCTTGCCTCTATTTTACACTGTTATAAATGGCTCACCATCAATCCTCTAGCACATAAGCGCAGGAGTGCCTCAGGGCTCAGTTCTTCGCCGAATCCTTTACAACATTTACACATATGACATTCAGCATTTCGAAAACTGCGTAATTTCAATGTTTGTTGATGACACTGCTGTTTACAGCTGTGGTAAAGACTTTACTTGCATTAAAAATAACCTACAAACCGCTCTTGATTCCTTAGCCTCCTACTATTGCAAATGGAAAATTCAACTTAACCCAAATAAAACCAATTCCATTTACTTTACCAGAAAGTGTAAGGCCTGCTTTCTACCAAACAGCGATCTAACCATTAATAGTAATAACATACAAACAATGGGAGTCTTGTGTCCGTTATCTGGGGCTTTATCTTGACACCAAATTACTTTTTAACCTCCAAATACCAAAAACTATAGAAAAACTTAACAAGGCAATTCATATCCTTTATCCTTTCATTAATCGGAAATCACGACTGTCTCTTTAAAATAAGCTTATAATATTTAAATCGATTTTTACTCCAATCATTCTCTACGACTCGGTTGTCTGAGGAGATTGTGCAATTACACATTTAAATAAATTGCCCTATTCTGTGCATTCTTTCAAATGAATAGATATATTTTCAAAGATTTTGATATATTTTGATTGACAGTAAGCGACAAAACATTTTTATGGGATTTTTTGGGAGATTTTGCTCATCTAGAAAAGCTCTTTACTCTATCTATTGCCGATTTCTTAACACCTCCTCATCAGGTGATGACAAAATATTTCGCACACTATTAACACAGTGCTGAAATGGAGAACAACGTGATTTGCTGCCTTTCAGCAAAGTTTTTGGAAGGTACACAATTTTTACAATACAAGTGTTTTAAAATCACTGCGTGATAATAGTGATCCATTTTCAATATCGGCCAATGTTTTTGAGAGAAACTATCGACTCTCAAAAATATTGTGCCACCTATTGATAGAACGATTGAAGCCGCGGGATAATGGAAACTCAAAAATTCCATTTGAGTTTCGTTTCTTGGCGGCTTTATATTTCTACGCAAATGGGTCATAACAAAAGTGTGTAGGAAACAACCATGTGGGTGCTATGAGCCAATCGTCGGTCTCCCGACTGTTTCAGAACTGATTTGAACGTTGAAACAAGGCGAAGTGAGGTTTCTTCAAGCAAAAAAAAAAAAAAAAAAAAAAAATACCATACTCTCCACTGTGGTATGGTATTTGTTGGACTATTACGAAAAACAGCTTTTTTGTAATAATGAAGTTTTCCATGTGCGCCAGAATAACAAAAATGACAAAAGCTTCTATCTATTCAAGTAATATGAATTTTATAGATAGAGTGCACAGAATAGGGCGGTTAATCTACCCTTATATTATTCCACTGTTCGTCTGCATAATAAAGCAGGAGTTTACAAAATAATTGATAAAATTAATAATTTCAACAATAATTTCCTCCACCTAAACGATCCTAACACAACCAACTTCGCTTAATTTAATAAAAAAAATCTTTTTGCTCCTTTGCCGACTTTATACTATTACAACTAAATACGTTCTTTAGTCTTTAGTATTAGTCAGTATTAGTCTTTAAGTTTTTACTCTAACCTTTGTCTTAAGGTTTTTCTCTCACATTTTCCTTAGTTATTCAAATGTGCATTTCCTAACTTATTTAACATCCACACATGTAATATCTTAGTAGTAACGTTTTCATTAAGGAATAGACTAAATCTGTATATATATAAATATTATCTTAAGATATATATATTTGGGCAATAAAGAATAGAATTAAATTGAATTAATTTTCTAAGGAGAAGAAACCGGAACATTTTTTTATAACGCCCACAGAAAATCATTATTATATTTTAATTGACATATATCCCAAGTTTCAGATTGCTAACTCTTTTAGAAATATTTTTGGCCACTCTCTCGATAGAAGTGAACTCACTGTGCACTGGCAAATATCTGTTGCGTATATATAAAAAAAAATCATTAAATTTGAAACTGGTTTTTGATGAATCCGCAAAGTGGAATTGAAATGTTGAAAACAAAACTTACTCTCGCAACTAAAGAACTGTATTTATGAACATTTGATGAAATTTTTAATTCGGCCATATATAGAGGTGTCACAGAAAACTCTTTCTCCTCAATTCCGCCCGAACACCGATTTTTGGTGTCACAGAAAACTCTTTCGGTAGAATTCAAAACCACTACAGTTTTGTTAGGACAATTAGTTATTTTCACCCATAGGAAATCCTTATTAAATAAAACCAATGATACGAATGGATAGATTATTATTTTTCAAAGTAATCTGCTTAATTTTTTTTTTTTTAAATAATTTGTATATGTAATTAATTAACCATTTTACAAACCGTCTAGTAAACCGCCTTTCGTAGGCAAACCCAATCGAGCATAGAGATGCAAACTCGTTTTAAATTGAATGCAAAATTTTTGGAAGATTTGGTTTTATCGAATAGATGAATAAATTGTGTTGTATATTGAAGTAATAAAATTAATAATAACGTTGTAATGTTTAAAATGTTAATTAATCGCGTATTTTCTGTGCATTCAAAGTAAAAGTTAATTCAAAACTTGTTTCAAGTTGGCATGTTGCCAAATGCAAAAATCGTGAATGCGAAGTAGAGAAGAGGAACAAAATTTAAGAAAAGAGCCGAAACAAAAAAGTTGATTCGACACTTCCAACAGGTGGTGGTTATGATTAATTTGTTCAAAAAATCTTCGAATATCGAATGAATTCTTACGATCTCTATGCACGCGAAGGAATTACTGAAAATATAGGCCCTGCGCTAGACAACGTATTGCTACGGTATGTGTACACTAGTTAGTTCTTCTTGTATACTATGTATTGTGTCCGAATAATAGAGTTGTACACAGGGGTGTCACAGAAAATTTCGTTTCTTAATTGTACTTTGATGGCAGATATATTTTTACCGCTTTTTTATCAAAAAAATTAATAATAATAGGAATAACAAATTTTAGAGGAATGTTTGTATATGCTGATAGCCCTAGTAGTCAGGCATAACATTCAGTTGAAGCGTTTTGGTTATTCGATAAAAATGCTTCGAAAAACGAAAACTCTCGAAGTCCTACGGTTTTGTCTAGTTTAGCAAAACTAACAAAGCTTAAAACTCTAGTTTTTTGTCAGACCCCTGTTTATTTACAGCTGTTGACAACTAATTGGAAACAAAGGTATTGGTTGTCAATTCATGATTTAACTCGTTTAATTCTCTATGGAGACTAACTAAAATTATACGTAATATAAATAATGGACATATAATCTTAAGTTAAATAAGTTTACGAGTGATTTTCTGCTCAAATCTCAGATTTGACTGTGCCAAGTAATTGGAAACAAATTCGATTTATTGTACAATTTTTGAATTTTTCGCATATATTAAAACAATTGAAGTGAGTTTTAACTGTTTTTGCTTGTAAGAACACTGTTTAACCAAATTAGCTTCGTAGAACACCTTTAATCATGGGTAGTGGAATAAAGTTGTACGCCGGCCCTGCCCAAGTCAATTCGGAGGACCAGCATGACTTATCAAGCGACTACTACTCAGCTAAATTGCTTCAAAAAGATGGTATTTGATGCATTTGACTTCCGAAAGTACAACATATTTCGACAGAACACAAATTTCGAGAGAACACAAACAAAAAAATCATAAATAGTGTAACCAATACCTTTGTTTCCAATTAGTTGTCAACAGCTGTAGATTCCATTCCATGATGTTACAAACTTAATGACAAAGTTATAAAGCCAAAGTAGATTACGGATAGGGTATCGAAAATGTCAAATATTTAACAACTGTAAAACAATAAGTGAAGAAACCAAAATTTAAAAAAAAGAGAGAGAGGTCTGCAAAAGGAAGTATATTTGAATTTGCAACGGTAAGAAGGAATTAAAATGCAACTGTTCCATATTGTTGTCGTTGCTGCTTTTGTTATTGTTTCTGTGATTTTCGTTGGTATTAAATGTGTTTGGTGGCAATTGGTGTTTAGTGTTGTTAATTTGGTTTTAATTGTAGTTTTTATTAGCAATGCTCTTTGTCAAATGTGAATTCGCAAAAAGCCCGCAAAATTAACACGCAATCGATCAAATAAAAAATGGTAACAATGGCTATAGCGATCGAAATAGCAAACGGGTTGAGATCATACAATGCAAGACAATATATCGCTGGTTTACATAAATTTGAAAAAGCAAGAAAGACACAAAATATTTACACACTGTATAGTGAAAGAAACATAAAGGGCCCTTTACATTGTCAAAATCGCTGTACAAACGAAAATTTGTTTCATTAGCCGTCGTCACTTCCTAAATATTTCACTCGCCCGCTTACGCCTTTTTTTTCAAATATTTCTCAAAACTGAGAACTTACCTATATTTCACTCTTTCATTCGTACTTACCTTGTGCAGGCGTAAATGAAATACACTGTAATAACACGGCAGCGGACAATAGACAAATAAGAATTGATAAACTTTCTTGTTGTACGAAATATCAAAACGCTTTGGATATTCCGTTAAACATTGTACATGTCACGCACACTTCATTTTTTTTAATTTGACCATAAGCCCTCAAGTCTCAATGTGACAGACGACAAAAATCGAATAGAAAGAGAAGCTTAGTGCTGTATAAAGAGGAATGGTAGGCAGAGAAATACGTATGTAAAACGATATCACTTGCATGTAGATATTAATGTATATATGTATGTATGTAAAAAATTAATGATTAGTTTAAATACCGTTTTCTTTTAAAATTTTTTTTATTTTAATGTGTATAATGCAGTCTTCAGCGGCGTCTTGGTTTTAAGGTTCATGGGTCACCCTGCAATTAGCCGGGTTTCATATAAGAACTTCCAAATACACAAGAAACGTTTTAGTTGTTGTTGTGCTCTTCTTTTTACAATAAACCTTTTGTTTAGCTAAAAACAATTGCGTCTTTTTTATTCGGCTTGAAATTTTTTATTTACCAAATTACGTTTTTATTAATTAATTATATTTTTAAACATTATTTAATTATTATTTTGAGTTTGTAATTTTTGGTTTAGTAAGTTGTTGCGTTTTTAATTTTTTACATTTATTTTTTTGGTGCTTTATCGGTTACAGTTTCATGCACGCGTTTGCATTTTATTGCTTGGATCATGTTTTTATGTGTGTGCATAATTTTTGACTTTGGTTCTTTTTACTTGTTGTTTCGTTTGATTTTAAGGCTTCAGGTGAAAAAAAAAAGTAGCATCCAACAACAATGACGACGCAACACAAAAAATTAAATTCCTCACAAAATGGAAGTTTTATGTACACTCCTCACTCCGTCAAACCAACCACGACCGACAAAACTCAAAAGTATACTGAAGTTGAGAGTAATATGCCCTGGCGCTGTGAGTGCGATTCGAAACAATATGCTATCAGCGCAGAGGCGTCATATTGAACCTACGAATTGTTAGTTTGCTGGCGAACAGTATTATAATATTACTAATAATAAATAATAATAATTAATAATAATAATAAAAACAATAATAAAAAATAATAAAAATAATAATAAATAATAATAATAATAATAATAAACTTGTAATAATAATAATAACAATCCAATTTAAGGTTTCCCCCATTTTCCTTACGAAAACATCATATTACTTAAACAATATGTAATTATCTACACTTCAATTCTTAGTTGTAAAGTTAGCAAATGTAACTATAACTGTATATAAACATAATGTAAACAAGTTGCAATAAGATTTCATGGGTTACTAATAATTAATATTGTATTAATAATAATAACAATAATAAAAACAATTAATAATAGTAAAGTTTTATATAAGCATCATATTTGTTAAGCCCTTTTGGTTAACGCCGCTGTGTGCATTTAAAATACTGGTTTTCTATGTGTTCTTTAAGAGAACCCGCCACTGTCCTTCATTGTAGCATCATGCAAATGTGTACATTTGTGCTTCCAGCAGTCATACTGCAGCTGTGTCCTTCGTTTTTTGGCAAATTTTGAAGTGGGCAGAGGTGAGCGAAAATGACAACAACGATGGACGAACATTTAAATGCCATTATGGCTGTGTGTTTAAAAAAGAAATTGAAAAAAAAAGCACTGAAAAAGAAAAGAATGTGGATGAAAAAGTAGCAAGAAAATGTACGCATCAAAATTTATTTATTTATTGTACATTTATTGGTTATTTATTAAAAATCTATTTAAATGTATTTAAAAATTTGTTAAATTTACAATTATTATACTCATATTTGTGTTAAATGTAACACTTAAATAATAAATAAATTAAGTAAATATTATTGAATTGAATAATTTGAATTAATATAATGACGATTCGAAGCAATTTTTAACTCCTGCTCCACTTTCCTCCGATTGACTCAACTATAGCAATACTTGTTCTATAGCTTGTTCGCATCATATTCATTTTATATTCACACTTATATTACCCACGCGCTCAAGTCTGTAATTTGCAAACATTTCAGAAACAAACATTTCATTCAGTGAGCAGTTTTCTATATTCCACTCTGTCATATGTACTTTACTTGTGAAGGCGTAAATGAGATAGCGATGCAAAAAGCAGCAGGGACAATGGTCAAGAACAAGACAAAGTGGAATGTTTGGAATGGGAAATATCCAATCGAATCGGATATTGCTTCAAGCAACGTACGTGACACGCACAAATTTATATTTCACTAACACAATGGTATGCTTGAACTGTAAGGGGCCAAATAAACGCTTAAAATATTTGAACAAATCGTTGTTGTTGTAATTTGATGCGTAGCCCACATACTCAACAAACTGCGTTTGTCAAATTCCAATTTTATTTATTTATTATTATTTTATTTATCTTATCGGCACAAATTATCCGCACATTATCACAGCTTCAAATTTGACGAGATTGAGAAAAATACACAACAGACGCTTCAAATCGTTGTCAAATTTGACGAAATATTAAAAAGTTTTGATTATTGTCAAACGTTTGTTCAAATGCAAAAACACCCCCACAGACACGTCAAATTGAGTAAATCCCTTTTTTAAGGAACATTTTTTCAAATATTTGAAGTGTATATTTGGCCCTCAACTATAATTTTCTGCTTTACACTACACGAAACAATTGTTTTAAGTTACTATTATCTTCCTCCACATTTCACCCACTTGCTGAATTTTACAACGCTGAAACAAACAAAAGTGCACAAAAACTGGTAAAAGTTTTTTGTACTTACTCGTATGCATGCGTTTTATTCATAACAAATTTATCGCAGCGAGTAAAGGTTAAGGGCCAAATGCACCTGTAACAAATTATCAAATCGGTGTTGTTGTATTGTGCTGTGTTGAGCACACACGTATAAAACTGCAATAATTTCGACACTTAAAACCGTTGCAATTTTCGGAGCCCTTTATTCAGTTCATAAAGTCCGTCGAGAGGACTCTCAAGCTATGCAACAACGACACATGAACTTAAGAATTTGGACTCCAAATCGTCACATAGTAAGAGATTAAGGGGGATTTGGCTAACTGTATAACTGTGATAAAATTGAACCAACACCTACACCAGAGGACTACATATGCAGGAATTTTTAACTAGCATTAGAATTGTATAAATGTAGTTTTATTTCATTTGATGAATGACTAAAAACAAAAAATATTTATTTTATTTCAAACTTAACGGTAAATAGAAAAACGACAGAAACAAAATATAAATAAAAATAAATTATAACAATCATTAAAAACGCACGGCCTACTCTTTAAAAAAAAACCTTAAAATTGGTTAGCAAAAAAAAAAAAACATGTCTAGTCGCGACAACGGCTTCACCTAGTATGTTTGAAATAATCTTCTTATGCAATAGAGACCCAATCAAATAAAAAATGCAAAAAATTTACCTACCAGGTCCAACCATAAACAAACCCCTTTAAACGTACACAAAAAAATTCATCAGAATCCGTTAGGAGGAACATAGTTACAAAGAATCCGTACCAATGGAATTTTATAACAAAGATGTATAAACATTAAAGTAAGGAACATGAGAAACTACTAACACTAACTACTAACATGTTTAGTAGATATGCACTTAATACATTTGACGATTTTTTACCACAAAATCACGAAACCTCACTCTATTATTCAACAATAAATTGAAGAGGCATAATACGAACAAAATTGTCACACCCTTTCTGGAAGAATTCGCTTCATTCGGGACTATCTCTTGGAAAGTAGTCAATTTACAAAACAAAAACTAAAATGCGATCATTGGACGAAACATCTTGAAAGCCTTCCCAGAAACTATTAACAATGACGACGTTTAAATAAAAAAACCTTCTTCTATATATATAAAAATCATCTTTTAATATAGAAAAATCACCTGTCACAAAACTTTGACCGAGATAATCTCCGAAATTATCAAACCGATTTCAATGAAATTTTGGGAGTATGTACGGTTGGTTTTAGCTTGAGAGATAGGATAGTTCTGGAATCGTATCCAGGTGGAGCCGTTGTCGAAATACTGGCAGCAAGTTGCATACTTTTTTCATTTTTCAAGAGTAAATATAATTTGTATAGTATTAAGTTTTTTCAAATGCAGGGCCAAGAACAAAACGTTTTGTGATTCTTCTTGAATTTTCTGTTGTTGTTATTTTTGTATTTAGTACTAAACAGGGTAGTTTTGAACATGATAGTTCGCGAAATACCTAGACCATAGGTGGTCAAACATTGCTTATGGAAGAGCAAATACCAATGCATGTATAAGAAAAATATAATACATACAAAGGAAAAATGTTTTTATTTACACTGAAAAAAAATGGAATTATAGTTTTTACAGAGTTACATAATTTTTTTAAATAGGTGCAGTGGTTCCCCAGATTACCATCCAGATATAAACTAACAAAATCCGCACTTTCTCTATTTCATTATAATTATAATTAGATTTACAACTTAAAACAAACCCCATTTTTTTTATTATTATTATTATTATTAAACAGGTTATAGTAGAATTACAAATTGTACTTAACCTAATTTTTAAGGAAGCAGTAGCAACTAAGGCCTTAAGCTTACATGTAAAGGCTTATTCTATGTATCTTTTGTGAACAGTTTTGTAAACTTATGATTAAATTTGATGAAGTAGTTTTGCTTTATAAAAACATTTATAGACTTATAGTTAAATTTGATGGAATAGGTTTGTAGATTTAAGAAAAACTATTAATTTTGTTATGTAATGAGGGGAGGGTTCAGCAATGATTTCTAGAGAATTGGGATAGAGGTATTTTATTCTATTTGGTTGACACGTCGGACAATCCGTAAGGATATGAGAGACGGTTAGGTTAACGTTTCATGATTGACATGTTAGCGGTTGGGTATTTTTAAGGGTGTGACTATTGGTAAGATTTTTGTGTCCTAAGCGAAGTCTTAGGAATTTAGTAATGTCGAAAGGACCAGGATATTTTTTGCCTTGGAAAATGTAGTGTTGTATGGATATTTTTTACCTCTTGAGGGTTTTGTAGTGGAGAGTAGTGTTATGCCAAGTGTTTGTCTGTATTCGTTACAAATATTTTTTAAATATTTTTTAAGGTCTGCTAAGTTTTTTTTAAATTGATAAATTAAGGGATATAGGTGAGCCTATTTAGCGGTCTTATCAGCTAGTTCAGGAAGCCATACTATTATGATTTTCGGGCTGTTGGATGAAATAATGTTTCTAATCGATGATGAGTAGAAATTTTGATTATTGGTATTGGCAATGGCTTTTATTGAGGATAACGAATCTGTATATATGGCAAATTTGCCTTTTTTTCTTTTGAGCGTGTTGACAAGCTGAAAGTATGGCCGATATTTCAGCTGTAAATATGGAAGAGAAGTCGGGAAGAAGGTGACGACTTATACTGTCGTCAGCAGTGGTGACACTATAAGATACTCCTGTGTTAGATTTTGAGCCATTTGTGAACAAGAATTCATAGGAACTAAGGGAGTGTTGCAAATCTAGAAATTTTTGATTGTAAATAACTGATGGGGTGTCAGCTTTGTTGGAGGTGTGGAGAGTTAGGTATAGACAGGAGTTGTTGAACTACCAGGGAGGGGAAACTTGCTTATTAGATTTAATAGGAGCAATTTGAAGGAACAGATTCTTACTTTGCTCGATTATGTTATATAGAGTTGAGGGGATTTTTGGCAGTTTTTTTGATTTCCTAATTTTTGTGAAAATGTTTTCGACAGGTGAGTGTTCGGAGGTCATAATAGTTTTGAAGAGTTTAGCTAATTCAAGAGGTATTCTTGATTCTATCCGCATTAAGTTAGCTTCGTAGAGAAGGTTGTTGATTGGGGTGGAACGTAAGGCTCCAAAACCAAGTCTGAGGGCAGTGTGGTATAAGGTTTTAAGTTTGCGTAGTGAAGGTTTTGTGGGATTCCCATAGAGTTGTAGTCCAAAGCAGTCCAAAATTTTAGACATAATTATACTCTTGATTACGTGGATGATGGTTACAGTGCTGCAATTTAATTTGGTGCTTGACAATAATTTTATTATGCTGAGTCGTTTGGCTAACATAAGTATAAGTTTGCCTATGTGTTTATTCCATCTGTACTTGTTTGTGATCGTGATTCCAAGGATTTTTAATGACTCTACATTATCAAGAGCGAATATGTCTGATTGTAAATGGAAGCAGCATAGTTTTTTACGGCAGATGTGGAAGTGTTTATATTTGGGGACAGACAGGGATGCGCCTGAATAGTCACACCAAGATATGATGTCGGTGAAGAGGTGATTTATGTTTAGTGTGTTGTATTTTTTGATGATCTTTTTTATAATTTTGTAGTCGTCGGCGTAAGCAGTAAAGTGAAAGGTTTTATGTAATCCACTTATTCTGTTGAGTTTGTCATACGCTATAACAAAGAGAATGACTGATAAGGGTGACCCTTGGGGTATGCCATTTACTAGAGACTGGGGTGCAGAACGAGAGTACTCAGTTTGCACAGAAATTTCTCTGTTTTAGAGAAAGTTAGATACATAACTGATAATTTTAGGACCTATTCTTCATAATTTAAGTTCGTCTAATATGGAATGCATTCCCAACCTATCAAACGTTTTAGCGAAATCTAGGGAAGGAATTGAGAGATGATTTTTTGTGGAGAAGGCGGAGGTAGTTTGAAAATCTAGGATAGCCAAAGGTTCAAGTACCGATTTCCCCTTTCTGAATCCCATTTGACGGCTGTTGAGAGAGTTGCAGGTAGTTACAAGCCCCCAGAGCTGGTTTGAGATTATTTTATCGACTACTTTCGAGACGAACGAATTAAGGGATAAGAATATGTAGGAATCGATTGAGGTTTTATCAGAGTTAGGTTATGGGGATGATGATGCTAGTTTTGAACTGTTGGGAGATGTAGTTGTTGAGTATGTTGTTAAATAGGTCAAGAAGACGAATACTGAAGGACATCGATAAATGTTTAAGCATGGGATAGTTAATTCGGTGAAGACCGGGGGTTTTTCAATTCAGTTTGTTTAGGGAGATTTTGAGCTCAAGTAAAGATATGGGCTTTTCTAATAGCAGCGCTTTTTTGGATGGTGAATATGGTATAGCCGACGAGGCGGCTCGCTTCTGCTGACAAAGAGTCGTTGAGAAATTAGTGTCACAGGAAAATTTAGACCAGTGTTGGCAAAATGTTTCGGAAATGTCGTTTTTGTTGGTTAAGTTTTGGCTAGGAATGTTAGGGTCGGTGAGGGAATGAATGGAGTGGGGTGTATAACGTCCACAGAATCTGTTAATGTTTGACCATAAATTGGAGATGGGGATGTTAGGGTCAATGTCAGAACTGAACTGATACAAAGAAACACGTTTTATAATTTTTATTTCGCGTTTAGGGAGTGCGTTGGCTTTTTTGTAGCTTATTACATTGGCAGTAGTTATGCACCGTTTTAATTTTAGCCACTCCTAGTTTTTTTTCAACAGTGTGAAGTTGAAGGGTATGGGTATATGTGTAGTGAGTGTAGATTGGTTTCTTGGAGACAGATGATTCGAGGCTTGTGTTGCTTGAGTATAATTTGCAACTGGTTGTAGTTGTTTATATAACCATTAATGTTCGACTGTAGGACCTTTAGAATGGTGAATGGAAGGGTTTAAGGAAGTTTTTATATATAATTTTATTAGGTTTATCTGGTGGGTAACCAGTTGCGAATAGGTGCTTGGAGCATCCCCCTGTCAATCATTAGATTAACAAGTAGGGGCGCTAGGTATTGTTAAAGAGACGCCTGTGGGGACGGAAGCCGCCGCGGGAGCCCAATTGCCATGAAGGCTTGAGCGCACTCACGAGGATCGACGTCCCCAGAGGCGCATAAGTGAATGGAATTAGGATTAGATGTCTTTGCTGTCTTAGCTGTCTTTGTTATTTTGTTTGTTATTATTATTAGCTTTATTTCTGTATTTAGCAGTGAGTTTTGATGAGATGGACTTTATATGAGGTTTTGGCTTAAGATCGGTTAAGGTTGGATTTTGGGGGGGGGGGGGGGGGAGATATATGGACGAACATGTATCCTTTCATACCCAATCATCACATTTTCTGGTAATGTGTGAGCCGCGAAGGTAAGGATGATGGGGCCAGTTACAACAAGAGAATTGTCTTGCCGTTTCTTAATTTTGTAGATATCCGATATGTTGTGAGATTTCAACTCCTCCAGCATTTCTTGTTCAGGTATATTTCTATATTTCAGGGCCTGAGCCCTGAGAGGGATTTTTTTTATTTTTATTGTAGTTTGACGATAAGACACAATTTTTTTTTTGCAGTGAAAGTTTATTGTTACGACTATTTTGTTTACACAAAGATTAACGGTAAATTTTGAAAACAGATTAGAAGCGATGGCTTAGTACATTGACTGCACGCGACGAGTAGTAGTCGACGACTATTTTTTTTTTTTTTTTTTTTACATTGACATAGTAGGTACGCAATGACCACACACTGATCTCACATGGGACAGGCCCAAGTGGCATCAAAATTCACCCAGTCATATAGACTGGGCTCAGCTGGTGTTAATTGCTAGGTTCTTTGGTGAACATGCTATACCAAAGCTAATGTCTACGTGTTAAATATTTGGCTACAGATAAAAATATCATCAGCCTCTAATAAAAATGCAATATTAAACTAAATCTAAGACTTAATTTAGAATTCAATACCTAAAATGATATAGACAATTCCAACAAAAATTTAGATTACAAGTTTAGAAAGTAAGTTATGCATTAATTCAATTAAGCCAATAATGTAGAGGTGGAAATTTCAGAGTTTAGAAAATCACGGCGAAGCAAAGTCTCAACGAAAACAATAATGACAGAACTGATAGAAAAACTTCTAAGATAAAATGAAGAAAGTTTACACTTTAGCTTAGCCTTCTAATACTTTGAAAGTGTAGTGGAAGAAGCAGAAGATGAAACTGAAGCAGTGACTGGTAAGGTTACCTGCGAAAGCCTAGTTTTTTTCTTAGGAATAAACTCATGGACCACCATATGTGAACTGAACTGAAAGCTTGAAAGAAGAGCCTTCTCCAGGGCTAGAAAAATTAAACTTATGAATATTAATATACGAAGTGTTGCATGCTTTTGATGATATATAGCGTGCAATGTCGTCACAGGTTGTCTCCTTATCCAACCTGGAAATAAAAATATGTTTACGAGGATCCAGCACCTTCAAAATACATGGCACTGGAGTAGAGGCAGTATTGGACTGTGAAGAACTCTTAGAGGGTGACAAAGTACGGGAGGAGTTAGAGACTTTAGTAGAAGATGAAGCAGAAGTTACAGTAGTAGGACAGGGAGTAGAGCAAGATGAACAATTAGTGGAGGGAAAGTTGAAAGCTACAGTTGAAGTGGTAGTAGAGGGGATATTGGTAGAAGGAGCTACTGGAATTGGAGCGGGATGGGATGATTGGTTAGATATTGAAGAAAGTACAGAACAATAAGTGCGTAAAGGTTGGGAAGAAGGGGAACAAGTTGGAGAAGTTGAAGTTGAAGTCACAGAAGTAGGACAAGGAATCGAGGAGGACGAACAAGTAGTGGATGGAAAGTTAATGATTTTTCTAAGTGATTTTGAATGAAAAGCTGCGAATTTGTTTTCGTAAGGTAAACAACAATAAATTCTACAAAAAAAAAAAAATACTGATAAGAAGCGAAATTGAGCAAATGTTTATTTGTGTGTGTGTATTTGGAATGCGTGCGTATAGACTATACGATACGAATGAGCGATATTACTTTTCAATAACTAAGAGTATATAAGATATAGAGGTTTTATTTTTCCCTTAAATTTTGTTCGAAAGATTTGAACGTGGGCAAAATACGTACTACGCCATTTTCAGTGTTATTTCTGTATTTGTACACTTTTATCCGCTGTTCGACTTATGTATAGTAACATATTTCTGTTGTGCCACGTGAGGTGAATAGTAAAGAAACAAACAACAACACTGATATACTCAAATCAGTGAGCCTCAATTATAATGAGTAATTATTTAATAAACATAACTTTAAAATAAATGATAAATATATTTTTTTTAAAAAAAAATTTATATATATTACATTTATTTATAGCGTTTTAGGTTGAACAATTCTGATTTTATTCTTATGCGACTTAGCAGCTATGCCGTATACTTGCAGCGCGTACTTCCACATGGGCTTAAAATTGTCTTGTATATTGTTGTCTTGTTATCCAAGGACAGCTTGCTCTTGGGGGACAATAGCCACGACACTTTTCCAGCTTTTGCCAGCACGGACCGCTGAACCATTGTTAAATGTCTTTGAAATGTAAGTATCCTGTCCAGTATGACTCCAAGGTATTTATGCGCAGGCTGGTGCTTCAGAGTAGAGCCTAGCAACGATATGCTAGGGCAAGACAATGGCTGTGTGGCATACGTAACAGGTACATTTGCTGGCATTGATGCCTATGTTCCAGTCTAGAGCCCACTTCTCAAAGCAACACATGTATTGCTGCAAAGACTCCGTGGCAACTTTTATACTAGGACTTCTGGTTAGAACTGCAGTGTCGTCCGCGTAAGTTGCTATGAGTGCGTTTTCCTCATCCACTCGTGTGACTACACTTGTTTTAGGAATGTCTGCTGTATAAATCGTATATAGCGTAGGGCCTAATACGCTGCCTTGAGGTACACCAGCGCAGAATGGTCTTCTTGTCGATTTCTAACCATTGATTAGAACACGAAAGCTTCTGTCCGTTAAAAAGCTCCTGACGAGTTGGAACAGCTGAGGGGTAAGTAGGTTCTTCAGCTTGCTGAGAAGGCCTTCATACCACACCCTATCAAAGGCTTGTTGGATGTCCAAGAAAACTGCTACGGCGTACATTTTAAGTTCTATGGCAACCAACGCGAAGTTAACCACATGGTGCAGCTGCTCTGGGTGCCGTGATTTTTCCTAAAACCAAACTGCCACTTTGGAATTTTTTTCTTTTGCGCTTTCGAGTTGAAGAATCCGATTCAATATCATCCTTTCCATTATTTTTCCTAAAGCGGGAAAAAGACTGATTGGCCTATATGAGTCGACTTCAGTGGGTTGTTTCTTTGGCTTTGGAATCATAATAATTAAAGCTGATTTCCAGATCTTTGGGAAGTGTCCCTACCTTAAGATGCTGTTGAATATCCAAACTATAAACAATACAGCTCTCGTGGGAAGAAGTTTGAGCATCTTGTTATCCAAGAGATCTTCGCCTGGGGATTTTTTGCACTTTAGCCTTTTAATTTGTTGATTCACTTCTTGCAACGTTATCGGGTTTGCTGGTAAAGCCATTTGGAATGGAGCGTCCAAAGAATAAAATAAAAAAATAATAATAAATAAATAATAATAATAAAATTAAAATAAAATTGAAATAAATTACTAAAGTAAAGAAAATATAAAATAGTAAAATAATAGGAAATTCAAATAAAATAAAATAGTAAAATAATGAAAAAATAATACAAGGTTTTGTATTATGCCCGATTTTGTTGCCGTACAGGTGATAAGTCGAACCCCACTAATAAGGTTACCTATTTTGCTTGCGAACACCGCCTGTTGGGCCATTGATATTTATATCTCATTAATATCCCACTTTAGTCATACATTTCTTATACACCTGAAAACACAAACGAGCTCATATCATTCATTTTCATGCCTTTTTTATGAATGATAACAAACCAACAAAAATGCGGAGGTCAGAAAACAATACTTAAAAAATTTACACGGGTGACACACACAACGACAACGATGAGTGCAAAACTAACCGTCGCGCGCAAGGAAATTAATAACAAACCCACACAATAATCCACCTACGACACACACACAACACATTCGCACAATGGCACGCTTGTGTTGCTTGACCATGACTTCTTCGCGAGACAAAACTTCATTTGAGAAATCCATACCCTAGAAAACAACCAGCGAACGCAACAAAATATAAAAAAATGTATACACGCTTTGTTGCGAGTGCGAGCAAAGTGCACACGTCTTATATATTCGCACGGAAGAAAAAATGATCGGTTTTCTCTGTCTTTCCTTTCTAATCGATTCTGAAGACTCTCTTCCAAAGAGTATTCATTCATATAGAGGTTACATTTCTTCCTTAAAAAGAAGGCTGGAGAGACTTGTCAGGCACGATTAGAATAGGACACTGATTCTGTATATTAACAGAATTGTTGGCTGTTCAACGTATGCAGCGTAATATATTGCTGTTGGTTTGCTTGTTTTTGAAAATGGACGGCCGTCGAACTGCCGTAAAAGGGGAAAATATGCAAATGATAAGTAAATTGCAAAAACACAAGAAAGACGTAATAAAAACAAAAATTAAACCACTCAAACTTAGCACATTTCGCAGGCAAGGGAGACAATAAAAACGAACACAATCTCATCCACGTACCACACCTACACAACAAGGTCACCGACACAATGGCAAGTTTTGATTTTTGACTTCAACTTCTTCAAGACAATTTTCGGTTGTGGCAGAAAACGAAATCCATTTCAATAGCAAGTACAGTGAATGCGCATTTATTGAACAGACAAAGAAACCCAAGTGAAATTTCTAACTACCGTCGAATTTCCGGACTTTTATAAGTAGAATATCTCCATGACTCGAATTGAGTACGTTTATATTGAAAAATCAATATAATATGTATTCCTTAACTCGAATATCCACATAATTTGAACTTTTGTTATGCAATTTGGTGATTCGAAATAATACGCACAGTCCGCAAAGTTCGAGTCTCAATCGCGTAAAGCAAATTTCGTCACCCTTACTTTGTGTTGTGTTCTTTCCTCTTCTTTCCTTGTGATCGGCAATGAAAAAAAAAACAAATGGTTTACACTTTGTTGTTGCATGAGCGTAGCAAAAAAGAGGAATTTTTATTCCCTCTCGCGCCCCACTTCAGAACACAGTCGACAAGTCAATTTTCGATTGTCGTACCAAATTTATCAGTGGTCAGGCTACGAGCGCGTGTTTCGTTGTTGAGTTCAAGTTTGCGTGCACGCAAAAAGTATACATATTCATTCTCGTAGGCATATATTTTTTCTTTGTCTTCCCTTATGTTCGACAAATAAGAAAAAAACAAATGTCACGCGCTTTGTTGTTCGGCGGTCAAAGGAAAAATGTATTGTTTGTCTATATTCGCAGTAGCGCAGCTGGTTTGATTTCGTTTTCATATGGGACACTTGCAGTTACTTGCTGTTTTTTCTGCTTGTCTGGTAGTAAAGGTACCAGCTGTATTCAACTTGGATTTTTGGACATACCTAGCGCAAAATATGCACTTTAAATAAATTTTACTTATTTATTGAATTATTTATTTCTTTATTTCTAACAGCCCGAACGAATAATGTATTTTATTCATTAAAAGTCCCACACAAACCAATACATGTAGGTGGTGGGAATTGCAATAACAAAAATCATGTTCATCATTCATAAAAAAACGCGTCAAACCTATACCTGTTCCTTTTTCGCTATCAGTCAATACATCAAAATAAAAATAGGTGGCGGCAAGCCTGGCCTTGACGTCTTCTGTTGTGCCACCGCTGCTGGATATTGTCGTGCTCAGGTAGGAGAAATTGTCCACCAATTCGACCTGTGTATTGTCCATCTAGAGGTGTTCTGCGCTGGTATTGTTGAGTTTCATCGCCTTGGTCTTCTTTATATTGATTACCATTCCGACTCTTTTGGCATGATACATAAGATCGTTGGCCTTGGCCTGCATATCGCTCCGGCGGTGGGAGGCAGGTACGATTTCTGAGGACCAGACGCGAGATATCAACGGGTGAAGAATTTAAGCTATCGAATTGGGGTCTAGTTAGAGTAATTCAGATGGGAGGCCGTCTTCACCTGCAACTGTGTTGGCCTTTAGTTTCGCAATGGCTTTGCAGATTTATCTGATATTGGGGGCTAAGGTGGAGATTCTCAGCGCTCTGCTGGTTGTTGCTGCTGTGTTTTTGGTCCATGTACCTTGGGGTATTGATGGCGCCTGGCTGAGCTCTTAGAAGTGCTCATTCCATCGTTGGAGTTGCTCTGCTTCCCCTGTGAGAAGAGTGCCGCATTTATATCTGACAGGCTGATTTGTTTTGATCGAACAACCGGCGGTTTGCATAGCTGAAAGATCCGCTTGTACTACGAAGTTTTCCAAGAGGCGTCGCTTTTCTCTTCTCGCTGATTTTTAACTTCCCTACAGGCTAGCTTGTAGTCGCCAAGGAGGATGATGTTGTTGTCTGCTTGTGTTTTAAGGTGGTTTCTGTGGCTGATTAGATGCCATGTTTACAGCGAGATCCATTCTGTTTTCTTGCTGCGACTCACTTCAATTACTGTTTCTGCCGATGATCTTAGGTTGTCGCGAAGGCTTCTTCACTCGATCTGGTGTTCGCAGGATGATAGCCTCTCGCGGGCCGTGGACAGCGTTCGAGTGGCCATATTGGTATTTTGAAGTAGGTGGCTATTAAGGGGACTGCGGCGTCGGTGTTGATAACCAAATCTATCGTGGCACTTTTTCAGCTTAATCGATATTTCTGCGCTGATGAGCTCGTGATCGCTACCTATGGATGTTCCCCTCCTGTTGCGCAAGTCCAGCAAGGAGCGGCGCCATTTTCTGGTGATGCAAATGTGGTCGATCTGGTTGCGAAAGTTCCCATTTGGCGATGCACAGGTATATTTGTGAATGTTTTTGTGCGGGAGGATTGTTCCGCTAATGACTTGGTGAGTCTTTTACCGTTGTTATTGTAAACTTCTACCCCTTGTCCAATTATATTGTGTTCCCGGTGGTAGTTGTTACTGCCAACTTTGGCATTGAAATCGCCCATAAAGTTTGTGATGTCTCCGTTGCTTATGTTATTGACTGTGGCGTACAAAGTTGTGTAAAAGTCGTCTTTGTTGTTGTCCGATGTTACGTCGGTGGGGGCGTAGCATTGCACTGTGGTGATGTTCCTTGCCGTGTACTTGAATATGGCTGTGATGATTCTATCCGAAATTGGTTGCCATGATGTAAGGGTCGTTTTTATCTTCTTGGAGATGAAGAGTCCAACACCATTAACACCATTGGCTTCGTGACTGCTGTGCAAAACTAGGTTGCCTGCTGCTGTTGTTGTGCTCCCGCTTCCACAACATATCATCTCACTAATCCCTGATGTCAAAACTTTCCGCTATCACAATATTCGTATTGCGCTAGTCTCGATGGTTCTCTCAGAGGTTTTACATTTCATTGTCCAATTCTTGTCCGTTTGCTAATGCCAATTTTTCGATATAATGGTGCGAGGTTGGGGGGGTGGGGTGATATTTAATATATTTCTCGTATAAGTTTCATTAATCAGTGGATTTTTGAGCCGAACAGGTGATTAGCCCGCTAGTCAATTGGTGCAAAGCTTAATTCGATTTAATAATTTCTTACTTGAGGCACAAAGGAATGGTGAAACCAGTTTTGAAAATTCAATTGGCTATCCATGCTGGTTTTGAATGTTTCTAGTCAACAGGGAAATTCAAATGCTTACTAGCACGAGGGTTCTTCGATCCTCCAATGACAGCATTTCTAATTTATACGATCCGGACGCGTGCGCGCCAATTAAATATGCAACATGTTGTTTTTCTGAATTTCTTCCTGGATCACGTTTTAAAATAGTTGCACCCTGCAAAAGTTCTAAACATTTGTACTACTAAAGAAGGGGCTTCTTCAGCATAAATGCAATGATTGTAAGTATATACTAATTGAAAATGAATTGGGATGGACATTTTTCATTTTTAGATTTGTGACCATAAAATGCGAATAAGATATGTAGATGCCAGACATCCCAGCTCTGGCCATTATTCATTAATACGGAAAACAAGTGGAGTACGAAAGTTTCTGCGATAAAATTATGACGCCGGTGAACGTGATTCGTGGATTCTTGGTATGAAATTTCAAATTTATAAACTCAGTGTATCAGTTAAAATTTTAGGTTATCCGTTGGAACCATTTTTAATGATACCCCACAGATCAGCACTTGAACACAGTGCAGGAAGCAGTTACAATTCGGTGCATGCAAAGGCACGAAATGTTATAGAGCGAGTAATTGGAGTGCTTAAATCTCGATTTCGATGCCTGCTTGGAGCACGTGACTTGCATTATGATAACCAAACAGTTACACAAATTGTTAATGCATGCGCTGCTTTCCATATTATTTGCATATACTATAACACTTCATTTCCCGACACTGATGTACAAAACTTCCGAAGAAGCTGAAAGTTATAGCATAAGCAATGGAAATGAGGACGGAAATGATTGTACAGAAGCTGCTAGATTAAGACATAGAATTAAACATTTTTTGCTTTATAAGATTTATATTTAATACTATTCATCAATCCTCGACTACCGTTCGTGGAGTTAAGACTGTTTTCGGCTTTCGCTAGTGTCTTATCCAACATTCTTCTTCTTCTTTATTTCGCTTTCGTTTTCGGTTTTTACCGTATACATACTTACACACATTATTTTGTTCTACGTGTTCGTTATAGTGCTTTTCTCTGCTTAAAATCGCAAATTGCACGAAGGGAATAACAGAATGCCCCCTGGGCCGGCCAATCTGAGTACAAACCGTTTCGCTATTTTGGCAAATGAAACCCAAATAAAAAAACAAAAACTTCCCATAAGTTATGGGAATCATTTCCCTCCCTACCAACCTACACACGACCCGACCCGAAGTTTGTGGTTATATCCTCAGTAGATTAGAACAAGCCATTGTCGCAATACTCATGTTTCGCTATCTATCGCGCAATTCAAATCATTAGCAAAGAATTTACATCCATTTCGGAATTACGCGACTGTAAAATGTTGATCATGGTCAACAATACCAAAGTAGCTGAGAAATTCATTGCGTGCATGTCCTTGGCTGGTGTATGCCCAATTATATGTAGTTACCATGAAAACCTTAACACTTTGAAAGGCACGTTTACGCACCATGCCTGAACAACGTCACTGAAGAAAAAATCGTACGGGAACTGGCTCCTCAAGGTGTCTCTTCTGTATACAAATACACTAAAAGGATTGACGCAAGGCTAAACCCAATGGTGTATTACTGGTTATATTTAACTTTTACTCCCACCCGGAGAGTTTGGACATTTCCTAGCACAAAGTTAAAGTATCACCGTATTATGCCAACCCCATACGCTGTAAAATTTGTCAAATATATGGTCATACAGCTAAACGCTGCAACAAGGATCATATATGCGAGAATCGTAATCTCTTATCAAAGAATACAATTTTTACAATACAATACAATTAATTTTCTCTATACAAGAAACACATATTCGCACAAATAGTCATGTAATCGTGTCAAATTCCTATAACAGTTATTTTTATAACTTACCACAAAATACAACCAATAAACAAGGTATAGCAATTATGGTAAAAAAAACTATTTACATAAAATTATTATACTGCAAACACCGACCGCGGTATTAGCTGTCGAATTAAACATTGGATTTATAGTCACTTTAATTAACACTTACATTCCACCTGATCAACACTTCACTGAAGCTGACTTGAGAAATACCATCAGCCAATCACACACCCCAGTAATTATACAAGTAGACTTTAATGCCTGGAGTCCCATGTGGGGCTCAGCTAAAACCAATCCTAGGGGCAAAATTATTGAAAACTCACTCATTTCAAAAAATTTGAGCATACTAAATGACGGCAAACCAACCCATTTCGCACCATTCATTTACACATGTTGATCTTACAATAGGCTCTACATATATTTTTCCCCTAATTCTTACGAACACTTTAAATAGTCTCCATAGTAGTGACCACTATCCAATTAAATCATAAATAACTCTCAATTAAAATTCTAAAAACTCTTCAAGTCAAAAATTTGTAATAGAAAAAGCGAATTGACAATTCTTTCAAACAAATCTTAATAATAAATGCTCAACGTATCATCAAACATTAACAAAGAATGTTCAACCATTCACAAATTATTCCGGACTGCTGCAAACTTCTATATTACACAAACCAATGTGCGACCAAGAATTAAATTGGAATCCTGGTGGAATCAAGAATTAGCCGTCCTACGGTCCAAAAAATAAAGAGTACTACAATGAAATACAAAATTTACCCAATCTTGTAACATACAAAAAATGTAATGCCATGTTCCGTAAGAAATGCAGAGAATCAAAAACTACTGCTTTCGAACGCCCAACTGTGTCAATAAACCCATCCTCAAACCCCCAAAAGGTATGGGCAAATATCAAAATGTTAAATGGGTACTACAATCCTATCACAATCCATTTTCTCAACACTGAAACCGGACCTCTACACGACTCCCAAGACATTGCCAATACCCTAGCCAATACCTGGTCAAAGTACTCACACAACACAAACTTCCACCCGCTGTTCAATTTTGAAAAACAACACATACTTAGCTCAACATATATAAACAGACATCCATTTCCCCTTGCCAAAATAATAGAATCAAATATTACAGATATTGAATTAGAAATTGCCCTTTCCTCCGGGTTTGAAAAATATCATATCCAATGCTGAAAAACCTACCCCAGTCACTTAAAACACGCCTATTGTATAATAATGTATTTAACGAAGGAATTTATCCAAAAAATTTGAAATTTACTGTCACTACCCCAATACCTAAACCAAACAAATTAGCAACTGAAATATCAGGGTACCGTCCTGTATCACTGCTATCCTGCCCAGGCAAAATACTAGAAAAAATCATCTCTAAAAGAATAGTTTGGTTTGCCCTTCAAACAACCTCCTAACCCCAAATAAATTTGGGTTCAAATAGGGGCATGGTACCATTGATGTCCTTCTCTCAATAGAACACTTCTGCTCTGTGGTACTGGAAACAAAGAATTACGTAACAATGCTTAATTTAGACTTCGAGAAAGCATTGGTTAGAGTCGGTGTACATGTTATTTTGTTGTAAGCTTAAGCAATGGAAAATTTCTTTCTAACATTCCTTACTAACAGAAAATTTTCCGTAAAAGTAAACAATAATTATTCTCATATTGCCGATCTACACAACGGAATCTCACAAGGATCCCCCTTGTCCATTACATTATTCATTGTAGCTTTTAATGACATAAGCAAAATAATAAACAAATATAATCACATGGAACATATCTTATATGCTGGCGACATATACAAAAATGAAAAATCTAAACTCTGTAAACAATAATTTTCGAAACATTTTATCTGACATTACTACTTTTACGCAATTTTCTGGCGCTAATTTATCTATTGAAAAATGAAAATCAATTCACATATGCAAAAAAACAACCTGTAAATATGTTCCCTTAATATACAATAATGTAAATTTATGTAATACGAGCTCACTGAAAATCTTAGGCATTATAGTCGACGTAAGACTAACTTTTAAGCAACATTGTTTATACCTAAGACATAAACTAGCCTCCAGACAAAATATTATTATTAAATTTCTGTCATCCAATCAGTCTCATGTACATATCCATATTCTAATCATTGCAACTAATTCTCTCATACTCTCAATAATTAATCACGGCCTCAGTATTTATAGACAAGCATGCTACAGTAATATTAAACTATTGCTACAACCCTACCACGCTACCATCCGTCCTACAACGCCCATCAAATGTATGCTAGCAGAAACCGGTCTACCAAGTATCCAGGATCGCATTCAACTCTACGGCTCGCTCCTAGATTATTTATGAGTTGTAACCGAATTATTTACAACTCAGTTAAGTCTGCTTACAACTACAAACGTACCTCAAAAAATTGCTCTGCAATTATGAAATGCATCAC
This sequence comes from Cacoxenus indagator, assembly GCA_035041755.1. Taxonomy (NCBI): domain Eukaryota; kingdom Metazoa; phylum Arthropoda; class Insecta; order Diptera; family Drosophilidae; genus Cacoxenus; species Cacoxenus indagator. The sequence goes on along the minus strand of JAWNKX010000189.1, from coordinate 61,916 downwards.
ATCAACCAAACCACTTCTTTCAGGATGCATTCGCAGTACATAGTTTCAGACAAATGGCCATCTTGGGGCCTCAAGCCATCATCTTCTGTAACTGTCCTTGAGCAACACTCAAATGAAAACACACCTCCAAACGTCTACAGAAAACTATTTCTGGATACTTACCATCCGCTGAACTCTAACGGCGCCAAATTTATATTCACCGACGTATTTTTTTCAAGATCCTGTTACTCAACCTTTTTTGCCATAGTTGATAACTTCAACAACACTATCGCCGCAGGAATTTTAAACTCTTTCTGTTCAGCATACACAGCAGAAGCTAGTGCGATTTTCAAGCAACTAAATATGCCGCCGAACAACCAAATAAAGTTGTAATATGCATAGACAGTAAGTCAACAATAGATGCAATCGGAAACCATAACAAAAATAGTATAATCATATCTCAAATACGAAACTGTCTCATTGACCACAATAACATAAAATTAATGTGGATCCCTGGACATGTCAATATTACTGGGAACGAACTAGCCGACACACGTGCTAAATTGGCACGGAAAGAGCCACTTCAGCTTTCCAACCAGTTTGAGAAAGCGGACATTTTCAGACTAATTAATGCCCACATTGCAGAGAAAACCAAAATCGCATGGGATGCCCTTCACAACCATTACAAGGAATTCCACACAGAGGGATTACCCGCCATTTATCCTATACAATGCCACAGGAATGCTATTCAATTATTCGTCCGCCTTCGGTTGGAGCACACCCGATTAACAAACGAACACCTACTGCTCAGTAACAATGATGATACCTGCCTCCTCTGCAACGCCAATCAAACATCGGTGCAACACCTCCTTACTGACTGCCCAGCGCTGCAATCTACGCGATCAATTATGCAACTCAACCCCATCGAACTACTTAAAAACATAAACACCTCTACAATAAATCAGTTATACAAATTCCTATTACATGCTAAGATTAACCACCTCATAAGAGCTGAAAGCCCTAGCAGCGTTCTAGTTAAGTAGTAAAAAAATTTATTTTTTATCTTCCTAATTATAAATAAATAAATAATACTATACATATACTTTTACATTACTATACATAATACTATTCATAAATAAATAAATACTAAATAATACTAACTAGAAATACAAATTCAATTGCTTTTTTCTTTTTTAATGCAGCATTAAGGCTCAGCAGTTCTTCTTCTTCTTGGAATTTCCGTTTAAGCATTTTAATGCGTTCGTTTTCAGTTTCCAACCTCTTTCTTTGGTATCGAGAAATGTCTTTTAAATACCCGTTAATGGATTCCAAGCGATTGGCGGTTTCTTGTAGCAACTCAGTTTACTTTCGCAATAATGCAATCCTTTTTTAGCCGATTTGTTATTAGCTGCGGAGCGGAGCCTTGTTGATGCGGGGGGTATTTCGACATTATCAGTATTTCCAAGCGGGTTTATTTTTTCTGCTGTGTCCAGAAACATTCAATATTTAAGTTTTTTATGCCCTTCCGAAAACCCTTATCATATTCAGGATTTTGTTCCATTTCTGAAATTAAAATATCGAATTGTCGCGGCGTTGTTATTTTCATACTTCTTAATTTTCACTACACTCGCTTCATCGTCGCCACCACAAATGCTGCCGAGAGAATACGAATATTTCACAGTCATTTTTCTACTCATCGCAAGTTAGAGAATACCGAACTTCGACGATCCATGGCGAAAACATCACCAGGAATGCCAACTTGTCGTTCTTCAGTCATTTTTCAACATAATCGACAACGGGGATACGGGCGATTATGTTCCAAAATGCAAACTTATAGCTCCACTTTCCTTAGATTAGCTATTAGATTATAATTTATAAACATAATATATATGAGCAGTCTCAACCTGAGGGACATTCCTGAAGACGAAATTGCTAGGGAGCTCAAAAACCAAAGTGTTACTGAGTGCAAAAAAATTTAAAGAAAAATATAATAACACTTTAAAGGAAACTGGACTTATTATAATAATTTGTGCCTCTTCAAACTTACCATCCGAAATCAACATTGGCTACCAAAAAGTTCAAAAAGTTCTCGTACGGCCATATATTCGTCTACCACACAGATGCAATAACTGCGGTAGACTTGGACACCCAACGAAAGCCTGCAAAAGCGTTAAACTCTGCCCAAACTGCGGCTTACCGGACCTCTCGACCTAGAAGCAATGGAACCATGTACCAACCTTCATTGTTGCATCGACAATGCCCTACCTTTACCAAGCATAAAGAGATTCAAGCCATCAGGGTCCTCCAAAAAACGGACATAAAATCTGCGCACAAAATATACAATGATCACTTTAGCACCCATCATACCTTTACTCATACAGATCTCACCTTTGCTACAACTACCCTTGCGTCAGAATCAACATGGAAAATAGAATCTGATAGCTTTTCCAGCGATCACTTCCCAATAATTATAAATCATTTTGAACACTCCCCCCTCCTTTACAAAACATATATAAAGAAGCCTCTAATATCTATCACCTTTAACGCCCACTAAGCACTAACTTAAACCAAGAATCAGCCAATATCATAAAAATCACCCGCAAAAGCGCTAACATTTCTATCACACAAAGTACATGCAACCCACTTCATAAACGTTCAGTCCCTTGGTGGAACGCAAACTTCCAAAAACTCAAAGATGTTAAAAATCATCATTGGTACGCCCTTAAGCGCAATATATCCACTGAGAATATTTTGAAATTCAAAAAGGCGAACGCACTCCTAAAGCGCGAAATAAAATTCTCTAAACGCCTCTCACTAGAAACATACACTTCATCAATAAACTCAAACACGTCTACATCAAAAACCTGGAGTACCATTCGTACCTTTTGTGGCTTAAAACCGTACCACTCTATACACGCCATACATAGCGCCAACTCACAAACCCCAATCACTGGCAGTTACCTTATAGCAGAAGAATTCGGCACTAACTGGTCGAACGGTTCAAACGACATAAACTTTTCAACTACTTTTCGCTTACACAAAACGAACCTACTCCCTACCCCCACTCCCAATACACCGTCATCCTTAGAAAAAATAATAGAAACCCCAATTACTCCCCTTGAACTAACATCCGCACTATCAAAATTAAAAGGTAAAACTCCAGGTCTGTACAGACCGCATGCTAAATTATCGTCACCCAACAGTCACATCACGTCTCCTCGACCAATGTAATAACATCTTCAATAAATTCGTCCCACAACACTATAAACTGAGCAAAATCATCCCCATCAATAAACCTAACTCCGACAAAACTGAACTCAATAGCTACCGACCCATTTCGCTAAACTCTTGCTGCGCCAAAACTCTAGAGCCGGCAAACCGGTTTCAAGAGGGGCAAATGAGTGTCTGATAATCTAGTGGTGCTAGATTTTCTGATCACGTCAGCCCTCTCCCCCAAAACCGCCTCTCGATCATCTCACGCGACTTCACCAAAGCGTTCGACAAGGTTGGAATCCACTCCGTCATAGATGAGTTACATTCGTGGAAAATTGGCCCTAAAATCATCAACTATGTCACTAGCTTCATGTCTAATAGAAAAATTGTAGTATATGCATACAACCACTTCCCTTCAGTTCTCCCTCTTTTCAACGGCATTCCGGAAGGCTCTCCCCTTTCCGTGATCATGTTCCTTATCGCATACAACAAACTAAATAGATTAATCCTTAAACATAGACATTTCGGCTTCTTGTCAAATTGTCAAAAAATAAGCAAGCGTACCTCAATAAACATAAATCCACTAATAACAAATATCCTCTCCTGGTGTGACTATCCGGGTGCAACTCTCTCGGTTTCAAAATGCAAACATTTGCACATTTGTAGAAAGCATTACTGTCAAGTCAAAATCTCCTCCTCTCTAGCTCCGATTGCAGACGTCAAAATCCTCAAAATCTTAGGAATCACCTTCAATCACAGATACAACTGGAACAATCACATTCTAAACCTTTTAACCCCCTCAACTCCATGCTAAACATAATCAAATGTCTTTCAAATTACAAATAAAACTGCAACCAACTATCTATGATAGATGTCATAAAACTTTTGATTATGTCAAAAATAGATTTCGGCCTTTACCTCTAAAGAAACTCACCACACACCATTTTAAACAAGATGTAAGTAATATACCACTCAGCCATTAGATTGGCCCTAGGAGCTTTTAGATCTACTCCTATAAACAATATGCTTTTCGAAACCCAAATAATGCCAATAAAAACCCGTAAGCAGCTTTCGATAGCAGTGCTCATTAAACCAATATTTCTCTCAAATGACTCTCCTTTAGCAGTACCCCTCAAAAATATATCTAAATCTAAAAATCCAGCACCAAAAATTCCCTCTGCTCTCCTCCGCTCCCTGCTACTCAACAGAAGTCTTGGGCTTCCAACCAAACCAATACCCTTAATCAAAAGCACATCCTCAACCTTGACACTAAACCTCCACTACTACTACTACTATGTCCTATAGCCCCTTTGTGGGTCCTAGGGCCTCTACAATGCCCACGCGCCATCGAGTGCGGTTTCTGGAAATGTGCCTCAGCTCTCCCCTACTTTTTCCCAGTTGCCGTTCTTCCTTTTCAACTGTTCTGCGCCACGTACTCCTAGGACCGCCGCGTATCCTGCCATCCCGAGTAAGCGGGTTCCATTGCATCGCTTGGTTAGCTATGGACATGTCACCCTTTCGGAGTGTATGACCAATCCACTGCCACTTTCGTCGTCGTATGGTTGTGCCTATAGGTTGATGGTCCGTTCTCTGATAAAGCTGTTCGTTAGAGATACGACTTGGCCAGAATATCCTTAAGATGTAGCGTAGGCACCTGTTGACAAACGTTTGCAGCTTCCTCGTGATAGTGATGGTCACCCTCCAGGTACAACATCCATATAGTAGTACGGATACAACGTTGTAACGGAACAGCCGTAGCTTGGTGTTTAAGCTAATTGCATTGCTTCGCCAAACTGTGGATAGCATCCCAAACGCAGATTTTGCTTTGTTAATGCGGTTGCCTATATCCAGTTCGGTTCCACCATCGGTTGAGACAATAATCCCAAGGTATTGGAAACTATCTACTCTCTCAACCGTCTGTCCAGCAATACGTATATGAGTTGATGGGTTTGGTCTTAGGCTGATCCTTTTTGTTTTTGCCGAGTTAATTTTTGCCCAACGACGCCTGCTTCCCTCTCCACATTTGCTGTCATTTGGTGAAGGTCCATTATTCTGTGAGACAGAAGGCATATATCGTCGGCGTAGTCAAGGTGTTTAAATTCAGATGTAAGAGTCCATAGAATTCCTCCATTTCCTGCCGCATTCAGCACATTACTAATCACCAATAGAAACAGTATTGGTGAAAGTATGCAGCCTTGCCGAACCACACTTTGGACTTCGAATTCCTCAGACAACCTTCCTCTGTGTAACACGTGACATGTGGACCCATCATATGTAGTTTTAATAATTGCTATTAATTTGTTAGGAATGCTTCTCCGAAGCAAGGCACGCCAGATAAATTCCCGACACTGTCAAACGCCTTTTCAAAATTGATGAACAGCAGGTGAAGTGGTGATCGACACTCAACACACTGCTGGATGATGATCCGCAAGGTGTTGATGTGGTCGACACTGGAGGATCCAGAGCGGAAACCTGCTTGTTCGGCGTCGAGTGTGTCTTCGAGGTGTTCTTTTATTCTCTCCAGGATGACTTTAGCTATTATCTTGGCCACAGCAGGAAGCACGCAGATACCTCTTCAGTTTTCGAACTGCATTAGATTGCCTTTTTTAGGGAGCTTGACGATCATTCCCTTCTTCCACTCGTCCGGAAAACTTTCGGCTGCCCATGTTCTCCCGACAAGTGGGAACAATAGCTCGGCTGATGCCGAGGGTGCAGCTCGAAATAGCTCCGCAGGTATGCCGTCAAGTCCTACCGCCTTATTGGTTTTCAGTGTTTTGATCGCGGTAACAATCTCTTCCTTACTGGGGGTTGTGGTACGAATTCGGGAATTTCTTTCTACGGACACTTCAGTCTGACTTGGGTGCATATTGCTGGCGAATACTCGTTAAGAACCGAAGCAAAATGCTCCTTCCATCTTTTCAGTTGATCCTCATCCGATATTAGCAACGAGGCGTCTAAGCCTTTCACTGAGTGTTGGGTAGAGCTTCGGCCCCCTTTAAGCTCTTTGGTGATTCTGTAATTCTCGCTGCAGCTTCTTCTGCTTGAGTTGCGTGTGTCACGTCTCACGCTACTCTGCACTTCTCTCATCTTCATGCGATATAGGGACTCTAGCTCGATCCTCCCTGCTACTGGAGCTGCTGCAATTCGAGCCCTTACCTATTTTCGTTCATTGATCCTTCTCCAGGTATCCTCGGAAAGCCACGCCCTATGGCTTTCCTGCGATCGACCGACAATCCTTTCAGCACATACGTAAACAGCTTTCACAGCACACCAATGGTCTTGGATAGTGGCGGGCAGTGAGCTGCTCATTGTTTCCACTCCACGTGAGAGATGTTCCCCACCTTCAGGCACATGAGAGCCGGTGTCCCTCAGGGGAGTGTCTTAGCTCCGGTCCTCTACTCCTTATATTCCTCTGATATGCCTACGACTAAAGATGAGCATTCGATTATTGCTACTTACGCGGACGATACGGCAGTTATTTTCAACTCTGCCTCTCTGAACGAAGCTGCGGAGAAATTGTCCATCTACCTGGATAGATTCCACTCATGGGCCAGGCGTTGGAATATAGCCATAAACTCTGAGAAATCAGCTCACTGTACCTTCACATTAAGGCAAGGCGTCTGTCCGGTTGTGACTTACAACACAAGAATCATTCCGCAAATGGAGCAAATCCGGTATCTCGGTTTGATCCTGGATAAGCGTCTTACCTGGCGTGCACACATTAAGGTAGTTACAGCGCGATGTTACCAAAAGCTGAAGAAACTGGAGTGGCTCCTCCGCCCATCGAATAAGTTATCTTTAACTAATAAAAGGCTCATCTATCTGCAAGTAGTGGCATCTGCTTGGCGTAACGCCATACAAATTTGGGGCACTACTGCTGCCTACAACATCAGAAGAGTGCAGGCGTGTCAGTGCAAGGCTCTCAGAAGATTTACGGGCGCCCCATGGTACGTCCGCAACACCACGCTGCATAGGGATCTTGCCGTGCCAACCGTTGTAGAGGTGATTAATTCTCACAGCTGCCGCTATGACTACAGACCCAAATCCGCTAGCTTTCTCCCTCACCCGTATCTAAACAAGGCGTAGACTGAAGAGGCTACACCCGCATGATCTCCCTCTAAGAAGGATACAGCCTTCTATAATTAATTAATTTAGTATAAGTCAAATTTTTTTTTCACGTCTTTATTTTTTAAATCCGACAAATGTGTTATGCAGTTTACTGCGTTAAATGTTATAATTTAATTATATAAAAAAAAAGAGATATTCCCTTAGTTCTTGGCGTACTGTGGGAACTCTCATGTTGAACCTAGGTATTCTTGTGTTGTTATATCTTCGAACGGCAGCATTGCCTAAATGTACAGTAGCTATCATAAGATGGCGATCTCGTACCAACCCCATGTCTGCTCCTCGTCTGTTTCTGACGTCTAGAAGACTACTTCTTAAACGGCGACTGATGGCCAAATGGTTGATTTGGTTGGAGGTTGCTTGCCTGTCAGTTAACACCCAACTGAATTTATGGCAGGCCTTGTGCTCAAACATGGTGCTATGACAAGACGGTTTGCGTTGCAAAAGTCAACAAATCTTTCACCGTTGTTATTGCGGTTGCCTAATCCGTGCCGTCCCATAACATGTTTGAGCCCTTCGTTGTCGCTGCCTACCTTGGCATTAAGGTCCCCCATCACAATGATAATGTCGCCGTTGGGTGTAGCATTATAAATTGCTCCCAACTGATTGTAGAAGGTCTACTTATCTTCATCAAACGAACCATCCGTGGGGGCGTAGCACTGTATAATGGTGACGCGACGTACTCTCGTCTGGAATCTGGCCGTTAAAATCCTATCACCGTGCGGCTGCCACGAGATTAGGGCTCTGCGTCCTGTAGGTGTTAAAAGCAGTCCAACTCCATATCCGCGAGGGCTTCCAGTTGGTCTTCCGGAGTGGAGTAATACAGTGTTACGCGTTGGAGATTGGTACTCACCCGCATCTAGCCATCTTATCTCGCTTACTATCAATATGTCCAGTTTATATCGCATAAACTCATGCTCTAATTGAAGGAATCTGGATTTCTGATGTCCTTCACTCTGAGAGTCAAGGCGCGTCGTCACATTCCAAAAACCAATCTTAGTCCGGGTACGATTGCCAAAGGTCATCAACGTGTTATCTGTCCTTATCCGAGGCATTATGTCGGTTTCCGTAGCGGTTTGTTTCGGTAACGCGGGTTGCTGGCCCATGTTACCTAGTCTAGGCATAAGACCCTAGACAATATCGCACTTGCAATTTTGGCCTACATGTATAAGGATTTATACACGGAGTTGCCCGGGGACCACCACGGGGAGGTAAAGCACTACATTACGAACTTGATTGTTACGCTACTGGTCCAATCCATGTTTTGAACAGTCAGTAGTTTCCCGATCAATCGCCATGCTGGTCGCCCTAAACCTCCACTGCACTGTCCTAAATACCTATCATCACCAACTTCCGAAGTCTTCCACCCCACCTATAATCTATCAAAAATAATTCCTACGCCTTAAACAATCCCTAAACTCTCATGTATTCATATACATAGACGGTTCCAAGTCGGACTCAGGTTCCTCCTTCAGTTTAGTAATGAATAGAGCACATGATAAATTCTTCTTTCCCCAATACAGCTCGTCATCCTCAACGGAAATCCTAGCCGGTAACAACGCAGTGCAGAGGGCCAAAGAAGCACAAACCTTCTTTGCTATATGTACCGACTCACTTTCTTCATTACAAGATAGAGCCAATACTTCCAATCAATCATATTACCCCCTAACAATCAGGCAGACTCTTGCGAAATATACACAAAAAATCAAAATTGTTTGGACCCCTGGCCACTGCAACATCACCGGCAACGAAGAAGTAGGTGAAGCTGCTAAAGATTCATTCAAATTCCCTCTCATTTTCCAAGAAAACTACAATATAACTGATACCATAAAACACATTAAAACCCACTTTAAAATAGAACTGAACTCACTCATTGCTTCCACTAATAACCACTACAAATTATACAACACTCCAAAAAAGACCATTTACGATTACGGTCGACTACTACTTGATCAGCCTATACATTGTCGTTTACTCTCAAAAATTGTGTCTCTGATTTTAGTTTTTATTACGTCTTTCTTGTGTTTTTATAATTTACTTATCATTGAATACGTTCCCCTTTTACGGCAGTTCCATTTCAAGAGCAAATACAGTGAATGCACATTCATTAAACAGACAAACAAACCCAAGTGAAATTTCTAAGTACCACTCAATTTCTATAGGTCAAACTTTTATATCACCATATAATATATCTGAGGAATTCGAAGTCCAAAGTGGGGTTCGGCAAGGCTGGATACTTTCACCAATACTATTTCTATTGGTAATTAGTGATATACTGAACGCGGCCTTGTCAACTGGAAATTGAGGAATTCGATGGACTCTTACAACTGAACTCAAACACCTTGACTAGGCGGACGATGTATGCCTTCTGTCTCACAGATTGATGGACCTTCACCAAATGACATCAAATGTGGAGAGGGGCTGAAAATTAACTGGTTAATTAAAGTAATTAAAAAGTGCAGTTATAATAAAAAAACCTTTGTTGTTGCGTTGCGAAGGCACAATTTATTTCTTTCTATCCTCATATTGGCAGAAGCGCAGCTTTTTTGATTTCGTTTTGACATGGGACCCTTGCTGGTTCTTGCTGTTTTTTCTGTTTGGCTGGCAGTAAAGGTAGAATTAACTTTATTCAACTTAAATTTTTCGACATACCTAGCACAAAAAATAGTACTTTACTATTTATTACGTACTATATGAATTTTAAATCGTTATGCATTAACTGTTCCTGCTTGTACAAAACCAACCCCCTCCCATTGAGCAAGCACCTAATATGTTTCCCACGACTACTTTCGGCCTATTTATCATCTACATAAAAAAATAAAATAAAAAAATACATAACAACAACAAAAAAAACCTGACCTTACTTTACCCAACAAAGAAAGAAATCCAAGTCAATGCAATCAGCATCTGCGCCAAACCAATACATGTTCCCTTTTCACTACTATTCCCACAACAATATCACTACATCAAAATACAAATGTGTGACGCCAATTAAAACAACAAAAACAAAGGTGATACACATTCCTTTTCACGCTAATTCGCGCCAAATACACAAAATTGGGTAATACAATAAAAAATGTGCGCGTTCAGTAGTTAGCAGAATGAGCTTGTTACACAGCCGCCTACGCAGAGAGAACTAATTCGTATAAAATATACATTTCTCTCTTAAGTTTTTTAGACCATTTTCCAAAAGTCAGGCGCTATTAAAACCTGTTATCTTTCTTCTATGTTCAGATGTTTTTCGTTTGTATACAAAGTAATAAAGACAAAAAATTTAAAGTAAATAATTTGAGTATTGTTATTAGTTGCTTGGAAAGTGAAATGTAATGATATTTATTTATTTAATTTTTGTTTATATGTATTTTAAATATGGAAAATTATTTAACGCAGAAATGAAAAAGGCTATTTGGGAAGTAGCTAAACGCCGTAGTTTTATAAATCTAGAATCACTGCGTTTAGCAGAGACAAACCAGTAATCGATAATTAAGTCAGAGAAAATGTTGAGTAATGAATTCTGCTGAATGCTCCCAATGTTTTCCTCTGCAAAAAATCATTTATCTATAAATATTTTTAAGAACACAAAAAGTGTTCTTATATTTTAAAATCCCGCTTTTCTGCTAATAAATTTCTTCCTTCCTCTACTCTACTTCGCATTCGCATTCCGATTCTTGCAATTGGCAACATGCCAACTTGAAACAAGTTTTGAATTAACTTTTACTTTGAATTCACAGAAAATACGCGATTAATTAACATTTTAAACATTACAACGTTATTATAAATTTTATTACTTCAATATACAATACAATTTATTGATCTATTCGATAAAACCAAATCTTCGAAAAATATTGCATTCAATTTAAAAGGAGTTTGCATCTCTATGTTCGATTGGGTTTGCCTACTAAAGACGGTTTACTAGACGGTTTGTAAGAAAGGTGAGTTAATACTACCATAAATAAGGTTATACAAAAAAGTTACACAAATGACCGTTCTACGAATAGACAAGGTAGGGAGGTTGATCAATTTTAGACTACACCGATGAAATTGTAGGCAAGCGTTAGGATCCCAGTGCAAGTTTTTGGGAGCAAAAAGTAGAAGTTGCTTTTGCACCGACTCAATACGATCGATATACATCTGATATTGTGGATCCCATACACGAGAGGCATACCCCAGAATGGGTATTACCAGAACTAGAACTTTGGTAGTATACGGATCATCAAATTCCTTAGACCACCGATTAATATAGCCAAGGACACGTCAAACTTTAGAGATTGCAGTGGAAATGTGGGTGGCGAAATGCAACTTCTATTGGAACACAAACTAGATGTCTATGTCACTCTGAAGGAAAATCCCGTGAATGGGGCTATTAAGGCTGCAACGTAGTTTTAAATCATCTGCATACATTAAAATCTGAGAGGGTTTGATGACGGTAGGTAGATCAATAATAAAGATGTTGAAAAACAAACGCATCAAATGACTGCGTTGAGGAACACCTGAGGTTACCTTTAAATACTTAGATATTGAGAACTTAAATAGTACCCAGAAGAAGAACTTAATATTAAACAATCCGTGGAAGCAAGCAATGAGTTCAGACGATTGAAATTAGTAGGTTTAGAATTAATAGCTTGTCTTGGATTAGCACAAGTTGAACCAGAAGAGTCGGGTGATAGGCATCTTCTGGAGTTGGCAATGGAGAGCATCTCGTGTATGAGGTATTTTTACGGCAGTTAGTAAACACTTGTTGTTGAAAATGTAGTTTAATTGCTGGAGAGAAAGTGAAAACAGTGCTTATGAATATTACGCCACTGACATTAATGAAATAAAAAATGAACTCCTCCACCTAGGACATGAAGTCATGAACATCCATAATGTACAACAATAAGTCACGAACAAACCGCTTCTATTATTCTTCATTGAATTGAAAAACAATAAAAACGACAAAGATATTTATGGCGAAAAGAATAAGAAGGAACAACTCACGAATCCAACCAATGAATACATAAGTATACCCATTGACATAAAAACTGATATTACTGAGATGAAAGACCTGATGAAACAATTGTTTCAACAAGTCACAAATATGATAAACATCATAACAATTCTCATATCGGACAAACAAAATGGAAACTAAATTAAGGATCATAACTTGGAATGCAAACGGACAGAAAAACCATATTGACGAACTACAAATAGTTCTTCATGACAACAGCATTAACATAGCCCTAATCTCGGAGACACATTGCACAAACAAACACTTCATACAAGTTAGAGGCTACAAAGTGTATACTACAAACCACCCCGATGGCACAGCGCACGGTGGAACAGCCATAATTATTAAGCAGTGCATAAAGCACGACGAGCTTGAGCCATATCAGCATAACTACATACAAGCGACGAACATTCAAGTTAATGATCTCGTAGGACCACTCATAATATCTGCTGTTAATAGCCCACCAAAGCATAATATTACAGACACAGAATATAAGAATTTCCTTAACTCTCTTGGACAACGCTTCATTGCAGCCGGTGATTACAACGCGAAGCACACTATGTGGGGATCGAAGCTAACGAACAAAAAAGCCAAAAATCTCCTCAGCGCTATGCATTTCACAAACTCTAAACACTGAGTACAGGCAAACAAACTTATTGGCCAACAGACATTAATAAAACACCTGACTTGATAGATTTTTTCATCACAAAGAACCTGGACATTCGGAAATGTAAAATCTTATCTCGATTCGAACTCTCGTCAGACCACAACCCTATAGAATTAATATATGACTCGCACGTCACGCTTACACGCTTACAAACAGACTTTTGTACAACAACAGAACTGACTGGCATACTTATAAGGAATACATTAACATTAATTTAATGACCGACATCTCTCAGAGTCAGCGATAGTATTCCTGAATAACACCATTATGAAAGCATTCATACAATCGACACCAAAAAAGAAGCAGCAAAATTGGACATTCTACACATAACCTCAACTACGACGACTATTAAATAAAAAATGTAAACTACGGAAAACCTGTTCAACCACAAGATCTCCTGACACAAAAAGACAGTAAGACAAGGCAACAAAAGACGTTAAAAAAATGATTCAAGTATTAAAAAACAAACAATTAAATTCGTATCTCAAGAGCTTAACGCCCCCGAGTCAAACGGACTACTCTTTATGGAAAGCTACCAAAGGATGGACAAATAAAAGTAATCATCAGGCTCCTCTAAAAATGGAAAACGGGTTATGGTCAAAGACTAACCTCTACAAAGCTAAAGTATTAGCTGACTACTTCGAAAGCGTTTTTGAGAAGTCGCTTTATTATCGTAGATTTCTTGTTGGATCACTCTCCAGCAAATATTTTTTTTATTTTCATGTATTTCCCAAGAGAAGAGTACATTGTCTATTATAATATATAAATCGACTATTAACTGATTAATATTTAGGACAAGTGGGTGAATTTTAACTTTACAATCAATTTGTAAAGTAGTGTGGTTACTCGATTTTAGCATAAATAAATTAATTTTAATAATATATAAACAATTAAATAATTAACAAATAGTAAATAATATGTTGGTTTGGTATTTTCTGCTTAAATTGATTATATTCGCGTCTACTGTCGTAATTCGTAGGTCTCGATAAAGGTCCATATTGGAAATATACCATTGCGCTTTTGGGATTGTGCGAATAATTTTTAATTGTTGCCTCTGGATTAATTTTATATTTGATTTTTAGCAATTCCCCATATTTCGGCTCCATATGTCCAAATTGGTTTAATAATTGTCTTATAGATTAGGAGCTTGAATTTGGAATAATCAGCCAGTACAGTTGTCTTGCTGTCGTTTTGATTTGGTCACGCTCTTTTTGTATATGGTGTTTCCAGTTAAGTTTACTGTCAATATATAATCCTAAGTAGTTGGCCTATTTTTCAATATTACGTCGTCGCCGTCAATATTTATATGGATTAGTGTGAATCCAGTCTTAGTAGTGTATAAAACTTGTACTGATTTGTTTTTGTTTATTTTAATATGCCACTTTCTAAGCCAGTCAAGTGTTTTATTTAAGTCTGCGTGCAACATGGATGTTGCAGTATTTATGTTTTATGAGCACTTAAGAGTATTGTGTCATCGGCGAAAGTTCCAATCATCGACGAATTGAGAGTGGGCTATGGTATGTCTGCTGTGTATAGGGTATATAATAAAGGTCCTAGCACACTTCCCTGTGGAACTCCTGAATTTATTTCTCTAAGCGTCTGAGTATTTAACTAAGAAGTATCTACCTGTGATATATTATGTTAATAGATGTGCTATGTTTTGAGGGAATATATTGTTAAGTTTCCATTTGAGTCCTTTATGCCAAACCTTGTCAAAATCTTTTTCCACGTCTAAGAAGAGTCCAATACAAAACTTTTTATCGTCAATGCCGTTTAAAATTTTGTGTGCTTTGTGCTTTTTTGTCTGTGCTTTTTTTTTTTTTCTTTTTTCCTTTATATTTAATTTTTCTGTTATTATAGAACAACTTAAATTAAATTGTATATACAAAAATTAACAGAACAACTTAAATAATAAGTGGGGAAATGAGTTAATAATAATATTATAAGGATCTAATAGGGAGATCGACAGGGTGCGATCTTCTCAGCCGTCTCGCCACCCTAAGTCCTCCCATTCTGCGTCGTTTTAGAAGGCGCCTTGCTAGTTTATTTGGATGATTTTTTAACCTCTCTATATATTTTTTGGCCTGACGATTTATCACATCACCAATTTTCGGTATTTTTAACTCGTTTTCAAGGTCCGCCGTTCGCATGAAGCAAGAGGCACCAGTAAGCATTCGCAATGTCTTGGCCTGCAGTACTCTCACCTTCGTGATGTTTGACCTCGCTGCTATGCCATACACCTGCAAACCGTATCGCCAAGCAGGAGCAATTATGGTTTTGTAAATGTTACCCTTATTTCCCAAGGACAATTTATTCCTGCTAGTTAAAAGCCAATGCAATTTACCAATCCTCTGCCTTAAGGATTTCGTGATACTTAAAATATGCGCCTTGAAAGTTAGCCGCCTATCCAAATACACACCCAGGTATTTGTAACCTGAATGGTGTTCCAGAAGCTGGTTTCCAATGAAAACTCCCGGACAGAAATCCGGCCGTAAGGCGTACGTCACATTGGCACATTTGTTTTTGTTAATGCAAATGTTCCAACGTCGTGTCCAGTTTTCAAAAATATGGAGGTACTGCTGCAGTGAGTCCTTGGCTTCGTAAATGCACTTGTTTCTGACGAGGATGGCCGTATCGTCTGCAAACGTGGCTATGATCAGATCCAGAGGATCCTTCAGTGGTATTTCTGAACCAGTGGGCATGTTGTGCGTGAACAGGGTATAGAGTGTAGGCCCCAAAACGCTACCCTGGGGGACACCTGCGCAAATAGCCTTGATGCTAGACTCCACACCATCCAGTACCACTGAGAAGGTCCTGTTATCAAGGTAGCTGCGCACGATTAACCATAGTTGAGGCGGCAAGAGATTCTTGAGCTTACTGAGCAGCCCGTCATGCCAAACTCGGTCGAAAGCCTGCTTTATGTCAAGATACGCTGCCACCACGTACTCCTTGGCCTCAAATCCTTCGAGAATAAAGTTAACCACCCCATTTAACTGCTCTGGAGTTCCGTGAGATTTACGAAAGCCAAATTGAAAGGAAGGAACTATTAACTCTGTGCAGTTGTTGTATTGTTGAGTGACTTCTTCGAAAACCAAATTGGTGATTAGGAATGGTGTGGTTGTGTTCTAGTAGTGGCAGTGGTCTATTGAATAGTACAATAGTCTGAGGAAGAACGGTATTGTACCTACACAACAAGGACAGTCACATTTTTGCCTTAACTACCGTCGAATTTCCGTAGGTCTGACTTTTATAAGTAGAATATCTCCATGACTCGAATTGAGTACGTTTATAGTGAATAATCAATATAATATGTCTTCCATAACTCGAATATCCGCATAGCTCGAAATTTTGTTATGCACTATGATGATTTGAGATTTGGAAGTTGGACTGTACAAGGAATACACACAGTAGATAGAAACGAAAACCGCGAAGTTAGAGTCTCAATCGCGCAAAGCAAATTACGTCATCCTTACTTTGGTTTGCGTTCTTCCCTCTTCTTTCCTTGTGATAGGCAAAGAAGAAAAAACAAATGGTCTAGACTTTGTTGTTGCGTGAGCGTAGGCAAATTTATTTTCTTGTATTTTTTTGATTTTGCTTTTCTGTTACTATCACTTGGATATTCGCTGTATTCTTTCCTTTTCTTCCCTTATTATTAGCAAATAATAAAAAACAAATGTGACACGCTTTGTGGTGCGTGATCAAAGGCAAATCTTATTTCTTTGCCTTCCGCAAAGAATTCGCAATGCGCAGCTGGTTTGATTTCGTTTTGACATGGAACACTTGCCTGCGGTCTGTTGAGTTTTCTGTTTGCCTGATAGTCAAGGTAGAATTATCTAGCGCAAAATATGCATTTCAAATCAATTTTATTGATTTATTCAGTTATTTTTATTATACTTTACAAAATTTCAACAAATTGACACACATTTGTTTTTTTTTTTTTTGGATGTGCCAAGGAGGTAGAAATCTTCATAGAAACTAAAAGCCCGTACATAAATAGTGTTCAACATTCATTAAAAGTCCCACCAAAACCAATACAAGTAGGTGGTGGGAATTGCAATAACAAAAATCATTTTCCTAATTCATTTAAAAATCGTGCCAACCCTGTTCCTTTTGTGCTATTATCCCACAACAATATCAATACAATCGAAATAAAAATGGGTGACGACCAAACCAAATATGATATACAGAAATTCCTTTTCATGCTAATTCGAGCTAAGAACACAAAATTGATAAAGACACAGCAAGAAGGGGAAACAGCGCTAGCTTTGATTTCGCAACAGTCACCCACCTTCTAACATTTCTGCTTGCCTGGTTACCGCAGTTCAGTAGTAAGCAGAATGAGGTTGCTTGCTACCACCCAGCGGCCTGCGCTGGTTATTCGATGTTAATAGCAGAAAAGTAACATATTTTTATAGCTTCTACTTATTTGAAAAAAACGTAAAGAGCTTTTAAGAGAAATGTAACCTCTATATGAATGTATACTCTTTGGTTACACCTAAAAGGAGACCAAGAAGCACAACAACAGTTAGAAGCGGATAGAAGAAAGAGGAAAGCTCAAATATCATTGCTTCAAATATGGATCGACAGATCAGTATGTATCATGGTAAACACAAAGAGAACGAAGCAAGTTCTGCAAAGCGTGAACTGTATAATAGACACTGGGGCATACGTAACAACCATGAAGGAACAAAAGTACAGCGATTAATATCCACTGTGTACACTGAAAAAAGTTCGACGAGGCTACAGAAATAAAGCGCGAATTTATGGCCACTATTGAGGTTGACGGAAAAAGAAATCATAACAAAAGCACATAATTTCGGTCACATGGGAATGCAGAAGACGATGCATGCTATACAGCAGAAGTTTTTCATACCTCATGTGAAGTGAGGCAACACATCGCCAATTGCATAGAATGTATTATACACAATAGAAAGTTGGGAAAATGAGAAGACAATCTACATCCCATAGAAAAAAGGCTGTCGCCGCTCAGTGCGATATACATTTAACATCTGGGTCCGCTAGATGCTACATCAGAGAATTACAAATATATACTGACAATCAGAGAGAACTTATTCATATAGAGTTCACATTTCTCCCTTAAAATGGCCGGAGAGACTTTTAAGAAACGATTGGCTGATGTTAAATTTTAAGCAGTTGTACAGATTTCTTGTGTGTTCAACCATGTGGCGTAAAATATTCTGTTAGTTTGCTTAAGGTAAACAAGCAATGGACGGACTGCCGCAAAAGGGGAAAATATTGAATGATTAGAAAATTATAAAAACACAAGAAAGTCATAATATAAACAAAAATCAGAGACACTGTCTTCTTTCTTTTGAATTTATTGTTCAAAGTTTTTTATTTGCAAGGTGTTCGAGAATATTAGGCAAATTGTGTGGAGTTTTCTTTAATCTTTCGTTCTTTAACAAACGAAATCGAGCCTTGTATTTTGCCTATATTCATTTATATGAAAAAAGCAAAATCGTACAAAAATATTCCGGGTGATACAATAGAAACAAATACAATCTTATACACGCACTATACCTACACAACACACTCAAAATTATCACACTTTGCACGCAAGGGCGAAAAAGAAAACCAACACAATCTCTTACATGCACTATACCTACACAACACACTCAAAATTAGCTAAGGTAGCCACGCAAGGTAGACAATAAAAACCAACACAATCCCATACACGTACCACACCTACACAACAAGGTCACCCACACAATGGCAAGTTTTGATTTTTGACTTCAACTTCTTAATGACAATTTTCGGTTGTGGCAGAAAACGAAATCCATTTCAAGAGCAAGTACAGTGAATGCACATTTATTGAAAAGCCAAAGAAACCCAAGTGAAATTTTTAACTATCGTCGAATTTCCATAGGTCGAACTTTTATAAGTCGAATATCTCCATGACTCGAATTGAGTACGTTTATAGTGAAAAATCAATATAATATGTCTTCCATAACTCGAATATCCCCATAACTTGAACTTTTGTTATTCATTATGGTGATTCAAGATTTGGCAGTTGACTGTACGAGAAATACGCACAGTCCGCAAAGTTGGAGTCTCAATAGCGGAAAGCAAATTTCGTCACCCTTACTTTGTGTTGTGTTCTTTCCTCGATCGTCAATGAAGAAAAAAACAAATGGTCTAGACTTTGTTGTTGCGTGATCGTAGCAAAAAGGAGGAATTTTTTATTCCCTCACGCGCCCCACTTCACATCGTAGCCAACAAGTCAATCTTCGCTTGTCAGGCCCCGAGTGCGTTTCGTTGTTGACTTCAAATTTGCGTGCACGCAAAAAGTATACATATTCATTCACGCAGTAATATCTCTTTTCTTTGTCTTCCCTTATGTTCGGCAAATAAGGAAAAAACAAATGTCACACATTGTTGTTGGGCGAAGGCAAAATTTATTTCTTTCTTTCCTGTATTCGCAGTAGCGCAGCTGGTTTGATATCGTTTTCACATGGGACACTTGCAGTTGCTTGCTGTTTTATCTGTTTAGCTGGTAGTAAAGGTAGAATTAGCTGTATTCAACTTGGATTTTTGGAGATACCTAGCGCAAAATATGCATTTTAAATCAATTTTACTTATTTATTGAGTCATTTGTTTCTTTATTTCTAACAGCCCGAACGAATAATTTATTCGTTATTATTATAATTATTTATTATTTATTCCTTAAAAGTCCCACCAAAACCAATACAAGTACGTGGTGGGAATTGCACTAACAAAAATCATGTTCGTCATTCATAAAAAAATCGCGCCAAACATATACATGTTCCTTTTTCGCTATCATATCATTCCCACAACAATATCAATACAATCAAAATAAAAATGGGTGACGGCAATCAAAAGAAACAAAACAAAGGTGATATACAGAAATTCCTTTTCATGCTAATTCGCGCTAAGAACACAAAATGTAGGAAGACACATCAAGAAGGTGAAACAGCGCTTGCTTCGATTTCACAACAGGACCCACCTTCAAAAATTTCTGTTTGCCTGATTACTTCAGTTCAGTAGTTAGCACAATGACGTTGCTACACAACAGCCTGCGCTGCTACTTCGATGATAATAGCAGACAAATAACATAAGCCAATGTCTTCTTAATATTTGGAAAAAGCTCCAAAAGCTCGTGAGAGAAATGTGAACTCTATATGAATTAATACTCTTTGCTGACAATAGTGGATGGCTTCTCAAAGTTTACAACGAGATCAACAGATTCGTAAAGAATAATCAGCGACAAGGGCTCGGTGTTTACTCCACGAACACGAACACGTTGAAACGACTACAGGCGTATAAAGAGGCAATGTGCAGACTGAAAGAGTCAATCGTGTAATCTTATCTGTTTTTGCAAAATTATCTAGTGAAGTGCCAGCCAAATGGTATAGATATACCGGGCAACTACAGAAATGCTCACGTCGATTCCTCAACGAGCTTTTCACCGTTAGAAATACTTTTCGCCATGAAGATGCGAAATTAAGCTGAAGTTAGAGTAGCATAGATGTTAGAAGAAGAAAGTTTTTATCAGTTTTTATCGAAGAACGTAAGAGAAGTAGTTATTAGCTTGTGCTTAACAGACGTGTTTTGATTCTGCTCCGCATTTTGATTTGGCAATTAATTTGTCTATTGTCGTTTATCGTTACTAATATTTATTTTTCTTTCCGGTGTTAAGTGAATTTATAAGTGAATTTATTTGTGGTGTATGGCTCATTTCACCCATATAAATTTTGTACTTATCAATGTTTAATTATTTTTGGCAAGTACAACGCTTAAATTTGCCTTTCCTGTGTATTGAGTTCAATCTCTTTTTTTTCCTGCTTTGCTCTCCCTTTAAAATAGTTTTTGCTATTTTAGTCTTTTTCTGTTTCCTTCTTGCTCTCTATACAGTAGTTATTATTTTTAAATAACTGTATTTCCTCTTTTTTCTCTGGGAAAATATTATTATTCACCTTACTTTTCTCTTTGCAATTCTATCACTGTCTAGCTGAAAGCGTCAAAATTCGGACTTAAGTCGTTGTGCTTTTTTGCACAGTGTGTTGATAATAACAACCAAATTTTGAAAATAAATTAAAAAAAAAAATTTTTCACTCAAGTTTATTTTATTGTTATTATTTTATTTATTAATTTTATTTTTGCTTACTTAAAATTTTTTTTATCTTTTATTTTTTTAATTTTATTTTTTTTTTTAATTTTTAATTTTAATTATATTTTTTTTTTATTTTATTATTATTATTATTATTTTTTTTATTTACTTCTTTTTCACTTATTTTTATTTTATTTATTCATTTTTTTCCTATCTTATTTATCTTATTTTGCTTTTATTTTATTTAATATCTTGTATCTAAACTTCGCGCAAAATGAATTGCTGTATTCGGACTTGCACCAACAAGGACAACTTTAATAGTGATAGGCTTAGAGGTGTCTCTTGTTGGATGTGCGATAACATCGCCCACCTTAATTGTGCTGGGTTGACTGGTCGCGACTATGACCGACTTTACGGTACGGCTAAACCTACATGTGGTGGCATCAGGTGGTCGTGCCCTACCTGCTTCAATCGCCAGGGGGACTTCTCATTGATGTACCACCGTATGCGAATTAAATACCAAAAACTTAAGAAACTATTCACTGAGCTAGCCTCAGAGTTTGATGCTGGGTCAAAAATGTTTTTGGAGTACTCTTTCGACTTGACTCCAACGGCTAATGCAGTACAACAGCCGCCATTATCCCCTCATACTCTTCCGCCTACCACAGCGCCACTTATTTCTTTTTCGTCTCCTCAACCCCCTTCTTCACAATCCCCTCTAACTTGTTCTACTATTTCTTCATCTGTAGCTTTGAACTTTCCATCCACTACTTGTTCATCTTCCTCGATTCCTTGTCCTACTTCTGTGACTTCAGCTTCAACTTCTCCAACTTGTTCTTCTTCTTCCCAACCTTTACCCAGTCACTTTTCTGTACTTTCTTCCATATCCACCCCATCGCCCCATCCCGCTCAAATTCCAGTAGCTCCGTCAACCACTATCCCATCTACTACTTCTTCATCTATCGCCTTTAACTTTCCCCCCACTACTTGTTCGACTTCCTCTATTCCATGTCTTACTACTGTGACTTCAGCTTCAACTTCTCCAACTTGTTCCCCTTCTTCACAACCTTTACCCACTTATTCTTCTGTACTTTCTTCAATATCTAACCAATCATCCCATCCCATTCCAATTCCAGTAGCTCCTTATACCAATATCCCCTCTACTACCACTTCATCTGTCGCTTTCAACTTTCCCTCCACTAATTGTTCATCTTGTTCTCTACTCCCTGTCCTACTACTGTAACTTCTGCTTCATCTTCTACTAAAGTCTCTAACTCCTCCCGTACTTTGTCGCCCCTAAGAGTTCTTCACAGTCCAATACTGCCTCTACTCCAGTGCCATGTATTTTGAAGGTGCTGGATCCTCGTAAACATATTTTTATTTCCAGGTTGGATAAGGAGACAACCTGTGACGACGTTGCACGCTATATATCATCAAAAGCATGCAACACTTCGAATATTAATATTCATAAGTTTAATTTTTCTAGCCCTAGAGAAGGCTCTTCTTTCAAGCTTTCAGTTGGTATTAAAGTATTTTCTGTCATTTGTGGCTCTAATTTCTGGCCTGCACATATGTTGGTCCATGAGTTTATTCCTAAGAAAAAAACTAGGCTTTCGCAGGTAACCTTACCAGTCACTGCTTCAGTTTCATCTTCTGCTTCTTCCACTACACTTTCAAAGTATTAGAGAGCTAGGCTAAAGTGTAAACTTTCTTCATTTTATCTTAGAAGTTTTTCTATCAGTTCTGTCATTATTGTTTTCGTTGAGACTTTGCTTCGCCGTGATTTTCTAAACTCTGAAATTTCCACCTCTACATTATTGGCTTAATTGAATTAATGCATAACTTACTTTCTAAACTTGTAATCTAAATTTTTGTTTGAATTGTCTACATCATTTTAGGTATTGACTTCTAAATTAAGTCTTAGATTTAGTTTAATATTGCATGTTTATTAGAGGCTGATGATGTTTTTATCTGTAGCCAAATATTTAGCACGTAGACATTAGCTTTGGTATCTCATGTTCACCAAAAAACTTAGCAATTAACACCAGCTGAGCCCAGTCTATATGACTGGGTGAATTTTGATGCCACTTGGGCCTGCCCCATGTCAGATCAGTGTGTGGTCATTGCGTACCTACTATGTCTATGAAAAAAAAAAAAACAAAAAAAAAAAACAATATCAAGAGTCCGCCAAAAATTAGATAACGAAAGCACCGGAAAACTACAAAAAGCACTTCAGACAAAAAGCGCAAGAATGCCTATGGTTATAAAATAGCTGATTTAGTTGACATTAAGTACATGCAATTTGTGGTTGGCCAAAAACAGCGGCCTGCGCTGGTACTTCGATGTTAATACTAGACACATAACATGCGCTATTAGCTTCTGACTCCCAGATAAAAAAAGTCAAAACCTTAAGAGACAAATGTGAACTCTATATCAATAAGTTATCTCTGCCACCACCACTACGCCCTACGCGATCTTTGCGTAACGTAGAATTGAGTTCTTAGTTGAGAACGTCGGGACGAAACCAAGTTTCAACAAAAGCGATAATGTTAAGATAAGGTTGTCAACAAAATTGATGTGTTGTTAGCTGCTGCAAAGGTGTAATGTAATAAGGTTTGAGGTAATTTTACACAAAAGCCAGAAGTGCGTTTACAAATTTATTATAATGGAAAGAGGGATGCACTTGTTTCTGTCATTCCTGAGATTGACTCGTCTCGATTTCTACAATAGTACCTCTCTAGCTCATCTTACTAAACTTAACCCTGTAAAACAGTGGCAAAGGTTATTGTTGTAAACATGAAAGCGAAAATTCTCTCATAAGGCATTTCAAACAATCAATATTGTTTTCATTATGCCTTTTATAACACAAAGTGATTCATGTACTCTAGATAAGTCAAGCTAATCATAAAGAAAATTAAGCTAAAAGTGATTTGTTTGTTATGGTGAATTTCGCGTTACCGTGATAAGATGGTAATGGTGGAGAAAACCAAGTATCACGAGTAATAAATACGCATCAAGTGGCAGCACCTCGAGCAGATAATAAAAAAAATATTTGCTAAAAATTATAAAACGTCTAACCGCGTGACGAAGGCGGTTAGTTCAATTCTGGTGCAAGTGTCTTAACGAGCAAAAGAGGAGCTTTAATTTAGTTCAAAACAACATGTCAAAAGGTACGTGCTACATTTTATCATTCTCTCTCCGCCAAAACCAACCAGAATAGAATTACTCGACAATTGGGTGAATTTCAATTTTACAATCAGTTTGTAAAGTAGTGTTGTGACTGGAATTTAACAATACATGTATTTTAACAATAAATAAACAATTAACGATAACACCAACCTAACAATGAGTAAGTAATGTAATGAAGTAATGTGTTATGTGAGGTTCACTGGTCTCACCCGTTTTAGCCTACGTTGCCGAGTTAGTTCATCTAATGGTAATGTATTCACACCATCGTTCGAATGCTGGGAAAGTTTGGTTTGGGATTTTCTGCTTAAATTGATTATTTTCTCATCTACTGTCGCAATTCTTAGGTCTCGATGAAGGTCCGTGTTGGTGATATACCATTGGGGTTTTGTGATGGTGCGAATAATTTTTGATTGTTGCCTCTGGATTAACTTTATATTTGATTTTTTGGCAACTCCCCATATTTCGGCTCCATATGCTCAAATTGGTTTTATGATAGTCTTATAGATTGGGAGCTTGTTTACAAATGAAATGTTTGAATTTGGTTTGAGCTGCCAGTACAGTTGTCTTACTTTCATTTTGATTTGATCACCGATCACCTTTTTTTTATATGGTGTTTCCAGTTTAGTTTACTGTCAATATATAATCCTAAGTACTTGGCTTCTTTTTGAATGATTACGTCGTCCCCGTCAATATTTATATCTATTGGTGTGAATCTAGTAATCTTAGTAGTGTATATAACTTGTACTGTTTTGTTTTTGTTTATTTTAGTATGCCACTTTCTAAGTCAGTGTTTTATTAAAGTCTGCTTGCAACATGGATGTTGCAGTATTTTATGTTTTTTGAGCCCTTAGTAGTATTGTGTCATCGGCGAAAGTTGCAATCATCGACGAATTGTGAGTGGGATATGGTATGTCTGCTGCAGATAGGGTATATAATAAAGGTCCTAGCACACTTCCCTGTGGAACTTCTGAAATTATTTCTCTAAGGGTTGAGTACTTCGTCTGAGTTAAATAACTCAGACGAATACTCAACCCTTAGAGAAATAAATTCAGAAGTTCCACAGGGAAGTGTGCTAGGACCTTTATTATATACCCTATATACAGCAGACATACCATATCCCACTCACAATTCGTCGATGATTGCAACTTTCGCCGATGACACAATACTACTAAGGGCTCAAAAAACATAAATACTGCAACATCCATGTTGCAAGCAGACTTTAATAAAACACTGACTTAGAAAGTGGCATATTAAAATAAACAAAAACAAAACAGTACAAGTTATATACACTACTAAGATTACTAGATTCACACCAATAGATATAAATATTGACGGGGACGACGTAATCATTCAAAAAGAAGCCAAGTACTTAGGATTATATATTGACAGTAAACTAAACTGGAAACACCATATAAAAAAAAGGTGATCAAATCAAAATGAAAGTAAGACAACTGTACTGGCAGCTCAAACCAAATTCAAACATTTCATTTGTAAACAAGCTCCCAATCTATAAGACTATCATAAAACCAATTTGAGCATATGGAGCCGAAATATGGGGAGTTGCCAAAAAATCAAATATAAAGTTAATCCAGAGGCAACAATCAAAAATTATTCGCACCATCACAAAACCCCAATGGTATATCACCAACACGGACCTTCATCAAGACCTAAGAATTGCGACAGTAGATGAGAAAATAATCAATTTAAGCAGAAAATACCAAACCAAAATTTCCCAGCATTCGAACGATGGTGTGAATACATTACCATTAGATGAACTAACTCGGCAACGTAGGCTAAAACGGGTGAGACCAGTGAACCTCACATAACACATTACTTCATTACATTACTTACTCATTGTTAATTGGTGTTATCGTTAATTGTTTATTTATTGTTAAAATACATGTATTGTTAAATTCCAGTCACAACACTACTTTACAAACTGATTGTAAAATTGAAATTCACCCAATTGTCCTAAATATTAATCTGTACAATAGTCGATTAATTTTCTATAATAGACAATGTACTCTTCTTTTGGGAAAATAAAAATAAAAAAAAAGATGTGAAAAAAATTTCGCAACTGGAGTTGAACCCTGCACACATGAACAGCAAGCCCCAGTTCAACACCCTCTGCCAAGCGTCTGATTTAGAAAGAGTGATCTTTGAAGGAACATGTTGTGTTCATGTTTTCAAAGTAATATAGATAACAACGTATTTTGTTATTGTTTTCACACAATACAATTTAGTTTTCGTTTCTCTGCTTCGCTTCTTCATTTATATACACAGAGAGCGAGATAACGTGTGTTGGGCTAACGTGCAACAGAGGGCGCTATTTTTGAAAATCATATTCGCCTGCCACGGTTTTATTTTTGAATGGTTTTGACATTTTTTTATGCCTATGTTATACTCCTAATAAAGCTTATTAGTATTCAGTAATTACATTTCGAATGCAATGAGCTGCTTTTAACCCAATTCGGCACAAAACGGCAGAGTCTACGATTTTATTATATGTAACTGAATGAAAAAAATATGCATATAAATATATAAATAAAATATTTTTTTTTCTTGCTTTTTTTCCTCTTGCTGTTGTTTTTCCAACGGCCACCTTGGTTTCAGTTTCTATGCTTCGCTCAAACGACTTCTCTCTCAGTAACAACACATGTACTTGTTGTTTTTGTTTTGAGAAAATATCGCTTTTGTTTACGTTTCTCTGCTTCAGTCAAACCAATGCACTCTGGGCAAAAAGTACTTGTTCTTGTTTTTATAGTTAACGACTTCGTTTTCGTTTTCCAACTTCGCTACAACGCGATGAGAATATAACGCGCATGTAAAATATCACTCGACCAAAACCGCTTAATGTGCCGCTTAAATGAGCATACACCAAGAATTTTCATGAATTTTTGGGTTTTAAGCTTATAACTTTTTTGATTTATATAGTTTATATTTATTTATATAGTTCATTATAATTCAAACTCAGTAATGTTAATTGAATATTTTTTAAGGTATGTGGAAATAAAAATTTCATTTTGCATATGTGTATTCTTAGTAATAAGAAAAAAGCACAAAGACATCGAAAATTCACTTCGCCAAAAAGCAATCATGCAGGTAATATAAGGGCCTAATATATCGAGCTCTGAATATTCAAATTATTTGTTTTTATATGGTTTGATAACCCTTCAATTTTATGAGTTCATTAAGTCTATTTGGCATTGATGCCGCCAAATTCTTTGAGTCAACTCATTCTCACTGCCGTTTTGCTTCGATTTTTGCGACTCCTTAGAATTTTTCCAAGTTTTTTTACAAATGTTCAATGGAGTTGATGTCCGAACTCCATAGTTTGACTGGGAGTGAGTGGGGAATATTATAAATCACCCATAAGCGCGTTTTCATGGCTGCGTGTCATTTGTGTGCCATTTCACTCCTACCACAAGCCACATTCCTTGTGGATGCCTTTGGTATTCCACCCAACCTGTTCAGTTGGATTATTTCCTACCTAACGTCCAGAACTCAAAATGTTTTGTTCAAAACAGTCATATCGGAGACTATTTGTGTAATCCGGTGTCCTGGAGGGTAGTGACCTTGGTCCTTGGTGTTATTCATTTTTCATATTTTTATAAACGATTTGCCAGTTGCCATTAATCATTCTCACATTTTGATATACGCATATTATGTGAAATTATGTATGTCTATTTTATCAACTGTCCATTTAAAGTTTCTTCAAAATGACCTTGACCATTTATATCGTTGGTGCTCTATAAACTTTCTTTCACTTAATTGTGAAAAATGTAAGCGTATGTCGTTCTATCATAAAAATGTGATTGTAAATTATTATCGTATCAACGATCACTTTTTTTTTTTTTTTTACATTGACATAGTAGGTACGCAATGACCACACACTGATCTCACATGGGGCAGGCCCTAGTGGCATCAAAATTCACCCAGTCACATAGACTGGGCTCAGCTGGTGTTAATTGCTAAGTTCTTTGGTGAACATTCGATACCAAAGCTAATTTCTACGTACTAAATGTTTGGCTACAGATAAAAACATCATCAGCCTCTAATAAACATGCAATAATTAAACTAAATCTAAGACTTAATTTAGAATTCAATACCTAAAATGTTATAGACAATTCAAACAAAAATTTAGATTACAAGTTTAGAAAGTAAGTTATGCATTAATTCAATTAAGCCAATAATGTACAGGTGGAAATTTAAGAGTTTAGAAAATTTACGGTGAAGCAAAGTCTCAACGAAAACAATAATGACAGTACTGATAGAAAAACTTGTAAGATAAAATGAAGAAAGTTTACACTTTGCCTAGCCCTCTAATACTTTGAAAGTGTAGTGGAAGAAGCAGAAGATGAAACTGAAGCAGTGACTGGTAAGGTTACCTGCAAAAGCCTAGTCTTTTTCCGAGGAATAAACTCATGGACCACCATATAAGCAGGCCAGAAATTAGCGCCACAAATTACAGAAAATACTTCCATACCAACTGAAAGATTGAAAGAAGAGCCTTCTCTAGGGCTAGAAAAATTAAACTTATGAATATTAATATTAGAAGGGTTGCATGCTTTTGAGGATATATAGCGTGCAACGTCGTCACAGGTTGTCTCCTTATCCAACCTGGAAATAAAAACATGTTTACAAGGATCCAGCACCTTCAAAATACATGGCACTGTAGTAGAGGCAGTATTGGATTATGAAGAACTCTTAGGGGACGACAAAGTACGGGAGGAGTTAGAGACTTTAGTAGAAGATGAAGCAGAAGTTACAGTAGTAGGACAGGGAGTAGAGCAAGATGAACTTACTAGAACGTTTTTCAGAATTTAATGATCTGGGGTATTGATGGACCGAAAGCTGCATTTCGGATAAGACATTTACTCATCCGTCAATACGGCTAAGGGTGTGTTAGGATATATTAAACGGTTGTTTAAAGAATTTAGTGATCCTTATAACACTAAATTGCTGTACACATTCTTAGTTAGACCTATTTTGGAATTTGCATCTATTGTATGGGAGCCCCAGTTTAGAATTTATAGCGATCGCATTGAATTTTTTTTTTTTTTTTTTTTATTTCCCATATGTCGTGTACATATGTCTTTATTTTTTATTAAGACTATTAGTACATGGTTTAAAAGTTATTTCTGGGTTGTAACTAATTTATGTGAGCAGATCACAAAAGTTTTTTATTTTTGTAAGGATGTAGGGGAAAAAAATCAAAATAGTAACAAAAATAATATACATTTAAATTAAATTAATACAATTATAGAGCAAAATATAGTAAAGTAAACATAAATGTAATAAAAATATAAAATACAAAAATAAACACATTAAACAAAAGCAAAGAAAAAAAGTGGTATTGAGATATATATATATATAATTTCGAATTTATTCTACCAGATCCACTGGCCTTGTCCTCTGTAACCTGCGTCTGCATTGTAGTTCCTGTATTGGTAGTAGATTGACACCAACATTTGGGTGTTTGGTAAGCTTGGTCTGGTAGATACGACTTATTTTTGTAATCTCCTCTGTTACTGTTGGAATATTAAGATCACGATGCAGATCATTGTTAGTTATATACCACCCAGCCTTGGTGATCATGCGAATTATTTTTGATTGTTGTCTTTGTATTATGTCTGTATTTGATTTTTTGGCCGTTCCCCAGATTTGTGCTCCGTACGTCCAGATTGGTCTTATAATAGCTTTGTAGATCAGTATTTTGTTTTCTAATGTTAATTTTGATTTGAGCAGCCAATATAATTGACTAATCCTCAGCTTGATTTGATCCCGTTTTTTAAGTATATGGTATTTCCAGTTGAGTTTGTTATCAATATATAATCCTAGGTATTTGACTACTTTTTCAATTTTTACGTCAGCTCCGTCAATCTTTATACGAGGTGGTGTGAATTTAGTTTTAGTTGTATATATAACATGTACTGTTTTGGTATTATTTACTTTTATTTGCCACTTTTCAAACCACCTTAGGGTAGTATCCAGATGCTGTTGTAGTTTGGATGTTGCTATGTTTACTTGTCTATGTGCGCTAAGTATTATAGTGTCATCAGCAAATGTGGCTATCATTGAAGCGTCGTCATTTGGTGTTGGTATGTCCGCTGTAAAGATAGTGTATAATAACGGTCCTAGTACACTTCCTTGTGGTACGCCTGTTTTGATTTTTCTTAATGTGGAATATTCATCCGAGTACTTAACGAAAAAATGTCTTTCTGTGATATAGTGTACTAATATCTGTAGTACGTTATGCGGGAATATATTGCGCAATTTTCTGATTAGTCCTTTGTGCCAAACTTTGTCGAATGCCTTTTCTACATCTAGAAAAACTCCTATACAGAACTTTTTGTTGTCAAGATCGTTTAAAATTTTATGAGTCACACGATGGATTTGTTGTATGGTCGAGTGTTTTCGTCGAAAGCCAAATTGGTGGGCAGGTATTATATGTTTGCGTTCTATAATAGGTAACAGTCGCTGGCACAGGAGCTTCTCGAATATTCTTGACAGCAGTGGAAGTAAGCTAATTGGTCTATATGATGCTGGATTATATACGTCTTTACCAGGTTTTGGAATTGCAATGACTTCAGCCACTTTCCATACTTTAGGAAAGTAATTTAGTCGAATTATCGCGTTGAAAATATTGCGTATGTATACCACTGCTTGAAGTGGTAGCTCCCTTAAAAGTTTTCCGTCAATTTTGTCATACCCGGGTGCTTTTTTGGGCTTTATGTCGTGCTGTATACATTTGAGTATTTCATTTGTGCATATTTTTTTTAGGCGAGTTGGCTGGGGAGTGACTGTCGAGTTTATATGACAGTCATCTTCGTTGATAGTTTCATCAGCAAATATTTTTTCATAATAATTCGCTAGAACTGTCGCCTTGTCTAGGTTCGTTAATGCCCATGATCCATTGTCCATTTTTATAGGTGCCTGGTGTATTGTTTTATTTGTCAGTTTTTTTGTAGCTTTCCACAGGGAGTAGTCGGTAAAGCTTGTCGGAGTTAGCCTCTGTAAATACTTCGTGATTTCATAATTTTTCTGATTTTGGAGATATTTTTTAATTTCTTTAATTGCCTTGTTCTATTTATTTTTCGCATCGGGGGATCTGCAAATGGTCCATGCTTTTTTTAGTTTTCGTTTTGTGCATATCAATTTGCGAAGCGCAGGGGGTGTGTATCGCTTTGCATGGTGTATTATCTTGTCCGGAGTTGCTTGCAATACTGCCTTCTCAATGGTATCGTTTAGTTGGACTATAGCTGATTCTACGCTGTCGGGTGATCTCAGTGGAATGCTTGTATTTAAGTTTGTGTTAATGTAGTCTCGATAGGTATCCCAGTCAGTTTTGTTGTTGTGCCATAGTTTGGACTTGGTTGTGTTCACTTCGGTTGAATTAAGTTCGAGTAGTATAGGTGTATGGTCTGACGATAGTTCCAGTCTTGATGTTATGACACATTTATTTAAGTCTATGGGTTTGAGTATATAAAAGTCAATGAGGTCTGGCTTTTTATTTTTGTCTGTTGGCCAATACGTGGGTTCGCCAGTACTAAGATGTTTAGCTTTTGCTAACAGCAGTGCACCCTGTAGGTTTTTACCTTTCTTGTTTGATATTCTGGAGCCCCAGTCTGTATGCTTCGCATTGTAGTCGCCTGCAGCTATAAAACGGTGTCCGAGAGTTTTTAAGAAGTCAAGGTATTGCGACTGCGAGATATTGTGCTTTGGTGGGCTGTACACGGCTGTTATTCTTAGTGGTCCGGATGAGTCCAAGATTTGTATGCTTGTCGACTGGATATAGGTTTCTTGGAATGGAAGCAGTACGTTATGTTTAATGTTTTGTTTAATAATGATAGCAGTCCCACCGTGTCCTGTACCGTCGGGATGGCATGTGTGGTACATCTTGTATCCACTTATGTTCATGTGCTGGCTACTTGTATAGTGTGTTTCCGATATCAAAGCAATGTCAATGTAGTTGTTGTGTAGGAGAAGCTGTAGTTCATTGAGGTGATTTTTTAATCCGTTTGCATTCCAAGTTAAAATTTTTATTTTAGTGTCCATTCTTGTTGTCGAGTTTTGTCAATAGTACTGTTATGATGTTAATCATATTACTCATTTGTTGCGCTAGTTGTTTTATTATATCTTTTATTTCCGCAAAATCTTTTGAAAATTCAGTCTTTTTTTCTGTGTTTTCACTAGTCTCGTTTTTGTTGGATTCGTTTTTGTTGCTTTCGTTTTTGTTGTGTTCCTCATCTTTTTGTTGGGGTTGTAACTGATTTGTGGGGTTTCTACGGTTACTGGCTGCTGTTTGGGCGTACGTTATTCCAATTTTGACTTTGTTTGATGTCTGTTCTACTACCTGATGGTCATCTTTTTTATCGTCTTTCTCTTTTAGTGAGGGAAATCTTTTAATTTTTAGATGTTTGTATACGTCACATCCTTTATAGTTGGCTGTGTGTGAGCCGCCACAAAGAGCGCATTTAATTTGATCTGCACTTATTAGTTTGCAGTCAATAGTTTTGTGCTTGCCAGCGCATTTCACGCAAATCGGGTCTTTGGTGCAGAAATTTCGTGTATGACCATATTTTTGGCAGTTTGAGCACTGAGCTACCGTGCGTTTGTGGTGTGGTGGCTCAAATATGACTTTGGTACATAGGAGTGTTGTAATATTAAAGATTTCTCTATTATTTGCTTTGGCTTTTAGTTCAATGAAAAATAGCGGCAGTGGTTTCTTTGTCAGTTTTTGTTGTACGTTGTGTATATTAATAACGTCGTGGCCTAGTTCCGATAGCTCGTTCTTAAGTTCGTCAAGGTCAGTGGCGTAGTGCATATTCCTAAGTACTGTTTTGAATCCCCGCTCCTCTTTCGGCTTAAAGGTGTAGTATTTAGTTTTGTTTTCCCTGAGCATCTTAACCACCGCCGAGTAGTTCGACGAGTCATTTGTCTGTACGCATACTTCGTTGTTTTTAAGTGTTTTTAAAATGTAGTTTTGTTGTATTATGTTTTTCAGAGCTTTGTTTAGTACGTTAATTTGTTCTACGTCCTGTACGTATATTGGTGGTGGCTTGTGTATTTTAGTAGGTGGTCGAGGTTGATTTGGCGCATTAGAATTTGCTTCTGTACCACTGCCGTCTTCAGCCGTTTCGTCTTGTGAGAGGAGTTCGAACCTGTTATTAGTGTTAGGCGCGCTCAACCAGTACTTTTGGAGTGTTGTTTGTGTTGTCGTTTGTGTTTGAGTTTTTGTCCTACTTTTTTTACTATTGCTATTTTGTTCGGAAGTGTTGTTGGGAGAGAGCTTACTACGGTTGCGTTTTATTTTTGACTCTTGTGGGTTTTGATTGGTTGAAGTTTGTACTTGCGTGTTTGATGTCTTTTCTCTGATCAATGTTGTTGCCGAAGAGAGGGAGCAAATTGGCATTGTAGCTGAGAAAGATGACGTGGTGGTTGTTGTAATTAGTGAGATAGCAGCTGATGTCTGCGTTGTGGTTGTTGTTGTTGTTGTTGGTTGGAACGAGGAGAGTGGCGTCGTTGGTGAAGCGCATTGTGCACTCCACGGCAGAGGCTGCATATTACCTGCTGCCATGGAACAGCTGACAGTTAGTTGAGTGGTAGAGCGAGAGGCTGCGTTTGTTTGGATTGATGATCCGTTATTGTTTTCTCTTTGGGAGTGTGTAGCTGTTTGATGTATTGCGGGAGAGCAAGAACGCGCTCTCTCGAAATTAACGGGAAGTGAGGCTTGGTGTGAGTCACTGATGTTGATGCTGTTGTTTGAACCGCTTGTTGATGTGCCAAGGTATTCGTTGTTGTTACTTATGCGGACAGCTGTTTGAGCGTGGGGTACGCTCATGCTGTTCCTTGATGGATGATTTTGTTTTTGCGTGCTGCCCGCAGTCGGGGGACTGCGTTCAACAGGCATTTTGAGATAAGAACAATTGATTATCTTGTCTCTTGATTTAGTTTTTTGTGTTGTTAAATTCGGAAAGCGAAAGGAGACGACTAGTCGACTTGACAGTGCACTTGCGAATGAATCAGTACAAAAACAATTCTTACTGTTTGCACTGCGTAATATGCACTGTGAAGCAAATGTCCACCCTCCACCCTATCGATGCTGCCTGAAGCTTATCCAACTACCTACGTTGGCCAGTCGTAGAACTACTCTCGGTGTAATGTTTCTACACAATTTAATTGTTGATAGTATCTATTCTCCTTTTATGCTTGGTAGCATAAACCTTAACGTTCCTTCTCGGGTTACTGGAGGTTATATTCCAAACTCTAACGGTTTCTGTAGATCTACTTATCTGATGAATGATCCATTTTGCGTCTTATATCAATCATACAATTTGCACTATAACCTAATATCCAACTCTTTATTTTCTAATTTTATATTTATTTTTTTATTATTATTATTATTTTAACATAATTAAAAATCTATCGTATTATCTTACCTCAACACACAATAAATAATATTCTCTTCAATGAACTCACAGTTCTCACATCTGTAACGTCGTCTTAATCAGCGTCGTTCGAGCAATGCTTTTTTTGTTTAAATCTTTATTATGGTATGTAATGAACTTTAAGCTGAATCTTAGCTTTTGTTCATCTTGCATGCTTATTTGTCAGAGGCTGATAATTTTCATATCTGTAGCCAAACATGTAGTTCGTTGACATTAGCTTTGGTATCGCTTGTTCACCAAAAAATAAGCAATTAAAAACAGCTGAGAACAGTCTACTCTGTACCCGGTTGAATTTTGATTCCCCTTGGGGTTGCACCAATTGAGATCACTGTGTGGTCATTGCGTACCTGCTAAGTCAATGTAGAGAAACAAAAAAAATGTCAGGTAAAAGAACTTCGTTCCAAAAATATCAGCACTGCAATTTTATTCATATTTGCTGCAAATACATCGTGGTCATTTTATTTGTTTCCTAGGATTTAAGAGAGGAATATTTAGTCAATTTACTTTCGGTATATATGCGAAAGTACAGACTGAGCGCTTAGTCTACATATGCACTAACCAGAAACGTTTACGCGCTGAAAATTACGTACATCTCAAGGATGCTATGCAACAAAACAACAAGACTGAA
Source organism: Cacoxenus indagator (assembly GCA_035041755.1). NCBI lineage: Eukaryota > Metazoa > Arthropoda > Insecta > Diptera > Drosophilidae > Cacoxenus > Cacoxenus indagator. Next base: position 26,588 of record JAWNKX010000189.1, on the reverse strand, counting down.
AACTTAGGTTTTACGGGTGGGCTAGGTTATATGCACGATAGTACGCAATATGTATTTTGTTATATTGGAAGATATGGCCGACCTGATCTTTTTATAACCTCCATCTCTAAACCAAAATGGAATTAAATTTCCAAAGAACTTCCTCCATGACAGGCTCCACATGATACACACGATGTTATAGCTAGAGTTTTTGAACTCATGATAAACGTGCTCACAAACCAAAAACTTTTCATCACAACTTTGTGCCACATGTATACAACTGGATGGCAGAAACGTGGAGACAAGGCGATATTCGACCCGATGTTGTTGACACAGTCATAAGTGCTGAATTTCCTGACAGAAGACAGGACCCAATATTGCACGATATAATTAAAACGCACATGGTTCATGGGCCGTGCAGGTACCCTACAACTCTATCAAATTCTACGTTATCAGGCGGTTTTCCAACTAAAAGTAAGCAAGCAACAAATATATTTGTAAATATGTTAATTAGTGAAGAAATCAAGTCACTTTTGCGTTGAGGAATGAAAGTGAGGAAGTTACAAGGTTTCAATCTGCCTGATACATAAGTTCTTCTTTGGCGCCTCTTAAGTTTTCCTATCCACAAAAGAGATCCGCCACTCGTACAATCAGATATACATCTTGAAGGCCACCAAAGATTTTACTTAGATCCTGAAAATGTTGCATAACGATTAGGAAACTCGAGACAAACAAACGATTGGGCTCTCAGCAAAGAGTACTTGTATTTTTCACAACTGTAGACTTCGTTTTCTCTTCCCAACTGAAGACTTATTCTACACGAAGAAAGATAATTGTATGCTGCGATGATAAACATGTGAAATTCCACTCTACCGAAACTACAGATGTTTCACATAAAAAAAAAACCGAACGAATAGCACAATAGTTTTCTGCATACTCAACAAAGGGATATGCTTGCATGTTTTGCAAGAAACTTACAAATAAAAACATAAAAATGAGGGAGAAGCATAGCAGAAACAACGAAAAAAACGTACGAAACGTTTTGTGCTCGTAATTTTGTAGTTGTTTAAAAAAAACTTAACACTAAAAAAAGTATATTTGCCTTTAAAATCTAGAAAAATTATAACCGACTTTTCTACCTTAATTATCTAGATTTCAAAACAAAACAAAAAACTAATTTGGTTAAAATTGCGGGCAACAGAGAGAAATAACGGCTTTTTGCCACTTTCTTTGATATATATAGATATAGTTAATGCTCTACTCAGATTGAACTACTTCCCCAAAGTGTGAAAAGTTGCCGAAGCCATTACGATTCCAAAGACGGGAAAATACCTAACTCTGCCGTCATTTAAAAACCAATCAGCTTTCTTCCCGTGCTATCCAAAATATTGAAAAGCTCTAGCGTATAAGACACTACCATTCCAAGAACATAGCTTCGTAATTCCAGATCACCACTTTGGCTTCTGCAGAAACCACTCTACGGTGCAAGAAAATATTGAAAGACCTTAAAGACAAACACCTTTAATATCTACCACCTCCCAGAAACTCTGGATTGCTCCTGGTATAATGGTAATGTACGTCAATATTGCCCCAATGCCATGCGCTGTAGAAACTGCCAACTATTGGGTCATACAGCTAAACGCTGAACAAGTGCCCCAACATGCGTTCAGTTTAATCTCCCTACTCATTGTCCAGGAGACTGTATTCGAACCCAATGCGCCAACTGCTTTTAACGCCTTCAAATCCAAATTCAAAAAATGTACAAAAAAAATAAATTATTAAAATTCAAACAGATAGAAAATGTATTTTATTTATTTTATTTTCCTTTATATTTAATTTTTGTTTATTATTAGAACAACTTTAATTAAACTGTATATACAAAAATTAACAAAATAACTTAAATTAGTAATTGGGGATATAGTATAATGTGGATATAATAATATTAAAACGATCTATTACGGGGGTCGACAGGGTGCGATCTCCTCAGCCGTCTCCCCGCCCTAACTCCTCCCATTCTGCGTCATTTTAGAAGGCGCCTTGCTAGATAATTTTTATGATTTTTCAACCTCTCCATATATTTTTTGGCCTGATATCATATCGCCTATTTTCGGTATTTTTAAGTCCTTGTCAACGTCCGCCGTTCCCATGAACCACGGGGCACCAGTAAGCATTCGCAGTGTCGTGTCCTGAAGTACTTTCATCTTCGTGATGTTTGACCTCGCTGCTATGCCATAAACCTGCAAACCGTATCGCCAAGCAGGAGCAATTATTGCTGTGTTAATGTGCACCTTATTTTCCAAGGACAATTTATTCCTGCTATTTAAATGCCAATGCAATTTCCCAATCCTCTGCCTTAAGGATTTCGTGATACTTGAAATATACGTCTTGAACGTTAGACACCTATCTAAATACACACCCAGGTATTTGTAACCTGAATGGTGTAGAAAATATGGAATAAAAGAAGCGAGACAAATCCACAAATATCAAAATATGGTGAACGTAACTTCCACTCCCCTCACATATGCCAAAACTGCATAAAAAAATCTTCTCTTATCAAAACTGTAAACAGCACTTTAAATATTCACGCTTCCAATTCAGGGAGCGAAAATAAAACCAACAAATCGCCAACAAAAGCCTCAAAGACAACAATAACCAATCAACTAATAACGAATGAACCAACAAGTCTGATTTTACACTGTGATTCGTGATTTTTTATATGTATGTTTTACCTTTTCTGAAAAAAGTTTGAAAAAATAGAAACATTTACCTTTTTTTGTCATATAACATTTGGTACAAATCTCTTTGGAACAAAAAAGAAAACATTGTTTTATTGTCATATAGACTAGTGTTTTTTATTTATTTTTATTATGTTACATAGTTTTGAGTAAAAAATAAAAGCATTTTAGCCTTTTCTTCATTTAGACGCATACAGTTAAAATCTGCCCGTCTAGTGAAAATATCGTTTTGCAAGGCAGGCAGCAAGCAACAGCAAAGCAAACAGCATAATATTTCACGCACTACTGGTGAAAAGTACAGAAACATATACGAGTTTGCCTGCCACCACTTACGTAGGTCTTCATTACAGGGAAGCACTTGTTCCTCCATGTACCTTTGAAACTCAATTATTGCTCGAGAGTCATTGGTTCCTTTTGGCTTTTGCGCAATTTTTTAATCAAGTTACTCCATAAAGAGAGCTCCGCAGATTGCGGCTGATGATCTTTCAATCATATGTAGAATGGAGTTGCAATGTGTTTCTACACTTTGAATGAGTTTAATGGCCCAGATCCATCATTTTGTAGGATATTGCGTTTCTTCGGAAATGAGCAATCACTTGCTTAATTTTTTTGAATGTCGCTTCAATAACCTCATTGTCCAAGCTGTGCTTGATCAACAGAATTAGAGTTTGTGCAAACCAACCATAGTGCTTTCACTTAAACTTATTTATTATTGCATTTTTTTTTATGTTGTTGTTTTATATCAAAAACACCTAAAACAATATTTTCTCTTATCTCCCATTCATCGACAATCCTCCAGAGTTCGGCAGCCAAGTTGTTGGTTGAAGTTTGCGAACGTGCAGTTTTGCAACATTCCAGCAAAATGCTACTCAAGGGGAAGTCCTTGCCAATGAAATGCGATGTAACAACTATGATGCTCATAGTACTGTGGGATGTCCAACAATCTGTAATTATGCATAATTTTACGCCATCACATATAACCGTTTTCATATTAGGCATGCATTGCTCATATAATGCTGGAACAATTGTTTTGGACACAATGTGCCAACTTGGCAACTGATAGGATGGATTTAACGCAGCAATTTTTTAAAGACAACATCCTCCCCAATTCCGAATGGCTGTAAATCCCTAATGAACAATAATGGCATTTCTTCATCGATTTATTTTTTTGATTTTGCACACGATGAAGTCGATGCTGATACGGATTGCAATGCAAGACTTTCGGTCCCTTGGCTACATTCTGAATGCAAGTCAGTTGGTGCGACTGTTGTTCGTTCCTGTGCCCTCTTTAATTTAAAAATGCTTAAAACAACAACCACAAAATTACTGAACCTAAGCATACCTCCTTCCCTAGTAACTCAATGTTTGGATTCTTATTAAGCGTATGTTGTTTTAAATGTGAGGTGGTTGTATTGTAAGAAATTTTATTTTTGCACAATTTAAATCTTGCATAATTGCTGTCCATAACCATAAAAAACTACCATATATCACTCCTTTTCTTATTTTTAGCCATTTCATTAAGATGTTAAAATGATCGTGTGTTGTTATAACTGGCAAATAAGAGCAGTTATTTATTCACATGGAAATCATATTTCACAACAAAATTACTTGGCTGTGGAAAGTCACAATTAACAATCACAAATTACAATTCACAATCACAAATCATAGTTCACAATTACAAATCAGAATTTGATTTGAGAAAGCACAATTCACATTATGGAGTGAAACTCAGGTTTGGTACCTGTGATTTTTATAACTCAACGCAGCTGTGATTTGCTACTTTTAAATATCAGTGACAAATAACAGGTCGCGAAATATCGCTCAACCATAGTGTCTAGTACCTCTAATTCTACTTTCTCACCCATCACTCAACATCCTTCACCGATTTACAACCCGAACCCCCATTTACCTTGTAATATGGTATTAAACGATGAATACGATATCCACAATTCAAAATTTGACACTTGATAGACTCTAACACCTCACACTTATACCTCTTGGCCCTAAACAGATGTCTAGGGCGTAATGACTGGTCTCGTCGCAACTTTGAACATCTCACGGATTCAAGAGGGAATAACATTTTCTCACTCTTGTAGATCCATTACCCTCTTTATTGTAACTCCCACTCTATTTTATTTCCTTTTAAATGTTCTCTCTTGTACAGTGGAACATCAATCTTTGCCTTCAAGAAACACACATTAAACATAATAATTCCCCTTCAGACGCAACTAAGTTTTTTTTTTAAATATTTTATTTATTAAGACCAAACCGGGCGCTTTGTGTCTTATAATGTGATTTGCATCTATGTCATAATTTATCGCCTGGTTTGAACAAATATTTACTACTATTACAAATGTATTCATTAATTATTTGTTAGGTTAAGGATTACTTAAGTTTAATTTCAAGGATAAAGTTAGAGTCTTCTCCGTCTAAGGCGAGTCCTGCTCCTTTCCAAGAGCTCGCGGAAGTGAAGCCTTCTGAGGCGCTCTATGGGTGAGACTTCAGCCAGGGGTCTGGCTAAGCGGTTTGAGTGTGCCAAAAGTCGGTCGTTGTGTAGGCTGGTTTGTCGGGAGATATGGTCTTCCACAACAGGTATGTCCAGGTCTTTGTGCAGGGTTGAGTTTTCGACGTCCCAGGGACAACCAGTCATTAGTCGCAGAGTCTTGTTTTGCAGGACTTGCACTCTTTTCTTCTGAGATTTTGCCGCGATTCCCCAGATCTCTATGCCGTATCTCCATTTAGGGATAATTATTTGTACGTAGACTGTCCGTTTGTTAGAGAGAGACAGTGAGCTTCCTTTGTTTAGCAGCCAGTGCAACCTAATGATCTCGCTGCGACAAGAGTGTATTACAGAAGAGACGTGTTTGCTAAACGTGAGCTTCTGGTCAATGGTTAGACCCAAGTATTTTACTGTGTTGGTTTGGGGAAGTATATCGCCGCGGAGATACACAGACGGTGGAGACTTCTCCTCAAGGTAAAGAACACGTTGGTGCATTTTGAGCTATTTATTTTGATATTCCATCGTTTTGCCCATGTCTGTAAATGATGGAGGTATTCTTGAATTCCGTCAGCGGCTTCGTAGTCACAGTAGGAGAAGTAAAAGACACCCACGTCGTCTGCGTAAGAGGCTATTAACATCTTATAGCCATCTATGCCCATCTCATCAGCGTGAGGAACTGGGATATCGGCAGAAAATAAAGGGAAGGGAATTGGGCCAAGCACCCTGTGGTACTACCGCCATGACCGGATGTGCGGCTGATAGCCCGCTTCGTGTCTTAACGCAAAAAGTGCGTCCCTCTAGGTAGGGCTGGATGAGGCCAAAGTAGGGTGATGGTAGAGCGGACTTAACCTTAGCTAGAAGCCCAAGTTGCGAATTATTGCTCGAAGTCGATAAAAACATTACAAAACTGTTTTGCTTCACATGCCATAAGAATATGGTTTACGGCCCTGTGCAGTTGTTCAGTAGTTCTATAGGCCGTGCGGAAACCAAACTGATGTTCGGGGATGAGTCCGCGGGACTCCACGATAAACATCAACCTGGTGGCAAGCAGTCGCTCCCAAACTTTCGAGATCGAAGGCAGGAGACTGACTGGCCTGTAGGAAGCGGGATCGCTTTCTGGCTTACCAGGCTAATGGATCATTGTAACGATGGCGGGCTTCCACGAAGTAGGGAAATGCTGTACTCTTAGAATCGCGTTGAAGATCATCGCGAGATAGAGGAGCGCATTCTCGGGAAGGCACTTCAAAGTTCTGTTACATATTCTGTCGTGACCGGGATATTTGTTGGCCTTGAGGCTCCTTATTGAACTTTCAACTTCTGCCGCAATGAAAGGGGTGATATTTTAGTCCAGCGGGGACGATAGTTGGGCTCTGATGTCACTTACATCTTCTGGAAAAGCCATTTCAAGTAGTCTGGATCTCTCAGAAAGATGTACGGCGAAGGTGTTTGACTGTTCAGCATCGGAGCGACACCAGTTTCCACTGGTGTCTTTCAGTGGGGCTATCCGAATTGGCTGCCGCTTAGTATTCCGTGCTGTGTTGCATAGAGAGAAAGACGCATTGTTATTAGGCTCCATTTTAGCGAGCATGTTGTCAAAGTAGGCGGCACGATATTTGCTAAGAGCTTCTTTGAGCTGTTAATCTGCCCTATGCCAGTTTGTTTTGTCAGTAGGCTGTTGTGTTCGAATGTAGACCTTTCCTAGCTTCCGTTTATTCGACAGGAGGGCGCGCAGTTCTGGAGTAAGGATCTTATCGCCGTTGTTGGACTTATGTGGCCTTGTGATGCTGTGACGTGCGTCTGAGGTAGCTTCATAGACCTTTCTAGTGAAGATTTCCAGAGCATCACCGATATCTGCCCCAGAATTAAGTTCCATATCAGGGTAAAAGGAGTCGCTTAGGTGGCTCTTAATTTTTTTCAAATTAGTCTGGCGGTCGATAAGCCTCTCGATGTTGCAGCATAATCCAGCATAACGATCAGAGTGAGATGGTCTTTGTCCAAGTCTAATTGACTTTCAATGTGAAGCTTCCAATGTGGAATATTTTGGTAAATTGCAAAGTCTAAGCAGCTTGAGTTGTTATTCACCCGATTGGGGAACCTGGTTGGGCTGCCAGTGGCCAGAACATCCACGTTCGAGGATAAAATGAAGTCCGCTAGTTCCTTTCCTCTTTTGTTGCACCGCTGGTCGCCACAGAGCCTCTGTTTGGCGTTCCAGTCACCACCAACAAGGAACTTTCTGTTACGGTTCTCCACAAGAGCTGCAAATCCGTTGCTACACCAGTTAAAGCGAGGAGGGCAGTAAATGGAGCAGATCTAGATGTGGCCGATAGCAGTTAGGACATTGGCTGACGCAATTTGAACTTCATTAGAGTGAACAGGCTGTGAGGGGAAGTGTTGAAGGTGGTTTTTAATTAAGATGGTGGCGCCACACTTGCCACGTGTAGCGATCGGGTGATTTCCTGGGTAGGAGTTGTATCCGTGAATTTTGGGGGCAGAATTTCCAAGGAGTCGAGTTTCTCTAAGGAGAACAGTGTCAATATTATTAGTTTGCGAGAAGTATTCTACTTCATTAATCTTTTTGGAGACGCTTTTTGCGTTCCAGATCAGAATTTTTAAGGAAATGATTTCGAGTTACGAGCGTTGAGTAAGTCCAAAATTTCGATCTGTAATTGCAGCATTTGCTTCTGTGTTTCATTGAGACTTTTTAGATTCATTTAAGGTATTTAGGGCAGCACATAGGGAGTTCAGAAACTGATCCCCATATGGGTTTATCTCCAATCGGCTAGACTGTTCATTTACACATTGTTGCTGGCGCTTTTTTGTGTGGTTTTGAATTTTCTGTTGACTTTCCCTTTGGTCAGACTGATTAATTACATTTGGGGATCCTATTGTAATGTCGGCGTACGAGAAGGTTTCTTTAGTCGACTGTTCGGGCAGTGGTGGTAAGAGTCGTCCTTTGTTGGCGGTAACCGTATTGGGGTGATTCGTTAAATTTTCCATTTTGATTTTAATAGAGGTCCTCTTGACATAGCTCTGGTAAGCAGCGCAGCTTTTATAATAAGGTGGGTGATCAAGCCCGCAGTTTGCACATGTAGCTGTTCTGGAAGATGGTCTCACGCAATCCTCTAATTTGTGTTCTTCCCCGCAGGTGACGCAGAGGGGGCATAGACGGCAGTATTTGGCGGTGTGGCCGAATTGCTGACAGCGACGACAGTGGGTTACCTCAGTCTTTTTCCTAGCAGTCTTGCATAGCTCTAAAGGTGTTTAGCGTAGAGCCTAGTTACACCACCCACTAATATTCTAGTTTCTACGTTATTTAGGTCGGTGACTGTCTCTAGCAGGTTCAGAATCATTGGTAGATTTGTAATTCTGAAGAGAGAGATTGGTGGCGGTTTAAGAAGCCTTGGTTGTTCGACTTGAGGATTTTCGACTGAGGAAGCGGTCCTGCTCGCAGTTTGGCGTAATGATTTTCCCTTAAGTCCGTCTTTTCGCTGTTCAGGGGGTGCTCCGAGTGTTACATCGGAGTCCAACTCAATTGGTTTAATATCATCATCTTCTGTAGAGAGAATCTCAAACTGATTATTATATACATTAGTCTCGGCATGGGCATAATCGTTGTTGTCAAGTTTATTGCTTTTGCGTTTTGGGCTGACCGTTGGGAAAGATTTACGTTCTTGTCTCTTTGACTGAAACTGACTAACAATCACTCGATAATAGAGACCAGAAGTCATAAGCAAATACTTAATGTTGTTATTGCTAACTGTAGTGCCGAGGTCTGCGCTTGCGTCAGCAGCACAAGGTACATTGCCGTTATATGCATGAACAACAAGCACAGAGAGAAGAACGCAATAAGCCAAGACAAACTAAAAAAAAAAAAAAAAATATTTAAAAAAAGGTGTAAATATATAGTGCCGTTGGAAATGCAAAGCCCATGAATATTCACCGTAAGGCCAGAAGGGCTATGCTAATTTTAATTGGTATATTACACTAATTAATAGAAAAGGGCAATTGCCTTGGATAGCGGAGGCACAATGCGTGTACGTCCGTCTAATTCAGAAGCTTAATCCCGACTCGTCCGCAACTAACTACTCAAGCTACTTTTTTTAATTTTGGCCACAACCTGCTGATAAGGTATTTCTATTTTATTTAATAAAGGTATTGAACATAAAGTTATTGCCACCTTGGCTATTGAGATAAATAATGGGTTTAAGGTAACAATTCTGAATATATACATCTCTCTTTCACAAATATTCAATAGTTCTGATATAAAATATTTAGTTCAACACGTCTTTACACCTATTATAATTCCTGGCAATTTTGGGTGGAGCCCTCTTTGGGGCTCTTCAAGCACAAATACTCGTGGCAAAATTTCAGTGGAGGTGTTTATGTCAGAAAATCTTGTCATTCTGAATGATGGGAATCTGACTCACTTCTCAACCAATCAACCCTTCATAAACATAGACCTCACCCTTTGTTCGTCGTCGATATTTTCGATTTTGTCTTCTTATACAATGAATAATGTCTACAGCAGTGGCCACTTCCCGATTATGACATCAATAGTCATAGGCAGCTCTAATTACAAAGTTTCAATTAGCAGTTTCAAATCTGAAAAACACAACTGGAAAAAATTCCAATTACTAATAGATTATATGTGTATGACCTCATCAGCGCATGAAAACATTAACAAGGAATGTTCTAACATCCAAAAGATGATACTCTCAGCTGGTCATGTGAGCATCCCCCAGACTTCCCCTTGTCGGAGAAGAAGACTATTAGCCTGGTGGAATCACTCTTTAACTGAACTCCGTTTAAGTAAACGTAAAGCGCACTTTCAAACGCACGCAAAATATTTAAAACCTTATTTTGTATCAAAAATCGAATGAAAAACTTAGAAAGTTTTGTAGGGAAGAAAATGTCTACTCGATCAGAATAATAATAATAATAATCAAAAAAAACTAAAACCAAATGAAATAAAACAAGAATTTTAATGTGTAAATCCAATAAAGTAACTGCCTAAAGAGTATGCCAAAGAAGTTGAACAATAATTTGAAATAAATATTTGAATCTGTAACAAATATAATTTAAAAAAAAAAGTGAAGAAACCAACACTTTACAAGGGCGATGGAGCTCCCCAGAAAACAAAAACCCCACTTAATGCTTCGCGGGTTGGTTGTGTTGAGAGTCTCCTTTATTTTATTCTATTTCACAATTGGTCTTAAAAAATAAAATTTTAATTTTCAAATAAAAATTGATACTAAGCAGATACAATTAGTAGAGTTAACTGGAGTCGTTACCCTAATAGTAGAAGAACTAAAGGCGCTAGAGGGTCGTTTAGTTAATATCGAACAGGAAAGACATTTGCTTCATCCAACTAGTGAGCGAGGTCAAGGTCCAAAGAACGAGAAGGATCTCCAAGAAATTAGCCATTTGACAGACTGTGTGAAGGAATTTCCGATCTTTGAAGGTGATCCGACACACTACGGGTTTTGGGTTCATGCTGTGGAAAATATACTAAGCGATTATACTGTAATTAAGAGAAAGCCTATATACAGAGCAATTTTGTAACATATTAGGAGAAAAATCCGAGGGGCAGCCAATGCTACGTTAACATCTCACAATCTCTTTGACCATAATTAAGAATAAATTGAGAGATGCCTATCTCTGCATTATGCGGATAAGCGTGAAATCCGGGCATTAGAGCACCAATTATGTCGGCTGACTCAGGGGCTTGGATAAAGTGGAAAGAATGGATGTGGATCAAAGTTTGCAGAAAAAATGAGTGAAATATATGAAACGCCCTGGCCAGAATTTTAAAAGAGGTCCTTTGGGGGGTCCTTATGGGGACACCATAAGAAACAATGGTTGTAGACTCTGCATTGAGAATATACCCTACATGGGGAGGAGGTGGCTATCGAACTCGTGACCAGGGTGGAATCGCGTCCGGATAATTCAAATTTTATCGACGAAACCTCTCCAGCATTCTACACTTAGAATACGTTACAAGACAAGGCAAGGCGCTAAAGTTCCTGGTCGACACTGGCGCTAATAAGAGCTTTATAGGACATAGGCGGTGAAAAATATCTTAGCTGATTAGACAATTTCTGGAAGTTTGCTAAACATATAAAAAATATGCCCTCACCCCATTTAAAATATAAGCTCACGAAACTATTGCATTACTTTACTGTCCTAAAATGCTTATTTCAGATAATGATTAGTGCAACGGTTGTTAATTTCTTGCATTCCTTAAACATAAAGACTTACCTCACACCAACTCAGAGAAGCGAGATAAATGGATAGTTGCAACGATTCCACTCTAATCTAATAGAGATACAGAGTTCACGGACATTAATATGAAAAAGGGCATATCAATGACAATCCAGACTCAACCATAAAGGGACTCAACCCATAAATGAAAAACAAAGGCCTTCAAGAAAATTCAAAATTGGGCAACCTATCTTTCTTGCCAACAAACAAATCAAATCAAAAATGATGGCAAATTAAAAAAGAGAAAAGGTGTTAAAAGACACAGAGCGACGGTTACCACGGATTCTGGTAAAAAATTAACCAAACTCCATATCAAGTCATAAAAAACAGAAAGAAAAAGAAGTATCAACCTGTCAGTGAGTCTAACCGTACCTTAGTAGGCTCCCCGCCGACAACTCAAAAGCAATGACTACGATCCTCCATGCTATGAAAAAGAAGCATGGAAAACGGAAATGACTATAGGTACTATGACATAGGGTTCAACACTTTCCAGTTATTCTACTTCGCAAAGCAGTAGGAGATAATTATAATAACAAATACATTTTACATAATACATAATTAAAATAATAAAATTACAAACAAAAATAAATAAATGAAATAAAAGAAAAAAAGCATTTAATTAATTACAAAGATAACAGATTAAAATCTCTAAGTGCGTGAGAAAAACGTTTGTAAAATTCTGTCCCTGTACGATAGAGCGCTCCTTAGGAAGTCTCCGAGTACTCCCAATCTTCTCCGTTCAGAATAGCCGTATATTGTTCGTTGGGTAGCGTTGACTTTGCCTATAATTGCATTCTGTAGGAAATGGGACAGATCGCAATAAAATGGCGGACGTCTTCGGGTTCTCGCATTTTACACAACTCGCAATGTGTACTTTGGCTTTGCCGATATGGTTGATCATTAACTTCCACCCATAAGTAATTTTTTTTGTATGTATGTATCAATTGTGTCGCGAAAGTAATTTCGTTCCCCAAGGTCATACTCAAGCAGTTTATACGATCTTCTTGTTTGACCTTGTCGTGCTGTTCTAACAAAATGTTTCCGATTTGCGTTTTAGATACTTAGTAAGAGGGCCAGCTGCGCCTGCTGTGTGTGCCACGTGTCTGGGTCATCGATAATAAGTTGCGTACTATGCTCTCTTGCTATTCACTCAAAATGCTCAAAACACTGTTGCTTTCTTATGAGTAGATATTTTGCTAAAATTTTAGGGGCTCTCATATCTGGTAATGTTAGCTGGCAATTTGGTGATGTATTGCAAATGTAACTTCAGCGTGCACACGAATAAAGTCGGTAGTCCCGTCACCAAATGGTTAGCATAGTTTCGTGTGTTGTTGGGTAGATAGAAAGTTGTTTTTAAGAAAAGCCTTTGACATTTCCCTACATCCACATACAGTGAACAGCCCCAAACTTGTTCAGCATAGCACATAATTGCACGCGCGGTCGCCAGTAACATTTGGTATCTCGTACTGGCCGCCACTCTTCTCCTACTAAGGAACGGTTTCCATGAGCTTTTTAAAGCTGCTTTGGTGTCTGCGAATCGCATATCTGAGGTGTTAGTGACTCCTAGATATTTGTAGCTCTTTACTACTTCTTTCTTTTTTTTTTACCTTCTAAGATCCACCTCTCGTTTGCTGCATATCGGCCTCTGCCAGCTCGCACAACCACAACCTTTGATTTTTCAGTGTTTATTTTTAAGCTCCAAGCTTGCAATACCTCTGTATGCAATTTATAATTTTCTGCAGCATTTCCGGATTCTCATTAAGAATCAATTTACATCGGCGTACATCAGGATTTTGAAGCTGTTATTCCCCAGTTTAACTTCTCCTGGTAGCATCTTTGGTATACCGTCAATGATCAAGGCGAATAGCAGGTTGCTGAAGAGGCAGCCCTGTTTGAATCCTCGGTTTGTCTTGAACCACTCTGTCAGTTTGCTTCCATCCCATACCGCTATAGCATTTTTCGAGTATAGACTGCGCAACGAGTTTAACACGAACGCTGTGCCATTTAATTACCGAATCATTGCCCAGAGGCTTTTGTAGTACTGCTTTCTCTTGCTTTCACACATGCGTTTATTATTTGAGTACACACGTTGATAATTTTGCTTCGTTTTCACTGTATTGATCCACTGTTGAATCGGCTGCGAGACTCACTGTGAATATTAGAGGCATATGGTTAGAAAAAATGTTGCTCTCTATTTTCATATATATAAGGTGGTCATGCCAGCTTCCATTTATCCGACAGAACTCAATGATGGTCTGGCCCCTTACGAATGTGTATTCACTATCTCTATCGCTGACTGTTTTACCATTAATTAAGTCGAATAAATCACACAACTCTATTATTTTGCGTCCCCGTCTGTCGATCTTTGAGTCATTTGCCCATCTATATATTCTTGTGGATATAATAATAATATATATAATATCCAGCATCCATCTAACTGTTTGCATGTTTCGAAGTCTCGCATTTAGGTCCACTACAATCTATGTCCGTTTCCAAGAGGCAGACGCTCCGAAATCTGCTGTCCACTTGGTGCAGTTAAAGAAGGTAGGAAAGATGTAAATATTTTCCACGTGAAGGTTATTCTTACTATCGAGTTGTTTGTAGATCTAACATATCTCATGTTTCTGCTAAGGTTCTTACTTATTCCATACAATGACCCACCACTGGCCCGGCCCCTATCAGCAATTCTAGTGGGTGGGAGCCATACTACATTGTGCGTTGGGAAATATGTTTTGAATTGTTTCATATTCCTTTCTAGAAACTTTTCTTTTTTTTTTTACATAGACAAAGTAGGTACGCAATGACCACACACTGATCTCACATGGGGCAGGCCCTAGTGGCATCAAAATTCACCCAGTCATATAGACTGGGCTCAGCTGGTGTTAATTGCTAAGTTCTTTGGTGAACATGCGATACCAAATCTAATGTCTACGTACTAAATATTTGGCTACAGATAAAAACATCATCAGCCTCTAATAAACATGCAATATTAAACTAAATCTAAGACTTAATTTAGGATTCAATACCTAAAATGATATAGACAATTCAAACAAAAATTTTGATTACAATTATAGAAAGTAAGTTATGCATTAATTCAATTAAGCCAATAATGTAGAGGTGGAAATTTCAGAGATTAGAAAATCACGGCGAAGCAAAGTCTCAACGAAAACAATAATGACAGAACTGATAGAAAAACTTCTAAGATAAACTGAAGAAAGTTTACACTTTAGCCTAGCCTTATAATACTTTGAAAGTGTAGTGGAAGAAACAGAATATGAAACTGAAGCAGTGACTGGTAAGGTTACCTGCGAAAGCATAGTTTTTTTCTTAGGAATAAACCCATGGACCACCATATGGGCAGGCCAGAATGTAGGGTCACAAATGACAGAAAATACTTCCATAGAAACTGAAAGTTTGAAAGAAGAGTCTTCTCTAGGGCTAGCAAAATTAAACTTGTGAATATTAATATTCGAAAGGTTGCATGATTTTGATGAAATATAACGTGCAACGTCCTTACAGGTTGTCTCCTTATCCAACCTGGAAACAACAACATGTTTACGAGGATCCAGCACCTTCAAAATACATGGCACTGGAGTAGAGGCAGTATTGGACTGCGAAGAACTCTTAGGGGGAGACAAAGTACGGGAGGAGTTAGAGACTGTAGTAGAAGATGAAGCAGAAATTACAGTAATAGGACAGGGAGTAGAGCAAGATGAACAATTAGTGGTGGGAAAGTTGAAAGCGACAGATGAAGTGGTAGTAGAGGGGATATTGGTAGAAGGAGCTACTAGAATTGGAGCGGGATGGGATGATTGGTTAGATATTGAAGCAAGTACAGAAGAATAAGTGGGTAAAGGTTGTGAAGAAGGGGAACAAGTTGGAGAAGTTGAAGCTGAAGGCACAGTAGTAAGACATGGAATAGAGGAAGTCGAACAAGTAGTGGGGGGAAAGTTAAAGGCGATAGATGTAGAAGTAGTAGATGGGATAGTGGTTGACGGAGCTACCGGAATTTGAGCGGGATGGGACGATGGGGTGGATGTGGAAGAAAGTACAGAAGAGTGAATGGGTAAAGGTTGGGAAGAAGAAGAACAAGTTGGAGAAGTTGAAGTTGAAGTCACAGAAGTAGGACAAGGAAACGAGGAAGACGAACAAGTAGAGGATGGAAAGTTCAAAGCGGCAGATGAAGAAATAGTAGAGGGCATAATGGTTGAAGGAGCAAAAGAAATTGAAGTAGGATGGGGCGGTTGGGTAAAAGTAGAATAAAGTACATAAGAGTAAGTGGGTAAAAGTTGTGAAGAAGTAGAACAAGTTAGAGGGGATTGCGAAAAAGGGGGCTGAGGAGACGAAAAAGAAATAAGTGGCGCTGTGGTAGGCGCAAGATTATGAGGGAATAATGGCGGCAGTTATATTGCATTAACCGTTGGAGTCAAGTCGAAAGAGTACTCCAAAAACATTTTTGACCCAGCATCAAACTCTGAGGTTAGCTCAGTGAATAGTTTCTTAAGTTTTTGGTATTTAATTCGCATACGGTTGTACATCAATGAGAAGTCCCCCTGGCGATTGAAGCAGGTGGGGCACGACCACCTGGTGCCACCACATGCAGGTTTAGCCGTACCGTAAAGTCGGTCATTGTCGCGACCAGTCAACCCAGCACAATTAAGTTGGGCGATGTTATCGCACATCCAACAAGAGAGACCTCTAAGCTTATCACTATTAAAGTTGTCCTTGTTGGTGCAAGCCCGAATACAGCAACTCATTTTGCGCGAAGTATAGATACAAGATATTAAATAAAATAAAAGCAAAATAAGATAAATAAGATAGGAAAAAAAAATGAATAAATAAAATAAAAATAAGTGAAAAAGAAGTATATAAAAAAAAATAATAATAATAATAATAATAATAAAAAAAAAAAAATACAAATAAAAATAAAACTAAAAATTTAAAAAAAAAAATAGAAATAAAAAAATAATAGGTAAAAAAATTTATAAAACCTTAAAAAATTATGATTATATCAAACAAACAATAAGTAAGGAAAAATAAAATTAAAAAATAAAATAATAACAATAAAATAAACTTGAGAGTGAAAAATTTTTTTTTTAATTTATTTCCAAAATTTGTTTGTTATTATCAACACACTGAGCAAAAAAAGCACAACGACTTAAGTCCGAATTTTGACGCTCTCAGCTAGACAGAGATAGAATTGCAAAGAGAAAAGTAAGGTGAATAATAATATTTTCCCAGAGAAAAAAGAGGAAATACAGTTATTTAAAAGTAATAACTACTGTATAGAAAGCAAGAAGGAAACAGAAAAAGACTAAAATAGCAAAAACTATTTTAAAGGGAGAGCAAAGCAGGAAAAAAAAAGAGATTGAATTCAATACACAGGAAAGGCAAATTTAAGCGTTGTACTTGCCAAAAATAATTAAACATTGATAAGTACAAAATTTATTAGGGTGAAATGAGCCATACACCACAAATAAATTCACTTATAAATTCACTTAACACCGGAAAGAAAATAAATATTAGTAACGATAAACGACAATAGACAAATTAATTGCCAAATGCTAAACAAAATCAAAATGCGGAGCAGATTCAAAACACGTCTGTTAAGCACAAGCAACTACCTCTTTTCATACAGAAAGAAGACTTCGTGCGTGTTTATATATACGAAAAAGTTTCTATAAATGCGTTTATTCCCTAAACCAGCGACAAGAATGTAAGTCAGCGACAATTTGTAGTTTAGTTCACCAGCTTTCCTCTTTGCTTTGGGTTCGGTAGATTGTGGTGGACGAGAAATCGGCATTTTTGTATAATACGTGTTATTGCTAATTTCGAATTAATTACTTAATAACTCTTGAAACTTATTATATTGTTGCGAAAATTATTCAACAGAGGTCACTGTCTGTTTTCAAAAGAAAGCTTTTAGTGTCAATAAGCACAAACCAGAAACATAGCTTATCACGGTCACAAACCAATTTTTTTATTTTTCTGCTGATCTACGGAAGCTGACAATGTTGCCAGCTAAGTATCAATCAAAGAGTATTCATTTATATAGAGGTTACATTTCTCTCAAAAGCTTTTTGAGCTTTTTTCAAATAAATAGAACCTATGGGAATATTTTACTTCTCTGTTATTAACATCGAAGTAGCATCGCAGCCGCTGTTTAGCAACGTCATTCTGCTAACGCGCGTATTTTTTATTGACTGACTTGACCCCTTTGAAATTATCGTTCTTTGGTTTATTCATCAATATGCTATTCTTTACGCTTATTATACATTTATTATTATTATATTATTATTATATTAATCGGCGAATCGTGCAGGCTAACAGTACGGGCTGCAAGTTTCTATGAAGATTCCTACCTCCTTGGCGCATCCAAAAACAAACAAAAAAAAGGGTGATTTAATTAGTAAAAATTGTTTTCTTTAATACAACTAAATAAAAAACTCAAATTAATTTAAAAGAAATTTATTACCTATTTTTGCGCTATGTATATATGTATATAAAACTCGAAGTTGAATATAGCTAATTCTACCTTGACTAGCAGACAGAAAAAACATCAATCAACTGCAAGTGTCCCATGTGAAAACGATATCAAACCAGCTGCGCTACTGCGAAAACAGACAAACAATACATTTTGCCTTTGACCACGCAACAACAAAGCGTGTGACATTTGTTTTTTCCTTATTTGCCGAACATAAGGGAAGACAAAGAAAAGAGATATTCCTGCGTGAGTGAATATGTATACTTTTTGCGTGCACCCAAATTTAAACTGAATAACGAAACGCGTTCGAGACCTGACCTGTGACAAATTTGGTACCACAATCGAAAATTGACTTGTGGACTGTGTTGTGAAGTGGGGCGCGTGCGGGAATAAAAATTCCTCCTTTTTGCTACGATCACGCAACAACAAAGTCTAGATTTTTGTTTTTTTGTTTTTTTCTTTATTGCCGATCACAAGGAAAGAGGAGGAAAGAACACAACACAAAGTAAGGGTGACGAAATTTGCTTTGCGCGATTGAGACTCGAACTTCGCGGACTGTGCGTATTGCTCGTACAGTCAACTGCCAAATCTTGAATCACCATAATGCATAACAAAATTTCAAATTATGGGGATATTCGAGTTATGGAAAGCATATTCTATTGATTTTTCGCTATAAATGCACTCATTTCGAGTCATGGAGATATTCGACTTATAAAAGTTTGACCTATGAAAACTCGACGGTAGTTAGAAATTCCACTTGGGTTTCTTTGGCTGTTCAATAAATCCGCATTCACTGTACTTGCTCTTGAAATGGATTTTGATTTCTGCCACAACCGAAAATTGTCATCAAGAAGTTGAAGTCAAAAATCAAAACTTGCCATTGTGTGGGTAACCTTGTTGTATAGGTGTGCTACGTGTATGAGATTGTGTTGGTTTTCTGTGTCTCCCTTGCGATCGAAATGTGATAAGTTTGAGTGTGTTGTGTAGGTATAGTGCGTGTATGAGATTGTGTTGGTTTTCTTTTTTGCCCTTGCGTGCAAAGTGTGATAATTTTGAGTGTGTTGTGTAGGTATAGTGCGTGTTAAGATTGGTTTCTTATTGTGTGGGAATATTTTTGTACGATTTTGCTTTTTCATGTCTTCTTTTTTACTGGCCGCTTGGTATTTTCATTTCGTTCATATAAATGAATATAGGAAAAATACAAGGCAGCTATGGCTCGATTTCGTTTGTCAAATTTCATAATTCATAAATTAAAGAAAACTCCACACAATTTGCTTAATATTCTTGAACCTTGTAAATAAAAAACATTGAACAAAAAAGTCAAAGAAAGAAGAATGTGTCTCTGATTTTTGTTTTTATTATGTCTTTCTTGTGTATTTATTTTCTTTGAATATTATACTCCCGCCCAATTTGTTTATGCAAACCCAAGCAAAGCAACAGCAATATGTTACGCTGAATAAGTTGAACAGCCAACAATAATGTTGATGTACAGAATCAGTGTCGGATTCTAATCGTGTCTGAAGAGTCTCTCCGGCCATTTTTTTAAGAGAGAAATGTAACCTCTATATGAATAAGTTCTCTCTGGTATCAATGGTCGAGAATGTATTGGCGTGCTGAGTGAGGTAACGTTTCTTACAAAGAGTATTAATTCATATAGAGTTCCCATTTCTCTCACGACCTTTTTGAGCTTTTTTCAAATAATAAGAAGACAGTGGCTTATGTTACTTGTCTGCTATTAACATCGAAGTAGCAGCTCAGGCCTCTGTGTAGCAACGTCTTTCTGCTAACGCGTGCACTTTTTATTGACTGACTTGACCCCTTTGAAATGATCGTTCTTTGTTTTATTCATCAATATGCTTTTCTTTACGCTTATTATACATTCAGTTGGCAAGAATAGATGTAAACAACAAATTTTTATGATGACGTTCTTTATTTTATTATACGAAAACATTGTATTGCAGCTCAAAGTAACCAGGCAAACAGAAATTTAAATACGGGTGCCTGTTGCGAAAGCGAAGCAAGTGCTCTTCCCCGTCGGACTGAGTCTTGCTCAACTATGGGTACTTGGCGCGAATTAGCATGACAAGGAATTTCTGTATATCACTTTTGTTTTGGGTGTTTTGATTGCCGTCACCCATTTTTATTTTAATTATATTGATACTGTTGTGGGAATAATAGCGAAAAAGGAACATGGATTGGTATGGCGCGATTTTTTAATGAATGGGGAACATGATTTTTGTTATTGCGATTCCCACCACACACTTGTATTGGTTTTGCAGGGGCTTTTAATGAATGAGGAACATTATATTTGTGCTTGTAATATCCGCCTTTCACGTCTATTGGTTTTGGCGCGATTTTTAATGAATAAGGAACATGACTTTTGTTCTTGTAATACCTACCTCCCACTTCCATATTTTTTAGCACGAAAAAGGTTCATTCTTTGTCAGCTAACATTGTGTGAACAAGTAAAAGCAGAGAATTTAAACCCAATTTTACAAAATTTCAAACATAAAATTTTACAATTTATTATAAATATATATATTGGGGTGAGTGATTGTGAATAAATATTGTGTAAGAAAATATATGCATAAAAAGCAAAAACGGGATAAATATTAAGAAAAAAATATATGCATATATAGTGGGTATGAGCAAATGGGAGTGTATTGTGAAATAAGTTATATCGTATTTTTATTGATAAAGGGGCAAAATTAGAAAAATACATATTTTAAATATAAACATATTTACTGTAGTTTATGTGAAAAGTTTCAATATAAATTTATTCGAAGTGTCTGCAAATTCTACATATTCAATTGAGTATATTTATATATATATATAATATTTTTATATAAATATTTTATATTTATATATAAATAATATATATTAAATATATATTTATATATAATATTTAAAAAAATATATTATGGTTGGTTTTAGTATATTAGGAGATAATATATTATATTTAGATATTTTTATGTGCATAGGAAAATATATATAAATTCGAAAATGAAATGCATTGTTAGAAATTGTCCGGGTGGTGAGAAATTCTTTTCCTTTAATGCTGTTGATGCCGACAAGTAATGCGAGAATTTAAAAATCTACATCAACACATTAAAGAGCAGGTCATGAAGTAAGGTATGTAGTTTACATTTTGAATTAGGGTGTATGGGGACAAAAAAATTAAAGAAGGGGGCAATACCCACAAAGTTATTAGGGCACAATGATGGCCCGGTGCACGACACAGACCTTTCACCTCCCTTGAGCTCACTGACCAAAAATATTCAAAATTGCTGCGTTCCGGGGTGTAATTCAACAAGGCCGCCCAATGTGATATATGGATTCCCAAAATACCCAGACACAAGAAAGAATTGGGCTTAGATTTGCGGCATCGAAGAATACGTAAAAAAAGTACAACATGTTTTTATATGGAAGAAGCACTTTCACTCATCTGATATAATAAATACAAAGTTTTTCGTGACAAAAAAGGCGCTCACCCCACAATAATGCCAACAACATCAACGCAAAGACAAAACTCAAACTGCTCAACAGGTGGGTGAGATCAGTGATATTGACTTAGTGGCTGATACTACTGCAGTTTTCTCTGATTCGGGGCCGACAGAGGTTGTTTGTCCGAATTGCGAAATGTTCTGCCGAAATGAAGCCTTTCGGCGAAAACGAAGTTTCGAGTACCAGTCGGAAATTGAAAAATTAAATGAGAAAATTAAAAAACTAGAAGAGCAACTGAAGGACAGGAAAGAAACATCGATTACAACTGAAAGAATTTTGAATGGTCGCCTTCTAGAAAATTACACGGCTTCGGCACAAGTAAGAGCTGATGTTAGCGACGATGCGGTGGAATTTATAAATATTTTGGCCAAAGGGAGACAGAAATGGTATACGGACAACCCGAAGCGTGTTCTACAGAACATAAACTGCATATCCTCAAAGGCCTATGTGTTTAAGCGGGAATCTTTAAAATTTAGTTTGCCGTCAACCGTCACATTGTACCGATGGTGCCAAATTAAGCGGTTTGAACCAGGTATTAATAGGATAATTGAGAAGAACATACGAGCTGCAGTTACTAATATGCCAGAAAGTCACAAATACTGCGTGCTGGTATTTGATAAAGTGGCAATTAGGAATTGGAATACAACGCATCATACGACCAAATTGTCATTTTCGAGGATTACGGTGATGAACAATGTCGCAACATCTGCATTATTCTTCATGATTCGCGGACTAATCGACCCATGGAAATACGTGTTTAGCTTTTACTTTGTTGGCAAAGCAATGGGCATGCAAAAATTGGAACCGTTAGTTCTAGAGAACATAAAAGCAGCGGAACGGATTGGATTGACAGTAAAAGGATTAATATGTGATCAAGCACAACAAAACATGGGCGTTTTTGTCTTGAATGATGTCAAATGACGAACAATTTTTCGTGACAAAAAAGGGTACGAAAGTAGGATTATGTCCATATGTTTAAATGCATTAGGAATGCTATACAAAAAGCCAATGTTATTACACCGGATGGAGAAGCATCGTGGAGTGTAATTAATGAGATGCACATCAAGGATTGTGAAAACCTGGTAAGATTGGCCCCAAAATTAACTGCTAATCACATATATCCGAGTGGCTACGCAGCAATACGTTGCAAATGCTATACAAGTGCTATACGAGGCGAATAAATTTTCTGGAGAAAACCAAAGCAAAGGATTAGCAACTGCAAAGTTCCTTAAACATTGCAATGTTGCCTTTGATTCGCTGAATAATACGTTGTTTAAGGAGCCCAATAAAAGGAGATATCCGTATAGCGCGGCCAACTAAAAGGAAGAGGAATTAAATGAAATAGTGAAATATTTCGAAAAAGTTGACTTGGGAAATAAAGTCAGAGCCGGCAATTCATTGATTTTCACTATTAATAACATGATCAATTTATGCAAAGTTATGTTAAAAGTGAATGGAGTCACATAAATCTAACTCCGCCGGCTAAACCAGGATTGCCTCTAAAACTTCTTTGGAACTTTGAGGTCGAAGCAAGGAAATAACACGAATCCATCAGTCAGAGAAATACAGTGCTTGACTGCCCGACTGATGTCGATGAAAATATTGAATATCACGAATATTTGCGGAGCACGAATTGCGAGAATGACGAGGACTTCAGTTTGGATTGGAACTATCCCATTGAAGGTGAGATTGATAATCCAAATGGTCCTCCCTCTGCCGAAAATATGAATTTGCCAAGTACTAGCGGGTTCATTGATAGTACTTCGGTGGAGGAAGCCGGTAACTCCGCCGAATTAGCAGCAAGTAGATATTTTTGCGGTTATGGGGTGGGCAAAATAAATAAAAAATTAAATTTTGAGTGTAGCACTTGTTGAGAAGGTTTGAGAAAGGTAGGTGAGGGGTTATATTTGCAGTCGGAGAGTTTTATTAAGTTGAAGAATTAAAAGGAGGGTGAACCTGCGCTAGTAAATTTTTCGCCATCAGCTATTCAGATTTCAAAATTTTCCAGGAGGAATTTTAGTCTGTGCGCCACATGACATCGCTTAAAGCCAGATAAGACACACCCGAACGACAAATCCGTAATGGTTCGATGAGATTAATCCTTGCCTCGAGCATCATATACAAATTACGGATCACTTACTTGAGGTACTTCTGCGGAGATCGGAAGAATGGGTGTTTTGTGATAGACCCTTATGGATCAAGGATCGACAAGCACACGACGCGCAATCAAAAAGATAAAAATATGGAAGGAAAGCAGGACTTGATGCGTTGGGTTGGATTTTATTCCATGCGCAAAAAAACAAGAAACGGGCAATGTCGTTAGAAAAATAACTTGGTGGGTGTCAGATTTTTTTTTGTGTTACTTGTGGTATAAATTGATAGGTGATGAATAGGTGTTAGGACAGAAAAGGAGTACAGGGAAACATATTAGGAGCCTGCTCATTGAGAGGGGGTAGGTTTAGTACGTATGCACTTCAAGCAAGAACTCTACTCAGGCAGAGTTATTGTTGGGCTACTTAGCCGACGAATCGTGCAGGCTAACAATACGGGCTGCTACTGATATAATTAGTAACATTTTTTTTCTTTAATATAACAAAATAAACAACTCAAATTAATTTAAAATAAATTTATTATACCTATTTTTGCGCTATATATATATATAAAAATCGAAGTTAAATACATTCTACCTTTACTACCAGGCAAACATAAAAAACAGCAAGAAAATGAAATCAAACCAGCTCCGCATTGCGAATATCAGGAAAGACAAAGAAATAAATTTTGACTTTGACCACGCAACAACAAAGCGTGTGACATTTGTTTTATTTTCTTATTTTCCGAACATAAGGGATGACAAAGAAAAAAGGTATGCCTGCGTATTAGAGAATGTATACTTTTTGCGTGCACGCAAATTTGACCTCAATAACGAAACACGCGCTCGGGACCTGACCTCTGATACATTTGGGTACGATAAGCGAAAATTGACTTGTTAGCTACGATGTGAAGTGTGGTGCGTGCGGGAATAAAAATTCCTCATTTTCCATCCTCTTCTATGCCTTTGGTGCGAGTTAGCAACTGTGTTTTTGTCTACTGCCATCGCCTACTTGTCGACACGGAAAGAAGTCGTGAAATGTGAAGTGAGGTGCGAACGGGAATAAAAATTGATTTGGGCGGACTCGACAATAAGTTGAAATCAGAAATCAAATGCGAGCCAATGTTTGAGTGTGTTGTGTGGGTGTAGTGCATGTATGAGATTGTGTTGGTTTTCTTTTTCGCCCTTGTGTGCAAAATGTGATAATTTTGTGTGTGTTGTGTAGGTATAGTGCTTGTATAATATTGTATTTGTTTCTTATTGTGTGTATCACCCGGAATATTTTTGTATGATTTTGCTTTGTGATCATGCCTTCTTTTTTAGCTGGCCTCCTGGTATTTTCATTTCATTCATATAAATGAATATAGGCAAAATACAAGGCAGCTATGGCTCGATTTCGTTTGTTAAAGAACGATTTCATAAATTAAAGAAAACTTCACACAATTTGCTTAATATTCTCGAACCTTGCAAATAAAAAACGTTGAACAAAAAAATCAAAGAAAGAAGACAGTGTCTCTGATTTTTGTTTTTATTATGTCTTTCTTGTGTTTTTATAATTTTCTTATCATTCAATATTTTCACATTTTACTGGAGGTCTGTCCATTTGCTTGTTTAGCTTAAGCAAACCAACAGAATATTTTACGCCACATAAGTTGAACAGACAAGAAATCTCTACAACTACTGAAAATTTAACATAAGCCAATCGTTTCTTAAAAGTCTCTCCAGCCATTTTTTTAAGAGAGGAATGTAACCTCTATAAGAATAAGTTCTCTTTGCATTCGTTGGTAAACAAGTAGTGTACTGTTAAAACAACAAAGTATGTAAGCGGCATCATGCTCTTTAGGCACAACAGCCTAGGGGTAAATCGCTTCGCTTTACTTAGCGATAGACCCAAAAGCAAAAGGAAAAAGCCAACTCCTCTTTCGGAAGCTTTCCCAGAACTCCCTACAGTCACCTTACCAAACCCCAAATATATAATTATGTCAGCCCTATACCCTCAAAAACGTGCTATTAAACAAATGAGTGAAAAGGTTATGAAAATTAATTAAATGCGCCATGGCAAACTACTACTTTTTGTTGAAAATTCAACAATTGCCAAAACATTCCTCAGTGCAAATGAGGTCCTGGGCATATGTAAAATTCAAACAATGTATTATGAAAACCGTAACCACTGCAAAGGCAGTGTGTACGCGCCTTACCTTAATCAAGTCTCTAACGAGGAAATAATCCAAGTGCTTAAAGCACAGGGAGTAGTCGACATATACAAATATTCACGCCAAATAAATGGCAAAGCTACTCCGACCGGTGTAGTGTAGATTCAGTCTCCCAATAAAAATCCTAATTTCATGGCACACCGTTCTTGTTAAGGAATACATTCCCAACCCTAGAGATGCAAAAATTGCCAATTCATAGGGCTTACAGCCAAATTTTGCAAGGGCAAAACTACTTGCCCATGTGTCCTTCCACTCCACGATCACGACAAGATATCTTAAAAATCAAAACCAAAGAAAAATGAACAATGTATAAGCTAAAACACAATTTTACAAACAAAAATCACCACTACTACCAAGCAATAGTAAAACATATTCAGAAACTACAGCTACACAACCATCTACATCCACAAAAGAAAACAATTCAAATCCAATAGATCGCTCAAATAAAGACAAAATAAATACGAAGGACACTCTAGAAAAACCATTCACCTTCACAATGGCGAATTACTCAAAACAAACTCAAAAACAAATTAAACCGAAAGAACATAATCCACCTCTAAAACAGATAATCACTCAACACACGAACAAACGACAACAAGAAACTAACAAAAATTAGACACAGACATAGACTTCGAAAGCCTAATAAGCAAAACACTAAACCAAAATGACTCAATCCTCTCTGATACAGACAACGACATCAGAGAAGACATTGTGCTATAATCATAACAAGGAACTATTGGTCTCTATTTGCTCTCCCCCTTCAACATTCGCATTCTCGGTGTCGGGGAGGGGAGCAAGGAAGAGCAAAAAACATAAAAGCATG